>JAQPPZ010000927.1:0-1200000 GCA_028583015.1 Wollemia nobilis
TATAATAGCCCTTTACTTGGTTCAATATTTATGAAGAAAGCTTTACCTTATGGCTAAATATAGGATAACTAGTGCTTAAGAAGAAAAATATAGATGTTCACCTCTTATAAGAAAATTACATGAATTTATGATGATTAGGCATCCTTGAGGAACATAATGTATGTATAGGGAGGTTGAGACCCTAAACATTCTACAATAGAAAATTAAAATTCATTAATGCTCAATATCAATGGGCTACTTATCCATGTTCATCAAAACTTAAAATTAATTACTTAGATTGATACGCTCCATGCACTATGTGTTAAGACTAAGGAGAATGAGTGTCCAAAGAGATTAGATGAATAGCTGGGGGTTATGGGAGAAATATGAGAAGTTTATGAAAGGAAGGAAAACAAACATACTATGGAAGAATCTTGGAAAGACATTGTCAACTCCATAATTTTTTTACCTCAAGCAAAAAATATTTTGATATATATTTAATTTTATCTATATTTCCATTATTAAAAAGGATTTAAAAATGCTTACATTTCTTAATATAGGGACTAATAAATTGATACAATAGAGGTTTGTGTTTTGTATAGTTACAATAAATGACTTCAACTAAAAATAAGTATAAACGATCTAAATAAATAAATATAAAATAAATTAGAATACATTATTCATCATCATCCCTCCCAATAGTAGAAAAATTAGAATCAAATACTCACAAAATATATGGGAATGACTAAGATATTTGATGTTGAGAAATCTATTGAGTTTGATGAGGGAGTTTCCCTTGTTTTGCTTTAAGGGAAGAGGTAATGAAACCACATTGAGAATGGAAAGTGAATTTGTTAACAACTCGATATGCATCAAGTGGAAGATGGAAGTCAAGAACAACATCTATAGGATGATTTATGGAAATATGGGAATCCAATTTTGACTTATGATATGGTTTGAGAAGATCAATATTCACAATTTTATGAATCCCCAAGTGACATAGAAGATCAAGTTGAAAAGCATTCTCGATAACTTATTGAAAGATAGTTCAAGCTCCATTCAAAGAGGCTTGACCTTATTGTGTACATTGTGATGTAAGTGATGTGTTTCAAAGTACAACCAAACATTCTATCCAACCTAAAACTTATGAGGTATGCAACAATGATCCATGAGTTTTTTATGTTATTTTTTAGTCTTATAAATAATCTAAATAACCTTGTTTTGAAGGGTCTATAAATGTTGGGCAAATATCTTAGCCTTATATTTATTTTTTGGAATATGTGCTATAGAAAGGCAAGGAAAAGATAAAGGTAACTCATAAGGAGCCAAGGGATGAAAAGTGTAATGATATATCCAAATAGTCTATACAAGGATGTGATTAACTACCTTTATCTAACTATCTAACTATAGATGAAAAGTTTTGGAAAATTTGAAGAACATTCCTAATTTTTTTCCAAGGAGTGCCAAAAGTGGCCCACAATGTGTGAGTCATGGTTGGATACAATTCTAAAAGGAAGAAAAAATAATTTTCAAACTAAATTAATGAACAACTAGGCTAAGTCACTTACAAAACCAGTCTTAGGACATAGAATGAACTTAGCCATCTTACTAAAATTATTTATAACCACAAAAGCACAATCATATTATCAAAATACCATTGGAAAACCACTCACTAAGTCCATAGATAATATTTTCCAAGGATGAATTGGAATTGCAAAAGGACAACTCAAACATAACTTTCTATTGATGGGTTTTGAACAACAACAAACTACACAACAATGTAGTAAGTGTAGTTTTTCATGTTGCATGTGAATCCAATAGAAGCAACACTAACTAGTGGTGGAGTGTTTCTTATTTTCCAAAATAACCACTATATAACGTAGAGTGCACCTCCTTGAGAAGATACGTGCGATGATTGTGAGGTATACCAAAGTTATCAATTTTTAATAGTAGTGATTCCTTGATATAAAAATCTTAAAAAGTTGCTAGGTTTGAAGATGTTAAATGTTGAAGACTTCTATAGATTATTTTCATATAGGGAATCCCAAATATAAAATATAAGGTGCAAAGTGGTGATCATAGTCAAGGTATTTGATTTTTTGTGTTCCCTTTCTTATACTTGATGATCAAAACAAGTTGCAAATATGGTGCCCATTTCATAAACCTGCCTAAAATCTAGATTATTTGCATATAGAAAAGCTCAAATATGAAATTAAAGGTGCAAAGTGGTAACCATAGTCAATACATGAGTCAAAGGAGGTCTACTCAAATAACCTATAACAATGTTTGTAATTCCATTCTTACACTTGATGATCAAATATAATTTTTACAAGCATGATTCCCATTTCATATGTCATGCTTCTTAAATTTTAGTTGGAGAGTGAATAAATTACAAAGGTGTATGATTCATATGCATAATTATTTCCTTAACTAAAATTTAATGTATCTAATACTGATGGATTGATCTAATTTATATTGTTCTTTATCGTATATGGAGTAGTCTTGCTTTAATTTATCAAAGGACTATCAGGTGGCTAGGTTAAACAACTATGGAAGAGTTTCCTTGACATAAGAATGATCCTAATAAGAAGGTCTGGAGGTAAGGGCTTCTGCCTCACGTTTGTGACAATCCACTATGAGTTTAGAATTAATAATTATTAAGAGGTTAACACCAACAAAACACATAGAACGATCGAGACTAGAATGTAAAATAAACTAGATTTCTCCCTCATCTTCCTCATCCTAATGTGATCTATGTAAAGACATAGTATCATCATAGGAATTTTGAAGAAAATAAATGATATTATTTTTGTTTTCTGACATCAATGCCACTAGAAGGAATTCATCTACTTCCAAGGGTTCCTTGATACCCTATTCATGGTAGTTGATACCTTTCCCCTAATATCCCATACTAGCTACGATTTGTTTAGGAATGACATAGAGGGGCGATAAGTAGCAATAAATATACTTTTTCTTTATTATAAATACATTACTACCATGAATATATTCTTCAATAGTAGTGCCAACATAGACAAAGGAGTATATTCCTATCTATATTGTAGTGCCCTCTATGGTGGGAATTCCAAAGGTTTGAGGTGAGCTGAATAGACTGGCTAGGTCCATAAATATATCACTAGTCTAATTCTTATTATATTGATTAATATATTATATTTTTTCTAACTATTGGTTAGTTGTAGTAGTTTATTCGTTACTCAAATTGAGTGTCTTTAGTGTGCCACCTAGAGATTAAAAAACAACAATAGATTGTAGCGTAGATTGGACAGATGGGTAGACACTTTCTTTAACATAAATTTCTTAAGTGTAGGTGAATAGATCAAGGTCATCAGGAATATAGACTATATTGCCTTGATATTCATATATATTGATGATAAGTGGATGGGAAAACTCTCATAGCATGGATCTAGGGACAATTCAAAAGGATATTGTAATTTAGATCGCAAGGGATGATAAAAAAATATGGTATTAAGAATTTGAGGTCCCACATTGAGAGGAAGGGTGATTGCCACTAAAACCACCCTCATTATTAAAGGTTATGATTACTATGTCAAATTACTATAGATCTTGTTGGATCATTCCAAAAATATTGAGAAATTTTAAATTATAAATATCAAGTGTTGACCTATTATCAACCAAGGATTTTTTGATGATTTTTTCTCTAATATGGCAAGTAATATATAGAGTATGATATCTCATTATAGTAGAAGATGAGATATCTTTCTCATAAAAATAAATAAGATCATAAAATCAAATGGATCACACAATATTAGTGACATCGTCAGGCTACAAATCTTGAGAAACAAATTGTTCACTCAATTTCAAGAGGATATCCTAATGTGTAGGGAAAGTTTTTAGAATATATAAGAGAGAAATTTTAGTAGGCATATTTTTTATTGTTGATGTAAATCAAAAGCATCTATATCAAAATATTGTAATACTATGGAAGGTTGGTTAGGAGAAAAATTCTTATTCTTTGATCGCATAACTAGAAGAGGTCTAAGAAGTTGATAACATGGTTGTTTTTTTTTTTTGCTCATGAGTCACAAAAATGATAGACATTACACCTACGAGATTTGGGTAAGACATGATCTATGGATTTTTATTGTGATCTAGCAATAGATTGTGAAAGATCTCAATATTTTTGTTAGAAGAGTTAGATGAAGATTGTGTGTTAGACTTGCTAATAATATAGCCCCCTTTTTATAATATTGTAGATAAGGTTGTGTAGAGTATTGCAACTATTAGTTTTGTGTCCAACAACATGGTGGAACTTTAAATAATTAGGATTATACCAAGTAGGAGTCCCATAAATGATATATACAAGTCTAGGTTGATGGAGATATATTAGTTTAGCCTCAAGAATCTATTTTAGGATTGAAGGAGGTAGGTCTAATCTAGTACAGTTATTTTTGTAATTTTATTGCTTGGCTAGAATAATATTTTAGGATTTTAAGGCTATTGTAATAATATTATTAATATGATGGAAATTACTCACCTTTTTTCCACCAGATGTTTATCTTTGTGATAATTCTTATGGCTAGTCCTATCATATCTCCTCTTAATCTTGAGCTTGACTGTATGTAAGAGAGTAACTTCTAGTTGTCTTGCTAAGTTGACTTCAAAATAAAAGGAGAAAATGGAAGTGGTTTCAAAACGATAGGCTAACTACTCCTACAAATTGCATATGAAGATATGCAAAATATCTTTTGATGGTGGGATAAATTGAAGCCTCCCTACAAGGTTATACCACCTGATCAAAAAATAAACAAAGGGTTCTTATTCACCCTATTAAGCTAATAGAGGTCATCAATGGTGGCCTTACGCTCAATATATATTATATATTGGTGAACAAATAGTTCAACTAGTTCTTTAAAGGTATGGATTGAGTGACGATGCAACTAGAAATACCACTCCAATACTTGGCCTTTAAATATTTTTGGAAGTAGTATAAGGGGCAATTTCTCATCATGCACAAGGTTGTGATAGGTAATCTATAACTGACAAAGATGACTAACTAGGTCCTCCTTCCCTATATGCATAGAAATTTGGGTATCTCAAAATTAGGAGGGACCAAATAGTTATCCACAATAGAGGTTAATAAGCATATTGTTTATTGAAATATCTATAAAGGGAGCCAATTTGTCATTTAATCAATTATAACTTATCTTCAAATTTAGAGTTAGTGCTAATATGAGGTTGAAAATTTAAATACAAATGTATTTGAGAAATATGGGAAGATAAACTATGGAAGATGTCATATAAGTTACACTAAGACCACTTGATAGGAAAGGATTTGTTGAAAGAATATTTGATATAAGGGTAATGGAAATCTAAGAAGAAGGTGTGGTTTTGAGAATTGAATTGGTGGTAGGTGCATTGATAATAATATAACAAACTGCTAGTTGACTACTGCTAGGATGTATATATCCTCCAAAGGAGGTTGATGCATGTTACCTAGATGGAGATGGGATATCATGAGCTTGAGAGATAGTGGGAGGGAAAGTGGAATCCACATAATGGGCCATTGATGAACTAAAGCCTGAGACATACACTTGTTAAATATTTTTTTGATGGATTAGTATATTTATTGTTCTTACCATGAGACATGTTTTTCTTTATTTTGCAACGTAGGACCAATATTACGTGGCTGAGAAACTTATTGATAATTATTATATTTGATAATTTCCTTGAATATATTTTAATGTGTTTATTAAAAAATTTAAGTGATCAATAGAATTAAAGGTATCTTATCTAATATATCTTTGGAAGGGGGAGTGGCCACCTCCTCTTCACATTTGAAATTGGGATTACAAAAAGGATTGTATTGTTCATAATGATTTGCTAAAGGTAAATGAAGAGGGAAGCCAAGGTATCCCTTACTTTGGAGAAAATAATGATATTCAACCATAGGTGAAATTTTGACTGAAATATGGTCAACTATATGATGTGTTAATCAATTTCAAATGTATAGATAAAGATAAAAGGGAATTTTAGGAACCCATGGGGGTGCTTATTTTAGGTTAACCAAAATATAAGGACAATAAAGGGATACCATTCCTTAATTTAATTTCAGCATGATACATTGTATGTGGAGCTCATGGGCTTGAATATTATAGATTAACTTATGAACACCTGAGATACAGGTTATTATATGATAACTTAAATCTAATTATTATACATGCATTAACAAATATGTAAGATAGTGAACAATGAAAGTAATACCTATGCTCCATATACTTGTATAACTAAAATAGATAATACTTTATTATTAAATATAAGAAAGAGAGATTATATTAGACATCAGATAGTTATATTATTAGAACAAATTACAATATGATTATTCTAATAAACCAACTTCATCTCATAAATATGAATTTTACAAAAATATGGTAAGATAACACTATAAAGAGGCACAATATAATGTAATGATATCGAAGCTCATGGATCTAGTAACATATACTAGAAAGGAAACAATGTCCTTATTTAATGTAGAGACATGATTATCCTATAAATAAATAAATGAGAGATACCTACAAAAAAAATATCAACTAGTAGTCAGATCTAGGGATCGACTAAGATCAGAAGAAGTAATAAAATCTCCATAGTCATGCAATCAGACTCATATTCCTTTTATGATATATATGAAAGTAGGAAAGCAGTAACATGTAAAGGCTATACTATATGGATGCAATAAAGAATTAAGAAACAAAAGTAAATAAAGCCTATAATCTTAAGCCTTCTAAGACATGGTGTTTGGGAGGGTATCAATTAAGAAATCACATTGAAAAATTGGTTGAACTATTGGACATGCAAGGAGCTCACTAAAAGTTATAGTAATGAGCATACACCTCAAAGGGGAGTGCTTGAAGCCAAAGGAGTATTGATAACCTAGATGTACAACCTTATCACATGATCATCAATCAATATTATTGCTATTATTAATTATATGTGTTATGTGTTAGTTCTCTTATCATTATTGTTCATTGTCCATTGTTCTCTATGTCTATGTGCATCCACTTGAGAAAGTTGTTCTTATATAGATGAGATTGAAAGGGACTTTGACCATTGTACAATTACACCTTGTCACAATGAACATGAATCACAGGTTTGTGACCAGTTGAGTTGACAAATCCCTAGTTTCTATGTTAGTTGTAGCTTGATTTAGGCAACCAACGATAAAATATCAATGCAAAATTATGGTATATTTCTAAGGTAAACTTGAAAATTTGATGTTGACATAACTATTACCAAATTTTAGGTAATGAATAGAGAAGCATGGTCCAACATTGGGAAGACAAAATAGTTAAAGGTATTTCCTCACCTATACAGTCCTGAGTAAATATCAATTAGACTTGAAATAATTACTAGCTACCATGATTATAGTTGGATGGTCCCTTGGTTTTATTTTGGTGAGAATCCTAGAACTTAGAGGTGTGAAATTGATTAGACACATGCTTATTGATTTGGCCTATCAAATGACCAATACCATTGTGCCTAGTAGGATACATTTGATCAAGCATGTAGCCTACACCTATTGAGGTGTTTTTGTAAAGGACAACTACCATGTGGAGGTTCAGTGATGTTCAATTACCATGGATGACCTAGAGGTTTGAAAAAATATCTACAATGCAAGTGGAGATCTGCAACATAGGTGGAGATCCATGATGTAGATGAGTATCTACAATCATGGATGAAGACATATAACATGGATTAAGATACATGATTGCTGAAAAGGATCTACAATAATAGATAGAGGCCCATGATATTTGCTACCCAAAATCTATATCCAAAATATGTTGTCTATAACAACCTCACAATTTCATAATATCCTCACAATAGCTAGGAATCGAGAAATAGGATCTTTGGTGCAACACTAGCCATGTTAAACAACATATTTTTTTTTAGCATCAGTGAGAATTGAACACATGACCTTACGGGTGCCAGTGTCTTAACACCAAACACGCAACCAACTATATTATGCTCATCCTTGAGAACAAGGAAATAAAAGCTTTTAATTAAATCCTCCTTTCACTATGCATATGAATCAATAGTTCCTTTGTAAAAAAATATTACCATCAAGACTTGAACCAACGACCTATGAAAAACATATTATCAGGCATAGTCAGACTAACCGAGCTAAGCAAGTCGTTAGATATTAAAAAATCTGATACTATTTTTGAATAAATCTTCTTCTCGCCTCACAAAATGAGACGAATATCCACGTGGCGCTTGCATAGGACTCATGCAATTGTTATTGGCTGCTTATAAAACCTTTGAAAAATATTTTAATAATTTTATTCTTCTTGTCAAATATTTTCTGGCCAGCATGATTATGACATCAAATATATTTCCATCCAGTGTAATATTGACCATCAATGATTCGATCTGCCTTAGGGGGTACGTGGGCTTTGGCTGCAATGCCTTGTCCTACCTATCACCCATCCTATTGTCATACGCCTTCATGATCTCCCTATCAATGCTATGAGATCTTAGTTCAACTTCGTGGTGAAAGAGTTTGCATCAGATGCATGTTTTAAACCTTACAAAGGTTTTTTTAAAACAAAAAATAATCATTTTTTCTTTTGTTTTTTGCTCTCCTCTAACGCCTGTGCAAAATTTCTTCTCTACGTTCACGATGCACACTGCAACTAAGACCAATCTACTATGTCAATTTGATGTTCTTTATATCTCCATTCCTTCGTGTGACTTTGGTATCCAATTTTTCTGATGCAATAATCTTCCCACATGCAGGCGAATGAAAGGACTAAGGCATGAGATGCCTTTTATTTTGTGATGGTAACAGATCTAAAAAATAAAGTTGTATATATTTATGGATGGCTCCTCCAATCATGAGCCTGTCCTGTCAGGTTTAATTTATGCAATGAAAAAACTTTAGGATATATTAGAATTTTAATATACCTCCTTGATACCTCCATTGGGATTTTTCATAAACCGATCTACCACTATGCCAGTCCACACAAAACAAATTTTGCATGTCCTGGAAACCACTAATCATGGAATAATTTTTAATGGCTATTTAAAACTTTATGATAGCATATACTAGAACTGCTACCATTCAACACCATCGCAGACATTATCATGCACTACAAGAGTCAATGAGTTTCGTGCTTCAACAAACAAGGTCATTGGTCTTCCCAAACTTTTAGACTTTTTCTCTAAAATCTTCGTTAAACACCAAATTAGGTCTCAAGAAAATATCCACCTTGGTGAGCACCGATGAACGTGAAAGCATGAGGATATGAAAGCAAACAAAAGAGAAATGTAACGCTGAGTCCTACGAACGAGAATGCATGAAAAGAAAGAAAGCAAACGAACTGAAACGAGATTTAAAAGCAAATATAAAAGTGCAGCCCTTTATTTTATTAATTTGCTCAAGATCGGGTTACAATACATTTCCTCCATTTTTAGGGGCTAGGAGCGTCGGACATAGTCTTGTTACACCATAAATGATACATTCCCTTTGGAGATCTTCTGCGTGCCCACATTGAAAATGGGTAGACCAAACGTCGCCACCGCTTGCGTGAATGCATCTTTAGTTCCTTGTTGCCCCTCCGGTGTCGGGATCCTACGTTCAGAGAAATAGTAAATGATTAGTAGCACCTACGGATGGAGAGAAACCAACAATCCCCAAGGCCTATGATTAACGCATGCATAAAATAATTAAAACGATAGCTAAAATATATCAGAATGAGCTAAAAATTTGATAGAAGCATGAAAACATTACCAAGAACACACTACAAAAGGAACAGTAGAGAAATCAATCATAGATGTCTATTCACTCCAGGGTGGGATGATTAGGACTATCATAAAATGTCAGTAGGTGACCTCCTAAATGTCCTATCTAGGGGCCTCCAAAACACTTGCAAAGTTTGGGTTAGACAAAATGGGGCATTTTGGGACGACCCAGATGGTGGGATTTTGCAGATTCTACCTCGATCGCCCTGTATTTGACGGTGCTCCTTGTCAGTTAGTGAAAACGAGAAATAATAAAATCACAGCCAAAACTTATCAGAATCACATGAAACTTGAATGACAACATATATGGATGACCTAGAATCAAATGCAAAAGAAATAGTAGGGAAATCGCTTCGGGGTGGGGCGATTAGAGCTGTAGCAGTGCGAGGGGCACCCGAGGGAAGGACACCCGCCGTTTGAGGCTCAGTTTCAACACCAATCCACTTGGTGAAAGCACGAGGATACGGAAACAAAAAGGAAAAGCCAAGATGCGATGTAAACGAAACAAAAGATAACGCTAAATCCTATGAATTGAAAGTGCATGAAAGGGAAGAAGCATAAACGAATCGAAACCAAATAGAAAGCCAATATGGAAGACAACCCTTTTTATTAATATGCTTCAGAACTCGGTTACAATTTGCCTCCTCCATTTTTAGGGGCTAGGAGCGTTAAATGTGTTCTTGTCACATCAATGGATGCTATTCCTTCTTCCGCGTGCCCACATGTAAAAGTGGGCGGACCAAACATCATCGCCGCTTGCGTTGATGAGTCTTGACTCCTTGCTGCTCCTCTAATGTCGAGACCCTACGTTCAAGGAAACAGGAAATAGTCAGTAGCACCTGTAGATAAAATGAAACATGCAATCCCCACGCCTTCAATTAGTACATGCAAAATATAAATAAAACGATAACTGAAATAGATCCAAATGAACTAAAAACTTGACAGGGGCATAAAAACATCACCGGGAAGGCACTGCAAATGGAACAGTCAAAAAATTCACCACAGATTCGTATTCGCTCCGGGGTGGGACGAATAGACCTGCAACAAAATGTCAGATAGCACTGTCCCAAATGTCACATCCGGGAAGCTCCAAATCACCTACAAAGTTGGGGGTTAGCTAAATGGGGGTATTTTGGGAAGACCCAGAAGGTCAGATTTTCCCAATTTGGCCTCTATCACCGGGAATTTGATGATGCTACCTGCATGTTAGTAAAGGCGAGAAATGATAAAAACATGATAAAAAATGCTCAAAACGATGTGAAATTTGAATGACAACCTATCTAAGCAGCATAGAATCAGATGCAAAAATAATAGAAAGGAAATCTGCTACAGATTTCTAATCGCTCCGGGGTGGGGCGATTAGGACTACAGCAGTGTGGGGGGCCCCGGGGCAGGACGCCCGTCGTTTGGGGCCCGATTTCGGCACCAATCCACTTGGGATGGGTCCAAAACCTCTTGTGGGGTGTTGTCGGAAAATTTGGTAGGATGTTGTGGCCAAATGTCAGGTTTTGGTTTCAGATTTGCGCTTCCAATAACCACCCTATGACCTCCCTTCCAAAAGAGATCAAGGATGTGAAAGGCACAAATCAAAAGGTGTGTGTGGAAGTAAAATGGCAGCACTTCATTGCTCAAAATGCTCCTTCTCTGTATATTTTTGGGGTGAGAAGACTCACCATTTTATAGACCTGACGGTCTCTTTGGATGAGCATGCAGAGGCGCCACTTGGCAATCATGCCTTCCCAGGGGGGAGAAGATTCCTCCCTGATTAGGGGCTCCATGACTCGCCCTTGTAATAGCCTCTAACGCTCGAAAATGCTCACTCACACTCCCATGCAATGAAGGAAGAGTTAAGTGGTGGATCTGAGCTGCCATTTGTCAAGATTTGACTTTTTTCCCATCAAACCTGCTATTCGCCCCACCTTGGAGCGAATACTGCTAATCGTCCTTGGGTGGGGTGAGTACCAATTTGTAATCGTCCCTGGGTGGAACGAATAAGGAGCAGAGTGCCTGAAGGTGCCAAATTGACCTCTGACCTTCCAAAACTATTGTGTGAGTGGTTAGGACCACTGTTTAACCTCTAGGGGCTGCCCTGGGGGTTGTGTGTGTCAATGCGATCAGTGTTTGCAGTCACATAATCGGATTGGTGCTGTTTTGGTGTCTACAGATGCCCCTTTTTGGGATGCGCTGTGCGTGGCGCAGTGTTGAGAAAAAATAGATAACCAAAGCACTAATGATTAGGGTTTCTCAGTAACCTAACCAACTTTTGATGCCCCAAGTATGGAAAGGGCATGCATTCTTGAATCCTTGCTTTTGACGAGCGAAGGAACTCAATTCAAGTGTTAACCTTTTTCGGTGAGGTGTTACTTGATCTTGGACATTGATCAGTCATGAATAGGCAAAGGGCGCAACCTTTTGTCTATGGGAACCTTGAGTTCATGATTCATGAATGCCAAGTGTTTGATCAGCTTGTGATTATTGCTTGTTTGCTGCCCCAAGCGGGGGCGTGATTGTCTTTGTCAATGATTCTTTGAATGCATGCCATTTCCATGATTGGGTGTGTATTTGTTGATTGGTGACTAAGTGTGACTACCCCCTCAAGCGACGAATCGATGAGGGAATGACCTACATGAGAAAAGCGACGAGTCGCTTGACCCAAGATGACTTGTGTAAGGGTGCCTTTCAGATGTTTATCTTTGAATGTGTGTGCAGTTTCCCGACATTTAGACCTATTTTTGGTGGGTGTTAACCCTTTTTGTGACGCTTTTTGGAGCTGAAATTGTCAAAAATCCATCTTCCCATGGAGCGGTCCGGCTATGGTAGCCTTCTTAGGGAGTAGGATAGTGACAATTTGTGACCCCAACGTCGGTTTTGTATGCCAAGAATTAAGGCGCAAAGGCGCCTTTGTTCGGCAATGTTATTGCTATTTTTGGGTGGGTTTGGACCCTTTTTGGGACGTCGTTTGGGGATGAAATTCTCGACAATCCGTCCTCCCGTGGAGCGGTCCGGCTATGGTAGCCTTCTTAGGGAGTAGGATAGTGAGGATTTGTGACCCCGACGTCTATTTTGCATGCCCGAAATGTCAAGTGCAAAAGCACTCTTATTGGACAATTTTATTGCTTGTTTTTGTTCATTTTGGTGCATTTTTGTGCAGTTTTTGTTGTTTTTGCGAGGTCAGAGGACCGGTTTATTGTAGCCTATGGGAATTTTTGATGATATATATATACAGATGACTTTATTTTATTTATACACGTGTTGTGATTTGATGTTATGCACAATGATTGATGAATGTGTATGTATGCATGTTAATTTACATTGATGGATGCATATGTTGTGATGAATGCTAATGTTTCTAATTTATATGATATGCAAATGGAATGGATGAATTGAATTTGTGATTTTTGGCGGTGGCACCATAGACTATTTAGAACTTATGGCTTTTTGTCCTAGGCGATTGTTGTGGTAAATGACTTTTTATGTATACATGTTATTTTTTTGTATTTTCTGATGGCAATGCGAGGATGAAAGATATCACAGTTGGTTTAGAATGTAGTTAAGGTTTTCTGAGACTCAGATGTTTTAACTAACTAGCCAAGATTGTATTTTTATCTTACAAGACTTTTGGACAAGGTATGAATCGGACTTGTCTTTGACCAAGTTATTTCACATCCCTGTGTGTGCAATTGAGTTCGTTTATGTGGTATTTGTCAGGATACCGCCAGTGCCAGATAGGCTGTCAACCAAACCTGTACTGAGGATCACCTAATTAGCTCCACTAACTCCTTTGTTGTATTTAGTCAGATTAATCTACGGTGCTATCTAGGATACCATAAGCTAGCTCATCCACATGCAAACATTGATCTCCACACAAGTTAATGTGACAGATATATCGTCATGCGGGAGGTTTGCCACCAATGACCGATAGGTTATCCACCAAACCGGTACTGAGGTTTACCTCATGACCTTCTGAATGCTGAGAGTTCCAGGGATTCAAGTTCGACTCCCTTCTTTTCTTCAATTGTATTGGGATACTTGCTCTTCTATAGTGATAAAAATCACTGTTTATTTTTGTTTTTTTCTTTTGAGCAAGGGATTTGAATATTGAGTGATGAGAATCACTATTGTATGTGCCTTTTGATGTATGCACTTTGGTGGTGATGTCAATTTTTTTGGAGTTTTGACTTTTGCAAATTTTTGATGTTTTGCAACTTTTTGAGAACTTGGGATTCTTGGGGAATTGGGTAGGGAAGATGCTTGTCCTTTTGCCAACTCTCAGAATTCTTGGGGTCATTCGCATAGGGGGATGAGCAAGATAACCGTTTCACTAGGTGGTATCCTGGATTGCTTTGCAGGTTTCATCCTTCGTTCACACAACTTGGGAATTTTTTATGTGTTTTAACTTGTGTTGGGATGCTACGTAACAAGGTGTGATCCAAGTAGAACTCTACCTTTGTAAAATCTATCTGACTTTGTACAATATGTGGCTAGAAAGCTAATGACATCTGAATGACGAAAACTCTTGATACATTAGAAGACAACTGACTATGATATGGTAAAAAATATGTGAATGGCGTTTATTTTTGATGGACTATTTATAGAATGGAGAAATGTGGAAAATGATGGTTTTGCCAAGTAATTACAGTCTATGGTGCCTTGACCTGTATGACCACAAATATGCAATGTATGGATGTGATGCTTAATGCAGCTATATATTTTTGTGTTTTTGATGGATTGATTTTTGTGAGTATGAAGATGAGATGCAAAAAGAGTTCTTTATTGTTGTGATGATTTTGAGCATGCATGGAAATGAGATGCAAATTTTTGTTATTTTTTGATGATTTTATTGTTTTTGAATTTTCTTATTTTTGACCAAGCGATTGTGGGAACCCTTGGAGCTTTTGGTTTGACCAAAGGGATGATGGGTACCTTTGGGGCATTTGGGATTGACCAAGCGATTATGGGAATCCTTGGAGCTTTTAGGATTGACCAAGCGATTATTGGAATCCTTGGAGCTTTTGGTTTGACCAGACGATTATTGGAATCCTTGGAGCTTTTGGTTTGACCAAGCAATTATGAGAATCCTTGGAGCTTTTGGTTTGACCAAGCGATTATGAGAATCCTTGGAGATTTTGGGTTTGACCAAGCGATTATGAGAATCCTTGGAGCATTTTGGGTTTGACCAAGCGATTATGAGAATCCTTGGAGCTTTTGGTTTGACCAAGCGATTATGAGAATCCTTGGAGCTTTTGGTTTGACCAAGCGATTATGAGAATCCTTGGAGCTTTTGGTTTGGGCTATGGCTCTTTTAAATATGGAATGGCCTCAAATGACTGATGTTCAAGGGTTCTAGTTCCTTGATTCCATCAAGAGAAGCGAGCCGGTATGTTCCAGGTCCTATTTTACTTGTCGATGACATAAGGACCTAACCAGTTTGCCATGAACTTGTCCCTTAGATGGGGCGGCAAGTTAGAATTTTGTTGGTTCTCTTTTAAGACCAAGTCACCAACCTCGAAAGTCCCTCAGGTGAACCTTCATGTTGTATGCCTTCTTAAGTCGCTCTTGATAGATACGTAAATGCTCGAGAGCATTAACGCGTCATTCATCGAGCAACGTAAGCTGGTCTAATCGGGCCTATCATGCGTAGTGTCATCATCGATGAACTCTTGCATTGATATGCGTAGGGAAGGAATTTCCAACTCGAGAGGCATGACAGCCTCGGAGCCATACACGAGCAAAAATGGAGTTGCCCTAGTGGGCGTCCGAATGCTAGTGCGATAAGCCCATAGGGCAAGTGGGATCTGAATGTGCCAATCCTTATGACTGTCTACGACTATATTTTTGAGGATGGCAACTAGCATTTTGTTTGATGCCTCTACTTGCCCATTTGCACGTGGATAATAGGGTGTCAAAAAACTATGCTGAATTTTGTACTTTGTGGTCAAAGCACGCACGTCTTTGTTCTTGAATGACGTCCCATTATCCGAGATTATCTTGGATGGAATACCAAAATGACATATGATATTATGTAAAATGAACTCCGAAATGCGGGTTCCAGTCATAGAGGTAAGCGAAATTGCTTCCACCCACTTGGTGAAGTACTCTGTGGCCGTTATGATAAACGTGTGATGGCCTGACGATGCAGGGGAGATCTTTTTGATTAGATCTAAGCCCCACTACGAAAATGGCCAAGCCGATTGGATCGGTTGCAAGGCCTGAGAAGGTACGTGTGTCAAATTTGCATGGTGTTGACACTTCACGCACTTCCTTACATATGCGCAACAATCTCGCTCTAAAGATGGCCAATAATAGCCCATGCGAAGAATGCGCTTTGCGATGGCCATACCACTGAAGTGGCCACCGCATGTACCATCGTGCGCTTGGGTGATCGCCCAAGTGGACTCCTGTTGGTCCAAGCAACGAAGGAGGATTCCTTCATAGCTACGACGGTACAAAATGTCTCCTAACAAGACATGCTTTGCCGCTTTCTGTTTGAATGATCATTTTGTGGCATGCGTCAATCCAAGTGGGAGGTTACCTAACTTGAGGTAGTCCCTTATGGGTGTATACCAATCTCGCTCGATCGGAAACCTCGATGGTATGAATAGCCAATCCCTCTTGAAGTTCATCCCTAGCAAAAGTTGAGCGGGAAAGAACTTGTAAGAATAGCGTTGTGTTGCTATTAAGGGGAGTAGGGGAGAACAAGGACCCCCAGTTGGCGTGATTCAGACAATCATGGATTCGAGAGAACTTGTCCGGGGACGGTTCAATCTGGATCAAGTGGATTCCTGGCGTTAAGTCAGAGCTTGCACGCTCCATCACGGATTGCGATAGTGTTTTGACTTGAATGGTTGTCATATCACCAGAAATGTCTTGCGGGATTAGTGACCCCAAGGAGGCCATAGTGTCCGCAAAATGATTCGATGACCGAGGGAGTGCCTCGATGTCGTACCATTCAAGATTTGCCAAGAATTTGTCCACAAGGGCTTTGTAGGCCTGCAGAACTGGGCATTTACATTGGAATACCCCTTTGACTTGGTTGACAATTAACAGTGAATCACCAAAGATGTTTAATCATTTGATGTTCATGGTGATTGTTGTCTGAAGACCTATGAGCAAGGCTTCGTATTCTGCATTGTTGTTGGTGCACGGGAAATCTAATTTAAATGATAGAGGCATTGGAGCCCCTTGCGGTGTGAAGAATACAATTCTCGTGCCACCTCCTTGCTCACATTTAGAACCATCAAAAAATAGGGTTATGTCGGCCGTGACTCAGGCTCATCAGAATCTGGCGATTCCGAGACATGGAAGACCCCATCATCGGGTAGTTCTATGATCAGAGGCTGATCGTCTTCGAGAGGAGCCTCTGCTAGTTGATCGGCTATGACTTGACCTTTGATGGATTTTTGTCCAATGAACTCTATGTCAAACTTCGTCAACAACATGATCCATTTCATCGTGCGGCTACTATGATAAGTATGACTCATCATGTACCGCAATGGATTCTCCTTAGACACAACATACGTCGTGTTGCTCAGCATGTAATGGCATAGCTTTTTGGTAGCAAACACCACTGCTGCAAGAGAGCTTCTCGACGTATGCATAGTTAAGTTCATAACTGACCAGGGTGCGGCTAAGATAGTAAGTAGCCTATTCTTTGTGAAGTTCATTCTTCTGGGCTAACATGGCGCCCAGTGCCACCTCAGTAGCTGAGATGTATAAGTAGAACGACACTCCTGGTCTAGGTGGTGCCAATACTGGCGGCGAAGCCAAGTATTGTTTAATGTCATCAAAGGCTGACTGGCACTCGTCATCCCAGTGAAATGCTACCCCCTTGTGCAATAATTTATTCATGGGTCGGCACTTGTCAGATAGCTGCGCTATGAAGCGCTTGATTGACGTGACCTTTCCCTGTAGGCTTCTGAGCTGCTTGATGGTAGTTGGGGGAAGCATTTCAAGGATTGCCTTGACTTTGTTTGGGTCCACCTCGATGCCTCGTTTTGAGACTATGAAACCCAAGAGTTTTCCAGATGTGACGCCAAATACGCACTTCTTGGGATTCGATCGACTTTATGTTCCATGAGGCGATCGAGGATCTTGCTTAAGTCATCGAGATGATCTCGGCGCAAAAGAGATTTGGCCAACAAATCATCCATGTAATCTTCCAAAGTTTTATGCATGTGATCATGGAAGATGTACGTCATGGCACGTTGGTAGGTGGTGCCAGCATTTTTAAGGCCAAAGGGCATGACCTTATAACAAAATGTCCCCCAAGGCATTGTGAACGCCATTTTTAGTTGGTCCTCGGGATTGATACGAATCTGATTGTATCCCGAGAAACCATCCATGAGGGAAAGCATTTCATGGCCCGTTGTAGCATCTACCAATGCATCGATGCTCGGCAAGGGGAAATCATCCTTAGGACTCGCTTTGTTTAGATCTCAAAAATTAGTGCATATGCGAATCCTCCCATCCAGATTTTTGATGGGCACCATGTTGGACAACCATGGTGGGTAATCCACGTAGATGACAAACTGTGCATCCAACAACTTTTGTAATTCATCTTTGACCATTAAGGCCACTGTTGGGTGCATCTTACATAGTTTTTGCTTAATTGGCTTGACTGTCGGATCAAGCGTTAGATTATGCATGACTAGCTACGGATCTAGCCCCGGCATGTCTTTGTAGGACCATGCAAAAACCTCCTTCTTCTCTTTGAGAAGGGCAATGTAGTCGGCTTGCTCTTCGGGGGATAGACTTACCCCCAGCTTGATTATCTATGGATTCATTGGATCCGAGCCGATGTCTACGTCAGTCGTCTCCTCGACCGACATGTGGGATCCATCCTCCAACTGGTGTGGAGTTGGGATCAAATGGATATCATTTGTTGAGTTTAAATCTACGTTGGGAACCTCGGGTTCCTCTTTAGCATGGAAGATATCCTGAGTTGGCCCTGGGGTGAAATGAAGCATCTCACCGAAAGGCCAGTACTCTGATGGGGATGGTGGTGAATTGACGTGATCCCAATCTATGGCATCTATGTCTAGATACAATGACTATGTTGGATCGGCCAGATTGTGGATGGGGGCGGTTAAGTCAATGGAGATCATGTTGATGAAATGATTTTGGTCTCCATTACCATGGGTGTGATGACTCAAACATTGTGGATGATCTTTGTGCTCCGGATCTGGCTCTGGAGGTATTGGCATGAATGGATCGGCCCTATGTGCGGATAGGAGGATAGGGTCTACCCTCGACACTGATATCTCTATAGGGTCTCTGGGCGGAAGGTGTTCTCCGTATGCCCAAAGTGGCGGATTCAACACTTGGTCCCACTACGCTGGGTTTAAGTGCCACTCATGCCCTGGCCTTATGTTTAGTTGTTCAAATATGTCATCAATATCCAGGGGGTATTGTTGCTGCATCTGCCGCATGTGATCGAGATATGCCATCTCAGTTTCATCTTCATAATCACTGTCGGAGATCCAAAGGCCTTCGTTGGTTCCAACAACTGTTTGCGACATTAGAGGCTCGTCTTGCTTGAGCAAATTGATTTGGCCCCATCGGGGTTGTTTCGCTCTCTACGAGGGGACCTGATTTCCTTGAGGTGGCCCTTGCTCGATTGGAGCATCCAAAGGGAACATTGCCAAGAGGCTTTCTTGATAATCATCCATGGGGGTCACTTGTGAGTGATTGCTATCCAATTCGAAGGGGTCCCATGGTGCTACCTCATATTCTGACTCGTCTTCTGAAGATCCTTCTTGACCTTGTCTATACCCCTCTTGTAGGTGAGTTCTCAAACTTTCTCCTCTCTCGAGCGAAGGGAAAGGGTTGTTGAGGTCAACAAGGTTGGTTGTCAACAATGGGAGATAATCCCCCAATGTATATGTCGTGTTAGGATTGGCATATGGATCTAATGCCAATCCACCCTTGTTGCCTATCCCTAGGCCTTGCATGTTCTCTACCAAGATGTCCAAGGGTAGAGGGTGGTTGAACCCTACTCCTGACTTGTCGTATGGCATTTGGTATCTTGGTTGGCAAAGAACACGCACTCCTTGCTCATATCTGCCTAACCCATATCCATGCCAATTGCATTGGCCAAGGTATCTCAAAGCGAAATCTGGGTTGGACAAATAGTTGACATCTTCTACAAAGGGCTCTTCATCTTCGTCCTCTTGCATGTATGGTTCAATACCATGATCAAGGCCCCCATACACAAAGTTTGTCTGATTCGATGGGTAGCCTAGAGGAACAATAGTACCGATGGGGAGGCGAGGTCTCCCCATGTCCTGCATGGACTCCAGTGTGGGTGTTGCTACAATATTCCACACCAGATACTCCCCTAGGCCCGTATTGGCCATCTCAATAGTGATTGTTGGTGGTTGAGGGGGAGGGAATGAAAGTTCTTCCTGAGTCCACTCCATGTCGGGTGAACTAGGAGCCTCGACTTCCATTCTGCTAGGCATCTCCTCAGTAGAGATGGTTGAGACTGATGGTGGTGCCTCTTCCAGAGGTTGCACCTCTTCCAGAGGTTTCTTCCCTTTGTCCTTCTGTGTGGCCACCATAGGTGGCATCATTGGTGAAGGACCAGACGATGAAGATGGACCCGGCTGGGGATTTGATGGACTTGTCAATGGGGATGCCTATGGAATCGGACCCTGTTTAGATGGATTCAACTGAAAATCCAAATGCATTGATGGAAGGGTCGATTGCGGCATTAGCTGCACCGCATTGCAATACTTGAAGGGTTCCAAGTCCGTCGAGACTACATGCACCTGCCCTTTGAATGTATACTTTAAGCACTGATGAGCTATCGAAGGGACACACTTCATGTCCCTGATCCATGGCCGACCCAACAAGATGTTATAGGCCATCTCACCCTCCAAGATGTGGCACAATGTAGGTATAGTCTTTTGCCCCACTTGGATGGGTAGGACAATTGTGCCAACTGTCGAGCATATTGCATCATTGAATGCTCGTAGTGTATAGGTGGAGGCCACTATGTGAGATGCGGGCAACTTTAGGTGCTTCAAGGCCACTGTTGTAATGATATTACTGGATGAGCCAGTGTCCACCAATACCCTCTTGTACGGAATCCCGTTGACCCGCGCGATGACGTGCAAGGGTGGATCCGCCATGTCACCAGCCACTGATTTCAATTCGTCCTCTCGAAAGGTGATGACTGGCTCAGTGCATCATTTGACATGTCCCACAAAGTTGTTGAAGGAGTTTGCTTCATGGGGCTGCAACTCGATGGCTTTTAGTATCTCCATTAGAGCCTCCCGATGGGGCGTTGATTGTTGTATGAGCTCGTAGATGGAGAGCCTAGCCGACGTGGTCCTCAAACTCTGGGTGAGTTTGGTCCGAATTGTGGCCACTGGTCTAGGCGGAGGAGGTTGTGCAAGGTGTTGTTGTGGTTGTGACGTTGTTGGCACCTCTCCTGTAGCTACCGTGGGGGCAGCTGTGCTCGGGTACCTCTTGTTTCGAGTCACTATACTGATCATCCCTACATACCCCTGCATGGGGCAGTTCTGTGTTACCTCATTGACTTGTAGGGTCTTTTCCTATGCATCATGGGCAGGCAAGGGGTCCTTAAAGACCTCCATTTGTTGGTTGCTTGGTGCCACGGGGTTATCCACCGCTAATGTCTTATTATCTATTAGGTCTTGCACCAAGCCTTTAAACTTCCAACATGCATTAAGGTCATGTCCCTTCCATCTGTGGAACCTACAGTACAAGTCTTCCCTATAGCCCTTAGGTTTTGGTGCATTGGGGTCTATGGGTTGAATCTCGGGAAAGTTGATCAAGTTTGCCGCTGACAAGCGGTCAAACAGGGAGTCTCTGGACTCTGTGTAAGGTGTGAATTATCGCCTAGGGCGACGCTGCTGATTTTGTTCTTGCCTCTAATTTTCTCTGTCATAACTATTAAGAGGCACCGCCTGATAGTTAGCCTTTTGGGGCTGTGTTGCTTGTGTAGGCTTAGGGATGTTTATAGCAACTTGATTGACCGCAACGGGTTTCTGTTGCGTGGTCCCTATTTTGGTGTTCTTAGACCATTCTTTCTTCTTTGGCTTGGCTATCTCGCCATCCTGAATCTTGATCTCCTCAATGATTCTGGCTTGCTCTAGAGCTTCCTCTAAAGTGGCATATTGCTGTAGCTGCAATAGCATAGAGATCGATCTCAAACAACTCTTTGAGAACATTTGGGTGAGGTCGGACATAGGAGGGAGGTAGGGCAGCTTTGAAAGCAAAGTCCTCCATCGGTTCCCATAGGCCGCCATGGTTTCTTCCTCATACTGCCTGAGGCTGGCTAGGTCACTTAGTGATGCCTTCTTCTTGGTGTTGAAGGTGAAGCGTTCGAGGAACGCATCCACTAGCTGATCTAAGTTACTAATGTTGTGCTTTGGCAATTGAGTGAACCAATCCGAGGCAGGGCCTACGAACGTGGTGATGAATGTTCTTAACAACAAAGCATCATTGTCCTGAATGCCGAAGCATTGGCTCAAGAATCTAGTCACATGCTCTTGGGCATCCTCCTCACCTCTAAATATTGCCAACTGAGGTAGTTTAAAGTGTTCAGGGTAAGGGGGTGTTGGCACTGACGGATGCACAGGATGACTACGGAGTTGGCGTAAAGTGGGATTTTGGGGCCCAGAAGTCTTGGTCTCCATAGACTCCAAGCGCTCTAGCAGCGCTTTATATGCATCGAAAGATTTAATCTCTTCCTCCTTAGTTAGCTCTCATTGTGGGTTGGGGGGAACTTGAGGCCTATAGAGGGGTGGCCGGATAGCAGCCCCTCTACCTTGGTAGGGCATTTCAGCCCGCTCTTCTTCTTGCTCATACTCCTCATAGGCTTCTTGAGGAGTTTTTGGATGAGACCTATGACCATGGGTGGGTCCCCGTGGAGGGTGCCCATCATTGTTCCTGGGAGTGGCCTCCCGCTCAGGTCTAGGAGGTCTCGGAGGTAGCACTTGGTAAGGTCATGGAGACCTGTCTCATACCAAGGGGTTGCGCCTCTCATACGGTTCTGCTCTTTGGGTGCGAGGGGTTGGAACCCTCTCAGGCATAGGGTTATGGAGTAGCTCATCTGTTTGGCATCGAATGCGCTCTTTGCTAAGGCGATATAGATGCTCTAGCTGTTGTTGGTCTTGCTCAAGCTGCATGATCTACGCTTGGTGGGTGGCATGTCTGGCGACTGCCAGGTCAATTTGTTCTACCATATTGAGTCTAGGAGGCCTAGATGCCTCTCCTACGCATTTATCTCGGTCACGATGATCCGAGATCTCTATAGGTCGCTTCCCTCTATCGAGGTTAGCGGCATTCACTCGAGGCTCTGGCCTCAATAGGTGATTCTGGTAGATAGCAGGTGCGGAGGTGCATTGCTCCTACACTGTGTATTGCTCTTGAGGAATGTAATGGTCTTCCTCGTGCTCCCTTTCGTATATGTGAAAGGGGTGGGCAGAGTTGGCTCGCCCTGTTTGAAGAGCCTTGTGCTCTGGATTTTGCTTATTATTTCTAATAGTGATGGGGGGTAAAGGAGGGATGACATAATCATGTGGCCTCTCCTCATGGACCCTATGCTGTTCTAGCACTTCATCGCATGGTGGCCACTCATACCGAGCTTCTAAGGGAGCCTTCCCATTTATATTGAGTGCCACGTGTAAGGACTCCTCCTGAAAGGGTCTATGTTGGATGGGAGTGCCCCTCGAAGGGGTGCCTCTATAGTCCCATTCTGAAATGGCATGATGTGGACTCTCTTGTGGGTCGGGCCGCCAAGGTGGTATGACCAAGTCCTTGGGGCTATAGCGGAGGTGACTTGTGCCCCCTTGTACACTCTCCGTAGCTCCTGCCCGTGATTGGGCTTGGCTACGGGTGTACACCATGGTGGTGTTTTCCTACAAGATGCATAGATTTTTATTTCTTTTTATGATTTTTATGCTACACTAAACATAAAATATCACACACACAAAGCAATGATTATCTCGTTTAAAGATTAAAGGTGTGCCCTAAACCTGGTTTAGTGTGTTTTGATTTTTGTTTTGAAAGCTTTTGTAAAGAACGTTTAAATGCAATATGATGGCTCTTATGACTCCCAAAAATGGTCGCCCCTTCGATATACCATTGCCAGGCCGATATACCAACCTCTCTATATACCCGCCCTTACGTGAGGGAAACTATTGGTACGTGAGAGCAGATGGTACGTGGAACATAGGCGGTACGGAAGGGGAATCACCCTATTTTTGACACCTACCATAGAAGACTTATCCTCATGCACTGGGAATCACCCCAGCTACACTTGGTCAGCTTTCATCAAGATTTACGTCTAGCAATAGTAGCGATCGGGGTTTATGGATGCAAAATTTCAAGCCAAGGTGGTGATGAAATCCACCGTTGGTCTTGATCAAGGGTTGGGGTTTTACGACCAGCTCCTTGGTGTTTAAATTACCACGTGGTGTGTGGGGTTCTTTTTATTTTGCATAAAAGGAAGCAAGCATGCAGTAAAAAAAACTTTCCCTAAGCAAGTAAATAACCAGAAAACAGAAAATAGGAAACAAAAAATGACAGAAGGAGTTCAGGCCCTCTACCTCTTCTCTACCCAAATCGGCTGGTTCTGAGTTTCTATCCTGAAACTGCATAGAGAGCTATTCATCCCTGGGTGGGATGAATAACAGAACTGTATTCATCACAGGGTGGGGCGAATGCCCATTCGTCCATGGGTAAGACGAATTCCAGCTCTGTATTCGCCATAGGCTGGAACGAACAACAGTCCAGTATTTGAAAACTTGGTACCTACAAGCAAAAACAATCAAGTTTTGATCAGATTTCTGATCTTAAAAATAGAGGACAAGGGTCCCACCATGATCACCACTGAAAGCATGAGGATACAGAAACAAAAAGGAAAAGCCAAGATGCGATGTAAACGAAACAAAAGATAACGCTAAATCCTATGAATTGAAAGTGCATGAAAGGAAAGAAGCATAAACGAATCGAAACCAAATAAAAAGCCAATATGGAAGACAACCATTTTTATTAATATGCTTCAGAACTTAGTTACAATTTGCCTCCTCCATTTTTAGGGGCTAGGAGCGTTAAATGTGTTCTTGTCACATCAATGGATGCTATTCCTTCTTCCGCGTGCCCACATGTAAAGTGGGCGGACCAAACGTCGCCGCCACTTGCGTTGATGAGTCTTGACTCCTTGCTGCTCCTCTAATGTCCAGATCCTACGTTCAAGGAAATAGGAAATAATCAGTAGCACCTGTAGATAAAATGAAACATGCAATCCCCACGCCTTCAATTAGTACATGCAAAATATAAATAAAACGATAACTGAAATAGATCCAAATGAACTAAAAACTTGATAGGGGCATAAAAACATCACCGGGAAGGCACTGCAAATGGAACAGTCAAGAAATTTGCCACATATTCGTATTCGCTCCAGGGCGGGACGAATAGACCTGCAACAAAATGTCAGATAGCACTGTCCCAAATGTCACATCCGGGAAGCTCCAAATCACCTGCAAAGTTGGGGGTTAGCTAAATTGGGGTATTTTGGGAAGACCCAGAAGGTCAGATTTTCCCAATTTGGCCTCTATCACCAGGAATTTGATGATGCTACCTGCATGTTAGTAAAGGCGGGAAATGATAAAAACATGATAAAAAATGCTCAAAACGATGTGAAATTTGAATGACAACCTATCTAAGCAGCATAGAATCAGATGCAAAAATAATAGAAAGGAAATCTGCTACATATTTCTAATCGCTCCGGGGCGGGGCGATTAGGACTGCAGTAGTGTGGGGGGCGCCCGGGGCGGGACGCCCGTCGTTTGGGGCCCGATTTCGGCACCAATCCACTTGGGATGGGTCCAAAACCTCTTGTGGGGTGTTTTCGGAAAATTTGGTAGGATGTTATGGCCAAATGTCGGGTTTTGGTTCTGGATTTGCGCTTCCAATAACCACCCTATGACCTCCCTTCCAAAAGAGATCAAGGATGTGAAAGGCACAAATCAAAAGGTGTGTGTGGATGTAAAATGGTAGCACTTCATTGCTCAAAATGCTCCTTCTCTGTATATTTTTGGGGTGAGAAGACTCACCATTTTATAGACCTGACGGTCTCTTTGGATGAGCATGCAGAGGCGCCACTTGGCAATCATGCCTTCCAAAGGGGGGAGAAGATTCCTCCCTGATTAGGGGCTCCATGACTGCCCCTGTAACTGCCTCTAACGCTCAAAAATGCTCACTCACACTCCCATGCAATGAAGGAAGAGTTAAGTGGCGGATCTGAGCTGCCATTTGTCAAGATTTGACTTTTTGCCCGTCAAACCTGCTATTCGCCCCACCCTGGAGCGAATACTGCTAATCGTCCCTGGGTGGGGCGAGTACCAGTTTGTAATCGTCCCTGGGTGGAACGAATAAGGAGCAGAGTGCCTGAAGGTGCCAAATTGACCTTTGACCTTCCAAAACTATTGTGTGAGTGGTTAGGACCACTGTTTAACCTCTGGGGGCTGCCCTGGGGGCTGTGTGTGTCAATGCGATCAGTGTTTGCAGTCACATAATCGGATTGGTGCTGTTTTGGTGTCTACACTTGGGATGGGTCCAAAACCTCTTATGGGGTTGTGTCAAAAAATTAGGTGGGGTATTGTGGCCAAATAGTCAGGTTTTAGGTCTGGATTGCACTTCCAATAATCACCCAATAACCTCCCTTCCAAAAGAGAGATCAAGGATGTAAGAAGCACAAACGATGGGTGAGGATGTAATTCGGCAGCACTTTGTTGCTCCAAATGCTCCTGCTCTTGTCCTTCTTTTGGGGTGAGAAGACTCACCATTTTATAGACCTAGGGTCTCTCTCTTTGAATGCGCATGCGAGGGCACCACTTGGATTTCTTGCCCTATTTTGGGAGAAAAGTTTCTTCCCTGATTTAGAGTCTCCTTGCATGAGACCTCCATGATCCAGGCATGCTTGACTGAAGTCCCTCTCTCTGATTTGAAGCCATTCCTTGCAATTGCATGCCCTAAAGGCGTAGTTAAGTGGTGGACCTATCGAGGTTTGAATTTCTTCCAGTCAAACCTTCTAATCATCCCACCCTGGGACGATTGCTGCTAATCGTCCTAGGGTGGGACGAATACCAGTTTGTAATCATCCCAGGGTGGGACGAGTAGAGAGCAAAGTGCTAAAGAGGTGCCAAATTGACCTCTGACCTTCCAAAATTGCTATGGGAGTGGTTAGGACCATTGTTTTACCTCTGTGGGCTGCCCTAGGGGCTGTGTATATCACTTCAATCAGTGCTTATCATCACATAATCGGATTGGTGCTATTTTGGTGTCTACATATGCCCCTTTTTGGGATGCGTTGTGTGTGGCGCAATGCTGAGCAAAAATAGATAACCAAAGCACTAATGATTAGGATTCATCAATAACCTAACCAAATTTTGATGACCCAAGTATGGAAAGAGCACGCATTCTTGAATCCTTGCTTCTGACGAGCTAAGGAGCTTAATTCAAGTGTTAACCTTTTTCGGTGAGGTGTTACTTGATCTTGGACATTGTTCAGTCATGAAATAGGCAAAGGGCGCAACCTTTTGTCTATGGGAACCTTGAGTTCATGATTCATGAATGCCAAGTGTTTGATCAACTTGTGATTATTGCTTGTTTGCTGCCCCAAGCAGGAGCGTGATTGTCTTTGTCAATGATTCTTTGAATGCATGTCATTTCCTTGATTGGGTGTGTATTTGTTGATTGGTGACTAAGTGTGACTACACCCTCAAGCGACGAATCAATGAGGGAATGACCGACATGAGAAAAGTGACGAGTCGCTTGACCCAAGATGACTTTTGTAATGGTGCCTTCAGTTGTTTTCCGTTGAATGCTTATGCAATTTCCCAACAATTTGACCTATTTTTGGTGGGTGTAACCCTTTTTGTGACGTCTTTTGGGGTTGAAATTCTCAAAAATCCGTCCTCCCGTGGAGCGGTCCGGCTATGGTAGCCTTCTTAGGGAGTAGGATAGTGAGGATTTGTGACCCCGACATTAGTTTTGTATGCCAAGAAGCGCAAGCACAAAGGCGCCTTGTTCGGCAATGTTATTGCTATTTTTGGGTGGGTTTGGACCCTTTTTGTGATGTCATTTGGGGATGAAATTCTCGAAAATCTGTCCTCCCGTGGAGCGGTCCGGCTATGGTAGCCTTCTTAGGGAGTAGGATAGTGAGGATTTGTGACCCCAACGTCGGTTTTGTATGCCAAGAAGGTCAAGTGCAAAGGCACTCTTATTTGGCAATTTTATTGCTATTTTTTGTGCATTTTGGTGCAGTTTATGTTGTTTTTGATTTTCTTGCTTTGTAATCGTCCCGGGGTGGGACGAATACCAGTTTAGTAATCATCCTAGGGTGGGACAAGTGCTAACTAGAGCGCTCATCCCAGGGTGGAATGATTACAGGCCTAAAAGCCTATTTAAGGGCCAAAACTAGGTTTTGGGCTCATTTGCATTTTGTTTTTCTGGTGATTTGGAGCTGTGAGGAGGAGGTCGAGTTCGTGTAGTGGAGCGCTATCAGATTTTCTCGGACACCATGAGTTCACAGACCGGATCATCAAGTGGCGAAGCCGAAGCAAGACCGGTAAGTGCCCCTTCTCTTTATTTTGCTTGTTTTGTTGTACAGTTTAAAACCGTAATTCTTTTCTTTTATATTTCATTTTTTTTATTTAAACTAAAATAAAAACCCTAGTTTAATTTTTTTGGTTTGTTTGAAAATGTGCTTTGTGTTGCTTTGTTAAAACTGAGATCGAAACCCTAGTGTAAACCATGTTTATTTTGTTTTTGTTGTAAACTAAAAACAAAACCCTAGTTTTAATACTTTGATCTAAAACTTAGAATAAGAAAAAAATTATTTTTATGTTGTGTTCTGTTATTTATTAGTTTAGACTAAGGTCAAACCCTAGGTAACTAAAAACTTGTGTGATTGTGTTTTTTATATTTCAGTTTGACACTAGAATGAAAACCTAGGTTAAACTGGTTTACTGTGTTTTTTTTGTTGTATGTTGTTTATTTAGACTAGGATGAAACCCTAGGTTAGACTGTTTTATTTTGTTTTTGTTTTTTGTCAGTGTAGACTAGGATGATAACCCTAGGTTAAACGGTTTTATTTTGTTTTTGTATTTTGTTTATTTAGACTAGGATGAAAACCCTAGGTTAACTGTTATATTTTGTTTTTGATTTTGGTTGTGTAGACTAGGATGAAAACCCTAGGTTAACTGTTATTTTTTATTTTTATTTTATTTTGTTGTGTAGACTAGGATGAAAACCCTAGGTTAACTGTTATTTTGTTTTTTTTTTTGGTTGTGTAGACTAGGATGAAAACCCTAGGTTAACTGTTATTTTGTTTTTTATTTTTTGGTTGTGTAGACTAGGATGAAAACCCTAGGTTAACTATTATTTTGTTTTTGTGTTATGTCAGTTTAGACTAAGGTCGAACCTTAGGTTAGACTGTTTTATTTTGTGTTTATTGTATTGTTTAAACTAGAGTGTAGAAACCCTAGGTGTGTTATTTTGTTTATGGTTGTACAGTTTTATTTGACCGTGTTGTACTTTTGTTGTATAGTTGTTTGTCTGTACTTTGTTGTACTTTGTATTTTTTAAATTTTTAATGTTTTTGTTTTGTCAGTTCAAAGTAAGGTTAAAAACCCTAGGTAACTAACAAATGTTAATATTAAATTTGTTTTTTTTTTTTTTTTATTTATCAGTTTGAAATAAAGTAAAAAACCCTAGGTAACTGACAATTGTTTATGTGAATTTCTTTTTTTTTTTTAATTTATCAGTTTGAACTAAAGTGAAAAACCCTAGGTAACTGATAAATGTTTATGAATTTGTTTTTTTGTTTTTTATTTATCAGTTTGAACTAAAGTTAAAAACCCTAGGTAACTAACAAATTTGTTTATGTGAATTTGTTTTTTTGGTTTTTTATTTATCAGTTTGAACTAAAGTTAAAAACCCTAGGTAACTGACAAATTTGTTTTTGAATTTGTTTTTGTCTTTTTGCAGTGCATTGTTTATTTGATTTTTTTGAATGTTTGTACTTTACATTTTGTTAATGTTTTTGCTGTACAATTTTTTTCTTTCATGTTTTTAATGTTTTTGTGTTGTTTTTTATTTTCAGGTGGTGAAGAGCCGGTACCGTGTGCCGACGGTATTTTCGGAGGCATAGGAGGCGCTGACTGCGACAGACTGGGATTGGCTTGACACCCTAGGGCTCAAGCATGTGACTCGGTTAGAGCTTGTGGTGGGGGATCGGGCATATCTGACTGCCCTCATCAACTTATGGGATCCCCGCACCAATACCTTTCATCTCCCAACAGGGGAGATGACGGTGAATCTTGAGGATGTCTATCGGATTCTATGGATTCTGATAGATGGGCTTCCTATTCGGACTACTCCACATGATCGACGAACAACGGTGCTGACACGATTCTTTGGACATGGGGAGGAGATGGGGGTGGATAGTCGGATGGAGAGGGCGGAGGGGGATTGCCTGATTGGCGGGATTTTGGTGCGGTGGTGGTTGGAGAAGGGCGTGTTGGGGGTGAGGCATGCATTACTAATGACCCTCATCTCCAACATGTTGCTACCCGACTATTCAGGCACGAGGTTCCCGTGGAACCTGCTGGAGGTGGTGTTTAGACTGGTGGAGTGTCCGATGGAGGCACCCTTGATTATGAGGTGGGGTTAGACACTACTGGCACAGCTCTATGATGAGTTGTACGAGGTTCGCTATCGGAGGTGAAAGGGGATTGGATGCAGCTACCTATTGCAGTGTTGGGGATGGCAACACATAGCTGTGGAGCAGCCATAGGGTTTGTCATGGACTACTCGGGCAGAGATGGTGGATAGGGAGATCGGGTATGCAGCTCTATGGCGGAGGTCCGAGGAGTAGGGGTAGAGTCGATGATGGGCAAGTGTCGTAGGGCACTATGTTGATGCCTTCACGGGTCTTGCTCTAGGGGATGTTTTCTAGCGACCATACCGAGACTGTCCAGCTTGGCCTGAGGCTGGAGAGTGGCTCGACGGGTGCACAAGGGGAGATGGCTGATCGGGCGACATAGGACCGAGCAAGAGTACTTCCCGTATGTCCGGGTGACGTGATAATTTGGGGTGTGCCAGGGATTTCTTGGTGAGCCCTTGATCTATCGACGTCGGGGTGACAAGAGGACACTGGCCTGGCCGATCATTGAGCCGCTGGGTGAGGATTCGGATGCAGTGATCGATGTCCCCAATGTGGACAACATCGAGATGACTGCCGAGTATGACCAGTGGTGGATGATGTGACGATGGTGGGGTGAGGGGCCTCTAGGAGGTCCGGACGTAGCAACAGCAGGTGGGGAGGGTGTAGAGGCATCAGGGGAGGGTTGGGGGCTCCATTGGAGGATGCAGACATGGTGGAGGTTGATGATTTTATGGGGGATGATTTTGGGGTTTTAGAGCAACTGGATACACAGGACGTCCCGGAGCAGTGGGAGCTGAAGCAGCCTGTCGTCCCTGATATGCCTATGCCTCATAGGCAGTCCCAGAGGGTATGGAGGTGAGGCATCGCATTGAGATAGCACGATTGGAGGATCTAATTTAGAGATGGGATGAGGAGCTCAGGGATACTCTACAGGAGAGGGATCTCCTACGGACTCAGTTTGTGGTGTGGGAGAATGCATTGGCTGCGTACTGCCGGTGGGATGGGGACACAAATGCTTTCTAAGAGAGGGATCTCCTACGAACTCAGTTGGCACAGCGTGATGATGCATTGGCTGCATATCGTCGATGGGAGATGGATTTTGTTTGGCACTAGATGGAGTTGGAGGCAGATATTATCCACCTCGGTGGGCGGTTACCTGAGCTCCCTAGAGGTGGATCTTCGTACCAAACGAGAGATAGTGATACTGAGTAGTCAGCATCCTCTCATCATAGGTGGCTGGATGAGGGGGCACTAGTGGGCATGATGTGGGGGCTAGCAGCAGCCGCCATGAGAGGTCCCATAGGACCCACACCACTAGGGGTAGTTCCCGTCGCATCGATCCTACGTGATCATGGTGGCCGACGCCCTAGGCTTGGGGATTTTTGAGTTTTTGCTTTTTTTTGGTGAGGTCCGAGGACCATTTTATTGTAGCCTGAGGGCATTTTTGATGATATATATACATGACTTTCTTTGTGTTTATACACTTGTTATGGTTTTATTTTATGCACATGTATTTACATTGATGTATGCATATGTTATTGTGAATGCGATGTTTCTAATTATATGATGTATGCATATGGAATGGATGAATTGAGTTGTTGATATTTGGCGGTGGCACCATAGACTGTACAGGACTTAATGGCTTTTTTGTACTAGGCGATTGCATTATGAAATGACTTTGTATGTATAAATTTTTCTTTTGTTTTGTATATATTTTTGATGATGGTGAAATAATGGAATGTATCACAGTTGGTTTAGAATGTAGTTAAGGTTTTTTGAGACTCAGATGTTTTAACTAACTAGCCAAGATTGTACTTTTATCTTACAAGACTTTTGAATAAGGTATGAATCGGACTTGAGTTTGACCAAGTTATTTCGCATCCCTGTGTGTGCAATTGAGTTCGTTCATGTGGTATTTGTCGGGATACCGCCAGTGCCAAATAGGCTGTCAACCAAACCTGTACTGAGGATCACCTAATTAGCTCCACTAACTCCTTTGTCGTATTTAGTAAGATTAATCTGCAATGCCATCTAGGATACCATAAGCTAGCTCATCCACATGCAAACATTGATCTGCACATAATTTAATGTGACAGATATATCGTCATGCGGGAGGTTTGCCACCAGTGACCGATAGGCTATCCACCAAACCGGTATTGAGGATCACCTCATGACCTTTCGAATGTTGAGAGTTCCAGGGATTCAAGTTCGACTCCCTTCTTTTCTTTAATTGTATTGGGATACTTGCTCTTATATAGTGATAAAAATCACTGTTTATTTTTGTTTTTTCTTTTGAGCAAGGGATTTAGATATTGAGTGATGAGAATCACTATTGCTTGTGCTTTTTGATGTATGCACTTTAAGGGTGTGGATATCAAACTTTGGAGTTTGAATTTTGACTTTTTGCAATTTGTGATGTTTGCAACCCTTTGAGACTTTGGGGATTTGTGATAGTGGTGAAAACCACTATTTATTTTGGGGGAATTGGGTAGGGAAGATGCTTGTCCTTTTGCCAACTCTCAGCATTCTTGGGGTCATTCGCATAGGGGGATGAGCAAGATAACCATTTCACTTATGGTAACCGAGTTTGCTATGCAGGTTTCATCTTTCGTTTACACAACTTGGGAATTTTTTTTTATGTGTTTTAGCTTGTGTTGGGATGCTACGTAACAAGGTGTGATCCAAGTAGAACTCTACCTTTGTAAAATCTGTTTGACTCTGTACAATTTTTGGCTAGAAATCTAATGACAACTGAATGGCGAAAACCCTAGATACATTAGAAGACAACTGACTATGATATGGTGAAAAATGTGAATGGCGTTTATTTTTGATGAATTATTTTCAAAGTGGAAAAATGTGGAGAATGATGGAATTTCCCGTAATTACAGTCTATGGTGCTCTAGACCTGTATGATCAACAAATGTGCAATGTATGTATGCGATGCCTAATGCAACTATTTTTTTGTGTTTTGATTTTTTAAGAGTATGCATGGAAGTGAGATGCAATTTTTTTGTTATTTTTTATTATTTTATTGTTTTTGAAATTTTTTATGGTTGGTTTATCCAAGGTTGACCAAGTGATTGTGGGATCCTTGGAGCTTTTGGTTTGACCAAAGGGATTATGGGTACCTTTGGGGCATTTTGGGGTTGACCAAGCGATTGTGGGAATCCTTGGAGCTTTTGGTTTGACCAAAGGGATTATGGATACCTTTGGGGCATTTTTGGGGTTGACCAAGCGATTGTGGGAATCCTTGGAGCTTTTTGTTTGACCAAAGGGATTATGGATACCTTTGGGGCATTTTTGGGGTTGACCAAGTGATTGTGAGAATCCTTGGAGCTTTTTGGTTTGACCAAAGGGATTATGGGCACCTTTGGGGCATTTGGGGGTTGACCAAGCGATTGCGGGAATCCTTGGAGCTTTTTGGTTGGGCTATGTCTCTCTTAAATATGGAATGGCCTCAAATGACTGATGTTCAAGGGTTCTAGTTCCTTGATTCCATCAAGAGAGGCTAGCCGGTATGTCCCAGGTCCTATTTTACTGTCAATTACATAAGGACCTAACCAATTTGCCATGAACTTGTCCCTTAGATGGGGCGGCAAGTTAGAATTTTGTTGGTTCTCTTTTAATACCAAGTCACCAACCTAAAAGTCCCTCAGGTGAACTTTCATGTTGTATGCTTTCTTAAGTCGCTCTTGGTAGATACGCAAATGCTCGAGAGCATTGACGCATCGTTCATCGAGCAACGTAAGCTGGTCTAATCGGGCCTGCCGCGTAGTGTCATCATCGATGAACTCTTGCATTGATATGCGCAGGGAAGGAATTTCCAACTCGAGAGGCATGACTGCCTCAGAGCCATACACCAATGAAAACGGAGTTGCCCTAGTGGGCGTCCGAATGCTAGTGCGATAAGCCCAAAGAGCAAGTGGTATTTGAACGTGCCAATCCTTATGACTATCTACGACTATATTTTTGAGGATGGCAACTAGCATTTTGTTTGACGCCTCTGCTTGCCCATTTGCCTGCGGATAATAGGGTGTCAAAAAACTGTGCTAAATTTTGTACTTTGTTGTCAAAGCGCGCACATATTTGTTCTTGAAGGACGTCCCATTATCCGAGATTATCTTGGATGGAATACCAAAATGACATATGATGTTATGTAAAATAAACTCCGCAATGCGGGGTCCCATCGTAGAGGTAAGCGGAATTGCTTCCACCCACTTGGTGAAGTACTCTATGGCCGTTATGATGAACGTGTGACGGCCTGACGATGCAGGGGAGATCTTTTCGATTAGATCTAAGCCCCACTACGAGAATGGCCAAGCCGATTGGATCGGCTGCAAGGCCTGAGAAGGTACATGTGTCAAATTAGCATGGTATTGACATTTCATGCACTTCCTCACATACGTGCAACAATATCGCTCTAAATATGGCCAATAATAGCCCATGCAAAGAATGCGCTTTATGATGGCCATACCACTGAAGTGGCCATCGCATGTACCATCGTGCGCTTGGGTGATCGCCCAAGTGGACTCTTGCTGGTCCAAGCAACGAAGGAGGATTCCCTCATAGCTTCGATGGTACAAAATGTCTCCTAGCAAGACATGTTTTGCCACTTTCTTTTTGAATATTTTTGTGGCATGCGACAATCCAAGTGGGAGGTTACCTAACTTGAGGTAGTCTCTTATGGGTGTGTACCAATCCTGCTGATCAGAAGCCTCGACGGTATGAACAACCAATCCCTCTTGAAGTTCATCCCTAGCAAAAGCTGAGCGGGAATGAACCTGTAAGAATAGCGTTGTGTTGCTATTAAGAGGTGTCAGGGAGAACAAGGACCCCTAGTTGGCGTGATTCAGACTATCATGGATTCGAGAGAACTTATCTTGAGATGGTTCAATCTGGATCAGGTGGATTCCCAGCGTTAGATCAGAGCTTGCACGCTCCATCATGGATTGTGATAGTGTTTTGACTTGAATGGTTGTCATATCACCAGAAATGTCTTGTGGGATTAGTGACCCCAAGGAGGCCATAGTGTCCGCAAAATGATTCGATGACCGAGGGAGTGCCTCGATGTCGTACCATTCAAGATTTTCTAGGAATTTATCCACAAGGGCTTTGTAGGCCTGTAGAACTAGGCATTTACATTGGAATACCCCTTTCACTTGGTTGACGATTAACAACGAATCACCAAAGATGTTTAGGCGTTTGATGTTCATGGTGATGGTTGTATGAAGACCTATGAGCAAGGCTTCGTATTCGGCATTGTTATTGGTGCATGGGAAATCAAGTTTAAATGATAGAGGCATTGGAGCCCCTTGCGGTGTGAAGAATACAATTCCCATGCCACCCCCTTGCTCACATTTAGAACCATCGAAGAATAAGGTTATGTCGGCTTGTGACTCAGGCTCATCAGAATCTGGTGATTTTGAGACATGGAAGACCCCATCATCGGGTAGCTCTATGGTCAGAGGCTGATCGTCTTTGAGAGGAGCCTCTGCTAGTTGATCGGTGATGACTTGACCTTTGATGGATTTTTGTCCAATGAATTCGATGTCAAACTCCGTCAACAACATGATCCATTTCACCGTGCGGCTACTGTGATAAGTATGACTCATCATGTACCACAATGGATTCTCCTTAGACACAACATACGTCATGTTGCTCAACATGTAATGGCATAGCTTTTTGGTAGCAAACACCACCGCCAAGCATAGCTTCTCAATGTATGCATAGTTAAGTTCATAACTAACCAGGGTGCGGCTAAGATAGTAAGTAGCCTGTTCTTTGTGTAGTTCATTTTTTTGGGCTAGCATGGCGCCCAGTGCCACCTCGTAGGCTGAGATGTATAAATAGAATGACACTCCTGGTCTAGGTGGTGCCAATACTAGCGGTGAAGCCAAGTATTGTTTAATGTCATCGAAGGCTGACTGGCACTCGTCATCCCAATGAAATGCTACCCCCTTGTGTAATAATTTATTCATGGGTTGGCACTTGTCAGATAGCTACGCTATGAAGCGCTTGATTGACGTGACCTTTCCCTATAGGCTTTGAGTTGCTTGATGGTAGTTGGAGGGAGCATTTCAAGGATTGCCTTGACTTTGTTTGGATCTACCTCGATGCCTCATTTTGAGACTATGAAACCCAAGAGTTTTCTAGATGTGATGCCAAATACACACTTCTTGGGGTTTAGCCTAACTTTGTGTTCGATGAGGCGATCGAGGATCTTGCTTAAGTCATCGAGATGATCTGGGCGCAAAAGATATTTGGCCAACAAATCATCCATGTAATCTTCCAAAGTTTTATGCATGTGATCATGGAAGATGTATGTCATGGCACGTTGGTAGGTGGCGCCAACATTTTTAAGGCCAAAGGGCATGACCTTATAACAAAATGTCCCCCAAGGCGTTGTGAATGCCATTTTTAGTTGGTCCTCGAGATTGATATGAATCTGATTGTATCCTGAGAAACCATCCATGAGGGATAGCATTTCGTGGCCCACTGTAGCGTCTACCAATGCATCGATGCTAGGCAAGGGGAAATCATCCTTAGGACTCGCTTTGTTTAGATCTCAAAAATTGGTGCATATGCGAATCCTCCCATTAGGCTTCTTGACGGGTACCATGTTGGACAACCATGGTGGGTAATCCATGCAGATGACAAACTATGCATCCAACAACTTTTGTAGCTCATATTTGACCATTAAGGCTACTGTTGGGTGCATCTTACGTAGTTTTTGCTTAACTGGCTTGACTGTCGGATCAAGCGTTAGATTATGCGTGACTAGCTGTGGGTCTAGCCCCGGCATGTCTTTGTAGGACCATGCAAAAACCTCCTTCTTCTCTTTGAGAAGGGCAATGTAGTCAGCTTGCTCTTCGGGGGATAGAATTACCCCCAGCTTGATGATCTATGGATTCATTGGATCGGAGCCGATGTCTACGTCAGTCATCTCTTCGACTGACATGTGGGACCCGTCCTCCAACTGGTGTGGAGTTGGGATCAAGTGGATATCATTCGCTGAATTTAGATCTACGTTAGGAACTTTGGGTCCCTCTTCAACATGGAAGATATCCTGAGTTGGTCCTGGGGTGAAATGAAGCATCTCATCGCAAGGCCAATACTCTGATGGGGATGGTGGTGAGTTAACGTGATCCCAGTCTATGGCATCTAGGTCTAGATACAATGGTCATGTTGGATCGGCTGGATTGTGGATGGGGGTGGTTAAGTCAATGGAGATCATGTTGATGAAATGATTTTGGTCTCCATTACCGCGCGGGTGGTGACTCGGACATCCTTGGTGATTTTTGTGCTTCGGATATGGCTCTAGGGGTATTGGCACAAATGGATCGGCCCTATGTGTGGATAAAAGGACAGGGTCTTCCCTTGGCACTGATGGCTCTATAGGGTCTCTGGGCGGAAGGTGCTCTCTGTATACCTAAAGTGGTGGATGCAACACTTGGTCCAACTGTGCTGGGTTTAGGTGCCACCTATGCCTTGGTCCCATGTTTAGTTGTTCAAACATGTCATCAATATCCATGGGGTACTATTGTTGTTGCTACCACATGTGGTTGAGATATGCCATCTCAGTCTCATCTTCATAATCACTATCAGAGATCCATAGGCCTTCATTGGCTCCAATGACTGTGTGCGGCATGTGAGGCTCGTTCTGCTCAAGAAAATTAATGTGGTCCCATCGGGGTTGTTCCGCTCTCTACGGGGGGACCTAATTTTCTTGAGGTGGCACTTGCTCGATTGGAGCATCCAAAGGGAACATTGCCAAGAGGCTTTCTTGGTAGTCATCCATGGGGGTCACTTGTGAGTGATTGCTATCCGATTTGAAAGGGTCCCATGGTGCTACTTCATACTCTGACTCGTCTTCCGAAGATCCTTCCTGACCTTGTCTATATCCCTCTTGTAGGTAAGTTCTTGAAATTTCCCCTTTCTCGATCAAAGGGGAGGAATTGTCGATGTCCACAAGGTTAGTTGTTAACAATGGGAGATAATCCCCCAATGTGTATGTTGTGTTAGGATTGGCATATGGATCTAATGCCAACCCATCCTTGTTGCCTATCCCTAGGCTCTGCATGTTCTCTACCAAGATGTCAAGGGGCAGAGGATGGTTGAACCCTACTCCTGACTTGTCGTATGGCATCTGATATCTTGGTTGGCAAAGAATGTGCACTCCTTGCTCATATCTGCCCAACCCATATCCATGCCAATTGCATTGGCCAAGATATCTCAAAGTGAAGTCTGGGTTGGACAAATAGTTGACGTCCTCAACAAAGGGCTCTTCATCTTCTTCTTCTTGCATGTAAGGTTCAATGCCATTATCGAGGCCCCCATATACAAAGTTTGTCTGATTTGGTGGGTAGCCTAGAGGAACAATAGTGTCGATGGGGAGGCGAGGTCTCCCCATGTCCTGCATGGACTCAAGTGCGGGTGTTGCTACAATGTTCCACACCAGGTACTCCCCTAGGCCCGTATTGGCCATCTCAACGGTGATCATTGGTGGTTGAGGGGGAGGGAATGGGAGCTCTTCCTGGGTCCACTCCATGTGGGGTGAATTAGGTGTCTCGACTTCCATTCGGCTAGGCACCTCTTCGGTAGAGATGGTTGAGACTGATGGTGGTGCCTCTTCCAGGGGTTTCTTCCCATTGTCCTTCGGTGTGGCCACCGTAGGTGGCATCGTTGGTGAAGGACTAGATGATGAATATGGACCCAGTTGGGGATTTGATGGACTTAACAGTGGGGATGTATGCGAAATCGGACCCTGTTTAGATGGATTCAACTAAAAATCCAAATGTGTCGATGGTAGGGTCGATTGTGGCATCAACTATACTATATTGCAATATTTGAAGGGCTCTAAGTCTACTGGGACTACATGCACTTGCCCTTCGAATGTGTACTTTAGGCATTGGTGGGCTATCGAAGGGACACACTTCATGTCCCTGATCCAAGGCTAGCCCAACAAGATATTATAGGCCATATCACCTTCCAAGATGTGGCACAACGTAGGAATAGTCTTTTGTCCCACTTGGATGGGCAGGACAATTGTGCCAACCATCGAGCATATCGCATCATTGAATGCTCATAGAGTATAGGTGGAGGCCATGATGTGAGATGCTAGAAACTTCAGGTGTTTCAATGCCACTATTGTAATTATATTACTGGACGAGCCAGATGTCCACCAACACCCTTTTATACGGAATCCCGTTGACCCACGCAATGACGTCGTAGGGTGGATCCGCCATGTCACCAGTCACTGATTTTAGCTCATCTTCTCTAAAGGTGATGACTGGCTCGGTGCATCGTTTGACATGTCCCACAAAGTTGTTGAAAGAATTTGCTTCATGGGGCTATAGCTTGATGGCTTTAAGTATCTCCATTAGAGCCTCCCGATGGGGCGATGATTGTTGTATGAGCTCATAGATGGAGAGCCTAGCCGACGTGGTCCTCAAACTTTGGGTAAGTTTGGTCCGAATCGTGGCCACTGGTCTAGGCGGAGGAGGTTGTGTAGGGTGCTTTTGAGGTTGTGACATTGATGGAACCTCTCCTGTAGCCGCCGTGGGGGCAGCTGTGCTTGGGTACCTCTTGTTCCGAGTCACTATGCTTATCATCCCTACATACCCCTGCATGGGGAAATTTTGTGTCACCTCATTGACCTGTAGAGTCTTTGCTTGCACATCATGGGCAGGCAGGGGGTCTTTGAAGACCTCCATCTATTGGTTTTTTGGTGCTACGAGATTATCCACCACTAGCATCTTGTTGTTGATTAGGTCTTGCACGAAGCTTTTGAACTTCCAACATGCATAAAGGTCATGTCCTCTCTGCCGATGAAATCTACAGTACAAGTCTTCCCTATAACCTTTGGGTTTTGGCGCGTTGGGGTCTAACGGTCAACTTTCTGGCAGGTTCATCAAGTTTACCACGGACAAACGGTCAAACAAGGAGTCTTTAGACTCTGTAAAGGGTGTGAATTGTCGCCTAGGGTGACGCTACTGATTTTGCTCTTGTCGATGATTTTCTCTTTCATAACTATCAAGAGGGACCGCCTGATAGTTAGCCTTTTGGGGCTGTGTTGCTTGTGCAGGCTTTGGTGCGTTTATAGCAACCTGATTGACCACAATGGGTTTTGGTTGCGTGGTCCCTATTTTGGCATTTTTAGGCCACTCTTTCTTTCATGGCTTGGTAATCTCGCCATCCTGTATCTTGATCTCCTCAATGATTTGGCTTGCGCCAGGGCTTCCTCAAGAGTGGCATATTGTTGCAGTTGCAATAGCATGGAGATCGACCTCAAACAACTCTTTGAGAACATTTGGGTCAGGTCGGCCATGGGAGGGAGGTAGGGCAGCTTTGAAAGCAACGTCCTCCACCGATTTCCATAGGCCGCCATGGTTTCTTCCTCATACTACCTGAGGCTAGCTAGGTCACTTAGTGATGCCTTCTTCTTGGTGTTGAAGGTGAAGCATTCGAGGAACGCGTCCACTAGCTGATCCAAGTTACTGATGCTATGTTTTGGCAACTGAGTGAACCAATCCGAGGCAGGGCCTGCGAACGTGGTTATAAATGTTCTTAGAAGCAAAGCATCATTGTCCTGAATGCCAAAGCATTGGCTCAGGAATCTAGTCACGTGCTCTTGGGCATCCTCCTCCCCTCTAAATATTGCCAACTAGGGCAGTTTAAAGTGTTCAAGGTATGGGGGTGCAGGCACTGACGGATGCACAGGGTGACTACGGAGTTGGCGTAAAGTGGGATTTTGGGGCCCAAAAGTCTTGGTCTCCATAGAATCTAAGTGCTCTAGTAGCGCTTTATATGCATCAAAATATTTGATCTCTTCCTCCTTGGTTTGTTCCCACTGCGGGTTGCGGGGAACTTGAGGCCTATGGAGGGGTGGTCGGATAGCACCCCCTCTGCCTTGGTAGGGCATTTCAGCCCACTCTTCTTCTTTCTCATACTCCTCATAGGCTTCTTGAGGAGTTCTTGGGTGAGACCTATAAACATGGGTGGGTGCCCACGGAGGGTGCCCATCATTGGTTCTAGGGGTGGCCTCCCACTTAGGTCTAGGAGGTCTCGGAGGCAACATTTGATAAGGTCATGGAGACCTGTCTCGCACCAAGGGGTTGTGCCTCTCATATAACTCTATTCTATGCGTGTGAGGGGTTGGAACCCTCTTAGGCATAGTGGTCTAGAGCAGCTCATCTATTTGACGTCGAATGCGCTCTTTGCTAAGGCAATACAGGTGCTCCAACTGTTGTTGGTCTTGCTCAAGCTGCGTGATTTGCGCTTGGCGGGTGGCATGTCTAGAAAATTCCAGGTCAATTTGTTCCATCGTCTTGAGTCTAGGAGGCCTAGATGCCTCTCCTACATATTTATCTTGGTCATGATGATTCGAGATCTCTATAGGTCACTTTCCTCTATCGAGGTTGGCGGCATTCACCCGAGGCTCTGGCCTCAGTAGGTGATCTTGATAGATAGCAAGTGCGAAGGTGCATTGCTCCCACGTTGTGTATTGCTCTTGAGGAATGTAGTGGTCTTCCTCATGCTCCCTTTCGTATATGTGAAAGGGGCAGGCAGAGTTGGCTTGCCCTATCTGAAGAGCCTTGCGCTCTGGATTTGGCCTATTGTTTCTGATAGTAATAAGGGGTAGGGGAGGGATGATGTAATCATGTGGCCCCTCCTTATGGACCCTATGTTGTTCTAGCACTTCATTGCGTGGTGGCCACTCATAGCGAGTGTCTAAGGGAGCCTTCCTATTTATGTTGAGTGCCACATGTAAGGACTCCTCCTGAAAGGGTCTATGTTGCATGGGCGTGCCCCTCGAAGGGGTGCCTCTATAGTCCCATTCTGTAATGGCATGATGTGGACTATTTTGTGGGTCAGGCCACCAAGGTGGTATAACCAAGTCCTCGGGGCTATAGCGGAGGTGACTTGTGCCCCCTTGTACACTTTTCGCACCTTCTGCCCGTAATTGGGCTTGGCTACGGGTGTACACCATGGTGGTGTTTCTCTAAAATATGTGCACATTTTATCTCTTTTATAATTTTTTATGCTACACTAAACAAACAGGAGCCACACAAACAAAGAAGTGATTATCTTTTTTATGAATTAAATGTGTGCCCTAAATCTGGTTTAGTGTGTTTTGATTTTTTTGTTTTGAAAGCTTTGTAAAGAACGTGTTGTTGTACATGCAATATGATGGCTCTTATGTCTCCCAAAATGGTCGCCCCTTCAATATACCACTGCCAGGCCATTATACCGAACCTCTCTATATACCCGCCCTTACGTGAGGGAGACTATTGGTACGTGAGAGCAGAACAATACGTGGAACATAGGTGGTACGAAAGGGGAATCACTCTATTTTGACACCTACCATAGAAGACTTATCCTCATGCACTGGGAATCACCCTAGCTACACTTGGTCAGCTTTCATCAGGATTTACGTCTAGCAACAATCGTGATCGGGGTTATGTATGCAAAAATTCAAGCCAAGGTGGTGATGAAATCCACCGTTGGTCTTGATCAAGGGTTGGGGTTTTACGACCAACTCCTTGGTGTTTAAATTACCATGTGGTGTGTGGGGTTATTTTTATTTGTGCAAAGAAAGAAAAACATGCAGTAAAACTCTCCTATGCAAGCAAAGAAACAAGAAATGACAGAGACAAAAAATAGAAAATGATAGAGGATGCTCAGAACCCCTACCTCTTCTCTGCCCAAATCGGATGCCTCTGAGTTTCTACTTTGAAACTACATAGAGAGCTAATCATCCCGGGGTGGGATGAATATTAGAACTATATTCATCATAGGGTGGGATGAATGCCCATTCGTCCCTGGGTGACACAAATTCCAGCTCTGTACTCGCCACAGGCTGGAACGAGCAGCAGTCCAATGCTTGAAATATTGACACCTGCAAGCAAAAACACACAACTTTTGATCAAAAATTTGATCTCAAAATTAGGGGACAGTGGTCCCACCGTGATCGCCACTGAAAGCACGAGGATACAGAAGCAAAAAAAAGGGAAATGTAACGCTAAGTCCTACGAACGAGAATGCATGAAAAGAAAGAAAGCAAACGAACTGAAACGAGATTTAAAAGCAAATGTAAAAGTGCAGCCCTTTATTTTATTAATTTTCTCAAGATCGGGTTACAATACGTCTCCTCCCTTTTCAGGGGCTAGGAGCATCGGACATAGTCTTGTTACACCATAAATGATACATTCCCCTTGGGGATATTCCGCGTGCCCACATTGAAAATGGGTGGACCAAACATCGTCGTCGCTTGCGTGAATGCATCTTTAGTTCCTTGCTGCCCCTCCAATGTCGGGATCCTACATTTAGAGAAATAGTAAATGATTAGTAGCACCTACGGATGGAGAGAAACAAGCAATCCCCAAGGCCTACGGTTAACGCATGCATAAAATAATTAAAATGATAACTAAAACATATTAGAATGAGCTAAAAATTTGATAGAAGCATGAAAAAATTACCAGGAACACACTACAAAAGGAACAATCAAGAAATCTGTCACAGATTTCTAATCGCTCCGGGGTGGGATGATTAGGACTGTCATAAAATGTCAGTAGGTGACCTCCTAAATGTCCTATCTAGGGGCCTCCAAAACACCTACAAAGTTGGGGTTAGAAAAAACGGGGCATTTTGGGATGACCCAGATGGTCGAATTTTGCAGATTCTTCCTCGGTCACCCTGTATTCGATGGCGCTCCCTATAGGTTAGTGAAAGCGAGAAATAATAAAATCACAACCAAAACTTATCAGAATCACATGAAACTTGAATGAAAGCATATATGGATGACCTAGAATAAAATGCAAAAGAAATAGTAGGGAAATCTACCACATATTTCTAATCGCTCTAGGGTGGGGCGATTAGAACTGCAACAGTGCGGGGGCACCCGGGGGCAGGACGCCCATCGTTTGAGGCTCGGTTTCGACACCAATCCACTTGGGATGGGTCCAAAACCTCTTGTGGGGTTGTGTCGGAAAATTAGGTGGGGTATTGTGGCCAAATGTTCAATTTTTGGGTCCGGATTGTGCTTCCAATAATCACCCAATAACCTCCCTTCCAAAAGAGAGATCAAGGATGTAAGAAGCACAAACGATGGGTGAGGATGTAATTCGGCAGCACTTCATTGCTCCAAATGCTCCTGCTCTATCCTTTTTTTGGGGTGAGAAGACTCACCATTTTATAGACCTAGGGTCTCTCTCTTTGAATGCGCATGCAAGGGCGCCACTTGGCTTTCTTGCCCTATTTTGGGAGAAAATATTCTTCCCTGATTTAGAGTCTCCTTGCATGAGGCCTCCATGATCAAGGCATGCTTGACTGAAGTCCCTCTCTCTAATTTGAAGCCGTTCCTCGCAATTGCATGCCTTGAAGGCGCAGTTAAGTGGCGGACCTATCGAGGTTTGACTTTTTGCCAATCAAACCTGCTAATCGTCCCACCCTGGGACGATTGCTGCTAATCATCCCAGGGTGGGATGAATACCAGTTTGTAATCATCCCAAGGTGGGACGAGTAGGGAGCAAAGTGCTAAAAAGGTGCCAAATTGACCTCTGACCTTCCAAAACTACTGTGGGAGTGGTTAGGACCACTGTTTAACCTCTGGGGGCTGCCCTAGGGGCTGTGTATGTCACTTTGATCAGTGCTTGTCATCACATAATCGGATTGGTGCTGTTTTGGTGTCTACTCTAAACCTACAAAATGAAGAAAGCACATCAATCTGGCACTAAATCCTGTAGAAGATTATATCCTGCATCTTCGTCTACAATGAACATTTGGCATCAGATCTAGCTACCATCAGGGTTGAATCAATATGGCTCAAGCACCTTGGAGTGAGTTCTTGGAAGGAGGAGGAGTTATAAAACCACCTTGTCCACCATCTCTGAATCACCCTACCCATTGGCTCTGATACCATGTCAGAGTTACGCAACCATTTAATTGTATTCATAATGAGAAGCAATATATAATACAAGGTATGCATGGTTAAGCGGTTGAATGGATGATGAACGAAAATCCCAACTTAGCCCTAACCACTAACATAATATAATAATACGCTAACAGTTTACTCTATGAAAGGAAGTGTAAAATGTTTGGGGAGCCTTTCAAAACCCTTTTCCCCTACCATAATAAAAAAAAGTGTTTGTAGAAATAAAAAAAGAGGAAGTCGTAAGAAGCAAACAAATAGAAAATGAAACTCAGAGGTATTGATATGGAAAATCAAAAGCAGATATTAAAAGTGTTAAAAAGAAATGGGGCTAACCTCTATATATATATATATATATATATATATATATATATATATATAGACCCCTAAAAAATATGTATTAGGGAATTGAAAGGTTATTATAGTCGGTATATTTATATAAATGAAAATCACATATTAGATATTTTAGCCATTTATAGTGTTAATCTTCATCTTTGCATAATTCAGTTTTTAGAAGGCAACTAGTCAAGTGAGATATTAATACAAATGATACAAATGATCTTTGTTCACTTTTATTTTTCTTATATTATGTTTGTTTGATCACATTGATCTATTTTGATCTATGTTGATTCAAATGGTATAATATAACCCCCTCTTTGCTTTTTGTGACCTTTTGGTGGCTTTCTCCTTCTTCTTCTATTATTATTTATTCTCTTTCCTCCTTTTATTTCTCTATTTTTATTCCATCACTATTCTCCTCTCACATATATCAATCTATTCATAAATCCCAATCTAGGGGTATCAATAATTTCTTAGATTTCATCTCTCCTTATCACTTCATCTTCCCTTCCTCTTGATCTTAGGTTAATTTAATCATATATAATCATTCTCAATATTCGTCAAGTATTTCTTCAACCCCATCCTAATCAAGTTTTATTATTTTAACTAGGTTTCCCCTAAAAAATTTGAGGGGGCACTATAGGCTAGGGGTATACATGCATACAATTTATGTATAAATCATTTTCACACCATCCTCTCTACATTGGCTTTTCAAATAGCTAAAAGCTCCCCACTATTAAAATTGGTGCACAATTTATTTTTATGCATTTATTGCATAATGAATACATATAAAGGGGGTAAAATATAGATGTTAAAAATTGACCTACTTTTCATAAATTCACCCTCATGCATCAACCCTCTAACCAACCAAGCCAAATTCACCTTTTAAGGAGCTAAAATTGAGCATATATTGCTTTAAAAAGTAAGGTCATCTTTGAGCTAATTTTTTTCCCATCAAATATTCTATATTCTTCTCAAGACCACTGTCATTGGATTGTGCTTGACAATAGGTTTTCAATGAGTATAATTTTATCCCATTATAAAATCGTTTGATCTCCCAAAATATAAAAAAATTGCACATGGATCTAGTTATCTCGAATTTGGCAATTTTAGTTTTTTTTTCTCTTGAAAAACCAAAACTTTTGATCAACTTTTGTGATGTCAACTCCTAGAAAAAATTGTTTTTTTTATTCCTAACTTAATGCCTCCAAAACTTGTATAAATAGAAGGATTGGAATTCAAATTTTCCAAGTGATATCTCATAGTGATTACAACTACTTTTGATGTTCTCAAGGAATAATTGCTTTTATAATGCTCTATTGTTGCTTTGATTTTGTGCTTCTTATGATTAGATTATTTTGATGAGCATGTGGAGAAGCCTTAACAAAATATCTTTTGCATGACTTGCATTCTAAGAGAAGGAGGAGAGGACTACCATTTTGGTTGTTTCCTGCACTCTTTATTGCTCTTTTGCTTCCACCATAGGCAAATTATTTTTTTCTTGCATCAATTGTTTTTTTAGATTATTAATATTTTATTTTGCATTGTATTTTCCACATTTATAGATTGGATACAATATTTGTTATAAATTCATGCTCATACTTATAGGGCATGAGTTTGATGAAACCCTTGGTTTTGCCATTTTGTCATTGTTTAGAATTTTGTAGCTACCCATTACAGGGTGTAATTTTGGTTACTAGAGTTTAGGGATAACATTTTCTCCTAAAATACTAGATCATTTATTGCATGTTTAATTTTTGTACATCCCTTCTATTTGCATTTTGTATTCACTATTCTATGTTTATGTACCTTATCTTGTTTGTTTTCCAAAGGTCAATAATAACTTTCATTTTCAAATGATTAGCTAAAAGGACCAAGGGGGCTTGACTATTGTGCCTCCAAGCTTAGTCATATAGTTTCCTAACCAAACCTCCAAACCTCCAAACCTTGATCAATTTTTTCAAGTTTTGTAGTTGATATTTTTGGGGTGCAAATTCAGACTCACGGATCAAAATTTTAGGGTGTGAATTTGTCTAGGATCATCCTCAAGATGAAGTAAGTGTTCTGATAGATATTTTAGGTTGTTTGTTGCATGTATGTGTTCATTTTTTGTTCATTTTTTATTCCATATTTAGACCACAAATAAAAATAAGGTATTTGATTTTATTTCTAGGCATCAACAAAGAAAAGCATATAGTTTACATCTAGGTTAATAATGTTTGTGCATTCTCTTGAAATTTTTCTTGAAAAGAAAAGATTTACTTTCTTGCAAAATTTAAGGAATTGTCTTCATTGAAATAAAAATCATTTTAGGAATAGCTCCTTATATGTCTCCATTATCATTTACCTTGAATTATTTTTCTTTAATTATTTTTAGCTTAGATATTAATCAAGACCAAACGTAGGTGCTTTCTCAATAATCACATTAAAAATTCCATTTAGAACTTGGAGTGATTCTTCAAACTACTCTTGGTGAACCCTTCAATCCCTCAAGCCCCTGAGTGTAGAGAAACAATATCATCGTGGTCACCTTGGCTCTCACCAGATTCGTCGAGAATCGTAGGTGGTGGGTTATTATCCCCCTTTATAGATATCAAGGAGTTGATTGTAGAACTTAGAATTTTGAGAAATATGAATATTTTTAGGAGGCAAATGAAGAATATATTTTATAAAAATATGATTTGTATATGGTTTAGTTAATTTGATAGGAACATAATGAGAACAATGTAATGTTTTGTTATTTTAGTGGGAGTGGCCCCTAATAGAAGCCACACATAACTTATAAAAAATAAATTATTTTTAGAGGTAGATTTTTGGATATGTGAGCATATCTATAGAGAAGGAAATCAATTAGCAAATAATGTATCCAATTGCCATGTCAATATTCATCTTGGTGAAATTCAAATTTTATGAGGCAACTAATCTAGTGATATTTTATCTCTTAATAAAAATGACTAGAAGAATTTGATTGCAAAAACATAATAGTTTGAGAAATATTATGAATATTTTATTAGAAAAAACTAAAGAGAAATATCTTTGATAAAAAAACAATCTAGATATTATTATTATTTAAAAATGAGGAAGATGGCGAATATCTTTTTGATAAAAAAGCAAACTAAGTATATCTTTAGTAAAAAGAAAATTTAAATATATTTTACTTAACCTAATATCAATAAATTAATTTATTATTTTAATAAAAAAACCTTTAAAAAAACCACACTTAACTTTTTTATATATGATTGTGTTTTATTAAAAAAATTAAATTCCAATAAATAATTTATTTCTATTAAATTATTTTTATTTATGAAAAAATATGTATACTCATCACTTTTAAAAATATATATATAAAGTCAATCTCTTCGTAATGTCTTTTATTAAAAATATTTAATTATTTTAATTAAATTATTACAAAATACTCAAACACCTATCGTTTAGGTATACTATACTTTATATTAAAAATTAAATCTACAATTTTTTTTTATCTCACCCACTTCTATATAAGCAAATAAACTTTTAAAGCAATTATTATTAATAACTTGAAAGTTGCATTGAAAATAAGAACGAACTATGTTCATTGCTCAAACTCCATTCAGATGGACTTTAAAACGAATGTGATTGACTTAATTGAAATTGCATTGGAATTGCTTTCTAGGTTAAATTGGGTGCGATAATGGTAGCCCGTACTAATGAGCTCTAAGATTAAATCCCTTTGTATTATAATAATACCACCGATGATGTATAGTTTTTACATTTTGGTGACCATTAAGTATAAAACAATATTGTTTATTTAATGCTAGAGTTATAAAAAATAACTATAGAGTTTGGTATAATATTGCATTGGAATTGCTTTCTAGGTTAAATTGGGTGCAATAATGGTAGCCCATACTAATGAGCTCTAAGATTAAATCCCATATTAAATCCCTTTGTATTATTTGGAGACCATTAATTATATAAAACAATATTATTTATTTAATGCTATAGTTATCAAAATAACTATAAATTTTGGTATAATATTATATTATTTGAAATTTGGATTTTAGATATTTTAGTAAGTTTTTTTATTAAATTAAATAATTATTTTTTCAATATAGGATTGAAAGGGGCTCCACTCATATTATATTACCATCACATAGTGGTATTACAACAAAGCTTGGATATTATCTACATATCACTTGCAAGATTTGAACCTTTGTCTTCACTTTTTTAAATATTGAGGAATTTAATCGGTCCAATTAATACCATTTGATAAAAGTTAAACAACTATTACCATATATAATTTTTTGGAATTTTATCTAAGAGTGATATGTTAAGTGTAGTTGACGAGGCCTAGAAAAAGAAGTCATAAATAAGTGAGATTAAAGCTACTTTTATTTCCTTGGTTCCCAAGAAAGGCGACAACAAAATATTTTGTTAATTTTTATTCAATAATCCTTTTTAATATGACTTATAAGATAATTTCAAAAATTATGCAAACAAATTGAAGGGCATTCTAAGGTGCCTTATCTAAGAGGAACAAGATGGCCTTGTTCTTTGTAAACAAATTCTTGATGGTATAATTATTGCACAAGAGGCCATACATTCTCTTAATTCTATGAAAAAATAAAGTATGGTTTTGAAATTACATATGAACAAAGCATATGATAGGTCTCCTAAAATTTTCTACATTTGGTTTTGATTAAATTTGGTGTGAGTGGATTAAATGTTGTTATAGCACTTTAAAATTTTCTATTTTGATCAATGGTTCTCTTGTTGGTTACTACAAGTCATCCTGTGGACTTCATCAAGATGATTCACTTTCTTCTAATCTATTTATTATTCAGGCAAAAGCATTAGGGAAAGTCTTTTCAAAGGCAAAAATGGAAGGAAAATAAAAGATATTTAAGTTGCAAAAAATGGTTCCTTTGAATCACATCTCCAATTTTTTGGGTCATCCCCTAATCAGTGAAGCCATGGAGTGTAAATCAATATTATCATACTATGATAAGGCTATTATAAAGTTGGTAAATTCTACAATATCTAGGCTTTTTTCATTAAAACTACCCTAGAATTACAACAAATTATTGTGAATATTTTAAGGTTTAAAATTAAAAATATTCCATCAACCTACTTGGGTATTCCTTTATTGGATAAAGAAAATAAAAAGGAGCTTTGGATCTATTTTTTGGATAGGGTAAAAGCTTGTTTGGTGGTGTTGAAATTAAATGCTTATGTAATCACACATCTGTATTATGGGTCAAATTCCAATGATTAGGTATCATCTTGCATACACATGTGAGTTGACAGTGGTAGATGCTAGGGTTTGCCTTGTAGAATATGCAATTTAGTATTTATTTGAGATTGTTAATGAAAAAATAATAGTGGAATATATTGACATCCCTCAAGGAGGTTTTCCCTTATTATTCTCTTATTTTGTGTTTGCATCTGTATGTCACTCTCAAGACTACCAACAAGGATAGCATTAGAAATTGATAAAATTCAAACAAACTTTCTATGGAAAGGTTGTGAGGAAAAATAGGTTTTCTCTTTGTAAGTGGGATAGGGTTTGCAAAGGAAATAATATTGGAGGAGTAGGTTTGTGGAATTGCACAATTATGAATTTGGCATTAGGAGCAAGCTTTGGTGTTATTCAAAGATCAAGGAAAGAATTTCGTAAATATATTACTTCAAAAATATATAGTTTATCTTGATGCAATGATTTTTTTTAAGGAAAAAAACTCTACCCAAAGGATGTTCAACATGGAGCTTCATATCAAAGAGTTTGTAATTGATAGAGAAATATATTATATGGTTTTTCAATGAGGGAAGTTATGTAGTTTTTTATCGGATTCTTGGTTGAGGTCTTTTCCTCTTATCTCTAACTCAAAATGGCAACCATTGGCTCAAGCATGCCTAGCATGTAAATTTCCAAAGGTAAAAGACTATATTATTATTAGAAACAAATCTAGATCATGGATTTATTATAGTAACCTACATGAAGGAGAGGAACTAAAAAAAATTGCAAATGAACTTCAAAAGACGCTTAGAGTTTTAATTATCAATTTTTACACAAAAGGATGAGTTGTTTTCGAATTTATGAGAGGATGGTGGATACTCAGTCAAATTGGGATATGAGGATTTAAAATAATCAAATTTGCTGCTCCAAAATATTTTCCTTTGAACAATGTTTGGTCATTAGAGGTTTCCCCTAAGGCCTAAACATTTATTTGGTTAGCAGTTAAAAGTAAGATTCTTACAAGAGAGAGTCTACAAAGAAGAGGATATTATGGACCCTTTGGATGTGTCTTGTGTGAGAATTATTTAGAAACATTATACCATTTACTTCTTCATTGTTAGTTTTCTCACACAATTTGGGTTTATTTTTAAAAATGAAAGTATATTGGGTAGCTCCATAAACATTGAAAGAGTTGATAAAATGTTGGATTAATTATTTCAAAGCTAAAGAATTATGTATTTTTTGGAGGACTGGCCCTGCCATTATTTATTGGAAATTATGGCTTGAAAGGAATAACATAATTTTTAAGACTAAATCTCAAAATTATGTCCAATTTTGGAATTATATTATTGCCTCTTTTGCATAATGTCTACAAATATGGTGCTTATCATGGGAAGCCTCAATTGCAAAAAAAAAGAGGTACTAATAATGATATATGATTTGAACATCAATGGAAGAGTAATTTGCGACAGTAGAATTAAAACAATGGATCTACTTCGGTCTATGGTAAAATGGAAATGTCTAGAAATTGAGTTTATCAAAATTATTTTTGATGGTGCTTCTAAATGAAATCTAGGAAAAATTGGTGGAGGAGGTGTTTTTAGAAATAGTGAAGGTGAAATTATTCTCAATTATTTAGAATCATATGGAACTTCAACTAACAACTATGTAGAGTCTAGGACACATATTACAAGGATTAAAATTGAAGTAGAAAAAAGGATGAAAATATATTTCAATTGAGGGGGACCAACAAATTATCATTAATGCTATTAACAAAATGGATGATGATTGTTGATGTTCATCATCTATTACTAGAGTCAGTCTCTTGGAAGTGTGAGCATATTTATAGAGAAGGAAATGTAATAACATATAAAGTAGTGAATTGTGGTGTTGATATTCATCTTGATGAAATTAAAATTTTAGAAGGCAGCTAATCAAGTGAAATATTATCTCTTAATATAAATGATATAAGGGAGCTAATTGTAGAAACATAAGAGTTTTGAGGAAGTTGAAGAATATATTTAAGCAAAAAGAGAAATGAAAATTTGTGATAAAAAGATATTTTGCAACAAATGTAATATTTTTGTATTTTGATGGGAATGACCCCTAATAGAAGCCACATATATCTTATTCAAAAAATATTAATGTATGAAAATCAACTTAAATGATCTTAACTATTTAACTTTAAAACTCTTAATAAAATGTTTACAATTTAATATTAAAAAAATTATATATTTTATTATTATTATTATACTAGAGGAATCAGTAACTCTTTACAATTTTCTAAGCCTTTTGTGGATTTGAATCCTTCTCCTTGCTACCACTATAACCTCCAGTTGAATCAAATAAACATTTTAATGTAACTTACAACACTAACATAACAATGACATTCCCTCCAATACTATGTGGTAACATTTTAACCACTGAACCAACCATCAGACCTACTGATTAAAAATTATTAAGTTGACCACTTTTGAAACCTCATCTCTGCAGACTTAGAGGATGTTTTGATTAGAATCATTTTGGTGCTTGGTACTCCACGTAAACCTTGTTAATGTCGCAAGAAAAATACATATATAGTGTCTTTGTACAACTAAAAAGGTGAGAGAAAAAAGAGAACAACTACGAAATATAATTTATAATTTGGTTAACTGTTTAGATGATATTATTAATCATATAAATAGCAGTTGGTCTTTGGATATTTTCACTAATTTTGGGCATAATATCTTGCAGTATATTTGGTCCAATTTCCTTGAGCCTAAAAAAAGATTTTTTCATTGGTTATTGCTGCTTCAGAGGTTGCCTATCTCTATGAATCCTAAAGTCCTATAACATGTTCATTATGCAGGGTGTCGGAAACCATCAGTTATATCTTTTTTTATTGCTTCTTTGCAAAAGAAATTTGGTGTTTATTTTCTTCTTTGCAAAAGAAATTTGGTGTTTATTTTCTTTCAGCATTACTGGCTGGGATATAGATGTTAACATGTACAGGCAATATATTTTGTTTTGTTACATTCCTAATATGCCAAGATGTTATAATTATTTCTGGTTATTGCTATCAACTGAGATATTATGGTATATTTGGATGGCTATAAATCAGGACATTTTTCAGGATTGTTAGAGGACTTTTACTGGGTCTCTTAGGAGACTCACAAATTTTAAAATTTTACTTCAGGTGGCCCAATCGATGATATGTTACAAAGATAGGGTTTCTCAACTATTTGATGTCTTCCAAGAGCAGGTTCATGGTGTTTGTGGTGTTGTGCCTTCCAGTACCACTTGTGGTGATGTTTATTCCAGTTTTGTCAAATTTTGTTTACCAATGTTCCAAATGAAATCTGATAATGTATGTAATTTACAAAATATGTAATGATTTTATAGTATGTATATGGCCTATATGGGTGTAACTCTTACTTTTTTTAGTCTTGTAGTTATTCTTTCAGTGCTCTATATGATCAACAGTGTTATTAGGATATGTAGTAGCTATAGCTCTTGTTCGCCTTTTAACATTGATTGTAATATTTTCTTATTATTAATATAATGGGCAATATTTTCAAGTTAAAAATATTACCGTTTTCCATTCTATTGTTTTCTATTTTTATCCCATCAGTCAACTTTATGTTGCGGGCACAAATTTTCCAGTTGAATAATGAGAGCTAAAAGGATAGGTCCGTTATTATGGTCTTGGTACAACGCGTTAGATAATTGGCATTAGGTCGGTTGTTTGTCAGTAAATTATCTTGTTATAATTTTCAATAAATTATTTTATTATAATTAAAATTCCATTAACTTTATTTTTAATTTTAATTAATAAATTATTATAATGTAGTAATGCCCCGCATTAAATTCATTTACCTGTATAAATTATTATAATGTAGTAATGCCCCGCATTAAATTCATTTACCTGTATTACACGTAATGTTTCTTATTCTCCACATTAAAAACCCTGTCTTACGGATCTTTGTTTTGGAACTCTCACATCAATATCACAATCAACTTGCTTAAATTCAACTATGATCAGGATAAAGTTGAATCAAATATCACAACCAACCTGCTTAAATTCAACTATGATCAGGATAAGGTTGAATCAAACTTTTAAAATATCTTATGTGGGCCATACGATCCATCTGGAGTTTAAATCACTTGCACTTCATAGAAGTATGCCAGCAACCGTCTATCATGATAAATATTACAATAAGAAAATATGAGTAAGTTTGCGATGGTAAAAAGGTTCACTTTACAAGCCAAATTTACAATTTTACAATAAGATGTAATCAACATGAAATCTTTACTATCATAATGTGATTCCAGAAAAATAACTTAAAATGGTTTTGGACTATGGGCTCCATTACCATACCACAACAAAGTATTTTTTTATACGTTTGTGTGGCTTACCGGTATTTTCGGGTTCAAACTCTACTATATACAAATTTTGATTAAAAAAAAAATTAAAATTTATGTATGTATTTATTAAAAATATTGATTAAAAAACAATTATAATATATATATAACAAATATTGATAAAAATATACATATAAATTTTAAGATCAATTAATATTACATGTATATATATTTATTTTAAAATATTTTCACGTTGAAAAGGTTATAATGTATTTTTCAAAAGTTCATTTTATATATATACATCTTATTTTCTTTTCGATTTAAATGGTTGAGAGCAATTAAACTCACTTAAGAAATACTATTGAAGCACAAACTATTTAAAAATACATATATTATTAAAATAAATGGTTTTTTTAAAAAGAAAATTAAGGATTGTATGGGTATAAAATTATTTTTTGTATGTTTACTTTCATTTTATATGAAAAAGGAGGTTATGTTGTATTTTTTCCATATATATATATATATATATATATATATATATATATATAAAGAATTTAGATGTTTGATTTATTATTTAATTTTATATTAAAAAATAATTAAATATTAAGTTTTCTTAAATAGAAGAATTAGGGTTGTACTTAGTAGGGGAATATTGTAGTAGTAAGTTTTTGGGTTTTCATATAGGATACCCAAGTTCAAACCAAGGTCCCTATTACCCTAACATTTTGAGTTGCAAACTTACAACAGTTGGAAAGGCTTTGGCCTTTTGAGAGGTTTAAGGTTTAAATCCCACTTACTATAAGGATAGATGGTAGTGGTCATGTGTTTTTCAATTGGCTACTCTAATTCAATACCCTAAAATATCAATAACCAATTGTGCTAAGGTTTATAGAAGTAACATGCAATACTCCTACCCATTTTCCTATGCATAAAAATAAAAATAGAGTTGTATGGGTGCATAGATGCAGGGTGTAAATGATGAATCATTTGATCAAACACCCATAGTTTGGTTAAGTAGGTATGAAGTTTTATTCAAGTTTATGGTAAAATTTCAATAAAAATTAAATAATTTTTTTTTATTAAAAAAAACTAATAGTAAAAATTTAAAATCTTATCATAAATGGTATTAGCTTCATAAATTAAATTCCAAAAAAAACTAAGTTTGAATTTTACAAAGGGATATGTTAAATTAATAGGTGATCATGATATATTATGGATGGAATCTATTTTAATTTCATACAATTAATTACATAGATTTACATTAAATTGGTGTGAATATATATATTTTTTGGTTACATAGGAGAGTAAGTCACAACCACATTATTTTTAGTAACTAATAGGCATAAGGTGAAAACTAGGGGCTTACACCAAAACTATTTTACCTCGTTATTGTTGACCCAAAATGAAGGTACCACTCATCGCTCGAGATTCTTACTGTTATCATCGACCTAGTGCACTCAAAGGATTACTACTTTACAAATAGGTTGCTCTCAAGGTTTGAACCTGAGATATTCTTAGTAAGTATCTAGCTAGTAAAGCACTTACCAATCCACCTAATATGTGAATATATTAATACTAGTGTAATAGATCCTATCAAGACTGTGTAATTAAGCACATTTGGGCTATAGTAGTACTGGGATGGGTGACTTGATGTTAATAAAATTAAAAATGTTAATAAAATAAAATTAGGTTTGAAGGCTTGGTTTAGTGGTCAAAACCCTCCTTGGAAACATAGAGACCACTACTGTTTTAATTTCTTAAGTCTTGTAGTACTGAAGTACTAGTGTTTCCCTTACATCAAAAAGTTTACTCGATGTAACTGGAGGTTATAGTGGCAGTCATTGCTTACATTAAAAATTTTACCCGAAGCAACTAGAGGTTATATGACAATATTCGAACCCACAAAGAAGCATAGAGAATTTTAGCGACTTATCCATTCCTATTGTATAATAATAAAAAAATCCTTATAAAATGATATTAGTTTAAATTATTAAAAATATAGCTTTAATGGAAATAGTTAGGTTTCAATATTCTAAGTGATAAATACCACCATATGATTTATTTACATATAGTTAGGTTTAAATATTCAATGTAAAGCTTGTTTCGGTACAGTGGTAAAATGTCTTTGGTGTTAGTAGAGGCCAACCCAGGTTGCATTCTCCTTACCTCCATCATATAGATATATGACACAGCTAGCAATATCCTATGTGTGGTAATGGTCGATAGGGCTTTATTCCTTCTATTCTCGCCCTATTGATAGGGTTCTAGGTCCCTCTAAAAATTTTGTGTTTATCTTAAACATTTTTTTCTACAAGGATGGTTAGTGGTTAGGGCTTTGGCCTTTTTTTGGGGAGGTCCAAGGTTCAAACCATTGCATACTCCAAAGGGGATATGTTGGATGACCTACGCCCACCCTATTGACAAGGGTCTAGGCCCCTCTAAAAATCCTTTATTTACCTTAAATATTTTATCTGTAAGGATGGTGTAGTAGTTAGGGCTTTGTCTTCTCTTTGGGGAGGTCCAAGGTTCAAACCACTACATGCTCCGAAAGGGATGGTATAGTGGTTATGGATTTGGGCTCTCTTTGGGGAGGGTTGGATGACCTATGCCCACCCTATTGATAGGGGTCTAAACCCCTCTAAAAATCCTATGTTTACCTTAAACATTTTGTTTGCAAGGATGATGTAGTGGTTAGGGATTTTGCCTCTCTTAGGGTAGGTCCAAGGTTCAAACCACTGTACACTCCAAAGGGGATAGGTTGGCTACTCTAGTTCAGTTCTATGCTTGACTATGCTTTATCTAGAGATCTTAGGGTTTATAGAGGCAATCCATTCAAGGATTTACCAATTTTCTTCAGAATGTAAAAAATAAAGACTTATTATATGGTGATGATATAATACAAAATAGCTTGTTTCAATTGCATATAACTCATGAAAAATAAAATATTTAATTTTTGTATTATTTAGACCTAATCTAAATTAAATAAATAGATAAAATCAACTAAATTAACATTAAATAAAATATTATAAATTCAAGTAATTAAAAAAATCATACATCCTTATCTCACAAACATAGACTCAAATTTTAATTAAAAATATTTGGATTGAAGAATTATAAAAGGAAAATTTCTCATTTCACCTTGAAAAGACACTTGGTCCAACAAATTTCTTATAATTTCATTTAATTTTTTTGATACATTTGTTGTATTTGAAATATAAGAAAAACAATGATATAATAAACAATATCGATGCCAATTTGTTTAAGTGCTTCTTCACAAAGTTATGATAAAATATTTTGATAAATCCTTTTAATATGATATATATGATATTTAAAAAAAAAAGATGATAAATATATTAAAAAGCATTTTAGATTGTGTGATTTTTTTCTCACATAAAGGAGTTGTTTTTCATATGGGGAAGAGGGGGAGGGAGTGAGGTATAGTCATTATGAACAAAGCACTTGACAAAATGGTTTTCATCAAGGTTATGTTGTTATGACAACATTTCAAAATATTTTTATTTTGCCTAAAGTATCTTATTGGATAACATACCATGTTTTTTTCCAAGTTGATTCATTATCTTATTATAAATTTATTATTCTTGTCAAGGCTTTAGGAAGAGTCTCTCAAAAAGAAGAATTAGAAAACAATATCAAAGATTTCCAGGCTATGACAAATGGTCTCTATGAATATTATCTATAGTTTATTGATGATACTTTTTTAGGTCATCCCTTAGTTAGTGAGGCCATAAATTTTAAATTATTATTATTATTTTATGAGAAGGTTTTTGGGTAAACATTTAATATTATAAATTTTATGAATTTTTTATCAATATTGTTAGAGGGATTTTTGATTCAAAATTAAAAAACAATTACTATTAGTACATATAAAAGAAAGGAGACTTGGGGTCCAATTTTGGATAGAATTAAATCTTGTCTAGCTAGTTAAAATTAAATTTCATAGCCATGGATGAAAGACATCAAATCATAAATGATCTATAGAAACTTATTTCTATACATATAATACAAAAATAACAAATTTAAAGAGATTTTATTTGAAATATGTGAGAAAAAATGTATATTTTTCTTGGCAAATGGGATAAGGTTTATAAAGCAAAGAATTTTAGAGAGATAGACCTATGAAATTATATATACAAGTTTCAAAACATGGTTAAATATTACTCAATTTATGAGAAAATTGTTATGATTTTTTTTTCAAAAATATATATGTTTCAAGAATGTAAAAATTGTTCAGGAAGCACACCTTACATAGAATTTTGAAAACCTAAAAATTCATATTGAAGTTTGATATTAATATCAAATATATTAGCTAGTTAGGCAATGATGTGGAGTCGTTGATAATTGATTGAAGCCTTAGCCTCTTATTTATAATTCTTAATGATACCATTAGCTTAGGCTTGGTTTCTTAGTGGAGGTTCAAAAGCCAAAAATTATGTGTGTGTGCATCAATTCCATATATTGGATATTTATTAACATTTTGGTTGTGAGAAAAGACCTCAAATAAGAAGTACATCAACTCCATAAGATGATTTGAAAGTCTTATTTTCTTATTTTCTATGAAAGAAAGAGTTGTTTTGAAGTAGATACTTTGTTAAGCTAGTATATAAGGATTTAAAGCAATTGAATTCCTTACTCACAAGGATTTCCTTGGAATTGTATTTGATCATTTGAGTTTCTCATTAAGGCCTCAACATTCTTTTGATTAACAATCCAAAGTAATAATCTTACAAGTTATAGTTTGCTAATAAGTAGATATATTGGACCTTTTAGATGAATTCCTTACTCACAAGGATTTCCTTGGAATTGTATTTAATCATTTGATTTTCTCATTAAGGCCTCAACATTCTTTTGATTAACAATTCAAAGTAATAATATTACAAGTTATAGTTTGCTAATAAGTAGATATCATGGACCTTTTAGATGTGCCTTGCTTAAGGATGAGTTAGAAACATCATATCATCTATTTACTCTTATTATTTTTGTAAAAGCTTGGGGATACTTTAAAAAAATCTATTAGGGTGCTACATTGATAGTAAACAAGTTGATAAAATATTGAAAATTTTATATCAAAATATTAAGTATGAAAAAGATATACTATCCACTTTGTAATGAGATTTGAATATACATTGAGTAAACTGTGGCAAATCTAGCTTAGGTGTTGCCTTTGAGATAACAAAGGGAAAATTCTTCCCACCTACTCAAAACTAGATGGAGCTTTAAGAAACAACTACCGCATAATATAGGACACTAGTTACAAAGATCAAGATAGACATGGGATAACTATGAAGATAAATTTGAGTTTATATATATATATATATATATATATATATATATAATATATTGCATGATGTTAAAAATAATCATGATTAGATTGATAATAACATTAATTTTTATATCCATCAATTATTGATAATAGTAGTATCTTCAAACTTTTAATATGTTTAGAAAAAAGAAATATGGTAACAAGATATGTTTGTTTTATCAAAATTAAAATTTTAAAAGACAATTAACTAAAGGAGATTTCATCTCTTAGTGAACATGATATCAACACTATGAGAGAGAAAAATATCATTAATAAACATAAAAGCTACATATAATCTAATAAACCTAATGGAAAATATAATATTTTTTATTTTTAATTGAAATGATCCGAATAAAAACTTCATATAACATATTTAAAAAAAATAATAATATTACTCCACTTAAACATTAAGAAAAATTAAAAAGTAGTTTTTTATGTTTATAAACCTAAATACACACCTTTGTTTTTTATTTCATTTATATTATAATATAATTGAGGTTTTCAAAAACATAACAATTAGAATTAAGGCTAAGCTAAAAAATTTAAACTTATATATAGATAGATATATATATTCAATAATATAATAATCTTATCTATTTTTATTTTTATGGTTCACATTTATTTTATATAAGTAGAAAGACAATTATATTGACCTTATATTGGTTGAAATCAACATGCCTTTTAAATATATATAATTTTTTAATTTTTTTAAAGTTAAATATTTGCACCCAGGTGTTGTAGGTGAGTTGGAGAGGAGAGGGCAATCCTCCAAGGGAGGTCCCAGGTTCCAATCTCCACCCTGCCAAAAAGCTGAATTGGGTACCCAAAATCCAATTGATAATGTTGGTGCGGGCAGGGCTGGGTGCGACCCCCGGGTGACTTTGACGGTGTAGAACCCCCTAGACCAAGGCGGACGTGATTTTCATAGAGCATGTGTATATCATCATGTTTCATTTAGTTTAGACATCCTTGTAGCACTAATAGAATGTGTAATCCTATTTTATTTTATTTTTTCAATCAAATCTTAATAATTATAAAATTTATTTTTATAAATTTATTATTTTTATAAAAAAATATTAATAAATTTAAAATAATATATGTATTTTAAATTAATTAATTAAGTTGTCGGGAGGCTAGTGTTATTCAAAGTGTTTATAAGCTAGGGTAGAACTATCTTAATTCTCTTTTTTTATGCCCATTTTTCTGATTTGCCTCTGGTTTTTTCCAAAATTATTTCTAGATTTTTCTCCTTTGTAACTTTCTTTGTAGTGGTTGTATGATCCAGTTAAAACCCTCTTTTTAATAGTGCCAACAAAAACCATTAATTAATTTTAAATTTTATTTGGATGCCTTTCCTTGAGAATCCCGGTTTTACCACAACTATTTCCGTAATCCTTCAGATGTTACAACTTTATGTAATAATTCGTGAATTGCTGACGTGGTACCGAAGGCTATTTACATAACAATATTGGCCTTAAACGTCATAAAGCAAAGGAATCTTTTCACGTTAGGAAACTAAACAGAGAAAATGAAAGGGGTCTCACAGTGTCCGGCCGAGTGGGTCCGCTTTATTTAACTCTCCTTCCCTTCAGAAAAGGATTCCTTTTCCTTTCCTTCAAGCTCAAAATTCTTCCTTATTTAATTGATAGGCTCCAGCCTCACCTCTACAACCATACACGTCGCATTTATGGGATATAGATACAAAATAAAGTAGTGAAGCTACAAAATAGATACGTGTAGAAATTTACATTCTAATTCAGGTTTCCTTGCATATACACTATGTTTCATAGCGCCACACGTGAATGTCAGCGGTGTACTGTATCTGCAAATTCAGGTTTCCTTGCATATACAGTATGTTTCATAGCGTCACACGTGAATGTAAGCGGTGTACTGTATCTGCAACTGTAAGAGCCCTGTTCTTTTAACTTGCGGTATGTTTAGCACCACAAAGTAAACCATGTACTGTATCCTTATGTAAAATTAAAATAAATTTAATTTTAATATTATAACAACTTGTATAAGTTATTAAGTTAAAACCTAAATCTTTTACTAAAACAATAGAGATTTAACTAATTTAAATTAATACCATTTAAAACTTTAAAAAATTTCACAATTTTTTTTATGTTCTTTATATTATTTTTTTTTATATTAATATTTATTAAGATTTTTAAGAATAAAATTTATATCTTAATAGTATGTTTTTGAATTCTTATTTAGTGGTATGTCTTTAATTATTTAGGAGACTAAGTTCAAATCACTATACAAGAGATTGGTCCTTTCAAAAACCTATGCTTTACTCCAAATTTCTTTTCATCTCTGTTAGGATAACCAAGTTCAAACCACTACAAAAGGAAATCATGTTTTACCCTATAATTTTAAAGTTTTAACAGAAATGGTATGTCCAAGAAAACCCAAGTTCAAATCAGTGCACAAGGAACATAATCCTTTGAAAAACTCATGCTTTACCTTCAAATTTTATTTGAAAGAAATAAGCAAATTGATAGCCACAAAATGCTTGCCGCCCCCATTCAATTCCTGGAATTGTTAGATCCTTTAACTTTGTCTTACAAAAAAAACTAACATCTAAAGGATCTAACTATTTGGGCTTTGGCCAGATTTAAAGTTCAAACTACAATGTGTGTGACTATATGTGTGTGGCTGTATATTAAATTCCTTACTGATAAACTCAACTTTATCTTTATAAAAGATCTATCTTTATAAAAATCATGATAAATAAAAATACTTAATCTTAAACATAAAATTTCCAATAGTAATCAAATTAAAAAAAATTAAAAATTTACAATAGAGAGGAAAAGGGTTTGACGTCGAGGTTGCAGTACCTCGGCAAAGTTGTGAATTTACCACTGGTAATTCGGATTTAATGTTTCCTGTTATCTTTAACTTACCACTCTCCATTCCGATTTGATGTTTACTGTTATCTTTAATTTACCACTCTTCATTCCGATTTCACTTTTACTGTTATCTTTTATTTATCTTTTTAGGTTTGTTCTTTCCATGTTCAAAGGGCCCTGTACCAAGATTCTCTTATAAAAAGAGTAAGCGTCCGTCTCGGCCATAAAATCAAAGATCATAAACAATTTGTTCTCTTTCTCTAATTTTTTTAATACAAAAAAAGGTGTATTTGGTTTTTAAATATAAAGGAATTGGTAACATCATTTGTAACATTTTTTGGGGTGTTGTCACTATAAACCCTACTTTATTGGGTTAGATAAAATCAAGGATAACATTATTGGGGAGCTGCCACTATAAACCCTAGTTTGTTGGGTTAGATAAAATTAACTAGACCTCAACAAACCAACAAACACTCAATTGCTATCATCCATGCTGAACCTCGACTGTCAAAGTCATTCAAACTGCAGCAACCAACCAACAAACACTCGGCTGCTACCATTCAACCCATCCTCGTCTAGGTACATTGGATCCAACTATGAGGACATTCAATACTCAACTACTCAGTGGTACCATCCAAACCATCCTTGTCTAGGTACCTGGACCCAATCCTCGAGGGCATTCGAATTGGGGCAGCTAATTGACAAACATTCAGCTGCTACCATCCAACCCATCTTCCTATGGGTATGTTGGACCCAAACCCTCAAGGACATTCAAACTTGAACATGCAACTGACAAAACACTCACTCAGCTACTACCAGTTAATTCATCATCATTTAAATATGTTGGACCCTGACCCTCAAACAACTAACTGGCAAACACTTAGTTGCTACCATCCAACCCATCCTCATCTAGGTACATTGGACCCCTTAACCATCCAACCTATCCTTGTCTAAGTACATTGGACCCTTGACCCTCGAAGGCATTCAAAATAGGACAACTACTCAATTATTACCATCTAACCTATTCACAAATAAATACATTGTAGTTTGAACATTGAACCTTCTAAAAAACAATACCTTAGTAATTATGTTATTTGGGTTTTTACCTCTAAAACTAAAGTTTTATTACTCAATATTATAAACTTCATTAACATAGAACATCAAAAATAAAACTTAATAGCCATGCATCTTAGAAGGTTACCTTTAAAGGTGTTTATCATCGGGTATTTAGCTATATTGAATTTATTTTTAAGTAAACATGGTTTTTGTCCTCAAAATATTATATTTGTTTAAAACATCTCTAGTTAGTTCTTATATTTAAAATATTTTTTATTAAATTTAATTTTCATTTTTCATTTCTTATTTTTTTAAAATGAAGTTTTTTCCAAATCTCACATCATTTTAATTAAAAGATAAAATTTTATTTAATTAATTGACTTTCAAAATTTAAATTTTATTAAAATGAAGATCAACATCATTATTGACTAAATTATTAGTTACTTGATTTTGTTCTCTATAGGTATTCTCACATCTCTAAGATGATAGAGATGATGAACATAAAAAATAAGGTTGTTTTTTAATCAATTCTCATAACCATTTTTGTTGATGACATTAATGTGAATTTGTGAATCCCCATATATATATATATTTCCATATTTTTTCAATTATAATTTTAATATTGTAGAAAGTTCCCTAGCATCTATATAGTTGTTAGTTGAAGTTCTCCATGATTACAAGTAAGAAATTTTTTGTCTTCATTATTTTGAAAAACATTACCTTCCTTGACTTTTGCCAATTTTGTTTTGGAAGTATTTTAAAAATTAATTTTGATAATCCTAAATTTTGGACATTTCCATTTCACCATAGATGGGAGCAAATCCTTTTATTTAATGACATTGTTGTAGATGACTCTTATATATATATTCAAATCTTGTAATCAATTGGCTAGTACCTCTTTTTCCATGTTTGAGACTTTCCATGATGAGCACCATATATGTAAAAATTATGTAATAGAGACAATAATATTGTTCCAAACTTGGGCATGATTTTGAGATTTATTTTTAAATTTTTACTATTCTTTTTGAGCCATAAATTCCAACAAACAATGGCAAGATAAATCCTCCACATAATGCATAATGCTTTAGCTTTGAAATACCTAATTGAACTATGGTCACTAATGGGAGGAGGGAGGTAGGAGGCCTCCCACTTTGGGTGGGAGGCCACCTTTCCAAACTTTCTCCTCTATCCCTTTCTCCTCTAGTGGCGATCCTGCGTATATCCTAGCTTCCTTGGAGTGCCTCTTTGGTGGTTGGCTCGTCTGTTGCTTGCTCGATGTGCAAGGTGGTTCGGTAATTTTTTCTCCATGTTTTTGGGTGGTCTTTGGGGTGAGACCAAGAAATTTTCTATCATAAAGGAGGGCTTTCATGGATGGTCTCTTGATCTGGTAGTTGTAGAAAAGGGTTGTACAACCTATGCAGTCTTCGTGAGAGGTGTTTTGATGGACCTATTTCTTTGTGGCTCTTTGTGGTCTTGGACATGGACTAGGGGATTTCTTATTGTGTATGAAGGGGATCACATTTCATATTGGCAGCCTTGGTCCTTTGTCCGATTGGTGTAGACCACTACTTACTTGATGTGCGAGGTGGTCTGGTAATTTTTTTCTCCATATTTCTAGGTGGTATTGAGGATGAGATTAGGCACTTTCTTATCATGGAGGAGGGTTTTATTGAACTGTCTCCTGATATAGCAACGGTGGAAAATGGTTGCATAACCTGTACAATCTTCTTGAGAGGCATTTGATGGACCTCTTTCTTTGTGGTCTTAGACGGGGACTAGGAGCTTTTTTTTTTCCCATGGAGGAGGGGTATTAGAGATCACCTTTCATATTGACAACCTTGGTCCTTTGCCTATTGGGTTTGGAAGTCTCAATGAACCTCTCTCTACTTTTTTTTGTCTCATCAGGGTAGAGACCTCATGCTTTCATGATGGCTGCAGTTGAAAGGTTTCAATGTTGGATTCTTGAGCTTACCCTTGGGAGGTTCGGATTATTTTCATATTTTGAAGAGGAACCTATTCCTTTGAACTTTATTCTTTGTAGCTTTTTGAGGTCTATGATGAGGGACCTAGTGCTTTCACGTTGGATATAGAGGAGAGTTTTGAGTTTGGATTCTTTGTCAGTTGGTTGGAGAGACCTGGTGGGTGGTGGTGCTAGTGGTTCGCATCTTCTCAAGATAGTCTTTGCATCTAGCTCTACTGTTAGCTTCTCCAATTATTCTGGCTGATCAAGGTTTTCCTAGGTAGGAAATCTCTTTTCAAACTTTAGTGGTGCTGGTAAAGGTTTTCTTGGGTGAGAAACCTCTATTCACTTTTCTATTTTGCTAGCTCATTTTCTTTGGTCCAGCTAATTGGCAAAGGCTTTCCAAGGCGGGAAACCTCTTTTCATGTGTCGAGTTGCTTGTGTTTGTTTTCCTGGGTGGGAAATATTTTTCAATTTTTTTGTTATTGTTGTATTTTATTTCAATTAGAGAACTCTCATGTTTCAAATTTGTTTGAATTTGTAGTTGGTCCTATGAAGATCGTCTCCCTATTTTATATGTTCCTTGATTTTCTCCTAGATATTATCTACAGGTGATGATATATTTCGTAAAAGGTTTGATAGTCCTTTCAAAATATCTTTTTCAACCTATAAAAAAAAATAATAATAATTTTACATTTCACCAATTTTTTCAATGTTGATGGAGCTCCCTAATATATTTTTCTATTTTTTAAAAAGTAACCCCAAATAGTGTGAGCAAAGGGAAAAAGAAGAAGTAAATGGTTCCGTGTTTCTAAATTCTTCTCACACAAGGCAAATCTAAAAGGTCCATTGTATCATTTTCTTTGTAGACTCCTATAAAAATCTTATTTTGAACTGCTAATCAAAGGAATGTTGAGGACTTACGAAGATTATCTATTGACTAAATATTCTTCCAAAAAAATATTTTGGAGTAGGAAATTTTGGTTACTCTAAATCCTCATATCCCAACTTATCAAGTATCTATAATCTTTTAATAGATTCCATACCAATTCATCCTTTCATGTAAAAATTTGAAAATAAAACTCTTGAAGCATCTTTTGAAGCTTGTCTGCAATTGTTTTGAGTTCCTCTCTTTTGACTAGGTTACTAATAGAAATTTGTAATAGGAAGTTGTTGCTTACATTAATTTAACCTTTGATCTTTGGACTGTTACAAGCTAAACATGCCCAAGCCAATGGTTGTCATTTTGAATTAGATGTAAGAGGATAAGGATTCAGTCAAGCATCAAACCAAAATTTTGCATAATTACACTCATTGATTGATCATCTAATATGTTTCTTAATCAATTGTAAATTGTTTGATATGAAGTTCCATGTTGGTGATCTTGGGTAGGGATCTTTCCTTAAATAATTTCATCGCATCAAGAGAACCTATATATTTTTGAATAAACATTTTTTCCAAAATATTTCCTCGTCCTCTCAATAATATTCACCCCAAGTTTTGCTCCTATGACCAAACTCATAAGTGTATAATTATGCAAGTCTACCCCTCCAATATTCTTGTGTTTACAAACCCTATCCCTCTTACAAAGAGGAAACCTAAATTTTTCCTCACATCCTTTCAAAAAAAAGTCTTTTTGAAGTTTATCAAATGATAATCCTATATCTATTGACAAACTCAAAGGTGACATCATATAAATAGGAATAGATGACAATGTATCTTTATGAGTTTTTGCTTTCTCACCATGGTTAAGAACTTACCTTTCCAACTTGTCAAACAAAATTCCATTCTATCTAGACAAGAGAACAAAGCTCCTTTTCCTTTCCCTTCAACCTTAAAATTCTAATCAATGTATAATAAGAGAATATATAATCCTATTTTCTTTATTATTTTTTCAATCAAATCTTACCAATTATAAAATTTATTTTTATAAATTTATTATTATTATAAAAAATTTATTAATAAATTTGATTTAATATATATATATTTTAAATTTTATTTGGATGCCTTTCCTTCAAGATCCCGGTTTTATATATGCAACCACAACTATTTCTGTGATCCTTCGGATGTTACAATTTTATGTAATTATTCGTGAATTGCTGACGTCGTATCGAATGCCTAGCACATACGAAATGCTAATTACATAACAATATTGGTCTTAACATCCAGCAAAGGAATCTTTTCACGTTAGGAAACTAAACAGAGAAAATGAAAGGGGTCTCTCAGTGTCCGGCCGAGTGGGTCCCCTTTATTTAACTCTCCTTCCCTTCAGAAAAGGATTCCTTTTCCCTTTCCCTTCAAGCTCAAAATTCTTTATTAAGTGATTGATAGGCTCCATCCTGACCTCTACAGCCATACACGTCGCATTTATTTCACACTTCCACTCAAATCGAATGCTCATATAAGTTGATTTCACCTTCACCAAAGAGTATAGTTATCTCAATTTACACCCATTGCTCCAAGTAATTCCATGGGGGGAATCATGAACTTGAAGGGCGGGGTAATTATGGGATTTTGTCTCCTGTGTTTTTATTATTGGTTTGGGCTTGTTAATGGGGCGGCTGCGGCCCCTACTCCGCAGGTGTGCAGTCCAGTATTGTTGATGGATTGCGTCGGCACTCAGAAGAGCCATCCCTCTACTACATGCTGTACATCTCTGAGAAGTTTTTCTGAGGATAAGTGTTTCTGCACTCGTCTTCGTCAAGGGGTAGTGGACGCTTCCACTTACATTCCAATCGCTCAAGCTTGCGGCATCCCAACTGATTCTGCCAGCAAATGTAAAGGGTATTTATTTTTTTAAATGATGTTACGTACAGGGATTGGATTTTATTGATCTCTTCATAACAAATATTCTCGCTCATGTCGAGACTTTGTGATTTAATATAAATCCCTTTGAAAAGGTACTCAAAATTGTTTCAACAAGTAATATATACAGTTGATTAGTTTTGAAGTTTAAAGTATGATATCGTTGACAGTCTACGACAAATGAAATATTCAATCGAGCTACCACTAAGGGATTAAAAGATTTGGTTTGCATATAGGTTTTACAGAATAGAAATAATTTACCTGATTTCTACTCTTTTCTTGTAAATTCAATGCAGATAAAAGCTGTGCAAAGATTGTAGACAAAAATGGTGGAACAAGGTCTGTCAAGATGTGGATGTGGAGTGGAGTGGAGTGATATAGAATAAAACAATGAATGTAAAGTGGATATGCATAGAAATACGAACGCAGGTGTAACAGGGGATAACTGTGTAAAAGTTAATATTAGTATTTTTTATTCGCTTTTCATTTGAAGGATCAAGGGATCCTGTCTACTTGGATTTTAGATATGCAAACTTGGTTCACCTGTGCTGGTTTTGAAGAACAATTGAGAGTTTAGCTACAAAATACAGTAGCTATAGTTATGCGCACAAATTTACATTCGAGTTCAGGTTTCCTTGCATGTACAGTATGTTTCATAGCGCCCTTGCATGTACAGTATGTTTCATAGCGCCACACGTGAATGTAAGCGGTGTATCTGCAACTGCAAGAGCTCTGATATTTTTACTTGCCGTATGTTTAGTACCACAAGTAAACCATGTACTGTATCCTTATATAAGATTAAAGTAAATTTATTTTAAATATTATGACAACTTGTATCAGTAAATAATATAAAACTTAATTTTTTTCTACAAAAACTGAAGATTTAACTACTTTAAATTTATATCTTAGTCATATGTTTTTGGATTTTTATTTAGTGGTATGTTTCTAATTTTTAATTAGAAAACCTAGGTTTAAATCACACAAGAGATTGTACTTTTTCAAAAACTTGTGTTTTTTTCAAAACTTTTTTTAATCTCTGTTTGGATATATTAATGGTATATCATTTTGTGCTTTCCTCTAAACTTTTTAATCTATGTTGAGATATAGTAGTGGTATATCATTTGATTTTCGTCAAGAGGCCTAAGTTCAAACCATTACAAAAGGAAACCATATTTTACTTTAAAAGTTTAATAAGGATAATATATCTTTGGGTTTTCATTCAGGAGATCCAAGTTCAAATCACTGCATAAGGACATTATCCTTTCAAAACTCATGTTTTACTCTAAAATTTAAATAGTTAGATCCTTTAACTTCTTCTTGACAAAAAGAAACTAATATTTAAAGAATCTAACTAATTCGGTTTTGACTTTTTTTCGAGAGAGATTCAAAGTTCAAACTGGGGTGTGACTATGTGTTAAATTCTTTATTAATAAGCTCTAACTCTTCTCTTATAAAAAATTATGATAACATGAAAATGCCCATTTAAAATATTTCTCACCCTAATCAAATTCTAAAAAAATAAAAATTAAAGAATATAAATCTTTATAGAAGAGCAGTACCTCAGGAAAAGTTGTTATGAAATTATCACTGGTAATTCGGATTTGGTGTTTACTGTTATCTTTAATTTACACTCTCCATTCCGATTTGATGTTTACTGTTATCTTTAATTTACCACTCTTTATTGTTATCTGTTATTTATCTTTCTAGGTTTGCTCTTTCCGTGGATTCCGATTTGACTTTTACTCTTATCTGTAATTTATCTTTCTAGGTATGCTCTTTCCGTGGTTAAAGGGCCCCGTACGAAGATTCGCTTATAAAAAGACTAAGCGTCGGTCTCGTGCCATAAAATCAAGATCATGAACAGTACTTTTTTTTTTTAAATTAAGGGAGTGTATTTCATTTTTTAATATATACGAGGAATTGGCAACATTATTCGTAACACTATTGGGGTGTTGACACTATAAACTTTAGCTTGTTCGGTTAGAGAAAATCAATTGTAACATCATTGGGGTGCTTCCACTATAAACTTTAGTTTGTTGGGTTAGACGAAATCAACTAGACCCTTCGAGGGCATCGAGTTGAGGCAACCAACAGACAAATACGCAGCTGCTACCATCCAGCCTATCGTCGTCTAAGTATGTTGGACCTCGACCCTCGAACATTGACAACCAATGGGTAAACACTCAACGACTACCATCTAGCTCATCCTTATCTAGATGGACCCGACTCTCGAGCACATTCAAACCCAAGCAGTCAACTGACAAACACTCAACTACTGGCCCATCCTTGTCTAGGTATGCTGGACCCAACCCTCGAGGGCATTCCAATGGGCAAACACTCAACAACTACCCTCTGGCCCATACTAGTCTAGTTGGACCCCAAATCTTTGAGGGCATTCAAACTGGGGCAACCTGCCAACAAACACTTAGTTGTTACCATCCAACCCATCCTTGTCTAGGTATCTTGAATCCAACCCTCGAGCATTCGAACTGGCAAACACTCAACGACTACCATCAATCGCATCCTTGTCTAGCTGGATCTCGACCCTCGAGAGCATTCAAATTGGGCCAACCAACCGATAAACACTTAACTGCTACCCTTCAAATCACTTGTCTAGCTAGACCTCAACTCTCGAGGGCATTTGAACTAAGGCAACCGACCAAAAAACCCTCAGCTGCTACCATCCAACCTATCCTTGTCTAGGTATGCTAAAGCAACAAACACTCATGTTGCTACCATCCAACCTATCCTTGTTTAGTTATGCTAAACCAACAAACACCCAACCACTGCCAGTTTCTACCATTCAACCCATTCCTATCTAGGTAGACTAGACTCAACCCTAAAGGGTATTTGAATTTGGGCAGCCAATCGACAAACACTAAGTTTCTACCATCTAAGCCATCTTCGTCTAGTATGTTGGATCTCAACCCTCGAGGACATTCAAACTAAAATAGACAACCAACAAACACTTAGCTCCTACCATCCAACCCATCCCAATCTATGTACGTTGGACCTTGACCCTCAAGGGCATTTGAACTAGGGCAACCAAGACCCTCAAGGACATTTGAACTGGGACAACCAAGACCCTCAAGGGCATTCAAACTAGGGAAACCAACTGACAAACACTTAACTACTACCATTTAGCTCATCCTTGTCTAGGTACATTGGACCCCTAACCCTCGACGACATTCAAATTGGGGCAACCACTCAGCAGCTACTACCATCCAACATATCCGCGTTTAGGTACGTTGTGGTTTGAACCTTGAACCTTCACAAAGAAAAGCCAATGCCCTAACCATTGTGTTGTCCTTGTTGGACTATGTATTTGTATTTTTACCTCTAAGACTATACACTCTTATTACTCAAAATTATAAACCTCATTAAAATAGAACATCAAAAATAAAAATTAATAGCCATACATCTTAGAAGATTATCTTTAGAGGGTGTTTATCCTTGGGTATTTAAATATATTGAATTTATTTTTAATACATTATTCATGGTTTTTGTCATCAAAATATTATATTTGCTTAAAACATGTCTAGCTTGTCCTTATATTTAAAATATATTTTATTTTCTTTTCTATAAAATTTATTTTTTCTTTTACTTAAAGTGTCATGTTTCCATAATCTCATATCATTATAATTAAGAGATAAATCTCACTTAACCATTTGATTTTTAAATTTCCCCAGGATAAAGATCAACATCACATTTCTAAGAGATTAGTCTGATAGTAGATGATGAACATAAAAAATAATGTTATTTTTTATCCAATTCTCACAACCATTTTTGTTGATAACATTAATGTAAATTTTTGAATCCCTTGAAATATATTTCCATCTTTTTTCAATTACAAATTTTATGTTGCAAGAAGTTCCCTAGCATCTATATAGTTGTTAGTTGAAATTCCACATGATTATGAATAAGTTTATGAATAAGTGAGTAAAATTTTGTCTTAATTATTTTGAAAAATATTACCTTCATCAACTTTTCCTAATTTTCCTTTAGAAGCATCATCAAAATTAATTTTGATAAACCTAATTTTTGGACATTTCCATTTCACTAATGATGGAAGAAAATTCTTTGGTTTAATGACACTGTTCTAGATGACTCTTCTATGTATATTCAAATCTTGTAACCAATTGACTAGTACCTCTTTTTCCATGCTTGAGACTTCCCATGATGAGCACCATATATGTAAAAATTATGTAAGAGAAACAATAACATTGTCCTAAACTTGGGCATGATTTTGAGATTTATTTTTCAAATTTTTACTATTCCTTTCAAGCCATAAATTCCAACAAACAATGGCAAGATCAATCCTCCAAATGCATAATGCTTTTAGATTTGAAATAATTAATAGAACATTTCATCAAAATTTTCAATGTTGATGGAGCTACCTAATATATTCTTCTATTCTTGAAAAGTAACCCCAAATAGTGTGATCAAATGTACAATAAAGAAGTAAATGGTTTGATGTTTCTAAATCCTTCTCACACAAGGCAAATCTAAAAGGTCCATAGTATCCTTTTTTTGTAGACTCTTATAAAATTTTACTTTGAATTTCTAATCAAAGGAATGTTGAGGACTTAGGGAGATTATCTACTAATTAAACATTCTTCCAAAAAAATATTTGGAAGTTGGAAATTTTGAATACTCTAAATTCTCATATCCCAACTTGATCGAGTATCTATAATATTTTAATAGATTCCATACCAATTCATCCTTTTCATGTAAAAATATGTAAATAAAACTCTTGAATCATCTTTTGAAGTTCATCTACAAGTTGTTTGAGTTCCTCGCTTTTTATTGTGTTACTAATATAAATTTTTAATATGGAGTTGTTTCTTACATCAATTTAATGTTTGACCTTTGGACTGTTACAAGCTAGAAGTGCCCAAGCCAATGGTTGTAATTTTGAATTATATGTAAGAGGATAAGGATTCAGTTAAGCATCAGAAATTTTTTTTGCATAATTCCACTCATTGATTGATCATCTAATATGTTTCTTAATTAGTTGTAAACTATTTGTTATGAAGTTGCATGTTGGTGATCTTGGGTAGGGTTCTTTTCATAAATAATTTCATTGCATCAAGAGAACCTATATACTTTTAAAGAAACATTTTTCCCAAAATATTTCCTTGTCCTCTCAATAATATTCACCCCAAGTTTTGCTCCTAAGACCAAACTCTTAAGTGTATAATTATGCAAGCATTCCCCTCAAATATTTTTCTCTTTACAAAACCTATCACTCTTACAAAGAGGAAACCTAATTTTTTCTCACATCCTTTCCAAAGAAAGACTTTTTGAAGTCTGTCAATTGATAATCCTATATCTATAGACAATCTCAAAGGTGACATCATATAAATAGGGATGGATGATAATGCATCTTTATGAGTTGTAGCCTTCTCAACATGGTTAAGAACATATCTTTCCAACTTTTCAAACAATATTCCATTCCATATAGACAAGAGATCAAATCTCCTTTTTATTTCCTTTATGGGATAAATAAATACCCATGTAGGTTTATGGGAAATTATCAATTTTAAACCCCAACATATCCCTAATAATTTATTGTAAATCTAGGGAAGTATTATCAAAATATTCTTAGATTTTGTACTATTAACCAACTATCTAGGAGTCTTCTCATAGCATGATAATAATGATTTATGATCCATGGCGTCATTGATTGAGAGATCACCCAAAAGAAAAATATCATTAATAAATTGGAGATGAGATTCAAAGGGACCATTTTTTGCAACTTGAATACCTTTTTTCCTTATATTTTTACCTTTAATAAATTTCTCCCCTCTGCAAGAATAGTAAATAAATAAGAAGATAATGGATCACCTTGGTAGAGTCAACAAGATGACGTAAAGTAACTAGTAGGAAAACCATTGATCAAAATATAATGTTTCAAGGTGCTATAAAACCATTTATTCCATTTACACCAACCTTGATTAAAACCAAAATTTTTTAGAATATCATGTAGAAAAATCCAACAAATCCTATTATATGATTTTTTCATGTCTAATTTTATAAGCATACATATTTTTCCATGGAATTAAGAGAATGTACAACCTCCTATGCAATGATTACACCATCAGGAATAAGTTCACCATGAACAAAACCAACTTTTTACTATGAGATAACACAATTCAAAATATTTTTCAACATGTTTGCTATAATTTTTAAATGATATTATAAACCATATTACAAAGGATTATTAGATGAAAATTATCAAATTAATTTGTCTCACCTTTCTTAGGAACCAATGTAATAAAAGTGGAATTGATCAAATATTATAAACTTCCTTTTTTGGGCCTCTTCAAACACAACCAACATATCACTCTTCAATGAATCCTGAAATCTTTGAAAGAAAAATGTAGGAAATTCATTAAGGCCAGTGCCTTGTTATGATGAAAATAGGAAACTCCTACATGTAGATCCTTTATAGATATCTTCTTCATCAATATTTCATTTTGATGGAATATTTTGCAAAAACTAGTTAGAATAAGTAATTATTCTCTTAAGTTCTACTAGGATAGACATACTAAACTTTCCACTCCTCCATGAGTCAGGTGAACTCTCAGTATAGTCTAAATCATATTTGATGAGTTGTAATTCAACGAATCTCAATGATCAACTTTGATATTTATACAAAGTTGATCCATGGAATAAATCAATAAATTCTATTTGTCTTCTCAAATCTTGTGATGCTTTGTAGTTCTACTCTTGGGAAATTCTAACATGGTATTAGAGTCAGGTTAGATTCTAGTAGCATTCTCTTTTGAAGGAAGTTTCACGATCTGGTTCATTATCTCTTATATTTTTGTTTTTTAACAAGGAGGTTCTTTTCATTTCTATTGTAGAATGCTCTTTTACTTCTGCAATTTATTTTGAAAACTCATTGTTTATGGTACTATCTAAAATAGTTTATGACTTTTTATTTACCATATTCAGTATTTTATCAAACTATAATTTTTTCTTTTGATCTAAAATAAGAGATATTCTTTGAAATCTTTTTGGCCTTCTTCCGTTGGCAATATAGGCATTATTTTTTTCCTGCCTTTATTATTGTTCTCCATAGATGAATGTTCCCTTATAGCGGCTCCTATTTTTCTTACGGATGCGCTCTTGGATCTACTCTTGCCATTGCTATGTAAGAAAGCAAGTTTAGTGGGCAATAATTTAATTTCGTTGAGAAATTATTTGCGATTTTTTTTGAACTCATGAAAATTTTATTTTTTTCTATATTCGTGAGTTCCTCTCTTCCGCATTTATCACAATATCTAAAGTTAATAAATATTTATTTGTTATTTATAATATTCATGATATCTTCAACTTTATTGCAACATATTTTATGTCAATCACATCATTTATTTCATGGGTTGGTCATATAAAAAAAAACCATTTAATTCTTTATAATGTGTGGCTTTTTCTTTTATTAATATAGCATTCCTTTGGCACCCGGTGTTCTTCTAACATCAACCAAAATCATATATTTTAAATGATTTTTTTTGGTGAAGCATCCCAATGTTCTTGATGAAGCATCTCAATGTTCTTGCTGGCGCCCGACGTTCTTCTAACATCAATCAAAAGAAAACATTTTAAATTATTTTTGGACTTCTTTTTTTGGTGTATCAAGTTGACATCGATCTCTATATTTAGTTATCTAAAATCTTCTCCGAATTTTATGGTCCCTAAATCTCTTCTAAAGAGAAAATTATAATATTTATATTCACCTCGGTGAATTCATTTTTTAAATATATCTTCTCTGCATTTTCTTAAGAGCTTATAAATTTTTAAAGTTGTACAACGAAGTAAGATCTGTTGATAACCAACTGCTTCGGTTCCTTCTTTAACATTCATAGTGTCTTACAGAGTGTATTCGACACCTTCTCTATCTTAGCCTCAATATCATTGTCTTATAGGATGTTCATAACATATTCTAGAATATTTTACTGCCTTCTCTAATGTGTCCTTGATATTAGTGCCTTATATTACAATCATAACATCTTCCATTGAGTCTTTGACACCTTCTCTATCATATTCATCTCCATATTGTTTACAAAGGTAATTTTTTAAACTTTGGTCTTTATACAACAGTTTAGAGCAATCCTATGTATCATGCTCTTGGTGTCATCCATAGGATCATCCTCTATAGAGCCCTTCAAAGCCCTTGTTTGGTTCCCTACCCCTTGAACATCATAGTTTCTCTTTTGGAGCCCTTCAAAGCCCTTCAAGATCTTGATAGTTGAGTTCGTCCCTTCAGGTATGATAAGTTTTATTTAAATTTCATTTATATTTATCATAACATCTCATATATGCAAAAATGTAGGATTCTTTCATGGCTTTCAAAGCTCCTCAATTTGCAATTCGTTGGCATATATTTCAAAGTTTGACTCCTTTTAAAAAGCTGACGTGGTTAACCTTTCCTTCATTAAAATTTTGAAACATTTGTAATTAGATATTCCTTTTTTCTCTAGTTTTTATAATAACCAATAAGGGGTAGATCTGCTCTTTAAATTTTCAATTTTTAAACCCTCTAATTCTCTTCTCTACTTTTTTCTTTGGTGCCTTTCATTGGCCAAAAACAAAAAGGAATTTATTGTTAATCATATAATAATTATTTTTTTGGGGGGTTTCTTAAAGGTGCCATTTATTAAAGCACCTTTTATAAATCTAAAAGGGAGGGTTGTTAAATTTGGGTTATTGCCTCTTTTTCTCATTCTTTTTTCCCTTACCTTTTTTTTTTAATTCTTTGGAACCTAAGTTTAAAATAATATTTTAAAGCTTTCATTAATCTCAGCATTCAAATACAAGATATTAATATTTCTTTTTATGAACACTTCTTATTCATTTTATTAAAAGAAGATACTTATAATTCTAATCACCTATATCAAAATATTAGGCTTCTCAATAACTTATGGTTTCCCTCTCATAAGGGCGGGTTATTTAGAAACTCTAATATTGAGATCTAGCTGATTAAAACTTCATCAAAAAACCTATGTTAAACGTATCATTCTACTCAATACTTATAGTTTCCCTCTCATAAGGGCGGGTATTTGAGAAGAATAGGTATAACGACTAGGATTTTTTTGATCATTTTGTCTAAATTCAACATATCAACTACTCATTTACTTAGAGTTTCCCTCTCGTTAGGGATAGTAATTTGAGAAGATTGGTATTATAATCAAACTCAAATATCCTTCTTTTAAAATCTCAATTATTATTTCTTAAAGCACTTAAAGTTAAAGGGGGGATCAATTCTGGTTCACTTCAAATATCTTTAGTAAAATAAATACAATTGAGCCTCTCATCCCTCATAACCATCACACATGGAAACCCAAAATTTTAAATCTCATTTTTCAAAAAGGGCTCATGCACTTGCTAGAACAGAAACAACCTAAATTTGAAAAAGAATATGAAATATTTTTCCATAAAGGGAAAATATATGAAACAATGGGTATTATAAGCACTAATGTAAATGAAAGCTTATGGTTTCACATTTCTAAATGTAAAAATCCTCATGAATGTTGGGAGAAACTAAAGAACTTATTTGGGAAAGTAGATAAAATAAGATCAATGCAATTAGAGGTAGAATTAACAACATTATCTCCTAAAGACTTTAGCAATATTGTTGACTTTGTCACCAAATTTAAAGAAGTCCTTACTCAATTTAAAGGAAGTAGCAAGGATAAAACAAATGAAGAATGCATCTATCTCATTCTTTCTAAATTAAATGGTGTATTTAAAATATTCAAAACCACCTTTCTATCCACAAAATATGGTGCAAGTTTCAAAATGCCCTCCTTAGAAGAATTTTGTGAGAGACTAACTAGAGAAGAAACAAAACTTGCAAAGTATGAGATCTCTTCCTCTTCCTCTAAATACTTAGTAGCATCCACCTCCACTAAAGAAGATTAAAAAAGAAAGAAAAAAGTCCCATAACTTGTACTCGCTACAAAAAGAATGGTCATTCTGTGAACAAATGTTGGAAAAGATTTCAACAATTGGAGGCTGCAATGAAGGATCAAAATATAGACACTAAAAAGTAGATAGGGAAAGTCTTAAATTTTCAAGGTAAAGCTATAAAATCTTCTTCAAAATATTGGGTTCTAGATTCAGGAGCCACTCATCACATGTCTTCCTTAGATGAGTCATTCACATCTATCTCGTCAAGTTCAACATGAAGTATAGAATTTGGTGACTCATCCTTTATCCTAGTCAAAGGGAAAAATGACATATCTATTGAGTGTGGTTACATCAATAATTTTCTCTATGTCCCAAACATTGCTTCAAATATCCTCTTAGTATATCAGATTTGCACTTCTAGAAAAGGCTGCAGAATAAATGCATAAAACTCATATTCTACTCCTATGTGGGTTAGGTACCATGTTGTCTACTCAAGAAGAAATTTTCATAGGAAATTTGAAGCAACGACTCAGATTGATCGTTGCTAATATCCAATAGATTCAAGCTGCAGAAGAAATGACAACAAAAGAAGAATCTATTGAGGAAAATATTCTTCTAGTAGAAGAAGAAATTGTTATAGAGTAAATCCTTCATGTCAAAGAAGAAACTCTTCTTGTGGAAGACATTCCTGCAATAAAATAAATTGTTGCAGAGGAAATTATTGGAGATGAAATTGTTGTAGAAGAAAAAAAATACAACAAAAGAAAATATGGCTGAAAGAGAAATTCTTTCTATGGATGCAATCCCTATTGCCAAAGAAATTACTGAAGCAACACCTAGAATCAAACCAGGGTTTATGGGAAAAAATCCCATCGTCCTACCATTGGACTATTTCTATTTTAAGGAAAAAAACATTGAAGAAGCTCTGGATGGAGAAATCGAAGGGTTACCTGATAAATATCTAGAAGAAGACTCCACCTCTCTCCTTTCCACTACAAATGGTGGATCTTGTTATGCTCTTTTCTATGTTTTACCCTTTGGTTTACCAGAATTACTAGATCTATTGCAGTTGCCAGCCTCTCTACCTGCCATCGTAAATTTCACCATGGCCCCATTGGTTGGAAGTTCCAAATATTATTTCCTACAAGAAAATTAAAAAAAAGAAAGCAGCAACAATAAGAAGGGGTTCATCACCCATGCAGAAGCACCAAAAGGTACAACGTAGACATTATACACATAAAACTACACATGACTATACGTATGCCTCGTAGGTTGCACGTAGCCAGTCATTGGTTGGCATGGGCCTACATGCACAACCAACCGTTGGCTAGCACAAGCCTATACACATGGCCAACTTTTGGCTGGCACGACCCTACACAAGGCCAAGCCTGCATGGGCCTCCACATATATCTAGGCCATGCATAACCAAAATTTGATTGTGCAACTTGACCCGAATGCAATATTATGCATGGGCCCCTACAAGTGGCCACCTCTGTGTGTTCCTAGTGTGTGGGCGTGCATGCTCCATGCACATGTGCCCATGTTAGACACATGTGGGAGTGCATACCCACGTGGGTGCAACACACTTGTGCATGCTTCACTCTACATAGGTCATGCATAGTCAAATTGACTGTGCGTAGGCCATTTAAACTTCAATTTAATAATTTAAGATAAATTCAATTTATTTATTTAAATAAATTCAAAAAAAAGTATGTGGGAGTGTTTCATTTTGTCACCAGGAGGACTCATTCATCCGTATACAAGCATAAGCGAGTTTATAGTAGTTATAAATCTCTTTATGAGCCCGACTCATTTGGTGTCCTTCTTTTGAAATTTTTGTAGACCTATTCCAACTCATTCTTGGTCTTCCCCTCTTTGTATCTAGGAGTGCATTTTTGGTCGTACCCGACACTCCTAAGCTCGCTCCCACTTTTCTTGTGAAAGCATTGGGGTCCAATGCTTATATGGTTGGGAGGAGTGATGAGGATACTTAGGTTATATCTTTTAACCTAAGTATTTTATTATTTTAATATTATTGTTGCACTATATTGTACTATGTGATTTGGTATATTTGCCCATATAGAGTGCATGGCTAGTTTTTTGTACTGGATATTTTTCATATTGCATTGTTTAGGTTTGAGTGGTTGCTCCTTGATTGGCATCTAGTTTTAGGATGTTGCAACCTCAGGATATTGCAACCTCCTTGATTGTACATATATTTGCAATCAAATTATTCAAAATTCTAGTTATGTATCATTGTCACTCGAAATCAACAAATAGGAAGTTGGGCTTAAGTGTTTCGTTGCCTATTCCTTCATATACTTGGGAGAGCATATCCATGCACTTGATGAGTGGGTTTTCCTTGACAGTGAGGTAGCATGACAATGTTTTTGTGATTGTGGGTTTCCCTTGACAGTGAGGCAACATGATAGTGTTGGTATAGTTTATTGTCGCTCCAAATTAGCACACAGGAAGTTGGGATTGAGTGTCCCATTGCCTATTCCTTCAAATCCTTGGGAGAGAATATCCATGGACTTGGTGAGTGGGTTTCCCTTGATAGTGAGGTAGCACGATAGTGTTTTTGTGATTGTGGACCGAATGATATAGTAACCCAAAAATAAAGTTGAGTTTCTTATTCATGATATGAAATATATAAGGAAATACAAACTACAAATAGTGATAGAGCTATAACCATCTGTAACAAAAATGCCAACATAGGAATAACACACGATCATAATCATAACACATATCACTAAGAACTGCTAGAAGATAATGTAATCTAACAGTCTAAACAACAGTAGCTTAAAAACAACTAGTGCAATCTTCACATGAGGTATACTATACCTTCACACATTACATCACATGCATAAAAATAAAATGCAATACAATAATAATCTTAGGCTAAAATGAATGCCTAAGTATCCTCAACATTTCTACTATCTCTTGTATATTTTTGAGCTTGTATTCAATTTCCTTATTTTCTTTATAAATGCTACCAAATAATTTGACATTCCAAATCTTCATTTTCCCTTTTAAATATTTCATATTTTGAAAAATATTTGCATACATGATCTGTCAAAATTTATTTCATCCACCATGTCATAACCACATAAAAGTAATTAGGGTCTTGAAATCACATAGACTAGAAGTAAAATTGATTAAGATGACCATTATTTATAAAATCACAAGTCAAAGGAATGGTTATGTGATTTGATCTTGCTTACAATAAAATATTTGAAGAGATTGTATACTCTATTTGCAACCATATGTTGTATAATGAGAATCTATCCCATCATTTTGCTATATGAATTTTTCCAATGCATTTAGTGTCCAATGTGTATTGAAAATTTGAAGGAATAACATCAAAAAAGCCATTGGAATTCACAATTGAAGTTAAATATTGCATATATTTATATCAATTAGGAGTACCACAATTCTTTTCCAAAGAAGATAGAATTGTGTTGAAGTCACCCCAAAAATCCATATATCACAATTATGAATCATAATTGTTTTTAACAAAAATATTCTAAGGTCCTTCCTCTTTCCTATAGTTGAATCATATATATTTAGAACCCTATATTTTATTTTTTCCTCTTTACTATAAAATTTTACAACAATCTAATTACATTTTACTTCGAGAAAATTTCCACTCCATTTACAATACCTCCAAAATATCCTATAGAAGAAACTACCAGATAATCCTCCATATTCCAAATCTTTTTAAAAGCATCCTTACGTTCCTTACTACTTAATTTTGTTTCTTGTATTAAAATAAACTCACAACTATAACAACCTATCAATTCCTTAATAACCCTTTTTTAAGGAATATTATCCATGCTCCTAATATTCCATTATACAATTTCATCATCACTTTTTATTTTTATTAGTGGGCTTAGCCCAACTTATTTTTATTTGGATTCCTAAATTGTCATCCCTTTGAGTTTATTTTTCTTTTTGTCCATGTTCTTAAAATATTCCTCTCATTTTTCCAAACCTACCAACACTTTAATATTCATAAATCTCTTTTATTTTTCATATTTTTCATAACGAGACTTATCTACTAAATATTTATGCTTCCCTAAATAATTTGAAATACAAGAAATAGTCTCATAAACACTTTCTTCTTTATGTTTTCCTAGAAATCCTAAAGTATAACGATGACTCTTCCATAGTAATTAATTTATTATACTGACCTAAAAATCCTAAATTTTCATGGATATACTTCATATGTATTTCATTATTATGCTACTCTTGAAACCTAAAAGTGCAACGTATACACTTTGTATTACATTCATTTTTTTGCAAGGAGCAGATTTTATGCTACATGAGAAGAAGACGTTTTACTTGGATTAACCTTGGCTTCCTTCATGTTGTTTGCTTTACAATTTGCCCCCCCATATTCCTTTGCATATTTAACTCCTAAATTTGAACTTGTGCATTGTACTTTATCATTCCTTCTCTCATTTTTATTCTAATGGTTTATTTGAGTAAATTGTAATGGCATTTGTCATGTGAGGATGTCGATAATTTGTTTACCACTTTTTTAGAAGTGAAAAAATCCTTGATTTGATCTAGCTTCTACTATGTTATGATCTCCTTGTTTTATATTGAAGTTTATCTCATGTACATTTTTTTTTATCTATTTCTTCATCATTTCCACTTTGTAATATCTATCATATATTTGATTTCATAATATTTGGAACATCAAAATGCACTATTTTAGTAATCCACTTATTGATCCCATTCTCTTTATTTATATTTAATCCTAATGGACTATGATAAATGTTTTGAAACATCCATGAAAACACAGATTCGGTTGTATACAACATGATTTATCTCCTTAGTAGTTGGTCCCTCCTAGATGAAATTCCCTAGGGTATTGTTGATATTATTCAAAGCATCATTATTTATGAGGTAATAAGTAATTTCATAAAACCTAATCCACACCAAAATAATTTTAATAGTCTCTATCTTTCTCGCCTCATAGTGTTAAAATGAATGCATATTTCCCCTACACCTATTAGCTTTTGAATGCTAAATACTTAATGAAAATCAACCACGAGGTCTAAAATGAGCATGCAATATTAAATATAAGGTAGTGGTAATATACTAAGCATGTAAAAGTCATAATAATTACATCTACTCATAAAACTACCATTAATGAAAGCTCACAAAAATAGTATATTGATACAAAATGGAAATTTCAAACTCTCCATACTTCATACATGCTCTACATTGTATCTATCTTGTTCTCTACTACTCCTCTACAGTGTGGCACACAAATGTTTCTCACAAAGGCCTATATATAATAATATGTGACTCTTTACCTTCCATCTTCCTATGACTCTTCACCTTCCTTTTCTATGGACTCATGTGCACTCTACATGATGAACACTTGTGCACATGCACACCTAAATTCAAGACACTTGTGCATTTCACTTTTCTATTCTAAGGACTCATGTGCACATGGACTATGATGCACATTTATATTATTGAATACTTTGCACATTCTAATACTACTTGTGCATTTATTACATTGAATAAAGTAAATACTCAAACTCTAATCTAAGACATGCTCCTAATCTAAATATGTACCTAAGGTGGTACATTAGCATGTACCAACTAATGTAATATATTCCAATACCTCCATGTATTACATTATTTGGTTATTGAGGAATTTTAGTCTTCAATATGGATCTTCATCTTTCATATGTTATTCAATTTGATCAGGTTCTTGTTCTTCTTCTTTAATTTCTAGATGGCCAAGTAGTCCAAAGTATTGTTGTCCTCTTATCTTTATCATTCTGAATATTCAATTTCCCCAATGATTTTTATGATAAATTGATTTTTCATTTCCTACAATTTGTTCCTCAAAAAATATATTAATATTATTTTGAACTATAACAATATTTTGTGAAATCCCAATTGAGTCTAGAGCATATATATCATTGTGAATTGATACTGTAGCTTCTATCTCATTTTGATTTATAATGAGACACTTATTGATTCCATTTATATATCTAAAATCAACCATCCTTTTGCTCTCTACCAATTTGGCTACTAAAATAAGATTTGATGTTAATCCAGGAACATACATTACATCATGTAACAAAATATTTGGAAATTATTTACTAGGTGTTACACACCCATATCCATGTATAAGATAGGTTTTTCCATCTGCAATTTTCAAATTAAGATTGTTAGTTACTTCAAGGTAATCAAAAAATTGTAAATTTCCTGTCATGTGGTGACTTGCACCAAAATCAATAAACCAAATGTATTTTCCATTTTGACTTGTAGAGTTATTTTTTCTTGAAGTAATTTTACATTTTTTATATAGAATATTGTATGGATTTTACCTTGTGATGATATGTTCCTCTTGCTAACTTATCCATTATTATATTAAAAAAATAGTTTTATTGTTGTATTCCTTATGTCTTCCAATATCTTCAACTTCTAAATTTTAAGTTGAATTTGAGTATACGATGAAATACTATATTTTAATTCTTCAACTTGTGTAGTATAATTTATTATTTCTAATGATCAAACAATGGTTTTGACAAGGATTTAATTTTTCAAATCTCTAGGTAGAATTCCTTTTAGATCCCTAATATTTTGAATATAATATAGCTTGATAAAATACTTTGCTCTCTAAGTTACCTATGAGTTGAATCCCTTTTGTCTCCCTAATTATGAATAGAAATCTAAAGACAATAGTTGATACAATTTCAATTTTGATAAGATTTTCTATTTTCAAGAACTTTAAGTTGGATTCCTCGTGTCTTGTTAATTTTAGCAAGAGACTAATACCAATTTAATACTCCAAATTTTCAACAACTCTATGTTGTGTTTCTTAAATCTTTCAATTTTCAATAATAAAGTTTCTAAATTTCAAGAATCTAAGTTAGTTTTGAACTCCTTATAACTCCCTAATTAGAAATTTAGAAAAAAAAGGTATTTGCAAATTTAATATTCCTATTTTGATGTGGAAATCCTTATTCATCCAAGTTAAACTATTTTCTATGCAATTTGAATTTCAGAAAAGTAATTTCAAAACCTTTCAAAAAAATACTTCTTACTTCAAAGATCTTCCAAGGCATTCAAAAATTCTTGTACGGTTATAATTTATTACCTTATTTATCCTTTTATTTAAATAACCTTATGTATAAAATATTAATTAATATTAAACTTAAAATATGTCGTATACCTCCTTTAATATTTGTAAAGGTTTTAAATTAAATCAAATATTTCATACCTCATTGTATATAGCACGTTAAACTTTGACTTGCTTCTCGTGAGTCTTATCAACTCTCCAACCCATGCTCTAAAATAGTCTTCCCTCTCTGAAATTAATGCTCCTCCTTGCTCATTAAATTTTGTCTTCAAGTGTTTTACTCTCCTTTATGTCCTCTCAGGATTTTCCAATGCACTCCAATTCCAATGCATTCACTTTGTTGTATTCAAACTATTTTTGGTCCATGCATTAATAGACTCTTATAGATGTTGAACCTTCCTTATAAGAGTTGAACCTTCCTCCAATAATGATTGGTGTTCTAAAATTCAAGGTCCAAATGGCACCAAATATCTTTTACAATTCAATGGTCATTTCTTATGGTGCTCCAACCAACTATTCTTCAATTAATGCTTGGCAAGAATGTTATATTTTATGGGCTCAAATTATTTGAAGGTATTATGACTCATTAAAAATTGTAATTGAAATGTTACTCTTCTCCAATGGAAAATTTAACATCCTCGACATGGTAGATGGCTTATTCAATTCTCAACCTTACTTACGATGCTCCTAATTCACCCTAATTTGATTCTTTTGTTGCTTGGCTCTCAAAAATTTGAAATGCCCTGGTCTTGTTCAACTTTCCAACATCCATCCAATGCTCTTTTGGTTGTCTCTTCAACAACACTTTCCTCCTATGGTAGTTGAACCTTGGTGATTCTTCTCACCTCTTTGGCTACATTTTCAATGTCTAATGAATTCCAAAGTTTTTATGCTCTCCAAGATTCCTTTGCAATGATGCTTTCTTTTAGATTTGGTGGCTCTTTGGTTTTTTGTATTCAAGATCTTCGACGTCTCATCTTGCTCATGTAACACTACCTCCTAAAACTCTTGGACTCTCTATCCAGTGATGTTTCATCTTCTTCTTTTATGTTACTTTATCTATCTAATGTGGTGGATTTAATTCAATGGTGGCTCAACCAATCCTATGGTGGCTCTTATTCACTATGGTGGCTCCTCCTTCAATACAATGGTGCTTATTCACTATGGTTGTTCTTATACACCTTTGGTGACTTATCTTCACCAAAATTTTGCAATTTTTAGCACACCTCTTGGTGTCTTTAGACACCTCAAATCTACCTTGCCTTTGATCACTATTAAATATATTTCTTTTACTCAATAGGACTTTAAAAAATTTGCACTTCAATTATAAAAACAACATATGCTACTTCTTATTATCACTCCATTTCAAGCAAGTTTTAACTTCTATATTTTTTTTTTGTTTTTGCATATTTCACGATGATAATAATTTATCCTTCCTTGAATTGGAGATACTTAAGTTAAACTATATTTTTCTCCTTAAATAACTCTAATATGGTTCTTTCAAAAACCTTATAATGAACTAGTTTTAATACTTAAATAATGAATTTTTATAGCACCACTATCATACACCTTTTTGCTTCCTTTTGTAGCTAGTCTTCTTGGTTGTTTGATTTGCCTATTTGCTACCCCAAGTTTGTAAAATTTGTTTCTCTCATTTATACTCAATTTTTTCCTCAAATGTATCAATTTTGTAGCTCTAATTGCTGACCAAAACTATCTACATTTTAGCCTTTAGTTTGATATTCAAAAATCCTTTAACTTGCAACTTTCAATGTTGTTAAAGAATCAACTTCTATGCTCTCCAAATGTCTTGATAAATTTCAAAAATTATCCTTCTTCAAATGCTACAAAATATGTTTTTGCTTTGTCATCCAAAGCTCTCTCAAATATGCCCTGAATTTATCCAAATTGTAGCTCTATTTTCTCCTTATAATGATGCCCAATTTTGTATTCAATTCCTCCTTTATTTTGCTGACTTCTTTAGTTATCGATACTTCCTTCAATTGGCTATCCAAGGTTACTTATAAATCTATCCAATTCTTATTGAATTTGTAGATCTATGTCACCTTCAACTTGTCTTGTGACTCCTCAACTTCTATTGAAAAATCAACAATCTCCTCCTTTGCAAATCATACTTCAAATACTTTATGGTTGTCTTCAATTTTTTCAAATTTGGTGGTCTCTTCTAGCTTCTTTCTCCTCCAATATTCTTGTGAAACTCTGAATTTAAATCTAGCCTCTTTCACTGGACTCTATATCAAGAATCTAAATTTCTTGAGGTCTTCAAAAAACTTTTTCAAAATTTGGTAAAATTCTTACCAAATCCTTCTTCATTTTCGGCTTCTTTTTTGATGACAACAAGTGTCCCAACTTCTTCTTATCAGGAGCTTATCCTTGCTTGCAATATTCTACCTTGATATTTATTCAAATATTATCCAATGGCCACTTCTTTAACTTTTCAATAGGGCTTCTCTAGTTTTATTCTTCTTTATCCTTCCATGCTTTCTTGATATTTATTCTCTTGGGTCTCCTCTTTATAAATATTCAATAGAGATAATTTTTCTTATTTCTTAAATCTTCAACCTTCAATATTCTATGGGGACCTCTTTCTTGGATCTTATATTTCTTAATATTTAATCTTCTATGGGGACCTCCTTCTTGGGTCTCCCAAATACTCAATATTAAATATTATATGGGGCTCTCCTTCTTGTTTTCCTCAATATTTAATATCTATTCTTTTGCTGCAACAAAAAATAATCTTTACACCAGAAAAGAACATAAAATTTTAGGCAATTGAAGGTGAAATTATTCTCTATTCATTGTAGGAAGCTTCTCAACTACTGAGAACTAATTTTCTACAACAAAAACTTAGACAAAAACAAACAAACTCATATAAATCTCCAGATATCTAAAAACATATAAACTTCAATAGTTATCCTTCAATCTAGTGGAAAGAGATCTATGTTGAGTCCTAGTCTTCACAAGTTTTTCTACAACCCTATGGAAATACTATAGCAAAAAAGAAATTAAATTTTTCTTTTTAGATGAGATCTCCTTATCTTCTCTCAATATCTCTTGTGGCTCTCCCTATCTCCTATCATTCTCTCTTGTGGATTTGATACCACTATTATTTTTTGAATGCTAAATACTTATTGAAAAACAACCACAAGGTCTAAAATGAGCTTGCAATATTAATTATAAGGTAATGGAAATATACTAAGCATGTACAACTTATAAGAAACTTCTTCAACTACTTATAAAATTGCCATTATTGAAATCTCATGAAAATAGTATATTGATATAAAATGGAGATCTCAAACTCTCCATACTTCATACATGCTCTACAATGTATTTAACTTGTTTTCTACTACTCCTCTACATTGTGCCATACAAATATTTCTCACAAAGTCCTATATGTAATGAGATGCAACTCTCGGCCTTCCATATTCCTATGACTCTTCAGCTTCCTATTCTATGGACTCATGTGCACTCTACATGATGAACACTTGTGCAAATGCACACCTAACTTCAAGATACTTGTGCATTTCACTTTCCTATTCTAAGGACTCATGTGCACATGGACTATGATGCAAATTTATATTATTTAATACTTTGCACATTCTACTACTACTTGTGTATTTATTACATTACTTAAAGTAAATACTCAAACCCTACTCTAAGACATAATCCTAATCTAAATATGTACCCAAGATGGTACATTAGCATATACCAAATAATGTAATATATTCCAAAAAAACCAAGGTCCACCATCCCTTATTTTATCCTTTATTTATGAACTAGAGATACAAGGAGTTGTATGATAAGGCTATTAGACAATTGGTTAATACTACAAAGTCTAGGAGTTTCTTAATTAGTGTTTCCCTAGATTTACAATAGATTATTGTGGATATTTTAGAGTTTAAAAGTGGAAAATTTTCTTCCACATATATGGGTATTCCCTTATCTCATAAGGGAAACAAGAACGAGCTTTGGGATTAAGTATTGCATATAACAAAATATTATTTGGTAAGTTGTAACAATAAGTTCTTAATCATGGATGGAATGCTATAACTCATAAAGTAAATTGCAATCCATTTCTACTTAAATGATGTCATTTTTGAGATTTTCAACATGTATAACCTTCAAATTTAATCAAATTCAAAGATATTTTCTTTGGAAAGGATGTGAGGAAAAATTTATATTTTCTCTTTGTAAGTGGGATAGAGGTTGTAAAGGAAGAATACACAGGATATTATAAACTTATTGTTTTTGCCTTAGTGGAAATCTTGGTTGGATATTATTGGAATATGGAGTAAAGAGTTAGACATAAATGTTACTTCAAAAATACATAGGTTCTCTTGATGCAAAAAATTATTTAGGAAATCAACTCTACCTAAAGGGTCACCAACATGAAACTTCATATCAGATGATTTATAGTTGATCAAGAAACATAATATATAGACATTCAATGAGGGGGATTACAAAAATTTTAGTCAAATTCTTGGTTGAGTCCTTATCCTCTTATTTATTATTATAAAAATATTTCTTCTAAATATTTCTCAAATAATTTCTTGGGAATACTTCCCAACTACAATTTTTATGGACCTCTTTCCAATGGAGATGTTGATCCCCTAAATCTAGTTTGTGGATCTCTATCCACAAGAGAATTCCTTCTCATCTGGTTTGGCTGGTGATCCTCTTGAAGACATTGCCTCCACTGCACTAACTGTGGATCTCTCTCCACTTGAAGAATATTCTCCTCACTTAGAAGACCTGTCCTTAATATCTTGGATGATGGATCTATATCCATTGGAGACTTTGTCCTCTCTACTCTGTCACCTCCAAAGCTCTATCTCAATACTGTACTAAACATAGTCCAATCGGTCTAGCACAACTCTACTCAATATCTTGCACTAAACATAATACATTCGGTCTAGCACAAATCTGCTCAACTCTTGCACTAAAAATAGTCTAGTCGGTCTAGCACAAGTCCACTTAAATATGCACTAAACACAACCTAGTCAATCTAGCATAAATATTCTCAATAGGTCCTCTTAGAACCTACTTAAAATGTATCAATAGGTCCACTCAGAACCTGTCCAAATCTGCTCAATAGGTCCACTCAGAACCTGTCCAAATCTGCTCAACAGGTCCACATAGAACCTATCCAAATCTACTCAATAGGTCCACATAGAACCTATCCAAATCTGCTAAACAAGCTCACATAGAACTTGTCCAAATATTATCAAAAAATCCTCTCTAGGACTTGCCCAAATTTGTATTGTAATCTTCCATAAAAGCTCACACAAAATTAGTCCACAAGTCTTCTCAAATACTTGCCTCAAATATGCTTAACAAGTCCACACAGAACTTGTCCAATCTCATAGAAACATAAAGAGAATTGTTAGAGACTCAATATATTCTATACTCAATGCTCAATAACTTTCTCAACTCAATATCATAGAAGCATAAAGAGAATTGTTAGAGACTCAATATGTTCTATACTCAAAACTCAATCTCAACTCAAATCAATATCATAGAAGCATAAAGAGAATTGTTAGAGACTCAATATGTTCTATTATCAAAACTCAATCTCAACTCAAATCAATCTCATAGAAGCATAAAGAGAATTGTTAGAGACTCAATATGTTCTATTCTCAAAACTCAATTTCTTTCACAACTCAAATCAGGATATAGATTAGTTTATTTTATGGAACTTTATCAATCACTTCATACATCCACTTGACTAGGCTCAATCAACTCTACTCAACCAATTACTTGAAGAAACAACCCTTGCTCACAAATCCTAGTCCAAGCATGTATCATCCAACTCAAAATATTTCCAACAATGCTCAACAACAAATATCACATAACAATGATACTCATGTTATTTTCTAACTCAAGTTCAAGTTATTTGTATAACAACTCACTTCAACAACCATGCTTATCAAACACCCTTCACATAACAATGATACTCATGATATTTTCAAACTCTAACTCTGGTGACTCACAGAACCAATGGCTTCAAAAAAAATGCTTACAAAAAAAGGTTTCAATCACAACTCTCAATTTAGAAAACCTTGAAGCATTAGCTCAAATACTTCACTCAACCAATGCTCTCAAAAACAATGCTAAATAAACAAGGTTTTAATCTCAACTCTCAAAATATAAAACCTTGGAGAAATAACTCAAACACTTCACTCAACCAATAATCTCAACAACAATGCTAATAAAACAAGTTTTTAATCTCAACTCTCAAATCATAAGACCTTAAAGTAATAACTCAACCACTTTTGAAAAGGAAACCCTAATCAAGACCTTTTCACTCCAAAATTAATTTTCAATAAAGCCAATCAATCAACTCAACCAAGAAGGAATTTTCCCATACCTTTTGTTTGACAAGTAGTTGGTCTCACAAATCTGCCAGACTCACAATTACTTATTGTCCAATATCAATAAGGGTTAGAGGATGATTTTATTCAACAAAATATATCACAAATATAATATAAAAATTACACCTTATCACTCAAGCTGAAATAATAATCTATATCCTCACAATAGTCACAAAAAACCTTAATTCAAATTAACATACTACCCACAAAGTCTTAATATTCTAATATTCCTCAATAGCAATTTTAAGACTTTAAATATAAAACAAAATTCTCCTTATAACTCCTAAAGATAATTCTCAACTACCACAATTTTATTGCAAAGCAACCTTTCCAAATTTCAACCACTAAACAACCTTATACCTCAAACTTAGGCATTTAATTAAAATTAAAATCAAAATATTACTTTTACCTTTGGAGAGTTTTGAACTCTCAACGCAACCCACTCTAACGTCTCAACCGCAGTGCATAAAACCACACAAGCTACACACTCGTTGGAGATAGGTGAAGCACCACATACTTCAAAAACTTTATTCCTTCGTTGTTTCAAAAATTGTGCACCCCACAATTTATGCTTTCAACACACCTATTGCCTTACAACCCTCTTGCCACTAGGTCAAGGTGCCTAGTTGGATTCCAACTATTTGACATTGTCCCTTTTGTTTCTTTCACTGGCAATTCAAACTTAAAATTCACACATCCATTTCATGAGATCTGCATTAATTAATTCATATGCTATCTTTTCAATCAAGCAAGGATAATCTTAATGTCCTTTGGGTATAGGTTTAAATAGTAATCTTCCTCCTTTGGGCATAGGTTTAAATATTAATCTACCTCCTTTGCTTTAGAACATCAACTCTTCAAAATGCAATTAACCCACATGACGTAGGTGAGGATAAACCTTTATAACATGCTTCGAATATTTAAATTCTAACACCCATATTTTGGTGTAGTTAAATATTATTATTAATATTTTACTTTGGGCTCCTTTTCACCACCTTACTTAATATTATAATAACTCATATTATAATATTATATCCTTTGATAAAGTACCTTTAATATTTATTTATAAAATTTAATTTCACACTGAATTTAAATAATTTATAAAATAAATATTATAACTTCTTTTTAAATTCCATATTTTGCACTGTTTCACTTGATCTTTGGCCTTTTTTCCTGTATATCAAATAACCATTTTTATCCTCTTTATTTCCTGCTGAAATATTTGGTATTAATGATGAATTAATCTGGTCACATCAATGAAAACTTTAACTTAGGGACTCAAAATGTCCAACAATCTCTCCCTTTGTCATTGATGGTAACCAATATCCTTTTTACTAAAACCTGATCTTTCTTTTTCTTATGCTCCCCCTGGGACATTGCTCCCCCTGGATCAATTCTCTCTCAAATATCAAATCTCTTCCCATATCAAATATCTCCCAAATACACAAATCTCTCCCCCTTTGACATCAATGGCAAAGGGTCACCTTTGGGGCTCAGGGCTAAGAATAATCCTCTTAGCTCAGCCCCTCCCCCACCTCCTTATGAAGTGGTTCATTCTGGGGTGGGAGTATTTCTACTCCCTGGAAGCACTATTCTTTACCTTTATTATTTTCCCTTCTTTTATGAGTTTCCTAAATCCTTTGACTATTTCTATCATCATTCCTATTCATGTCATCATTCATGTTACCATTCTTGTTCTTATTCACATCTAGGTTCCCATTCCTGTTCTTGTTCCTATTCTCATCCATGTTCCTATTCCTGTTAATGTTCATGTTCATGTTCCCTTTCTTGTTCATACATGTTTCTAGAATGTCTGCTCTACACCACTTTGTTGTGTGACCATCATTATTGCACTTATAACACTTAATGTTATTATTCCTTGTAGGTGCAAATGTCTTAGGATTCTTCCTAGTGAAGTCATATCCTCTTCTTTCATGAACATTGCAATTAATTGCCTTGTGATCAAACTGATTACATGAGTAGCAATACCCATGGAAAAACTGTCCATTCTCACATTCCTATATTTCATGTGTCCTGCATTGTGAAGCCATGTGCCCAAACATGTGACATGAAAAATATTTTCCATTGAAGCTTCCCTGTTTTGACCTCATTGGTCTCCTTTTCTGATTGTTGTTCCATTTGTATCTTCTTAGGACATTGTTCCTATCTTTTTTGACCTCTCTATTGTCCAATTCTTCCTTTGTTGTCTAACTATATACATGGTACATAGATGCAAGGTGTAAATGATGAATAATTTGATCAAACATCCATAGTTTGGTTAAGTAGGTATGAAGTTTTATTCAACTTTACTGTAAATTTTCAATAAAAATTAAATAATTTATTTTTATTAAAAAAATTAATAGTAAAAATTTAAAATCTTATCATAAATGGTATTAGCTTCATAAATTAAATTCCAAAAAAAACTAAGTTTGAATTTTACAAAGGGATATGTTAAATTAATAGGTGATCATGATATATTATGGACGAAATCTATTTTAATTTCATACAATTAATTACTTAGATTTACATTAAATTGGTGTGAATATATATATTTTTTGGTTACATAGGAGAGTAAGTCACAACCACATTATTTTTAGTAACTAATAGGCATAAGGTGCAAGCCAAGGGCTTACACCAAACCTATTTTACCTCGTTATTGTTGACCCAACATGAAGGTACCACTCATCGCTCGAGATTCCTACCGTTATCATCGATCTAGTGCACTCAAAGGATTACTCCCTTTACAAGTAGGTTGCTCTCAAGGTTTGAAATTGGGTATCTTATTAGTAAGTATCTTGCTAGAAACGCACTTACCAATCCACCTAATGTGTGAATATATTACCACTAGTGTACTAGATCCTATCAAGACTCTGTAATTAAGCACATTTGGGCCATAGTAGTACTGGGATGGGTGATTTGATGTCAAAAAAACTAAAAATGTTAATAAGATTAAATCAGGTTTGAGGGATTGGTTTAGTGGTCAAAACCCTCCTTGGAAACATAGATACCACTACTGTTTCAATTTCTTAAGTCTTGTAGTACCAAAGGACTAGTGTTGCCATTACATCAAAAAGTTTACTCGATGCAACTGGAGGTTATAGTGGCTGTCATTTCTTACATTAAAATTTTACCCGAAGCAACTAGAGGTTATATGACAAGATTCAAACCCATAAAGAAGCATAGAAAATTTTAACGAGTTACCGATTCCTATTGTATAATAATAAAAAAATCCTTATAAAATAATATTAGTTTAAATTATTAAAAATATAGCTTTAATGGAAATAGTTAGGTTTCAATCTTCTAAGTGATAAATACCACCATATGATTTATTGACATATAGTTAGGTTTAAATCTTCAATATAAAGCTTGTTTTGGTACAGTGGTAAAGTGTCTTTAGTGTTAGTAGAGGCCAACCCAGGTTGCATTCCCTATACCTCCATCCTACAGATATATGACACAGCTAGCAATATCCTATGTGTGGTAATGGTCAATAGGGCTTCATTCCTCTTATTCCCACCCTATTGATAGGGTTCTAGGTCCCTCTAAAAATATTGTGCTTATCTTAAACATTTTTTTCTGCAAGGATGGTGTAGTGGTTAGGGCTTTGGCCTCTTTTTGGGAAGGTCCAAGCTTTAAACCACTGCATACTCCGAAGGAGATAGGTTGGATGACCTACGCCCACCCTATTGACAGGGGTCTAGGCCCCTCTAAAAATCCTTTGTTTACCTTAAATATTTTTTTTGTAAGGATGGTGTAGTGGTTAGGGCTTTGTCTCCTCTTTGGGGAGGTCCAAGGTTCAAACCAATGCATTCTCCGAAAGGGATGGTATAGTGGTTATGGATTTGGCCTCTCTTTGGGGAGGGTTGGATGACCTATGCCCACCCTATTGATAGGGGTCTAGACCCCTCTAAAAATCCTATGTTTACCTTAAACATTTTGTTTGCAAGGATGGTGTAGTGGTTAGGGATTTGGCCTCTCTTTTGGTAGGTCCAAGTTTCAAACCAATGTATACTCCAAAGGGGATAGGTTGGATGATAGCATTTGAGTGTCTTCCATTTGGTTACTCTAGTTCAGTTCGATGCCCTGGAGGGTTGAGGTCCTATTGACTATACTTTATCTAGAGATCTTAGGGTTTATAGAGGCAATCAATTCAAGGATTTACCAATTTTCCTAATAATATAAAAAATAAAAACTTATTATATTGTGATGATATAATACAAAATAGCTTGTTTCAATTGCATATAACTCATGAAAAAATAAAATATTTAATTTTTATATTATTTAGATCTAATCTAAATTAAATAAATAGATAAAATCAACTAAATTAATATTAAATAAAATATTATAAATTCAATTAATTAGAAATATCATACATCCTTATCTCACAAACATAGACACAAATTTTAATTAAAAATATTTGGATTGAAGAATTATAAAAGAAAAATTTCTCATTTCACCTTGAAAAGACACTTGGTCCAACAAATTTCTTATAATTTCATTTAAATTTTTTGATACATTTGTTGTATTTGAAATATAAGAAAAATAATCATATAATAAACAACATTGATGCCAATTTGTTTAAGTGCTTCTTCACAAAGTTATGATAAACTATTTTGATAAATCCTTTTAATATGATATATATGATATTTCAAAAAAAAAGATGATAAATATATTAAAAAGCATTTTAGATTGTGTGATTGTGTTCTCACATAAAGGAGTTTTTTTTTATATGGGGAAGAAGGGGAGGGGGTGAGGTATAGTCATTATGAACAAAGCACTTGACAAAATGGTTTTCATCAAGGTTATGTTGTTATGATAACATTTCAAAATATTTTTATTTTGCCTAAAGTATCTTATTGGATAACATACCATGTTTTTTTCCAAGTTGATTCATTATCTTATTTTAAATTTATTATTCTTGTCAAGGCTTTATGAAGATCTCTCTCAAAAATAAGAATTAGAAAACAATATCAAAGATTTCCAGGCTATGACAAATGGTCTCTATGAATCTTATCTATAGTTTGTTGATGATACTTTTTTAGGTCATCCCTTAGTTAGTGAGGCCATGTATTTTAAATTATTATTATTATTTTATGAGAAGGTTGTTCGGTAAACATTTAATATGATAAATTTTATGATATTTTTATCAATATTGTTAGAGGGATTTTTGATTCAAAAGTAAAAAACAAGTACTATTAGTACATATAAAAGAAAGGAGACTTGGGGTCCAATTTTAGATAGAATGAAATATTCTCTAGCTAGTTAAAATTAAAGTTCATAGCCATGGATGAAATACATCAAATCATAAATGATCCATAGAAAATTATTAAGACAAAAATAACAAATTTAAAGAGATTTTTTTTTAAAGATGTGAGAAAAAATGTATATTTTTCTTTGCAAATGGGATAAGGTTTATAGAGCAAAGAATATTGGAGAGATAGACCTATGAAATTATATATATACAAGTTTCAAAACATGGTTAAATATTACTCAATTAATGAGAAAATTGTTATGATTTTTTTTTTCAAAAATATATATGTTTCAAGAATGTATTAAAATTGTTCAGGAAGCAAACCTTACATAGAATTTTGAAAACCTAAAAATTCATATTGAATTTTGATATTAATATCAAATATATTAGCTATTTAGGCAATGATGTGGAGTCTTTGATAATTGATTGAAGCCTTAGCCTCTTATTTATAATTCTTAATGATACCATTAGCTTAGGCTTGGTTGCTTAGTGGAGGTTCAAAAGCCAAAAATTATGTGTGTGTGCATCAATTCCATATATTGGATATTTATTAACATTTTGGTTGTGAGAAAAGACCTCAAATAAGAAGTACATAAACTCCAAAATATGCTTTGAAAGTCTTATTTTCCTATTTTCTATGAAAGCAAGAGTTGTTTTGAATATATCAAAATATAGTAGATACTTTGTTAAGCTAGTATATAAGGATTTAAAGAATTTTTTTTTGGAATTGTATTTGATCATTTGAGCTTCTCATTAAGAAGTCAACATTCTTTTTACTAACAATCCAAAGTAATAATATTACAAGTTATAGTTTGCTAATAAGTAGATATCATGGACCTTTTAGATGAATTCCTTACTCACAAGGATTTCCTTGAAATTGTATTTGATTATTTGAGTTTCTCATTAAGGCCTCAACATTCTTTTGATAGAAATAATCTTACAAGTTATAGTTTTCTAATAAGTAGATATCATGGACCTTTTAGATGTGCCTTGTTTAAGGATGAGTTAGAAACATCATATCATCTATTTACTCTTATTATTTTTGTAAAAGCTTGGGGATACTTTAAAAAAATCTATTAGGCTACTACATTGATAGTAAACAAGTTGATAAAATATTGAAAATTTTATATCAAAATATTAAGTATGAAAAAGATATACTATCCACTTTGTAATGAGATTTGAATATACATTGAGTAAACCATGGCAAATCTAGCTTAGGTGTTTTCTTTGAGATAACAAAGGCAAAATTCTCCCCACCTACTCAAAACTAGATGGAGCTTTAAGAAACAACTACCGCATAAGCTAGGACACTACTTACAAAGATCAAGATAGATATGGGATAACTATGAAGATAAATTTGAGTTTATATATATATATATATATATATATATGATATATATTGCATGATGTTAAAAATAATCATGATTAGATTGATAATAACATTAATTTTTATATCCATCAATTATTGATAATAGTAGTATCTTCAAACTTTTAATATGTTTAGAAAAAAAAATATGGTAACAAGATAGGTTTGTTTTATCAAAATTAAATTTTTAGAAGACAATAAACTAAAGGAAATTTCATATCTCAGTGAACATGATATCAACACTATGAGAGAGAAAAATATCATTAATAAACATAAAAGCTACATATAATCCATTTTAAACCTAATGGAAAATATAATGTTTTTTATTTTTAATTGAAATGATCCCAATAGAAACTTCATATATCATATTTAAAAAACAAATTAATATTACTCCACTTAAACAGTAAGAAAAACTAAAAAATAGTTTTTTATGTTTATAAACCTAAATACACACCTTTATTTTTTATTTCATTTATCTTATAATATAATTAAGGTTTTCAAAAACATAACGATTAAAATTAAGACTACGCAAAAATATTTAAACTTATATATAGATAGATATATATATTCAATAATATAATAATCTTATCTATTTTTATGGTTCACATTTATTTTATATAAGTAGAAATACAATTATATTGACCTTATATTGATTTTGTTATATGTTAAGGAAATCAATAGGCCTTTTAAATATATATAATTTTTTAATTTTTTTAAAGTTAAATATTTGATTTTTTAAATTAAATATTTCATTTTTGATTAATATATGTTAAAAGGGTGATTTTGATAGAGCATGTGTATATCATCATGTTTCATTTAGTTTAGACATCGTTGTAGCACTAATAGAATGTGTAATCTTATTTTATTTTATTTGTTCAATCAAATCTTAATAATTATAAAATTTATTTTTATAAATTTATTATTTTTATAAAAAAATATTAATAAATTTAAGATAATATATGTATTTTAAATTAATTAATTAAGTTGTCTTAAGCCATAGGTTAGTGTTATTTAAGGTGTTTATAAGTTAGGGTTAGTGTTATTTAAGGTGTTTATAAGCTAGGGTAGAACTATCTTAATCCTCTTTTTTATGCCCATTTTTCTGGTTAGCCTCTGGTTTTTTCCAAGGTTATTTCTAGATTTTTCTCCTTTGTAGCTTTCTTTGTAATGGTTGTAAGTGGTTGTACGATCCCTTAAAACCCTCTTTTTAATAGTACAAGAAACCATTAATTAATTTTAAATTTTATTTGGATGCCTTGAGAATCCCGGTTTTACCACAACTATTTCCGTAATCCTTCAGATGTTACAACTTTATGTAATAATTCGTGAATTGCTGACGTGGTACCGAAGGCTATTTACATAACAATATTGGCCTTAAACGTCATATAGCAAAGGAATCTTTTCACGTTAGGAAACTAAACAGAGAAAATGAAAGGGGTCTCTCAGTGTCTGGCCGAGTGGGTCCGCTTTATTTAACTCTTCTTTCCTTCAGAAAAAGACTCCTTTTCCTTTCCCTTTCCCTTCAAGCTCAAAATTCTTCCTTATTTAATTGATAGGCTCCAGCCTCACCTCTACAACCGTAAACGTCGCATTTATTTCACACTTCCACTCAAATCGAATGCTCATATGATTTAATTTCACCTTCACCAGACAGTATACTTATCCCACTTTACACCCATAGCTACGAGTAATTCCTCTCCTTGAGCATTGCAGGTCTAGCGTATGGTTATGGGAGGAATCATGAACTTGAAGGTCTGGGTGATTATGGGATTTTGTCTTGTGTGTTTTTATTATTGGTTTGGGCTTGTTAATGGGGCCCCTACTCTGCAGGTGTGCAGTCCAGTATTGTTGATGGATTGCGTCGGCTCTCAGAAGAGCCATCCATCTACTACATGCTGTACATCTCTGAGAAGTTTTTCTCAGGATAAGTGTTTCTGCACTCGTCTTCGTCAAGGCGTAGTGGACGCTTCCACTTACATTCCAATCGCTCAAGCTTGCGGCATCCCAACTGATTCTGCCAGCAAATGTAAAGGGTATTTATTTTTTTAAATGATGTTACGTACAGGGATTGGATTTTATTGATCTCTTCATAACAAATATTCTACTGTTTGGTTTGTATATAAGTTTTACAGCATAGAAAGAATGTACCTGATTTCTACTGTTTTCTTGTAAATTCAATGCAGATAAAAACTGTGACAGAGATTGTAGACAAAGATGGTGGAAGAAGGTCTGTCAAGGTCTGTGGATGTGGAGTGGAGTGATATAGAATAAAACAATGAATGTAAATGGGATATGTATAGAAATACATGCGCAGGTGTAACAGGGGATAATAATGTGTAGATCCGTATGATAAAAGTTAATACTAGTACTTTTTGTTCCCTTTCCATTTGATTTCTTTTGTGTTCGTTTTGAAGAGCAATTGCAGGATTACCTTAAAAGAATTGAGAGCTCAGGTACAAAATAAAGTAATGAAGCTATAGATACGTGTAGAAATTTGTACTGTATCTGCAAATTCGGGTTTCCTTGCATATACAGTATGTTTCATAGCGTCACACGTGAATGTAAGCGGTGTACTGTATCTGCAACTGTAAGAGCCCTGTTCTTTTAACTTGCGGTATGTTTAGTACCACAAGTAAACCATGTACTGTATCCTTATGTATCATTTCACCAGCTCTATGATGAAATGATATCGGATATCTATGTGCTTCGTCCGGCCATGGAAGACTGGGTCCTTCGAGAGCGCGATGGCAGAGTTATTGTCACAAAATATTGTTGTTGCTGCTTCCGGCGGATGCCGTAGTTCACTCGTAACTCTTCTCAGCCAGACTACCTGGAAGGCTACTGAGGTGGCAGCAACATACTATGCCTTTGCTGTAGATAAAGCCACAATTGGCTGCTTCTTCGAGGACCAAGAGACAACTCCGGATCCAAAGTGGAATGCATATCCCGAAGTGCTCTTCCTGTCATCTATGCTACCAGCCCAATCGCTGTCGGTGTAGCCGATTAACTCAAGCTGGTCTTGTCTGGCATAATAGAGTCCATGGTTCCTCGTGCCATTGACATATCGCAGGATTCTCTTGCCTGCTTGCCAGTGAGTGTCTTTGGGCGACTCCATAAATCGACTGATTAAACTCACAGCATACATCAAATCTAGCCTGGTTGCTGTCAAGTACATCAGGCTTCCAACTAACCTTTTATGGAGAGTTGGGTCAACACTTCTGTTGTTGTTAGTCTTGCTCAACTTGATGCCAGTGGCTGTCGGAGTGATGGCAGGCTTGCTGTCCTCCATCTTAAACCGCTTCAGGACATCATTTGCATACTCGCCTCGAGAAATGAAGATGCCATCTCGTGATTGGTCAACTTCAATACCAAGAAAATATTTCATCGACCTCGTTTCGTCATTTCAAACTCGGACTTCATGGTCGCTTTGAACTGTGCAAATAGACTCGTCGCTATTGCTAGTATATATGAGATCATCTACATACAAACAGTACGATTATCATCTCACCCTCTCGCGTTTGTCTTCGTGCATGTGGTGTGCTCATATGGGCATTTTTGGAACCCATTCTCCTAAAAATAGTCGTCAATACGGTTGTACCATGCCCGATGTGCTTGCTTCAACCCATACAGGGCCTTCTTCAGCTTAAGGACCTTGTCCTTTTGTCCTTGCACTTCATAACTAGGTGGCTAGTCTATGTAGACCTCTTCTTCCAACACTCCATTCAGGAAGGCAGACTTGACATCCATCTGGTACACACTCCATCTCTTTTGAGCTGCTAGTCCCAAAATCATCCTGACTGTTTCAAGTCGGGATACAGGTGCGTACACCTCATGATAGTCAACTCCTAACTTCTTCTTGTAGCCTTTTGCCACTAATCTGGCTTTATGCCTGTCAACTTCTCCTTGGGCGTTAAACTTCGTTTTATACACCCACTTGATCCCAATCGTCTTCTTCCCTGCTGGAAGATCTATCAGTTGCCATGTCTCATTCTTCTCAATGGCTGCTATCTCCTCATCCATCACATTCACCCATGTGCAATTCTGACTTGCCTCTTCAAACTCCATTGGATCACACTCCGTAAATAGGGCAAAGTCAGAGTATTCTTCATCCATCTGATTACGGGTTACCTCATAAATATCTTGCAAGCTTCGAGTCTTCGCAGTTGGTCTCAGATTTTGAATTTTGCTTGCAAGTGAAGATGATCGGGATGATATGGCTGTGCTGCTGCTGGCACCACTGTTGCTGCTTGAAGGTATAGGTGGCTACACACTGTCTTGCTCCAAGTTTATAGGTTCAAGAATCGCTGGTTCAGCCGACTAGCCTCTCGATTTCCAGCTCTGTGCTTCATCCTCCAGGAACTTAACATCTCGACTGATGACAAGTTTCTTTTTCACAGGATTGAATAGCCTGTACGCCTTTGCTGGTTCGCTGTATCCTGCGAAGATGCATATTTCAGATTTGTCATCTAGCTTCTACCTTTTCTCATTTGGAACATGTGCATATGCTATGGACCAGAAAACTCGCAAATGAGCCACACTTGGCTTTAGATTGCTCCAAGATTCCTTTGGGATTTTGTCCCTCACACTCTTGGTGGGACACCGGTTCAGCAGATAAACTACACAACTTATAGCTTCTACCCAGAACTCATGTGGAAAACTTTTTGCCTTAAGCATGCTCTGTGCCATCTCCATGATTGTTTTATTCTTCCTCTCAGCTACACCATTCTGCTGTGGAATTCCATGTTGCTTGCAGAAGTTGTGGAATTCGTTGGAGATGTATTCTCCACCTCCATCATTTTTGAGAGTCTTGACAAAATACCCGCTCTGTTTCTCAACCAGAGCCTTGAAATCTCCTTGAAATTTCCAAATGCCTCTGACTTCAACTTGATGGGATAAATCCAGGTCTTCCGACTGAAGTCATCAATGAAAGTCAAGAAATATTTGTTGTCAGCATATGTGGTGGTCTACATGGGACCACAAATGTCTGAGTGCACCAACTCCAATGGTGGTGATGATCTCCAAGACTATCCTATAGGGAATGCGTCCCTGTGCTACTTTTCGACCAGGCAACCTTCACAAACTTGGTTCGGTTGCTCAATGAGGGGTAAACCCTTCACCATCTACTTCTTGTGTAGCAGATTCAGGCCACTAAAGCTCAGGTGACCGAATATGAGATGCCACAACCAGGTAGCATCTTTCACAACTGCACTCAAAGACATCACTAATTCATTCTGAATATGTAGCGAAAACATCTTGTTTTTTTTCATGGACACGGTTGCAATTTGTCCATGCACTTTGTCTCTGATGGAACAAACACCATCTTTAAACTGAATAGTGTGCCCATTCTGCACAACCTATCCAACACTTAACATATTGTGCTTCAACCCAGGCACATAATAGACATTACAGATTGTTTTTCTTTCATCGTGTCAGGTACGGATGGAGATTTTGCCTTTCCCCATCACGGTAACTTTGCTGTTGTTCCCCATATTGACTTTGGACTGGACTGTTTCATCTAGTTGTGAGAACATCTCTCTGTTCCCAGTCATGTGGTTACTGCACCCACTATCAAGATACCAGATGTTCTTCTTGCTCTCCTCCTCAACACTGCAAGTCAGCAGCACATTTCCTCCTATCACATTTTTGACTTCCTCCGTATAATGGGCTTGCTGCTGATTCTCGTTCGCCATTTTCTTCCTACACTGTGAGGCATAATGGCCGAACTTATTGCAGTAGTAGCATTGGACCTTTGACATGTCCTTCTGCTGAGAGCTACCTTGTTGATATTTGCCAGTGCCTCTTCCTCCATGCTAATAAAAGTTGCAACTGGGCTCACTATCATGAGGGTTTGATATCCTTCCTTGCTTGTTACTTCTCCCATGCCTGTTTCTGCCTCTTCCACATTGAGAACTAGAGGCGCTGTGGTGGGAGTCTTATCTGCCACTGTCTCGGACTGATGCTTGTGCTTTGAAGGCTTGCTCTAAAGAGGACTGAGTTGAGCGGCTCAGCCTCTGCTCATGCATCTGCAGGGAACCCATGAATTCATCCATCGAGAGGATTGTCAAATCCCTTGACTCCTCAATTACAATTACCACAAAGTTGAACTTCACTGGAAGACTTCACAAAATTTTCTCCACGATCCTTTGATTCTGCACAATCTCACCATTCAACCGCATCTAGTTGATGACATCTGCTTTTCGGGTGAAGAAGTTGCTCATCGACTCAGACTCACTCATCTGTAGGTTCTCGAACTCCCTCCTCAGCATTTGTAGTTTTACCAACTTTACTTTGTTGGTGCCCTGGTACAAACTTGCCAAAATTTCCCAGGCCTCCTTGGCCTTGGTGGCTGATGCAATCCGTGGGAAGATGGTTTCCTTAACCGCTTGCATGATATAAAATAAGGCTTTATGATCTTTCTTTCGATTCTCCTTCAGAAGATCTTTATCAGCTTGGGAGAGGGTGGCCAGTGCTGCTGCATCTGTTGGCTCCAGGTATCCATTCTCGACCAAGTCCCACAAATCCTGAGACTCGAAGAGGATCTTCATCTAGATGCTCCATTAATCGTAGTTCTTGCCATTAAATCACAGGATCTGCAACTACAGAGAACTCTTTCTGAAATCCATACTTCTATCTCCGTATCACGATAACACAGGCTCTGATACAAATTTGAAAGAATTAAAAACAAAATAATTCCAAATCACGAATTAAAATCGCGTCCAAGAATTGCTTCGGCAATTTTACATCGACGAGCTAGAGGGTCCTCGAAAAATGCTTTGGCAAATATGAACTTCGGGAAGAGTCTCGGGCAAATTTTCAGCGAGGGAGGAACTTCGACGAGTGAGAAGAGGTTCGGGGGAAATGTTCCCGAAGTATTTATTTTGGGAGAAATATTGCCGAACTAGAAATGCTGCGGGGAAGATATTCCCGAAGTATGTGTTTCGGGGCAAAACATTCCGAAGTAAATCTACTTCGAGGAACTTCATCCCGAAAGGATATTTCGGATGGGAAGGCTACGAAGTTCGGCAGCCTGTGGCAACTTCGGTGAAAACAGAGTGCCGCAATGTGCTTCGACACAAAACAAATGAACTTGATCTCTTTCTGGATCGAACTGGTACTTTGCCACTTCAGGGCAAACCCTAGCTCTGGAATATCTGTAGATAAAATCCTTACACAACGACTCAAATAGCAGAATGAATATTTTCTATATATTAGAATAATGTCGGATTACAAAAGCTTCCAACTGAAGCGAATACAATCTTCTCGCAAGTAAAGACTTTGCAGGATAAACACAAGACTTGGACAGGAGACTCGCTCCTCCACTCTCCGCTCGCTCCGCTTTCTTCTGCTCTGCTCCTCTCTCTTCTCTTCCTTTCTCTATTCTCCACACACACAACTAAGTGACAAAATGGCCCCGGTATTTATAGGCGGGGACTGAGGACAAAGGGCGGGATAAAACTCACCAACCCGCTGACAAAATTAAATGCCAAAGTGGCTTTTTGACCAACTTCCGGATAACCCCAGCTACTCACACACATGGACAATTAATGTCCCGATTTGCGCGTCTGCATTCCGTTTCGGCTGATTTTCGCTTCGGAGGGAAACTTGTTCTTACTTCACGGCGAAGTGTTTTCAACGACCGAGATAATTTTGCTTCATGGCGAAATATGTTTCGGGGGCTACTGAAATGAATTTCGTGCCGAAGCAATTTCTGAATGCTTTTCGGTCGTGTCTCGCGCCAAATCTCCTTTGGGTGTGAAGTCGGATTTAATATTTCTAACAAGTACCACAAGTAAACCATGTAGTGTATCCTTATGTAAACTTAAAATAAATTTAATTTAAATATTATAACAACTTGTATCAGTTATTAAGTTAAAACCTAAATCTTTTTCTAAGACAATAGAGATTTAACTAATTTAAATTAATACCATTTAAAAACTTTAAAAAAATTCACAATTTTTTTATGTTCTTTATATTTTTTTTTTTTTTTGATATTAATATTTATTAAGATTTTTAAGAATAAAATTTATATCTTAATAGTATGTGTTTGAGTTTTTATTTAGTGGTATGTCTTTAATTATTTAGGAGACTAAGTTCAAATCACTATACAAGAGATTGGTCCTTTCAAAAACCTATGCTTTACTCTAAATTTCTTTTCATCTCTGTTAGGATAACCAAGTTCAAACCACTACAAAAGGAAATCATGTTTTACCTTATAATTTTAAAGTTTTAATAGAAATGATATGTCCAAGAAAACCCAAGTTCAAATCAGTGCACAAGGAACATAGTCCTTTGAAAAACTCATGCTTTACCTTCAAATTTTATTTGAAAGAAATAAGCAAATTGATAGCCACAAAATGCTTGCCGCCCCCATTCAATTCATGGAATTGTTAGATCCTTTAACTTTGTCTTACAAAAAAAACTAACATCTAAAGGATCTAACTATTTGGGCTTCGGCCAGATTTAAAGTTCAAACTACAATGTGTGTGACTATATGTGTGTGTGGCTGTATATTAAATTCCTTACTGATAAACTCAACTTTATCTTTATAAGAGATCTATATTTATAAAAATCATGATAAATAAAAATACTTAATCTTAAACATGAAATTTCCAATAGTAATCAAATTAAAAAAAAATTAAAAATTTACAATAGAGAGGAAAAGGGTTTGACGTCGAGGTTGCAGTACCTCGGGAAAGTTGTGAATTTACCACTGGTAATTCGGGTTTAATGTTTCCTGTTATCTTTAACTTGCCATTCTCCATTCCGATTTGATGTTTACTGTTATCTTTAATTTACCACTCTTCATTCCGATTTGACTTTTACTGTTATCTTTTATTTATCTTTTTAGGTTTGTTCTTTCCATGTTTAAAGGGCCCTGTACCAAGATTCTCTTATAAAAAGAGTAAGCGTCCATCTCGGCCATAAAATCAAAGATCATAAACAATTTGTTCTCTTTCTCTAATTTTTTTTTTTTTTTAAAAGAGGGTAAAAATTTATTAACTCGGCAAAACATTCATGATACAAAGAAAAAGCAGAAGATATTCAGACATACCAGCTCTCAATAAATAAGAGAGAGATTGAGAGCAATCAGAAGAAAGTTGAGACCAATTTTGAACATCCCAACCATCTTGAAACTTAAAATCCCATTTAGCTAACAAATCCGCTACCCTATTCCACTCCCGAGGAATATGCACAAAAGAAATGAATTCCAAGTGAGCAGAGATATTAAGAATTTTCCGAGCAACCCAACTCAACCGCCAACAACCATGAAGACTATCTCCAGAATTTAACAAATTTATAACAATCTAAGAATCAGATTCACAAACAATCCGATGCCAACCCAAAACATACCCTTGCTCCAAAGCATATAAAATTGCGAGTGCTTCCATGAAGTTATTAGAATGATGTCCCTTAAAGCAAGAGAAAAAAAATTGGATAGTACCACTACTATCCCGCCCCACACCACCAATACCAGCATTACCCGGATTACCCCGGGAAGATCCATCCGTATTAATTTTCAGCACTCCCGGAGGAGGCGGATTCCATTTTCCAGCCCTCCGCACCCGATTATTCTGACCCATCCGTCTGCAAGAGACATTAGGACCAGGACCATTAACCATCAAGCCTAATATTTCCATGATCTGACGTTCCGCATGGTCCACGGGAGAAATAATCTGACATTTTGCAGACACAGTTTCCTGGATCATTCGCAAAATCCTCTGCCAGACCTGGGAAGTAGTTAACTCCTTACCTTGGAAAATCCGACGGTTTCGTTCAAGCAAAATCTGCCAAAAAATGCATGAAGGACCAATACTCCATCCAACTTGTAAAAATAAAGCCGCTGCAGGAGGCCGCCCCATACTCCTCCAAAAATCAACTATTGATGAAGCATGCGAACAAGGGTGATTCCATACTCCCCACCAATAATGCCAGACTTGTCGAGCAAAGTCACATTGGAGAAGTAAATGCCCAATAGATTCTTTAGCCTTCCCACAGTTATAGCATAAAGAGGGGCCAGCAAACCCACGCTTTTGAAAATTATCCCAAGTGAGACAACGATTATGAGTAGTCTGCCACCCATAAAAACTACACTTCGGCCAAATAAACTTATTCCAAACTTTCTTCCACCACATAACCTCATCCTTACCAAACCGCTGTCGATCCAAAACACAATAACCAGCAGCAACCAAAAAAATCCCTCTATTATCTCTTCCCCAAGCTAGCACATCATCCCCAGGTAGAGAAGAGCAGGGACGGCTAGCGAGAATATGGGCCAGCTCTGCCCTCGCATCCATAGTGCCACCAATAGGCCATTATCGAGGATCCTTCCACTGGAGACTAACCATCTGACCAAAGGACTTAACAGTTTTGAAATATGCCTTCAACCATCTAGCATCCCAAAAGCATTGAGCAAGATCTTGAAGATGTGGAAACTCGCTAAGAGGAGCAAAGCCATCCCAAGAATCCTACAAAAAAATATCCCGAGACCCAGTATAACAAATCCAGAATAACCCCTGCTTAACCAACTCTGCTTCCTTTTTCAAAGTATTCCAAACAAATGATCCTTGACCAGTCAAGCTGTATCGAGGAATCTCTGAACCTTCCACTCCCCTAAGATACTTGTGGGAGATAATCTTGGCCCAAGTTTGCTTCTGATTACTACACCAATGCCAATACAGCTTAGCAGCCAAAGCAGTCCCAGAAAGAGAGCTTAGACGAAGACCCAACCCCCCAGCTTGCTTTGGTCGACAAATAGTCTCCCATTTAACAAGACTCCATTTTGAGGAACCAAGATTGCCAGCCCATAGGAATTGTCTAGAAAGAGAATCCAGGTCATGAAGAAAACTTGCTGGAGCAATCTGAATAAGGCATCTATACACCGGTAAAGCCTGCACAACTGACTTCAAAAGTAATACCCGACCAGCAAAAGTTAACCATCTATGAGTCCAATGACTAACTCGACTACGAAATTTGTCAAGTATGTTAGTCCAAACCGCCCTAGGTAGAGGACCAACAGAAATGGGAATCCCCAAGTATGTAAGAGGAAGAGTTCCAACCTAAAACCTGAGAATCTAAAAAATTCTAGCTTGAACCCTGGGATCTATATTGAAAAATAAAATAATAGACTTGTGCTCATTAATCTCCTGACCAGAGACAACCAAATACAAGTCCAAAGCATGTCTAAAGTTGGTTGCTTCACAAATAGAGGCTACACCCAAGAGAGCAGTGTCATCAACAAACTGAATATGGGAAATGGCTGGCCTACTATTCTCCCATTTCCATCCATGAATAAGACCCTGGTGAACCTGATCTTTAAGCCAGCGACCCAGACCTTCAGCCATAATTATAAACAAGTACGGAGATAAAAGATCCCCCTGCCAAAGACCTCGGGAAGCATGAAACAAAGGAGAGGGCTTTCCATTAATTAGGACAGAATATGAGGGAGTTGTAATACAACTCATAATCCACTCAATCCAAGAAGGATCAAATCCAAAGGCCAAGAGGATTTTGTGAAGAAAAGACCATTTCACCCTGTCATAAGCTTTCGCCATATCCAACTTCATAAACATAAACTTATTCTTAGAAGTGCTCATAGAATGGATCGCCTCGACAACAATAGCCACTCCATCTAGAATCTGTCGACCAGCCACATAGCCACCCTGCTCATCAGAAACAACTCTATCCAGCCAAGGCTTGAGACGCTCCACAATCAGCTTAGTAATAATTTTATACACCACATTGCAGAGAGCAATAGGTCAAAACTGATCAAAAGAGCTAGCACCCTCCTTTTTAGGAATTAGCATCAAAAAAGTGGAATTCAAAGCTTTCAAAAACTGATGGTTGTGAAAGGACTCAAGAACAACCCTCAAAAGATCAGATTTAATAATTTCCCAAAAGTGTTGAAAGAACTCAACAGGGAAGCCGTCAGGCCCCAGAGCTTTCCCAGTCTTCATAAGGAAAACTACCCTTTCTAGTTCATCAATGGAAATAGGTTGAAGAAGGCATGCATTGATCTCTTCTGAAATAACAGAAGGAATACAACGTAAAATAGTATGATCATCAACATGAACCCCACAAAAATCCTCAGAATATAAGGAAGAAAAAAATTGAACATCTTCCCGAGAGATATCCTGAGAAGCAGACAACTGAATACCTTGAGAAGAAATAATCGAAGAAATACCATTACCGTGTCTTCGAGCCTTAACAGTGTTAAAGAAAAAAGCTGTATTTCGATCTCCTTCTTGTAACCATTCCACCCCCGGTCTTTTGCTTCCGGAAAATCTCTTCCCGAAGCTCCCACTCTTGAAGTTCATGCAAAGCTTCGACTCCTCCCGCAAATTCTCGCTCTGTTAACCCATGATCTCTGATATGTCTAGTGATAACATCAAGCCTTCTTTGGGCCAAAGTTTTAGCCTGAAATAGATTCCCGAAACACTGCCTGTTCTAATTTTTGAGTTGATATTTCACAAATTGGAGTCTTTTAACAAAAGAGTACATAGCAGTACCATGGGAAGGACAGCCCTGACTCCACCAGACTTTCATCAAATCGTACAAAGAGGGATCCCTAAGCCACATTAATTGGAATTTAAAACTTGGATGATGATCCATTTCTTGCCGAGAGATAACAAGTTTAATAGGCCAGTGGTCTGATCCCCTCCAGTCAAGAATTGTTGAGTTAGTAACCCAATAATTGCTAATCCAAAATGAAGAAATAAGAAACCTGTCCAACCTCTCAGAGATCGAGTTAGAACCACACCGCTTATTTGTCCAAGTGAACACACCATTCTTTGGCTTAATATCCACCAGATTAAGAAGCTGAATATTATCATTAAGGAGTCTAGAGGCAGGCCCCAAAGTACCCACACCACCCCTCTTCTCATCAATACTAGATACAGAATTAAAATCTCCAGCCATAATCCAAGGATATAATGGAACCAAGGCTCGAAAACTTTGAATATGATTCCACTCTTTCTCTAATTTTTTTAATATAAAAAAAGGAGTGTATTTTGTTTTTAAATATAAAGGAATTGGTAACATCATTTGTAACATTTTTTAGGGTGTTGTCACTATAAACCCTACTTTATTGGGTTAGATAAAATCAAGGATAACATTATTGGGGAGCTGCCACTATAAACCCTAGTTTGTTGGGTTAGATAAAATTAACTAGACCTCAACAAACCAACAAACACTCAATTGCTATCATCCATGCTGAACCTCGACTGTCAAAGTCATTCAAACTGCAGCAACCAACCAACAAACACTCGGCTGCTACCATTCAACCCATCTTCGTCTAGGTACATTGGATCCAACTATGAGGACATTCAATACTCAACTACTCAACTGGTACCATCCAAACCATCCTTGTCTAGGTACCTGGACCAAATCCTCGAGGGCATTCGAATTGGGGCAACTAATTGACAAACATTCAGCTGCTACCATCCAACCCATCTTCCTATGGGTATGTTGGACCCAAACCCTCAAGGACATTCAAACTTGAACATGCAACTGACAAAACACTCACTCAACTACTACCAGTCAATTCATCATCGTTTAAATATGTTGGACCCTGACCCTCAAACAACTAACTAGCAAACACTTAGTTGCTACCATCCAACCCATCCTCATCTAGGTACATTGGACCCCTTAGCTGCTACCATCCAACCTATCCTTGTCTAAGTACATTGGACCTTTGACCCTCGAAGGCATTAAAAATAGGACAACTACTCAATTGTTACCATCTAACCTATTCATAAATAAATACATTGTAGTTTGAACATTGGACCTTCTAAAAAACAATACCTTAGTAATTATGTTATTTGGGTTTTTACCTCTAAAACTAAACTTTTATTACTCAATATTATAAACTTCATTAACATAGAACATCAAAAATAAAACTTAATAGCCATGCATCTTAGAAGGTTACCTTTAAAGGTGTTTATCATCCGGTATTTAGCTATATTGAATTTATTTTTAAGTAAACATGGTTTTGTCCTCAAAATATTATATTTGTTTAAAACATCTCTAGTTAGTTCTTATATTTAAAATATTTTTTATTAAATTTAATTTTCATTTTTCATTTTTTATTTTTTTAAAATGAAGTGTTTTCCAAATCTCACATCATTTTAATTAAAAGATAAAATTTTATTTAATTAATTGACTTTCAAAATTTGAATTTTATTAAAATGAAGATCAACATCATTATTGACTAAATTATTAGTTACTTGATTTTGTTCTCTATAGGTATTCTCACATCTCTAAGATGATAGAGATGATGAACATAAAAAATAAGGTTGTTTTTTAATCAATTCTCACAACCATTTTTGTTGATGGCATTAATGTGAATTTGTGAATCCCCATATATATATATATATATATATATATATATATATATATATATATATATATATATATATATATATTTCCATATTTTTTCAATTATAATTTTAATATTGTAGAAAGTTCCCTAGCATCTATATAGTTGTTAGTTGAAGTTCTCCATGATTACAAGTAAGAAAATTTTTGTCTTCATTATTTTGAAAAACATTACCTTGAATTTTTCCAATTTTGCTTTGGAAGTATTCTAAAAATTAATTTTGATAAACCTAAATTTTGGACATCTCCATTTCACCATAGATGAGAGGAAATCCTTTTATTTAATGACATTGTTGTAGATGACTCTTCTATATATATTCAAATCTTCTAATCAATTGGCTAGTACCTCTTTTTCCATGTTTGAGACTTTCCATGATGAGCACCATATATGTAAAAATTATGTAATAGAGACAATAATATTGTTCCAAAATTGGGCATGATTTTGAGATTTATTTTTAAATTTTTACTATTCTTTTTGAGCCATAAATTCCAACAAACAATGGCAAGATAAATCTTCCACAAAATGCATAATGCTTTAGCTTTGAAATAACTAATTGAACTATGGTCACTAATGGGAGGAGGGAGGTAGGAGGCCTCCCACTTTGGGTGGGAGGCCACCTTTCCAAACTTTCTCCTCTATCCCTTTCTCCTCCAGTGGCGATCCTGCATAGATCCTAGCTTCCTTGGAGTGCCTCTTTGGTGGTTGGCTCGTCCGTTGCTTGCTCGATGTGCAAGGTGGTTTGGTAATTTTTTCTCCATGTTTTTGGGTGGTATTTGGGGTGAGACCAAGAAATTTTCTATCATAGAGGAGGGCTTTCACGGATGGTCTCTTGATCTGGTAGTTGTAGAAAAGGGTTGTACAACCTATGCAGTCTTCGTGAGATGTGTTTTGATGGACCTATTTATTTGTGGCTCTTTGTGGTCTTGTACATGGACTAGGGGATTTCTTGTTGTGTATGAAGGGGATCACATTTCATATTGGCAGCCTTGGTCCTTTGTCCAATTGGTGTAGACCACTACTTACCTGATGTGTGAGGTGGTCTAGTAATTTTTTTCTCCATATTTCTAGGTGGTATTGAGGATGAGATTAGGCACTTTCTTATCATGGAGGAGGGTTTTCTTGAATTGTCTCCTGATATAGCAACGGTGGAAAATGGTTGCATAACCTGTACAATCTTCTTGAGAGGCATTTGATGGACCTCTTTCTTTGTGGTTATTTATGGTCTTAGATGGGTACCATGAGCTTTTTTTTTTCCCATGGAGGAGGGGTATTAGAGATCACCTTTCATATTGACAACCTTGGTCCTTTTCCTATTCGGTTTGGAAGTCTCAATGAACCTCTCTCTACTTTTTTTTTGTCTCATCAGGGGAGAGACCTCGTGCTTTCATGATGGCAACAGTTGAAAGGTTTCAATGTTGGATTCTTGAGCTTACCCTTGGGAGGTTCGGATTATTTTCATATTTTGAAGAGGAACCTATTCCTTTGAACTTTATTCTTTGTAGATTTTTGAGGTATATGATGAGGGACCTGGTGCTTTCACGTTGGATATAGAGGAGATTTTTGAGTTTGGATTCTTTGTCAGTTGGTTGGAGAGACCTGGTGGGTGGTGGTGCTAGTGGTTCGCATCTTCTCAAGATAGTATCTACATCTAGCTCTACTGTTAGCTTCTCCAATTATTCTGGCTGATCAAGGTTTTCCTAGGTAGGAAATCTCTTTTCAAACTTTAGTGGTGCTGGTAAAGGTTTTCTTGGGTGAGAAACCTCTATTCACTTTTCTATTTTGCTAGCTCATTTTCTCTGTTCCGGCTAATTGGCAAAGGCTTTCCAAGGCGTGAAATCTCTTTTCATGTGTCGAGTTGCTTGTGTTTGTTTTCCTGGGTGGGAAATATTTTTCAATTTTTTTGTTATTGTTGTATTTTATTTCAATTAGAGAACTCTCATGTTTCAAATTTGTTTGAATTTGTAGTTGGTCCTATGAAGATCGTATCCCTATTTTATATGTTCCTTGATTTTCTCCTAGATATTATCTATAGGTGATGATCTCTTTCGTAAAAGGTTTGACAGTCCTTTCAAAATATATTTTTCAACCTATAAAAAAAATAATAATAATTTTACATTTCACCAACTTTTTCAATGTTGATGGAGCTCCCTAATATATTTTTCTATTTTTTAAAAAGTAACCCCAAATAGTGTGAGCAAAGGGACAAAGAAGAAGTAAATGGTTCCGTGTTTCTAAATTCTTCTCACACAAGGCAAATCTAAAAGGTCCATGGTATCATTTTCTTTGTAGACTCCTATAAAAATCTTATTTTGAACTGCTAATCAAAGGAATGTTGAGGACTTACGAAGATTATCTATTGACTAAATATTCTTCCAAAGAAAATATTTTGGAGTAGGAAATTTTGGTTACTCTAAATCCTCATATCCCAACTTATCAAGTATCTATAATCTTTTAATAGATTCCATACCAATTCATCCTTTCATGTAAAAATTTGAAAATAAAACTCTTGAAGCATCTTTTGAAGCTTGTCTGCAATTTTTTTGAGTTCCTCTCTTTTGACTAGGTTACTAATAGAAATTTGTAATAGGAAGTTGTTGCTTACATTAATTTAACCTTTGATCTTTGGACTGTTACAAGCTGAACATGCCCAAGCCAATGGTTGTCATTTTGAATTAGATGTAAGAGGATAAGGATTCAGTCAAGCATCAAACCAAAATTTTGCATAATTACACTCATTGATTGATCATCTAATATGTTTCTTAATAAATTGTAAACTGTTTGATATGAAGTTCCATGTTGGTGATCTTGGGTAGGGTTCTTTCCTTAAATAATTTCATCGCATCAAGAGAACCTATATATTTTTGAATAAACATTTTTTCCAAAATCTTTCCTCGTCCTCTCAATAATATTTACCCCAAGTTTTGCTCCTAAGACCAAACTCATAAGTGTATAATTGTGCAAGTCTACCCCTCCAATATTCTTGTGTTTACAAACCCTATCCCTCTTACAAAGAGGAAACCTACATTTTTCCTCACATCCTTTCAAAAAAAAGTCTTTTTGAAGTTTATCAAATGATAATCCTATATCTATAGACAAACTCAAAGGTGACATCATATAAATAGGAATAGATGACAATGTATCTTTATGAGTTTTTGCTTTCCCACCATGGTTAAGAACTTACCTTTCCAACTTGTCAAACAAAATTCCATTCTATCTAGACAAGAGAACAATGCTCCTTTTCCTTTCCCTTCAACCTTAAAATTCTAATCAATGTATAATAAGAAAATATATAATCCTATTTTCTTTATTATTTTTTCTATCAAATCTTACCAACTATAAAATTTATTTTTATAAATTTATTATTATTATAAAAAATTTATTAATAAATTTGATTTAATATATATATATTTTAAATTTTATTTGGATGCCTTTCCTTCAAGATCCCGGTTTTATATATGCAACCACAACTATTTCTGTGATCCTTCGGATGTTACAATTTTATGTAATTATTCGTGAATTGCTGACGTCGTATCGAAGGCCTAGCACATACGAAATGCTAATTACATAACAATATTGGCCTTAACATCCAGCAAAGGAATCTTTTCACGTTAGGAAACTAAACAGAGAAAATGAAAGGGGTCTCTCAGTGTCCGGCCGAGTGGGTCCCCTTTATTTAACTCTCCTTCCCTTCAGAAAAGGACTCCTTTTCCCTTTCACTTCAAGCTCAAAATTCTTCATTAAGTGATTGATAGGCTCCATCCTGACCTCTACAGCCATACACGTCGCATTTATTTCACACTTCCACTCAAATCGAATGCTGATATAAGTTGATTTCACCTTCACCAAAGAGTATAGTTATCTCAATTTACACCCATTGCTCCAAGTAATTCCATTCCTTAAGCATTGCTCCAAGTAATTCCATGGGGGAATCATGAACTTGAAGGGCGGGGTAATTATGGGATTTTGTCTCCTGTGTTTTTATTATTGCTCCAAGTAATTCCATTCCTTAAGCATTGCTCCAAGTAATTCCATGGGGGGAATCATGAACTTGAAGGGCGGGGTAATTATGGGATTTTGTCTCCTGTGTTTTTATTATTGGTTTGGACTTATTAATGGGGCGGCTGCGGCCCCTACTCCGCAGGTGTGCAGTCCAGTATTGTTGATGGATTGCGTCGGCACTCAGAAGAGCCATCCCTCTACTACATGCTGTACATCTCTGAGAAGTTTTTCTCAGGATAAGTGTTTCTGCACTCGTCTTCGTCAAGGGGTAGTGGACGCTTCCACTTACATTCCAATCGCTCAAGCTTGCGGCATCCCAACTGATTCTGCCAGCAAATGTAAAGGGTATTTATTTTTTTAAATGATGTTACGTACAGGGATTGGATTTTATTGATCTCTTCATAACAAATATTCTCGCTCATGTCGAGACTTTGTGATTTAATATAAATCCCTTTGAAAAGGTACTCAAAATTGTTTCAACAAGTAATATATACAGTTGATTAGTTTTGAAGTTTAAAGTATGATATCGTTGACAGTCTACGACAAATGAAATATTCAATCGAGCTACCACTAAGGGATTAAAAGATTTGGTTTGCATATAGGTTTTACAGAATAGAAATAATTTACCTGATTTCTACTCTTTTCTTGTAAATTCAATGCAGATAAAAGCTGTGACAAAGATTGTAAACCAAAATGGTGGAACAAGGTCTGTCAAGATGTGGATGTGGAGTGGAGTGGAGTGATATAGAATAAAACAATGAATGTAAAGTGGATATGCATAGAAATACGAACGCAGGTGTAACAGGGGATAACTGTGTAAAACTTAATATTAGTATTTTTTATTCGCTTTTCATTTGAAGGATCAAGGGATCCTGTCCACTTGGATTTTAGATATGCAAACTTGGTTCACCTATGCTGTGCTGGTTTTGAAGAACAATTGAGAGTCTAGCTACAAAATACAGTAGCTATAGTTATACGCACAAATTTACATTCGAGTTCAGGTTTCCTTTCATGTACAGTATGTTTCATAGCGCCCTTGCATGTACAGTATGTTTCATAGCGCCACACGTGAATGTAAGCGGTGTATCTGCAACTGCAAGAGCTCTGATCTTTTTACTTACCGTATGTTTAGTACCACAAGTAAACCATGTACTGTATCCTTATATAAGATTAAAGTAAATTTAATTTAAATATTATGACAACTTGTATCAGTAAATAATATAAAACTTAATTTTTTTCTACAAAAACTGAAGATTTAACTACTTTAAATTTATATCTATAGACAATCTCAAAGGTGACATCATATAAATAGGGATGGATGATAATGCATCTTTATGAGTTGTAGCCTTCTCGACATGGTTAAGAACATATCTTTCCAACTTTTCAAACAAGATTCCATTCCATATAGACAAGAGATCAAATCTCCTTTTTATTTCATTTATGGGATAAATAAATACCCATGTAGGTTGATGGGAAATTATCAATTTTAAACCCCAACATATCCCTAATAATTTATTGTAAATCTAGGGAAGTATTATCAAAACATTCTTAGATTTTGTACTATTAACCAACTATCTAGGAGCCTTATCATAGCATTATAATAATGATTTATGATCCATGGCGTCATTGATTGAGAGATCACCCAAAAGAAAAATATCATTAATAAATTGGAGATGATATTCAAAGGGACCATTTTTTGCAACTTGAATACCTTTTTTCCTTATATTTTTACCTTTAATAAATTTCTCCCCTCTGCAAGAATAGTAAATAAATAAGAAGATAATGGATCACCTTGGTAGAGTCGACAAGATGACGTAAAGTAACTAGTAGGACAACCATTGATCAAAATATAATGTTTCAAGGTGCTATAAAACCATTTATTCCATTTACACCAACCTTGATTAAAACCAATTTTTTTTAGAATATCATGTAGAAAAATCCAACAAATCCTATTATATGATTTTTTCATGTCTAATTTTATAAGCATACATATTTTTTCATGGAATGAAGAGAATGTACAACCTCCTATGCAATGATTACACGATCAGGAATAAGTTCACCATGAACAAAACCAACTTTTTACTATGAGATAACACAATTCAAAATATTTTTCAACATGTTTGCTATAATTTTTAAATGATATTATAAACCATATTACAAAGGATTATTAGATGAAAATTATCAAATTAATTTGTCTCACCTTTCTTAGGAACCAATGTAATAAAAGTGGAATTGATCAAATATTATAGCCTTCCTTTTTTGGGCCTCTTCAAACACAACCAACATATCACTCTTCAATGAATCCTGAAATCTTTGAAAGAAAAATGTAGGAAATTCATTAAGGCCAATGCCTTGTTATGATGAAAATAGAAAACTACTACATGTAGATCCTTTATAGATATCTTCTTCATAAAAATTTCATTTTGATGGAATATTTTACAAAAACTAGTTAGAATAAGTAATTATTCTCTTAAGTTCTACTAGGATAGACATACTAAACTTTCCACTCCTCCATGAGTCAGGTGAACTCTCAGTATAGTCTAAATCATATTTGATGAGTTGTAATTCAACGACTCTCAATGATCAACTTTGATATTTATACAAAGTTGATCCATGAAATAAATCAATAAATTCTATTTGTCTTCTCAAATCTTGTGATGCTTTGTAGTTCTACTCTTGGGAAATTCTAACATGGTATCAGAGTCAAGTTAGATTCTGGTAGCATTCTCTTTTTAAGGAAGTTTCACGATCTGGTTCATTATCTCTTATCTTTTTGTTTTTTAACAAGGAGGTTCTTTTCATTTCTATTGTAGAATGCTCTTTTACTTCTGCAATTTATTTTGGAAACTCATTGTTTATGGTACTATCTAAAATAGTTTAGGACTGTTTATTTACCATATTCAGTATTTTCTCAAAATATAATTTTTTCTTTTGATCTAAAATAAGAGATATTCTTTGAAATCTTTTTGGCCTTCTTCCGTTGGCAATATAGGCATTATTTTTTTCTTGCCTTTATTATTGTTATCCATAGATGAATTTTCCCTTATAGCAGCTCCTATTTTTATTACGGATGCGCTCTTGGATCTACTCTTGCCATTGCTATGTAAGAAAGCAAGTTTAGTGGGCAATAATTTAATTTCGTTGAGAAATTATTTGTGAATTTTTTTGAACTCATGAAAATTTGATTTTTTTCTATATTCGTGAGTTCCTCTCTTCCGCATTTATCACAATATCTTAAAGTTAATAAATATATATTTTTATTTGTTATTTATAATATTCATGATATCTTCAACTTTATTGCAACATATTTTATGTCAATCACGTCATTTATTTCATGGGTTGGTCATATAAAAAAAAACCATTTAATTCTTTATAATGTGTGGCTTTTTATTTTATTAATCTAGCATTCCTTTGGCACCCGGTGTTCTTCTAACGTTAACCAAAATCATATATTTTAAATGATTGTTTTTGGTGAAGCATCCCAATGTTCTTGATGAATCATCTCAATGTTCTTGTTGGTGCCCGACGTTCTTTTAACATCAATCAAAAGAAAATATTTTAAATTATTTTTGGACTTCTTTTTTTGGTGTATCAAGTTGACATCGATCTCTATATTTAGTTATCTAAAAGCTTCTCCAAATTTTATGGTCCCTAAATATCTTCTAAAGAGCAAATTATAATCTTTATATTCACCTCGGTGAATTCATTTTTTTAAATATATCTTCTCTGCATTTGCTTAAGAGCTTATAAATTTTTAAAGTTGTACAACGAAGTAAGATCTGTTGATAACCAACTGCTTCGGTTCCTTCTTTAACATTCATAGCGTCTTACAGAGTGTATTCGACACCTTCTCTATCTTAGCCTCAATCTCAATGTCTTATAGGAAATTCATAACATATTCTAGAATGTTTTACTGCCTTCTCTAATGTGTCCTTGATATTAGTGCCTTCTATTACAATGATAGCATCTTCCATTGAGTCTTCGACACCTTCTCTGTCATATTCATCTCCATATTGTTTACAAAGGTAATTTTTTAAACTTTGGTCTTTATACGACAGTTTAGAGGAATCCTATGTATCATGCTCTTGGTGTCATCCATAGGATCATCCTCTGTAGAGCCCTTCAAAGCCCTTTTTTGGTTCCCTACCCCTTGAACATCGTAGTTTCTCTTTTGGAGCCCTTCAAAGCCCTTCAAGATCTTGCTAGTTGAGTTCGTCCCTTCAGGTATGATAAGTTTTATTTAAATTTCATTTATATTTATCATAACATATCATATATGTAGAAATGTAGGATTCTTTCATGGCTTTCGAAGCTCCTCAATTTGCAGTTCATTGGCATTTATTTCAAAGTTTGACTCCTTTTAAAAAGCTGACGTGGTTAACCTTTCCGTCATTAAAATTTTGAAACATTTGTAATTAGATATTCCTTTTTTCTCTGGTTTTTATAAAAACCAAAAAGGGGTAGATCTGCTCTTTAAATTTTCAATTTTTAAACCCTCTAATTCTCTTCTCTACTTTTTTCTTTGGTGCCTTTCATTCGCCAAAAACAAAAAGGAACTTATTGTTAATCATATAATAATTTTTTTGGGGGGGGTTTCTTAAAGGTGCCATTTATTAAAGAACATTTTCTAAATCTAAAAGGGGGGGTTGTTAAATTTGGGTTATTGCCTCTTTTTCTCATTCTTTTTTCCCTTACCTTTGTTTTAAAATTCTTTGGAACCTAAGTTTAAAATAATATTTTAAAGCTTTCATTAATCTCAACATTCAAATACAAGATATTAATCATTCTTTTTATGAACACTTCTTATTCATTTTATTAAAAGAAGATACTTATAATTCTAATCACCTAAATCAAAATATTAGACTTCTCAATAACTTATGGTTTCCCTCTCATAAGGGCAGGTTATTTAGAAACTCTAATGTTGAGATCTAGCTGATTAAAAATTCATCAAAAAACCTATGTTAAACATATCATTCTACTCAATACTTATAGTTTCCCTCTCATAATGGCGGGTATTTGAGAAGAATAGGTATAACGGCTAGGATTTTTTTGAACATTTTGTCTAAATTCAACATATCAACTACTCATTTACTTCGAGTTTCCCTCTCGTTAGGGCTGGTAATTTGAGAAGATTGGTATTATAATCAAACTCAAATATCCTTCTTTTAAAATCTCAATTATTATTTCTTAAAGCACTTAAAGTTAAAGGGGGGATCAATTCTGGTTCACTTCAAATATCTTTAGTAAAATGAATACAATTGAGCCTCGCATCCCTCATAACCATCACACATGGAAACCCAAAATTTTAAATCTAATTTTTCAAAAAGGGCTCACGCACTTGCTAGAAGAGAAACAACCTAAATTTGAAAAAGAATATGAAATATTTTTCCATAAAGGGAAAATATATGAAACAATGGGTATTATAAGCACTAATGTAAATGAAAGCTTATGGTTTCACATTTCTAAATGTAAAAATCCTCATGAATTTTGGGAGAAACTAAATATCTTATTTGGGAAAGTAGATAAAATAAGATCAATGCAATTAGAGGTAGAATTAACAACATTATCTCCTAAAGAATTTACTATATTGTTGACTTTGTCACCAAATTTAAAGAAGTCCTTACTCAATTTAAAGGAAGTAGCAAGGATAAAACAAATGAAGAATGCATCTATCTCATTCTTTCTAAATTAAATGGTGTATTTCAAATATTTAAAACCACCTTTCTATCCACAAAATATGGTGCAAGTTTCAAAATGCCCTCCTTAGAAGAATTTTGTGAGAGACTAACTAGAGAAGAAACAAAACTTGCAAAGTATGAGATCTCTTCCTCTTCCTCTAAAGACTTAGTAACATCCACCTCCACTAAAGAAAGATTAAAAAAGAAAGAAAAAAGTCCAATAACTTGTACTCGCGACAAAAAGAATGGTCTTTCTATGAACAAATGTTGGAAAAGACATCAACAACTGGAGGCTGCAATGAAGGATCAAAATATAGACACTAAAAAGAAAATAGGGAAAGTCTTAAATTTTCAAGGTAAGGCTATAAAATCTTCTTCAAAATATTGGGTTCTAGATTCAGGAGCCACTCATCACATGTCTTCCTCAGATGAGTCATTCACATCTATCTCGTCAAGTTCAACATGTAGTATAGAATTTGGTGACTCATCCTTTACCCTAGTCAAAGGAAAAAATGACATATCTATTGAGTGTGGTTACATCAATAATTTTATCTATGTCCCAAAAATTGCTTCAAATATCCTCTTAGTCTATCACATTTGCACTTCTAGAAAAGGATGCAGAATAAATGCATAAAACTCAGATTCTACTCCTATGTGGGTTAGGTACCATGTTGTCTACTCAAGACGAAATTTTCATAGCAAGTTTGAAGCAACGACTCATATTGATCATTGCTAATATCCAATAGATTCAAGCTGCAGAAGAAATGACAACAAAATAAGAATCTATTGAGGAAAACATTCTTCTGGTAGAAGAAGAAATTGTTGTAGAGGAAATCCTTCATGTCGAAGAAGAAACTCTTCTTGTGGAAGACATTCCTGCAATAAAATAAATTGTTGCAGAGGAAATTATTGGAGATGAAATTGTTGTATAAGAAAAAAATACAACAAAGGAAAATATGGCTGAAAGAAAAATTCTTTCTATGGATGCAATCCCCATTGCCAAATAAATTACTGAAGCAAAACCTAGAATCAAACCAGGGTTTATGGGCAAAAATCCCGTCGTCCTACCATTGGACTATGTCACTTTTAAGGAAAAAAAATTGAAGAAGCTTTGGATGGATAAATCGAAGGGTTACCTGATAAATATCCAGAAGAAGACTCCATCTCTCTCCTTTCCACTACAAATGGTGGATCTTGTTATGCTCTTTTCTCTGTTTTACCCTTTGGTTTACCAGAATTACTAGATCTATTACAGTTGCGAGCCTCTCTGCCTGCCATCGTAAATTCCACCATGACCCCATTGGTTGGAAGTTCCAAATATTATTTCCTACAAGAAAATTAAAAAAAAAGAAGTAGCAAAAGTAAGAAGGGGTTCAGCACCCATGCAGGAGGACCAAAAGGTACAACGTAGACATTATACGCATAAAACTACACACGACTATACGTATGCCTCGTAGGTTGCACATAGCCAGTCATTGGTTGGCGTGGGCCTACGTGCACAACCAACCGTTAGCTAGCACAAGCCTGTACACATGGCCAAATTTTGGTTGGCACGACCCTACACAAGGCCAAGATTGCATGGGCCTCCACATATATCTAGGCCATGCATAACCAAAATTTGATTGTGCACCTTGACTCGAATGCAATATTATACGTGGGCCCCTGCAAGTGGCCACCTCTGTGTGTGCCTAGTGTGTGGGCATGCATGCTCCATGCACATGTGCCCATGTTGGACACATGTGGGAGTGTGTACCCACGTGGGTGCAACACACTTGTGCATGCTTCACTCTACATAGGTCATGCATAGTCAAATTGACTATGCATAGGCCATTTAAACTTTAATTTAATAATTTAAGATAAATTCAATTTATTTATTTAAATAAATTTAAAAAAAAGTATGTGGGAGTGTTTCATTTTGTCACCAGGAGGACTCATTCATCCATATACAAGCATAAGCGAGTTTATAGTAGTTATAAAGCTCTTTACAAGCCTGACTCATTTGGTGTCCTTCTTTTGAAATTTTTGTAGACCTATTCCAACTCATTCTTGGTCTTCCTCTCTTTGTATCTAGGAGTGCATTTTTGGTCGTACCCGACACTCCTAAGCTTACTCCCACTTTTCTTGTGAAAGCATTGGGGTCCAATGCTTATATGGTTGGAAGGAGTGATGAGGATCCTTAGATTATATCTTTTAACCTAAGTATTTTATTATTTTAATATTATTGTTGCACTATATTGTACTATGTTATTTGGTATATTTGCCCACATAGAGTGCATGGCTAGTTTTTTGTACTGGCTATTTTGTCATATTGCATTGTTTAGGTTTGAGTGGTTGCTCCTTGATTGGAATCTAGTTTCAGGATGTTGCAACCTCAAGATGTTGCAACCTCCTTGATTGTACATATATTTGTAATCAAATTATTCAAAATTCTAGTTATGTATCATTGTCACTCCAAATCAACAAATAGGAAGTTGGGCTTAAGTGTTCCGTTGCCTATTCCTTCACATACTTGGGAGAGCATATCCATGCACTTGATGAGTGGTTTTTCCTTGACAGTGAGGTAGCATGACAATGTTTTTGTGATTGTGGGTTTCCCTTGACAGTGAGGCAACATGATAGTGTTGGTATAGTTTATTGTCGCTCCAAATTAGCACACAAGAAGTTGGGATTGAGTGTCCCATTGCCTATTCCTTAAAATCCTTGGGAGAGAATATCCATGGACTTGCTGAGTGGGTTTCCCTTGATAGTGAGGTAGCACGATAGTGTTTTTGTGATTGTGGACCGAATGATATAGTAACCCAAAAACAATGTTGAGTTTCTTTTTCATGATATGAAATATATAAGGAAATACAAACTACAAATAGTGAGAGCGCTATAACCATCTATAACAAAAATGCCAACATAGGAATAACACACGATCATAATCATAACACATATCACTAAGAACTGCTAGAAGATAATGTAATCTAATAGTCTAAACAATAGTAGTTTAAAAACAACTAGTGCAATCTTCACGTGAGTTATACTATACCTTCACACATTACATCACATGCATAAAAATAAAATGCAATACAATAATAATCTTAGGCTAAAATGAATGCCTAAGTATCCTCAACATTTCTAGTATCTCTTGTATATTTTTGAGCTTGTATTCAGTTTCCTTATTTTCTTTATAAATGCTACCAAATAATTTGACATTCCAAATCCTCATTTTCCCTTTTAAATATTTCATATTTTGAAAAATATGTGCATACATGATCTGTCAAAATTTACTTCATCCACCATGTCATAACCACATAAAAGTAATTAGGGTCTTGAAATCACATAGACTAGAAGTAAAATTGATTAAGATGACCATTATTTATAAAATCACAAGTCAAAGGAATGGTTATGTGATTTGATCTTTCTTACAATAAAATATTTGAAGAGATTGTATACTCTATTTGCAACCATATGTTGTATAATGAGAATCTATCCCATCATTTTGCTATATGAATTTTTCCAATGCATTTAGTGTCCAATGTGTATTGAAAATTTGAAGGAATAACATCCCAAAAGCCATTGGAATTCACAATTGAATTTAAATCTTGCATTTATTTATATCAATTAGGAGTACCACAATTCTTTTCCAAAGAAGATAGAATTGTGTTGAAGTCACCCCAAAAATCCATATATCACAATTATGAATCATAATTGTTTTTAACAAAAATATTCTAAGGTCCTTCCTCTTTCCGATAGTTGAATCATATATATTTAGAACCCTATATTTGATGTTTTCCTATTTACTATAAAATTTTACAACAATCTAATTACATTTTACTTCGAGAAAATTTCCACTCCATTTACAATACCTCCAAAATATCCTATAGAAGAAACTACCAGATAATCCTCCATATTCCAAATCTTTTTAAAAGCATCCTTACATTCCTTACTACTTAATTTTGTTTCTTGTATTAAAATAAACTCACAACTATAACAACCTATCAATTCCTTAATAACCCTTTTTTTAGGAATATTATCCATACTCCTAATATTCCATTATACAATTTCATCATCACTTTTTATTTTTATTAGTGGGCTTAGCCCAACTTATTTTTATTTGGATTCCTAAATTGTCATCCCTTTGAGTTTATTTTTATTTTTGTCCATGTTCTTAAAATATTCCTCTCATTTTTCCAAACCTACCAACACTTTAATATTCATAAATCTCTTTTATTTTTCATATTGTTCATAATGAGACTTATCTACTAAATATTTATGCTTCCCTAAATAATTTGAAATGCAAGAAATAGTCTCATAAACACTTTCTTCTTTATGTTTTCCTAGAAATCCTAAAGTATAACGATGACTCTTCCATAGTAATTAATTTATTATACTGACGTAAAAATCCTAAATTTTCATGGATATACTTCATATGTATTTCATTATTATGCTACTCTTGAAACCTAAAAGTGCAACATATACACTTTGTATTACATTCATTTTTTTGCAAGGAGCAGATTTTATGCTACATGAGAAGAAGATGTTTTACTTTGATTAACCTTGACTTCCTTCATGTTGTTTGCTTTACAATTTGCCCCCCCATATTCCTTTCCATATTTAACTCCTAAATTTGAACTTGTGCATTGTACTTTATCATTCCTTCTCTCATTTTTATTCTAATGGTTTATTTGAGTAAATTGTAATGGCATTTGTCATGTGAGGATGTCGATAATTTGTTTCCCACTTTTTTAGAAGTGAAAAAATCCTTGATTTGAACTAGCTTCTACTATGTTATGATCTCCTTGTTTTATATTGAAGTTTATCTCATGTACATTTTTTTTTATCTATTTCTTCATCATTTCCACTTTGTAATCTCTTTCATATATTTGATTTCATAATATTTGGAACATCAAAATGCACTATTTTAGTAATCCACTTATTGATCCCATTCTCTTTACTTATATTTAATCCTAATGGACTATGATAAATGTTTTGAAACATCCATGAAAACACAGATTCGGTTGTATACAACATGATTTATCTCCTTAGTAGTTGGTCCCTCCTAGATGAAATTCCCTAGGGTATTGTTGATATTCTTCAAAGCCTCATTATTTATGAGGTAATAAGTAATTTCATAAAACCTAATACACACCAAAATAATTTTAATAGTCTCTATCTTTCTCGCCCCATGGTGTTAAAATGAATGCATATTTCCCCTACACCTGTTAGCTTTTGAATGCTAAATACTTAATGAAAATCAACCACGAGGTCTAAAATGAGCATGCAATATTAAATATAAGGTAGTGGTAATATACTAAGCATGTAAAAGTCATAATAATTACATCTACTCATAAAACTACCATTAATGAAATCTCACAAAAATAGTATATTGATACAAAATGGAAATTTCAAACTCTCCATACTTCATACATGCTCTACATTGTATCTATCTTGTTCTCTACTACACCTCTACATTGTGGCACACAAATGTTTCTCACAAAGGCCTATATATAATAATATGTGACTCTTGGCCTTCCATCTTCCTATGACTCTTCACCTTCCTTTGCTATGGACTCATGTGCACTTTACATGATGAACACTTGTGCACATGCACGCCTAAATTCAATACACTTGTGCATTTCACTTTTCTATTCTAAGGACTCATGTGCACATGGACTATGATTCACATTTATATTATTGAATACTTTGCACATTCTAATACTATTTGTGCATTTATTACATTGAATAAAGTAAATACTCAAACTCTAATCTAAGACATGCTCCTAATCTAAATATGTACCTAAGGTGGTACATTAGCATGTACCAACTAATGTAATATATTCCAATATCTCCATGTATTACATTATTTGGTTATTGAGGAATTTTAGTCTTCAATATGGATCTTCATCTTTCATATGTTATTCAACTTGATCAGGTTCTTGTTCTTCTTCTTTAATTTCTAGATGGCCAAGTAGTCCAAAGTATTGTTGTCCTCTTATCTTTCTCATTCTGAATATTCAATTTTCCCAACGATTTTTATGATAAATTGATTTTTCATTTTCTACAATTTGTTCCTCAAAAAATACATTAATATTATTTTGAACTATAACAATATTTTGTGAAATCCCATTTGAGTCTAGAGCATATATATCATTGTGAATTGATACTGTAGCTTCTATCTCATTTTGATTTATAATGAGACACTTATTGATTCCATTTATATATCTAAAATCAACCATCCTTTTGCTCTCTACCAATTTGGCTACTAAAATAAGATTTGATGTTAATCGAGGAACATACATTACATCATGTAACAAAATATTTGGAAATTATGTACTAGGTGTTACACACCCATATCCATGTATAAGATAGGTTTTTCCATCTATAATTTTCAAATTAAGATTGTTAGTTACTTCAAGGTAATCAAACAATTGTAAATTTCCTGTCATGTGGTGACTTGCACCAAAATCAATAAACCAAATGTATTTTCCATTTTGACTTGTAGAGTTATTTTTTCTTGAAGTAATTTTACATTTTTTATATAGAATATTGTATGGATTTTAATATTGAATCCTTTCATAGTATACCTTGTGATGATATGTTCCTCTTGCTAACTTATCCATTATTATCTTAAAAAAATAGTTTTATTGTTGTATTCCTTATGTCTCCCAATATCTTCAACTTCTAAATTTTAAGTTGAATTTGAGCATACGATGAAATACTAAATTTTAATTCTTCAACTTGTGTAGTATAATTTATTATTTCTAATGATCAAACAATGGTTTTGACAAGGATTTAATTTTTCAAATCTCTAGGTAGAATTCATTTTAGATCCCTAATATTTTGAATATAATATAGCTTGATAAAATACTTTGCTCTCTAAGTTACCTATGAGTTGAATCCCTTTTGTCTCCCTAATTATGAATAGAAATCTAAAGACAATAGTTGATACAATTTCAATTTTGATAAGATTTTCTATTTTCAAGAACTTTAAGTTGGATTCCTCGTGTCTTGTTAATTTTAGCAAGAGACTAATACCAATTTAATACTCCAAATTTTCAACAACTCTATGTTGTGTTTCTTAAATATTTCAATTTTCAATAATAAAGTTTCTAAATTTAAAGAATCTAAGTTTGTTTTGAACTCCTTATAACTCCCTAATTAGAAATTTAGAAAACAAAGGTATTTGCAAATTTAATATTCCTATTTTGATGTAGAAATCCTTATTCATCCAAGTTAAACTATTTTCTATGCAATTTGAATTTCAGAAAAGTAATTTCAAAACCTTTCAAAAAAATACTTCTTACTTCAAAGATCTTCCAAGGCATTCAAAAATTCTTGTAAGGTTATAATTTATTACCTTATTTATCCTTTTATTTAAATAACCTTATGTATAAAATATTAATTAATATTAAACTTAAAATATGTCGTATACCTCCTTTAATATTTGTAAGGGTTTTAAATTAAATCAAATATTTCATACCTCATTGTATATAGCACGTTAAACTTTGACTTGCTTCTCGTGAGTCTTCTCAACTCTGCAACCCATGCTCTAAAATAGTCTTCCCTCTCTGAAATTAATGCTCCTCCTTGCTCATTAAATTTTGTCTTCAAGAGTTTTACTTTCCTTTATGTCCTCTCAGGATTTTCCAAGGCACTCCAATTCCAATGCATTCACTTTGTTGTATTCAAACTATTTTTGGTCCATGCATTAATAGACTCTTATAGATGTTGAACCTTCCTCCAATAATGATTGGTGTTCTAAAATTCAAGGTCCAAATGGCACCAAATATCTTTTACAATTCAATGGTCATTTCTTATGGTGCTCCAACCAACTATTCTTCAATTAATGCTTTGCAAGAATGTTATATTTTATGGGCTCAAATTATTTGAAGGTATTATGACTCATTAAAAATTGTAATTGAAATTTTACTCTTCTCCAATGGAAAATTTAATGTCCTCGAGGGATTATTCAATTCTCAACCTTACTTACGATGCTCCTAATTCACCCTAATTTGATTCTTTTGTTGCTTGGCTCTCAAAATTTTGAAATGCCCTGGTCTTGTTCAACTTTCCAACATCCATCCAATGCTCTTTTGGTTGTCTCTTCAACAACACTTTCCTCCTATGGTAGTTGAACCTTGGTGATTCTTCTCACCTCTTTGGCTACATTTTCAATGTCTAATGAATTCCAAAGTGTTTATGCTCTCCAAGATTCCTTTGCAATGATGCTTTCTCTTATATTTGGTGGCTCTTTGGTTTTTTGTATTCAAGATCTTCGACGTCTCATCTTGCTCATGTAACACTACCTCCTAAAACTCTTGGACTCTCTATCCAGTGACGTTTCATCTTCTTCTTTTATGTTACTTTCTCTATCTAATGTGGTGGATTTAATTCAATGGTGGCTCAACCAATACTATGGTGGCTCTTATTCACTATGGTGGCTATTATTCACTATGGTGGCTCCTCCTTCAATACAATGGTGCTTCTTCACTATGGTTGCTCTTATACACCTTTGGTGACTTATCTTCACCAAATTTTTGCAATTTTTAGCACACCTCTTGGTGTATTAAGACATCTCAAATCTTCCTTGCCTTTGATCACTATTCAATATATTTTGTTTACTCAATAGGACTTTAAAAAATTTGCACTTCAATTATAAAAACAACATATGCTACTTCTTATTATCACTCCATTTCAAGCAAGTTTTAACTTCAATATTTTTTTTTGTTTTTGCATATTTCACGATGATAATAATTTATCCTTCCTTGAATTGGAGATAATTAAGTTAAACTATATTTTTCTCCTTAAATAACTCTAATATGGTTCTTTCAAAAACCTTATAATGAACTAGTTTTAATACTTAAATAATGAATTTTTATAGCACCACTATCATACACCTTTTTGCTTCCTTTTGTAGCTAGTCTTCTTAGTTGTTTGATTCGCCTATTTGCTACCCCAAGTTTGTAAAATTTGTTTCTCTCATTTATACTCAATTTTTTCGTCAAATGTATCAATTTTGTAGCTCTAATTGCTGACCAAAACTATCTACATTTTAGCCTTTAGTTTGATATTCAAAAATCCTTTAACTTGCAACTTTCAATGTTGTTAAAGAATTAGCTTCTATGCTCTCCAAATGTCTTGATAAATTTCAACAATTATCCTTCTTCAAATGCTACCAAATATGTTTTTGCTTTGTCATCCAAAGATCTCTCAAATATACCCTGAATTTATCCAAATCGTAGCTCTATTTTCTCCTTATAATGATGCCCAATTTTGTATTCAATTCCTCATTTATTTTGCTGACTTCTTTTGTTATCAATACTTCCTTCAATTGGCTATCCAAGGGTACTTATAAATCTATCCAATTCTTCTTGAATTTGTAGATCTATGTCACCTTCAACTTGTCTTGTGACTCCTCAACTTCTATTGCAAAATCAACAATCTCCTCCTTTGCAAATCATACTTCAAATCCTTTATGGTTGTCTTCAATTTTTTCAAATTTGGTGGTCTCTTCTAGCTTCTTTCTCCTCCAATATTCTTGTGAAACTCTGAATTTAAATCTAGCCTCTTTCGCTGGACTCTATATCAAGAATCTAAATTTCTTGAGGTCTTCAAAAAACTTTTTCAAAATTTGGTAAAATTCTTACCAAATCCTTCTTCATTTTCGGCTTCTTTTTTGATGACAACAAGTGTCCCAACTTCTTCTTATCAGGAGCTTATCCTTGCTTGCAATATTCTACCTTGATATTTATTCAAATATTATCCAATGGCCACTTCTTTAACTTTTCAATAGGGCTTCTCTAGTTTTATTCTTCTTTATCCTTCCATGCTTTCTTGATATTTATTCTCTTGGGTCTCCTCTTTATAAATATTCAATAGAGATTATTTTTATTATTTCTTAAATATTCAACCTTCAATATTCTATGGGGACCTCTTTCTTGGATCTTATCTTTCTTAATATTTAATCTTCTATGGGGACCTCCTTCTTGGGTCTCCCAAATACTCAATATTAAATATTCTATGGGGCTCTCCTTCTTGTTTTCCTCAATATTTAATATCTATTCTTTTGCTGCAACAAAAAATAATCTTTACACCAGAAAAGAACATAGAATTTTAGGCAATCGAAGATGAAATTATTCTCTATTCATTGTAGGAAGCTTCTCAACTTCTGAGAACTAATTTTCTACAACAAAAACTTAGACAAAAACAAACAAAATCATATAAATCTCTAGATATCTAAAAACATATAAACTTCAGTAGTTATCCTTCAATCTAGTGGAAAGAGATCTATGTTGAGTCCTAGTCTTCACAAGTTTTTCTACAACCCTATGGAAATACTATAGCCAAAAAGCAATTAAATTTTTCTTTTTAGATGAGATCTCCTTATCTTCTCTCAATATCTCTTGTGGCTCTCCCTATCTCCTATCAATCTCTCTTGTGGATTTGATACCACTATTAGTTTTTGAATTCTAAATACTTATTGAAAAACAACCACAAGGTCTAAAATGAGCTTGCAATATTAAGTATAAGGTAATGGAAATATACTAAGCATGTACAACTTATAAGAAACTTCTTCAAATACTTATAAAATTGCCATTATTGAAATCTCATGAAAATAGTATATTGATATAAAATGGAGATCTCAAACTCTCCATACTTCATACATGCTCTACATTGTATTTAACTTGTTTTCTACTACTCCTCTACATTGTGCCATACAAATATTTCTCACAAAGTCCTATATGTAATGAGATGCAACTCTCGGCCTTCCATATTCCTATGACTCTTCAGCTTCCTATTATATGGACTCATGTGCACTCTACATGATGAACACTTGTGTAAATACACACCTAACTTCAAGATACTTGTGAATTTCACTTTTCTATTCTAAGGACTCATGTGCACATGGACTATGATGCAAATTTATATTATTTAATACTTTGCACATTCTACTACTACTTGTGTATTTATTACATTGCTTAAAGTAAATACTCAAACCCTACTGTAAGACATAATCCTAATCTAAATATGTACCCAAGATGGTACATTAGCATATGAAAGCACGAGATTCCGGTCAAAGGAAACACCAAGTGCGATTGCATTCAAAATTAAGCACGCTTAAGTCCTAGAAATATAAATTGCATGAAACGAAAAAGAGACACATTGAAAGAAACGCAATCAGATAAAGAAAACACAACCCTTTCATTAATTTCTTTCGGTCTCTGTTACAATAATGCCTCCTCCCTTTTCAGGGGCTAGGAGCGCAAATAGGGTTTGATTACAATCGTTGAATGATTCCTCCTTCCGCGTGCCCACGATTGCAATGGGCGAGCCAAGATGATGTCGCCACTGATGTCGATGAGTTCTTCGCCTCTGCTGCTTCTCCTCCGAACAAAGAAATGATCAAGACGTTAGTAGCACCTGCTGCAAATGAAAAGCATTCTCTCTCTAAAACTAACAAAATATGCATATGAGTATTTGCCTGAAACAATGAAAACAGTGAATCCAAATTGCTTCAAAACCTGATAGAAGGTAATAAAAGTTACCAGAAGGCCACTGCCACTGAGGCAGCTGGCCAATCCACCTTAAACTGGAATTCGTCCCTGGGCAGGACGAATTCTGACTGTAATTCATCCCTGGGTGGGACGAATTCTTCTGAGTAGGAGAAACCGACCTGCTGCTACTCCAATGTCAAATCCCGGGACCTGTAAAACTCTTGCAAATAGGGGGGTTAGGTAATTGGGGCCATTTTGGGACAACCCAGATGGTCGGATTTTCCCAATTTGGCCTCCACCTTCAGGAATTTGACCTTGACACCTGCAAGTTAGAGGAACGACAAAGCAATACAAAACACCCTAAACTCTGACCAAAAGCTACAAAATTGCAATTATAGACTAATCAGACCTAGTAACATAGAATGCAATCTAAAAAATAATCTAAAGTGCTCAAAAACTAAAATTAGGACTTGGGAGGTGCGGGGGTGCCCAAGTGGGCCTCCCACCGTTGGCCCTCGATTTTGGAGCCAATCCACCAAGGATAGGCCCAAAACCTTTTAGGATTGGGGGGTCGGCGAATTGGTAGGTTCGGATGTCCATGCGTCGGATTTGAGTAAGGTTCGAGCTTCCAAAGGCCACCCAACAACCTCCCTTGCAAAAGAGATTGATGGATGTAGGAAGGTGAACAAAGGGGGATGCAAGTGAGTCTTCAATTCAGCAGCACTCCGTTGCTTGAACACTCCTTCAACCTGTATGTTTTGGGTGAGAAAAGTCCCACATTTTATAGACCCAAGGGGTCTCTTTTGGGAGGGAAGCACAAAAGCCAAGTGTTGGCCATAGGCGCCATGTGGCAGTCTTGTCTTCCCATGAGGGAGGGGAGTCCTCAATTGACTTGAACTTTGATAAATGCTTCTTGTAACAGTCCTCTAACGGCCCTTCTGTCCACTTACACATGCGTGCAAGGTAGGAGCCCTTAACTGACTGTTCTGGGCTGCCACTTGGCACCATTTTCCTTTTTGCCCGTTAAGCTTAGAATTCGTCCCACCCAGGGACGGATTCAGAATTCATCCTGGGGTGGGACGGATTCTATTTTGAATTCATCCCTGGGTGAGACGAATACTGGGCAAAGTGTCCAAGTGTGCCAAATTGCTTCTTGACCTCACAAAATTGCTATGAAAGTGGTTAAGACCATTGTTTAACCTCTGAGGGCTGCCCTGGGGGCTGTGTTTGCCAAAGCGATCAGTGTTTGCAGTCACATAATTGGATTGGTGCTGTTTTGGTGTCTACAAATGCCCCTTTTTGGGAAGCGCTGCGGGTGACGCAGTGCTGAGCAAAAAAATAGATAACCAAAGCACTAATGATTAGGGTTTCTTGGTAACCTAACCAACTTTTGATGTCCCAAGTATGGAAAGGGCATGCATTCTTGAATCCTTGCTTCTGACGAGCTAAGGAATTTGATTTCAAGTATTAACCTGTTTTGGTGAGGTGTGACTTGAACTTAGACATTGATAAGTCATGAACAAGTGAAGGGCATTTTTATCCTCAAGGGGAACCTTGTGTTCATGATTCACGAAATGCCAAGTGTTTGATTGATTTGATTGTTGCTTGTTTACTGCCCCAAGCAGGAGCGTGATTGTCTTTGTCAATGATTCTTTGAATGCATGTCGTTTTCCTTAATTGGGTGTGTGATTGTTGATTGGTGACTAAGTGTGACTACCCCCTCAAGCGATGAATCGATGAGGGAATGACCTTCGTGAGAGAAGCGACGAGTCGCTTGACCCAAGATGACTTGTGCAAGGTTGCCTTTAGAGGGTTTACCATTGAGCGTGTGCAATTTTTCCAACATATGGACCTATTTTTGGTGGGTGTTAACCCTTTTGGTGATGTCATAATGAGGTGAAATCGTTGAAAACCTATTTCCCGTGGAGCGGTCCAGCTATGATAGCCTTCTTGGGGAACTAGGAGAGCGATAATTTGGACCTCGACATCAATTTTCCCTGCCTAGATGTTAAGTGCATGAGCACTTATGCCTGGCAATGTTTTTGTGTGTTTTTGTTGAATTTTGTACTGTTTTTGTTGTTTTTTATGACACCATTTGGTGATTGAATTGTCGGCAATCCGTCCTCCCGTGGAGCGGTCCGGCTATGTTAGCCTTCTTCGAGAGTAGGATAGTGAAAATGCAAACCCCGACATCGATTTTGCTATGCCAAGAGGTTAAGTGCAAGAGCACTTGTGTCTGGCAATGTTTATTGCTTGTTTTGTGTTGCATTTTTTTTTGTTGTTTTGTTGTTTTTTGTGACACCATTTTGGGATTAAATTTTCAAAATATGTCTTCCCCTGGAGCGGTCCGGCTATGGTAGCCTTCTTAGGGAGTAGGATAATAATAATTTGTGACCCCGATGTCGAATTTGTATGCCCATGTTGTCAGTTGCATTTGCAATCCTGTCAGGCAGTTTTATTGTCTGTTTTTAGTGCATTTTTAGTCATTTTTCTTGATTTTTTTTGTTCTGGCCTGAATTCGTCCCTGGGTGGGATGAATTCCAGCTGGAGAATTCGTCCCTGGGTGGGACGAGCACTGATCAGAGTGCTCATCCCAGTCAAGGATGAATTCCAGTGCAAAATGCCTATTTAAGGGCCAAAACTTGATTTTGGCCTCATTTGTGTCATTTTTTTCTTGCGATTTTGGAGCTCTGGGAGGAGGAGGTAATTCTGCGAAGCGAAGCGCTGTTGGAATTCTCACTGCCATCATGAGTGCACAAACTGGTTCGAGCGGCGGAGCCGAGGCGAGACCTGTAAGTGACCCTAGGGTTTATTTGCTTTAATGTATTGTTTTTGTGTTGCGCTTTTCAAAACTTTAAGATTTTTTTGTTATGTTTTTTGTTTAACAACTAAGGTTAGAAACCCTAGAATTGAAAATTTTATCTTTTTCATTTATTTATTTATCATTTTTTGTTTTTTTTTTTTTTGTTTGCTTGCAGGTTGTTAGGAGCCGCTACCGTGTACCCGCTGCCTTTACTGAGGCGCGGTTGGCCTTGACTGATGGTGACTGGGAATGGCTTGATGCCCTTGGGCTCAAGCAGGTGGCTCAACTGGAGCCTGTGGTTTCGGATCAGGCCTATCTGACGGCCCTGATCAAGCTTTGGGATCCGCGAACAAATACTTTCCATCTCCCGACAGGGGAGATGACTGTGACTCTTGAGGACGTCTATCGGTTTCTTCGGATTCCGATAGATGGTCTGCCTATTAGGACATCTCTGTTTGATCTACGGACTGCTATACTCACAAGATGTTTTGGGCATGGTGGGGAGCTGGGTGTAGCAGACCCAGTGGAGACAGTCGAGGCGGATTGCCAGGCTGGCAGGATTTTGGTTGGCTGGTGGAAGGAGAGGGGGGTGTTAGGAGTGAGGCACGCATTTCTGATGGGCCTCATTTCTAACATTCTTCTCCCTGATTCGTCAGTGTGAGGTTCCCGTGGAACCTGCTGGATTTGGTGTGGCGGTTGGCAGAGTGCCCGATAGAGGCACCGTTGATCCTGATATGGGGACAGACTTTGTTGGCGCAGCTTTACGGGGAGCTGTACGGGGTCCGCTGTCGACAACGGAAGGGTGTCAGTTGCAGCTTTTTGTTGCAGTGCTAGGGTTGGCAGCACATAGCTGTTGAGAGGCCTACCGGGTTACCATGGACGACTCGGGCGGCGATGGAGGATGATGATATTGGTTATGCATCTTTGTGGCGACGGTCTACGGAGCAGGGGCAGAGTCGACGATGGGCGGGTGCAGTTGATCACTACATTGATGCCTTTTCATGGCTCACTCCAGGGGAGGTGTTTTGGCATCCCTATCGGGACTGTCCAGCTTGGCCTGAGGCTGGAGAGTGGCTCCGAAAGGTGCGGAGGGAGCGATGGTTGACTAGGCGGCACGGGACGGAGCATGAGTTCTTTTCGTATCGTCGGGTTACACGATAGTTTGGGGTGCACCAGGGGTTGCCTGGTGAGCCCGTTGGCTATCGTCGTCGGGGAGATGAGAGGGATCTGGAGCCACCTATCCTCGTGCCATTGGGCGAGGATTCGGATGCGGTTATTGAGGTGTTGGATGTGGATGACGTAGGTACTACCACTGAGTATGACTCGTGGTGGGTTTTGCGGTGCTGGAGAGGAGAGGGTCCACTCGGAGGTGCGAAGGCGGTAGTGGAGGCTGTGAGGCAGCAGGGGGTGATTGGGGAGGGTCGTTGGATGATGCAGACATGGCAGATGTGGGAGATGAAGATGTGGACTTGGGTGTTCCGGAGCAGCCAGAAATGCAGGACGTGGAGGAGCAGTTGGAGCCTGAGTAGGCTACTGTCCCCGTAAGTCCCATGCATCCGACAGATACGAAGGGGGTGGGGTCGGATGTAGGTGATGAGGTTGCGCGGCTTACAGAGCTGCTACGGATGTGAGATCTGGAGAGGGATCTTTTGCGGGCTCAGTTGGCAGAGCGGGATAGATTTTTGGCGCAACGCGATGATGCATTGTCTATCTATCATCGGTGGGAGGCAGAGTGGTGTCTATACCGGATAGACTTGGAGAGGGAGGTCATCCGCCTTGGCGGGCGGCTCCCTGAGCCTTCGATCAGTAGATCTTCTCGACGGACGAGGGATAGTCTGACTGAGCAGTCAGCATCATCTCGCCGCAGGCGGTTAGATGAGGGAGGTGGTAGTAGGCATGATGCGGGGGCTAGCAGTAGCCGCCCTGCAGGGTCCCGTAGGACCCACACCACGGGGGGTAGTTCCCGTCGCACCGATCCTGCATGATCATGGTGGCCGATGCCTTAGGTTGGGTTTTGGATATGATTGCGGGGTCTGAGGACCTATTTTGTAGCCTGCGGGCATCTTTTTGACGATATATATATATATATATACCGGTTTTATTTTTGGATTTGTACATGTGATGATGTGATTTTTGTTATGCATGTTTATTTATTTGATGAATGCAGATGAATTGAATTGTTTTAGATGCCTATGTGATATGCAAAATGGATGAATGCTATTTTTATTTATCTGGTTTTTCTTTGCTATTTTTGTATTTTCTGATGGTATCATAAGGATGATAAGTAGCGCAGTTGGTTTTGGGATGAATGTAAGATTTTCTGAGATTCAGACAGTTTTAACTCACTATCCATAACTGTACTTTATCTTACAGGACTTTTGAACAAGGTACGAATCGGACCTATTTTTGATCGAGTTATTTAACATCCTTGTGTGTGCAATTGAGTTCATTTAGTGGTATTTGTTAGGATACCGCCAGTGCCAACTGGGCTTTCAACCGAACCTGTACTGAGGATCACCTACTTAGCTCCACGAATTCCTTTGTTGTATGTACTAAGATTAATCCGCGGTGTAATCCAGGATGTCATAAGCTAGCTCATCCACATGCAAACATTGATCTGTATGCAAGTTAATGTGACAGATATATCGTCATGCGGGAGGTTTACTTCTGTTACCGAATTGGTATTGAAGCTTGCCTTATGACCTACAGAATGCTGAGAGTTCCAGGGATTCAAGGTCAACTCCCTTCTTTTTTTCAATTGTATTGGGATACTTGCTCTTTTGTAGTGATAAGATCACTGTTTATTTTGATTGATTTTTCTTTTGAGCAAGGGATTGGGGATATGGAGTGACGAAAATCACTGTTGTTTGTGCCTTTTGATGTGTGCACTATAGTTTGTCAAATTTTTGAGTTTTGACATTTTGCAAATTTTTGTGTTTTGCAACTATTGAGAACTTTAGGGATTCTTAGGGAATTGGGTAGGGAGGAAGCTTGTCCTTTTGCCAACTCTCAGCATTCTAGGGGTCATTCGCACGGGGGGATGAGCAAGATAACCGTTTCGCTTGTGGTGACCTAGATTATTTTGCAGGTTTCATCTTTCGTTCACACAATTTTGGGAATTTTAGTGTTTTGATTTGTGTTGGGATGTTACGTAACAAGGTGTATTTCAAGTATGACTCTACCTTTGTAAAATCCGTTCGACTTGGTACACTACATGGCTAAAGAGGAAAATGATGACTGAATCACTGAAACTCTTAGTACATTCCCAGACCACTGACTGTAGTGTGGTAAAATTTATGCATGGTGTTTTTATTGATTTTGATGAATTCGAGTATGCCTAGAATTGAGATGCAAATCTTTGTTGTTTTTGATAATTTTTGTTGTTTTGTTTTTGTTGAATTTCTTGATTTGTTTGACCAAGAGATTGCGATAATCCTTGGAGCTTTTTGGGTTGACCAAGAGATTGCGATAATCCTTGGAGCTTTTTGGGTTGACCAAGGGATTGCGATAATCCTTGGAGCTTTTTGTATTGACCAAGAGATTGCGATAATCTTTGGAGCTTTTTGTATTGACCAAGAGATTGCGATAATCTTTGGAGCTTTTTGGGTTGACCAAGAGATTGCGATAATCCTTGGAGCTTTTTGGGTTGACCAAGAGATTGCGATAATCCTTGGAGCTTTTTGGTGACCAAGAGATTGCGATAATCCTTGGAGCTTTTTGGGTTGACCAAGAGATTGCGATAATCCTTGGAGCTTTTTGTTTGTTTGTTTTTGTTGAAATTTTTTTTTTTTTTTTTGGTACATGGCTTTCTTAGATATGAAATGGTCGCAAATGACTGATATTCAAGGGTTCTGTTTCCTTGATACCGTCAAGAGAAGCTAGCCTGTACGTTCCTGGTCCTATTTTGCTATCAATGACATAAGGACCTAGCCAATTTGCCGTGAATTTGTCCCTCATATGGGACGGCAAATTAGAGTTTTGTTGGTTTTCCTTCAGAACCAGATCACCAACCTAAAAGTCTCTTAGGTGAACTTTCATGTTGTAAGCTCTCTTAAGCCACTCTTGATAGATACATAAGTGCTCGAGAGCATTAACGCATCTTTCGTCAAGCAACGTAAGCTGGTCTAACCGGGCCTGCCGTGCAGTGTCATCATCGATGAATTCCTGCATTGATATGCGGAGGGAAGGAATTTCCAACTCGAGAGGCATTACTGCCTCTGAGCCGTACACTATTGAAAACGGATTTGCCCCAGTGGGCGTCCGAATGCTAGTGCGATATGCCCAAAGGGCAAGTGGGATTTGTATGTGCCAATCCTTATGACTGTCTGCGATGGTCTTTTTAAGGATGGCGACTAGCATTTTGTTTGACGCCTCTGCTTGCCCATTTGCTTGCGGATAATAGGGTGTTGAAAAGCTGTGCTAAATTTTGTACTTTGTGGTTAAAGCACGCATGTCTTTGTTCTTGAATGATGGCCCATTATCCGAGATTATTTTGGATGGAATACCAAAACGACATATGATGTAATGCAAAATGAACTCCGCAATGCGGGGTCCTGTCGTAGAGGTTAACGGAATTGCTTCCACCCATTTGGTAAAATACTCTATGGCCGTTATGATAAACGTGTGACGGCCTGACGATGCAGGGGAGATCTTTCCGATTAGATCGAGGCCCCACTGTGAAAATGGCCAAGCAGACTGGACTGTCTGTAGGGCCTGGGAAGGTGCGTGCATCAAATTGGCATGATGTTGACATTTTACACACCTCTTGACATACGCACAGCAATCTCGCTCTAAATATGGCCAATAATAGCCCATGCGAAGAATGCACTTTGCAATGGCCATACCACTGAAGTGGCCGCCACATGTACCGTCATGCGCTTGGGTGACTGCCCAAGTGGACTCTTGTTGGTCCAAGCAACGAAGAAGAATTCCGTCGTAGCTGTGACGATATAGAATGTCTCCTATCAAGACATATTTTGCCGCTTTCTGTTTGAATGTTTATTTTGTGGCTTGCGTCAATCCAAAGGGTAGATTACCTAACTTGAGGTAGTCTCTTATGGGTAAATACCAGTCCTGTTGATCGAATACCTCTACAGTTTGAACAGCCAATCCCTTTTGGAGTTCTTCTCTAACAAATGCTGATTGGGATAGAACTTGTAAGAATAGCATTGTGTTGCTATTAATGGGAGTGGGGGAGAATAAAGACCCCCAGTTGGCATGAATCAGATAGTCTCGGATTCGAAAGAACTTATCCGAAGATGGTTCGATCTGGATCATGTGGATTCCTGGCGTCAGGTCTGAGCTTGCGCGCTCCATCGCGGGTTGCGATAAGGTTTTGACCTGAATGGTTGTTACATTACCGAAAAGGTCTTGCGGGATTAGTGACCCTAAGGAGGCCATTGTGTCCGCAAAACGATTCTATGATCGAGGGAGTGCCTCGATGTCATACCACTCAAGTTTTGCTAGGAATTTATCCACGAGGGCTTTATAGGCCTTCAGAACTGGGCATTTGCATTGATATACCCCTTTGAATTGATTGAAGATTAACAGTGAATCGCCAAAGATGTTAAATCTTTTGATGTTCATGGCGATTGTTGTCTGAAGACCTAGGAGCAAGGCTTCATATTCAGCATTGTTTTTGGTGCACTGGAAGTTTAATTTAAATGACAGGGGCATTGGAGCACCCTGCGGTGTGAAGAATACAATTCCTGTGCCACCACCTTGCTCGCATTTAGAACCATCGAAAAATAAGGTTATGTCGGCCTGAGACTCAGGCTCTTCAGAATCTAGCGATTCTGAGACATGGAAGACCTCATCATCGGGTAGTTCTATGACCAGAGGTTGATCGTCTTCAAGAGGAGCCTCTGCTAGTTGATCGGCGATGACTTGTACTTTTATAGATTTTTGCCCAATAAACTCAATGTCAAATTCCGTCAACAACATGATCCATTTCGCCGTGTGGCTACTATGATAAGTACGACTCATCATGTATCGCAATGGATTTTCCTTAGACACAACATACGTAGTGTTGCTCAGCATGTAGTGGCGTAGCCTTTTGGTAGCAAACACCACTGCCAAGCAGAGTTTTTCAACGTATGCATAGTTAAGTTCGTAACTAACCAGGGTGCGGCTAAGATAGTAAGTAGCCTGTTCTTTATGAAGTTCATTCTTCTGGGCTAGCATTGCGCCCGGTGCCACCTCGATGGCTGAGATGTATAAGTAGAATGGCACACCTGGTCTAGGTAGTGCCAATACTGGCGGCGAAGCCAAGTATTGTTTGATTTCATCAAAGGCTGACTGGCACTCGTCATCCCAATGAAATGTGACCCCTTTGTGCAATAGTTTGTTCATTGGTCGGCATTTGTCAGATAATTGCGTTATGAAGCGTTTAATCGACGCGACCTTTCCTTGCAGACTTCTGAGCTGCTTGATAGTGGTTATGGGAGCCATTTCAAGGATTGCCTTGACTTTGTTTGGGTCCACTTTGATGCCTCTCTTGGAGACTATAAAACCCAAGAGTTTTCCATATGTGACGCCGAACACGCACTTCTTGGGATTCAGTCTGACCTTATGCTCTATGAGGCGATCAAGAATCTTTCTTAAGTCATCGAGATGATCTGAGCGTAATTTAGACTTGGCTAACAAATCATCCATGTAATCTTCCAAAGTTTTGTGCATGTAATCATGGAAGATATACGTCATAGCACGTTGGTATGTAGCGCCAACATTTTTAAGGCCAAAAGGCATGACCTTATAGCAAAATGTCCCCCAAGGCATTGTGAATGCCATTTTGAGTTGGTCTTCAGGATTGATACGAATTTGATTGTATCCTAAAAAACCGTCCATAAGGGAGAGCATTTCGTGACCTGCTGTAGCGTCTACCAATGCATCAATGCTTGGCAAGGGGAAATCATCCTTAGGACTCACTTTGTTTAGGTCTCGAAAGTCGGTGCATATGTGAATCCTCCCGTCGGGCTTCTTGACGGGAACCATGTTGGACAACCATGGCGGATAATCCATGCAGATGACAAATTGGGCATCCAACAACTTTTGCAATTCGTCTTTGACCATCAAGGCCACTATTGGGTGCATTTTTCTTAGTTTTTTCTTTACTGGCTTGATTTTCGGATCAAGCGTTAAATTGTGCATGACTAGTTGCGGGTCTAGTCCTGGAATATCTTTGTATGACCATGCAAAAACCTCCTTCTTTTCTTTAATAAGGGCAATGTAATCGGCTTGCTCTTCGGGGGAAATGCTTACCCCCAGCTTGAGAATCCTTGGATTCATTGGATTTGTACCGATGTCTACGTCAGTCATCTCTTCGACTAACATGTGAGATCCGTCCTCCAACTGATGTGGAGTTGGGATTAAATGGATATCATCAGCTGAGTTAAGATCTGCGTTTGGGACCTCGAGTCCCTCTTCAGCTTGAAAAATATCCTGAGTTGTCCTTGGGGTAAAATGAAGCATTTCACCGAAATGCCAGTACTCTGATGGTGACAATGGTGAATTGACGCGATCCCAGTCAATGGCATCCATGTTTAGATGTAATGACATTGATGGATTGGTCGGATTGCGGATGGGTGTGGTCAAATCAATGGAGACCATGTGGATGGAATGAATTTGGTCTCCAGAACCACGGGTGTGATGACTCGATTTTTTCAGATGTTCCCTATACTCTGGATCTGGCTCTACGGGAACAGGCACGAATGGATCCTCTCTAGGTGCAAATTCGTCTCTATGTGCGAAAAGGAAGGCGGGGTCTTCCCTCGGTACTGTTGTCCTAATGGGATCTCGAGGTGGACGATGCTCATCTTGAATTTGGAGCCATAGGCCTAACACTTGGTCCCACCTCGTTGGGTCTAAGTGCCATTTGTGTCCTAACCGTATACCCATTTGTCCCATTAGATCTTCATGGGTTAGAGCACGGTGATGTCATCGCGCATGTCTGAGATAGTCCATCTCAGTCTTGTCTTCTGAATCGCTTTCATAGATCCAAAATTGTTCATCCTCTTCAGCATCTGTTGCTTCCGACATTGAGGACTCTTCCTGTTCCAGTGAATTAATCTGGTCCCATTGCGGTTGTTCCACTCTCAGTGGAGGGACCTGATTCTTTTGAGACTGTGTTGTTTCGTCTGGAACCTCTAAGGGGAATAGTTTCAGAAAAATGTCTGGAAGCCGTTGTTGTTCTCTTTGATGACTGCTCTCTGGACTCTCACCTCTCTCTAGCAAAGGAGAGGGATTATTGCTATTTCCAGGGGTGTTTTTATACCATGGGAGATAATCCCCCAATGTGTATTCTGTGTTTGGATTGGCGTATGGGTCTTGAGCCAATCCCCCCTTGTTGCCTATTTCTAGGCCTTGCATGTTTTCAACCAAGATGTCTAATGGCAGGGGATGGTTGAACCCTACCCCCGACTTGTCGTATGGCATCTGATATCTTGGTTGGCAAAGGATCCGCATCCCTTGCTCATATATGCCTAACCCATACCCATGCCAATTGCATTGTTCAAGATATTTTAGGGCAAATTCTGGGTTCGACAGATAATTGATGTTCTCGACAAAAGGTTCTTCATATGTTTCCTTTTGTTCGCATGGTTCAGAACCATGATCAAGGCCCCCATACACAAAATTCGTCTGGTTCGGTGGGTAGCCTAGAGGGACGATTGTTCCAATGGGAAGGCGAGGTCTTCCCATGTCTTGTACTGACTCCAGTGTGGGGGTTGCCACAACATTTTGCACTATGTATTCTCCCAGGCCTGTCTTGGCCATCTCAACAGTGATTGTTGATGATTGGGTAGGAGGAAACGGTAGTCCTTCCTGAGTCCATTCCATGTTTGGTTGTTCAAGAATCTTGGTTTCCGTTGCGTTGGCCGCTTCCTCTGTTGATATTGCTGAGATCATGGGCAACCCCTCTTCTAGAGGCTTAACCTCTTCCATGATTTGCTTTCCCTTGTCCTTCTGTTGGACCACGATAGGTGGCGTTGATGATGAAGGAGCCGATGATGAAGTCTCACCTGGCTGGGATTTTGTCTTATTTGCCACCAGTGGCGCCTGCGGTATCGGACCCTGTTTAGATGGATTTAAATGAAAATCCAAATGCGTTGATGGTAGGGTCGATTGAGGTATAAATTGTACCGCATTGCAATACTTGAAGGGCTCTAAGTCCATTGGGACTACATGTATTTGCCATTCATAGGCATACTTCAAGCACTGGTGTGCGATCGAGGGGACACACTTCATGTCCCTGATCCAAGGCCGCCCTAGCAGTATGTTATAAGCCATTTCGCCTTCCAACACATGGCACAGTGTAGGTATTGACTTTTGTCCTACCTGTATAGGCAGAACAACCGTGTCGACTGTCGAGCAAATTGCATCGTTAAAAGCTCACAGTGTGTACGTGGAAGCTGTGATGTGAGAGGCTGGCAGTTTTAAATGCTTTAACAGCTGCAGTGGTTATGATGTTCTTGGACGAGCCGGTGTCTATCGACACTCTCTTGTACGGCATCCCGTTGACCCACGCGATAACGTGCAGGGGTGGATCCGGCATGTCATTTGATATTGTTTTGACCTCATTTTCTTTGAATGTGATGACAGGCTCCGTACATTGTTTCACATGTCCCACGAAGGCATTGAAAGAATTAGCTTCGTGGGGTTGTAATTCAATGGCTTTTAATATGTCCATAAGAGCTTCTCTATGTGGAGCTGATTGTTGAATAAGCTCATAGATGGACAGCCTAGCTGACGTGGTCCGCAAACTCTGCGTGAGTTTGGTTTGTATCGTGACCTCAGGTCTAGGCGGAGGTAACTGCGTTGGGCGTTGTTGAGGCTACAATGTCGACGGAACTTCCCTCGCAGGTACCTCGGGGGCAACTGCTGGGTATTTTCTGTTCCTTGTTACAATGCTAATCATTCCCACAAATCCTTGTGTGGGAAGATCTTGTCGTACCTCGTTTATTTGGAGCGGTTTTGTCTGTGCCTCGTGGGCAGGCAAGGGGTCCTTGAATACCCCCATTTGTTGGTTGTTAGGTGTGATGGGGTTGTCCACGACCAATGTTCGATTGTCGATCAAATCCTGGACTAGTTCTTTGAATTTCCAGCACCCATTTAGGTCATGTCCTCTGCGTCTATGAAATCTGCAATACAATTCCTCCCTATACCCCCTAGGCTTGGGAACATTAGGGTCAAAAATTTGGATTTTTGGTAGAGTAACCAGATTCGCCGCTGACAAGCGATCAAATAAGGAGTCCCTAGACTCCGCATACGAGGTGAATTTTCGCCTAGGGCGACGCTGTTGATACTGTTCCTGTCTCCTGTTATCTCTTTCGTAAGCAGGAGGCACTGCCTGGTAGTTAGCCTTTTGAGGCTGCGTTTCTTGCACGGGCGCTGGGACATTTATCGCAACTTGGTTGATTGCGGCATGTTGTGGTTGCGTTGTCCCGGTTTTAGTGGTTTTATTCCACTCTTTCTTCTTAGGCTTGGCAATTGCGCCTTCGCCTATCTTAATCTCTTCTATGACTCTGGCTTGCGCCAAAGCTTCTTCTAAGCTGTCATATTGTCACAGCAACAATAGACCAGAGATTGATTTTAAACAACTTTTCACGAACATTTGCGTGAGGTCCGCCATGGGAGGACGGTAGGATAACTTAGAAAGCAAAGCTCTCCATCGGTTCCCGTACGCTGCCATTTTTTCCTCCTCAAATTGTTTAAGGCTAGCAAGATCGCTAAGTGATGCCTTCTTCCTTGTGTTGAAGGCGAAGCGTTCAAGAAATGCATCTACTAGCTGATCTAAGCTGCTTATGCTGTGTTTGGGCAGCTGTGTGAACCAATCCGAGGCGGGGCCTGCGAATGTGGTTATGAATGTTCTAAGCAATAATGCGTCATTATCTTGAATGCCGAAGCATTGGCTTAGAAACCGTGTAACATGTTCCTGTGCGTCCTCTTCACCTTTAAAAACTGCCAATTGAGGCAACTTGAAGTGTTCGGGGTAAAGAGGTGTAGGCACTGAGGGATGCACCGAATTATTGTGGAGTAGACGTAATGTGGGTTTTTGATGCCCAGCAGCTTTTGTCTCCATCGACTCTAAACGCTCCAATAGCGCTTGGTATGCATCGGAAGATTTTATTTCTTCCTCTCTTGTTTGCTCTTGTTGCAAGTTACGGTAAACTGGAGGCCTATGGAGGGGTGGCCGAATGGCATCCCTCCTGCCTTGATGGGGAGTTTCGATATACTCATCTTCTGTTTCATACTCCTCGTAAAATTCTTGAGGAGTCTCAGGGCAAAACCTATGACCCTGATCAAGTTCTTGCTGAAGGTACCCATCATTGTTTCGGGGAGTTGCCTCCCTCTCGAATCTATGGGGTCTTGGAGGCGAGCTTGACGAGGTCGTGGAGACCTGTCTTGTACCAACGGATTATGCCTCTCATACTGTTCAGCTCTTTGGATGCGATGGGTTGGCCCCCTCTCAGGTATTCCATAGCGTAACTCATCCGCTTCGCGTTGCATGTGTTCTTTATCCAAGCGATATTGATACTCTATCTCTTGCTGACTTTGTTTAAGCCGCATGATTTGGGCTTGACGGGTGGTATATCTGGTGACAGCCGGATCAATTTGTTCTACCCTATTTTTTTTAGAAGGTTCAAATGTTCCTCCTATGGGTTTACCTCGATTTTGATGTTCTAAAATCTCAAGGGGTCGCTTCCCTCTGTCGAGGTAGGCAGTATGTGCTCGAGGTTCTGGCCTCAAGGGGTGATCATGATATCCTGCTGGTGCGGAAATGCAAGGCTCCCGCATTGTTTGTTGCTCTCGAGGAATGCGATGGTTTTCCTCATACTCCCTTTCATGGGTGTAAATGGGATGGGCGGAGTTAGGTCGCCCTATGTAAGGAGCCCTGCGCTTCGGATTTGGTCTCTCTGTTCTGATGATAGGTAAAGAAGGGATGCCATATCCACGTTGCCCCTCTAAATGAACAGTGTGCCTGTTTAGCGCTTCATTGCGCGGTGGCCACTCATGCCTACCTCCAAGAGGTGATTATTTATTTATGTCAAGGTCTACATGTAAGGCATCTTCCCGAAAGGGGCTGCTTTGAATAGGCATACCCCACCGAGGATTCTGAATTGGATTCTTTTGTAGGTTTAACCTATAAGGCGATATGACCAAATCCTCAGGACTGAAGTGGAGGCAACTTGCGCCTGCTTTTTGTGTACCTTCCGGAGCTTCCGCCCTTGATTGGGCTTGACTGCGGGTGTACACCATTGCGGTGCTTCTATGCTATCTAAATAAGTTTTTATCTCATTTTTATGTTTTTTTTTTTTTTTTTTGTCTACACTAAGCAGAATTAAACACACACATTCACAAAACCGTGATTATCTCTTTTAAGGATTCTTGGTGTGCCCTAGACTGGTTTAGTGCATTTTGATGTTTTGTTTTGTTTTTGTAGATTTTGTAGAACGTTTAAATGCATCATGTAGGCTCTTATAACTCCAAAAATGTCGACCCTTCAATATACTAGCCAGGTCGATATACCAACCTCTCTATATACCCGCCCTTACGAGAGGGAGACTATAGGTACGTGAGAGCAGAAGGTACGTGGTACGTAGGCGGTACGAAAGGGGGATTGTCCTATTAATGGCACCTACCATAGAAAACTTATCCTCATGCGCATGGGAATCACCCCAGCTACGCTCGGTCTGTCTTCGTCAGGATTTACGCCTAACAACAGTTGACAATCGGGAAATGGATGCAAATCAAGCCAAGGCGGTGATTAAATCCACCAATGGTCTTGATCAAGGGCTGGGGTCTTACGACCAGCTCCTTGGTTTAAAGTTTTTTCGTGATGTGTGTGGGATTCGTTTTATCCAACAAAATGAAACTAGCATACATGACTTTTCCTAATGCAATGCAATATTAAATGAAAACAATTAACAAAATAGAAATAGAAATAGAAAAATATAACAGAGATCATGAAAATCCCTACCTCTTCTCTGCCTGCTCCTGTTGTCTCTGAATTTCTACTCTGAAAATCCGCAGACAGGAATTCGTCCCTCTGGGAGACGAATTGTAGAACAGAATTCGTTCCACCCCAAGATGAATTTGAATTCGTCTCAGGGTCAGACAAATTACAGAAAAGGATTCGTCCCTGTCAGAGACGAATAGCAGTCTGCAACAAAAAAAATGTACCTGTCAAGCACAAACACAAAAATTTAATTAGTTTCTGTGATTTCAAAAACCAGGGAACAGATTCCCACCGTGATCGCCACTGAAAGCACGAGATTTCGGTCAAAGGAAACACCAAGTGCGATTGCATTCAAAATTAAGCACGCTTAAGTCCTAGAAATATAAATTGCATGAAACGGAAAAGAGACACATTGAAAGAGACGCAATCAGATAAAGAAAACACAACCCTTTCATTAATTTATTTCAGTCTCTGTTACAATAATGCCTCCTCCATTTTCAGGGGCTAGGAGCGCAAATAGGGTTTGATTACAATCGCTGAATGATTCCTCCTTCCGTGTGCCCACGATTGCAATGGGCGAGCCAAGATGATGTCGCCACTGATGTCGATGAGTTCTTCGCCTCTGCTGCTTCTCCTCCGAACAAAGAAATGATCAAGACGTTAGTAGCACCTGCTACAAATGAAAAGCATTCTCTCTCTAAAACTAACAAAATATGCATATGAGTATTTGCCTGAAACAGTGAAAATAGTGAATCCAAATTGCTTCAAAACCCGACAGAAGGTAAGAAATGTTACCAGAAGGCCACTGCCACTGAGGCAGCTGGCCAATCCACCTTAAACTGGAATTCGTCCCTGGGCAGGATGAATTCTGACTGTCATTCGTCCCTGGGTGGGACGAATTCTTCTGAGTAGGAGAAACCGACCTGCTGTTGCTCCAATGTTGGATCCCGGGACCTGCAAAACTCTTGCAAATAGGTGGGTTAGGTAATTGGGGTCATTTTGGGACGACCCAGATGGTCGAATTTTCCCAATTTGGCCTCCACCTTCGGGAATTTGACCTTGACACCTGCAAGTTAGCGGAACGACAAAGCAATACAAAACACCCTAACCTCTGACCAAAAGCTACAAAATTGCAATTATAGACTAATCAGACCTAGTAACATAGAATGCAATCAAAAAAATAATCTAAAGTTCTCAAAAACTAAAATTAGGACTTGGGAGGTGCGGGGGTGCCCAAGTGGGCCTCCCACCGTTGGCCCTCGATTTTGGAGCCAATCCACCAAGGATGGGCCGAAAAACTTTTAGGATTGGGGGGTCGGTGAATTGGTAGGTTCAGATGTCCATGCGTCGGATTTGAGTAAGGTTCGAGCTTCCAAAGGCCACCCAACAACCTCCCTTGCAAAAGAGATTGATGGATGTAGGAAGGTGAACAAAGGGGGATGCAAGTGAGTCTTCAATTCGGCAGCACTCCGTTGCTTGAACACTCCTTCAACCTGTATGTTTTGGGTGAGAAAAGTCCCACATTTTATAGACCCAAGGGGTCTCTTTTGGGAGGGAAGCACAAAAGCCAAGTGTTGGCCATAGGCGCCATGTGGCAGTCTTGTCTTCCCATGAGGGAGGGGAGTCATCAATTGACTTGAACTTTGATAAATGCTTCTTGTAACAGTCCTCTAATGGCCCTTCTGTCCACTTACACATGCGTGCAAGGTAGGAGCCCTTAATTGACTGTTCTGGGCTGCCACTTGGCACCATTTGCATTTTTTCTCGTTAAGCTTAGAATTCGTCCCACCCAGGGACGGATTCAGAATTCGTCCTAGGGTGGGACGGATTCTATTTTGAATTCGTCCCTGGGTGAGACGAATACTGGGAAAAGTGTCCAAGTGTGCCAAATTGCTTCTTGACCTCACAAAATTGCTATGAAAGTGGTTAATACCACTGTTTAACCTCTGAGGGCTGCCCTGGGGGCTGTGTTTGCCAAAGCGATCAGTGTTTGCAGTCACATAATCGGATTGGTGCTATTTTGGTGTCTACAACATATACCAAATAATGTAATATATTCCAAAAAAACCAAGGTCCACCATCCCTTATTTTATCCTTTATTTATGAACTAGAGATACAAGGAGTTGTATGCTAAGGCTATTAGACAATTGGTTAATACTACAAAGTCTAGGAGTTTCTTAATTAGTGCTTCCCTAGATTTACAATAGATTATTGTGGATATTTTAGAGTTTAAAAGTGGAAAATTTTCTTCCACATATATGGGTATTCCCTTATCTCATAAGGGAAACAAGAACGAGCTTTGGGATTAAGTATTGCATATAACAAATATTATTTGGTAAGTTGTAACAATAAGTTCTTAATCATGGATGGAATGCTATAACTCATAAAGTAAACTGCAATTCATTTCTACTTAAATGATGTCATTTTTGAGATTATCAACATGTATAACCTTCAAATTTAATCAAATTCAAAGATATTTTCTTTGGAAAGGATGTGAGGAAAAATTTATATTTTCTCTTTGTAAGTGGGATAGAGTTTGTAAAGGAAGAATACACAGGATATTATAAACTTATTATTTTTGCCTTAGTGGAAATCTTGGTTGGATATTATTGGAAGATGGAGTAAAGAGTTAGACAAAAATGTTACTTCAAAAATACATAGGTTCTCTTGATGCAAAAAATTATTTAGGAAATAAACTCTACCTAAAGGGTCACCAACATGAAACTTCATATCAGATGATTTATAGTTGATCAAGAAACATAATATATAGACATTCAATGAGGGGGATTACAAAAATTTTAGTCAAATTCTTGGTTGAGTCCTTATCCTCTTATTTATGATTATAAAAATATTTCTCAAATAATTTCTTGGGAATACTTTCCAACTACAATGTTTATGGACCTCTGTCCAAATGAGATGTTGATCCCCTAAATCTAGTTTTTGGATCTCTATCCACAGGAGAATTCCTTCTCCTCTGCTCTGGCTGGTGATCCTCTTGAAGACACTGCCTCCACTGCACTGACTGTGGATCTCTCTCCACTTGAAGAATATTCTCCTCACTTAGAAGACCTGTCCTTAATATCCTGGATGATGGATCTATATCCATTGGAGACTTTGTCCTCTCTACTCTGTCACCTCCAAAGCTCTATCTCAATATTGTACTAAACATAGTCCAGTCGGTCTAGCACAACTCTGCTCAATATCTTGCACTAAAAATAATACATTCGGTCTAGCACAAATCTGCTCAACTCTTGCACTAAAAATAGTCTAGTCGGTCTAGCACAAGTCCACTTAAATATGCACTAAACACAACCTATTCAGTCTAGCATAAATATTCTCAATAGGTCCTCTTAGAACCTACTCAAAATGTATCAATAGGTCCACTCAGAACCTGTCCAAATCTGCTCAATAGGTCCACTCAGAACCTGTCTAGATCTGCTCAATAGGTCCACACAGAACCTATCCAAATCTACTCAATAGGTCCACATAGAACCTATCCAAATCTATTCAACAAGCTCACATAGAACTTGTCCAAATATTATCAAAAAATCCTCTCTAGGACTTGCCCAAATTTGTATTGTAATCTTCCATAAAAACTCACACAAAATTAGTCCACAAGTCTTCTCAAATACTTTCCTCAAATCTGCTTAACAAGTCCACACCGAACTTGTCCAATCTCATAGAAACATAAAGAGAATTGTTAGAGACTCAATATATTCTATACTCAATGCTCAATCACTTTCTCAACTCAATATCATAGAAGCATATAGAGAATTGTTAGAGACTCAATATGTTCTATACTCAAAACTCAATCTCAACTCAAATCAATCTCATAGAAGCATAAAGAGAATTGTTAGAGACTCAATATGTTCTATTATCAAAACTCAATCTCAACTCAAATCAATCTCATAGAAGCATAAAGAGAATTGTTAGAGACTCAATATGTTCTATTCTAAAAACTCAATTTCTTTCACAACTCAAATCAGGATATAGATTAGTTTATTTTATGGAACTTTATCAATCACTTCATACATCCACTTGACTAGGCTCAATCAACTCTACTCAACCAATTACTTGAAGAAACAACCCTTGCTCACAAATCCTAGTCCAAGCATGTATCATCCAACTCAAAATATTTCCAACAATGCTCAACAACAAATATCACATAACAATGATACTCATGTTATTTTCTAACTCAAGTTCAAGTTATTTGTATAACAACTCACTTCAACAACCATGCTTATCAAACATCCTTCACATAACAATGATACTCATGATATTTTCAAACTCTAACTCTGGTGACTCACAGAACCAATGGCTTCAAAAAAAATGCTTACAAAAAAAGGTTTCAATCACAACTCTCAATTCAAAAAACCTTGAAGCATTAGCTCAAATACTTCACTCAACCAATGCTCTCAAAAACAATGCTAAATAAACAAGGTTTTAATATCAACTCTCAAAATAGAAAACCTTGGAGAAATAACTCAAACACTTCACTCAACCAATAATATCAACAACAATGCTAATAAAACAAGTTTTTAATCTCAACTCTCAAATCATAGGACCTTAAAGTAATAACTCAACCACTTTTGAAAAGGAAACCCTAATCAAGACCTTTTCACTCCAAAATTAATTTTCAATAAAGCCAATCAATCAACTCAAGCAAGAAGGAATTTTCCCATACCTTTTGTTTGACAAGTAGTTGGTCTCACAAATCTGCCAGACTCACAATTACTTATTGTCCAATATCAATAAGGGTTAGAGGATAATTTTATTCAACAAAATATATCACAAATATAATATAAAAATTACACCTTATCACTCAAGCTGAAATAATAATCTATATCCTCACAATAGTCACAAAAACCCTTAATTCAAATTAACATACTACCCACAAAGTCTTAATATTCTAATATTCCTCAATAGCAATTTTAAAACTTTAAATATAAAACAGAATTCTCCTTACAACTCCTAAAGATAATTCTCAACTACCAAAATTTTATTGCAAAGCAACCTTTCCAAATTTCAACCACTAAACACCCTTATACCTCAAACTTAGGCATTTAATTAAAATTAAAATCAAAATATTACTTTTACCTTTGGAGAGTTTTGAACTCTCAACGCAACCCACTCTAACGTCTCAACCGCAGTGCATAAAACCACACGAGCTACACACTCGTTGGAGATAGGTGAAGCACCACATACTTCAAAAACTTTATTCCTTCCTTGTTTCAAAAAATGTGCACCCCACAATTTATGCTTTCAACACACCTATTGAGCACTTTTGTCAAGACTCAAACTCTAGCCTCCTTGTACACAAAACGTAAGCCGCAACCCTCTTGCCACTAGGTCAAGGTGCCTAGTTGGATTCCAACTATTTGACATTGTCCCTTTTGTTTCTTTTGCTGGCAATTCAAACTTATAATTTGCACATCCATTTCACGAGATCTGCATTAATTAATTCATATGCTATCTTTTCAATCAAGCAAGGATAATCTTAATGTCCTTTGGGCATAGGTTTAAATATTAATCTTCCTCCTTTGGGCATAGGTTTAAATATTAATCTACCTCCTTTGCTTTAGAACATCAACTCTTCAAAATGCAATTAATCCACATGACGTAGGTGACAATAAACCTTTATAACATGCTTCGAATATTTAAATTCTAACACCCATATTTTGGTGTAGTTAAATATTATTATTAATATTTTACTTTGGGCTCCTTTTCACCACCTTACTTAATATTATAATAACTCATATTATAATATTATATCCTTTGATAAAGTACCTTTAATATTTATTTATAAAATTTAAATTCACACTGAATTTAAATAATTTATAAAATAAATATTATAACTTCTTTTTAAATTCCATATTTTGCACTGTTTCACTTGATCTTTGGCCTTTTTTCCTGTATATCAAATAACCATTTTTATCCTCTTTATTTCCTGCTGAAATATTTGGTATTAATGATGAATTAATCTGGTCACATCAATGAAAACTTTAACTTAGGGACTCAAAATGTCCAACAATCTCTGCCTTTGTCATTGATGGTAACCCATATCCTTTTTACTGAAACCTGACCTTTCTTTTTCTTCTGCTCCCCCGGGACATTGCTCCCCCGGCTCAATGCTCTCTCAAATATCAAATCTCTTCCCATATCAAATATCTCCCAAATACACAAATCTCTCCCCCTTTGACATCAATGGCAAAGGGTCACCTTTGGGGCTCGGGGCTAAGAATAAGCCTCTTAGCTCATCCCCTCCCCCACCTCCTTATGAGGTGGTTCATTCTAGGGTGGGAGTATTTCTACTCCCCGAAAGCACTATTCTTTACCTTTATTCTTTTCCCTTCTTTTATGAGTTTCCTAAATCCTTTAACTATTTCTATCATCATTCCTATTCATGTCATCATTCATGTTACCATTCTTGTTCTTGTTCACATCTAGGTTCCTGTTCCTGTTCCTGTTCTTGTTCCTATTCTCATCCATGTTCTTGTTCCTGTTAATGTTCATGTTCATTTTCATGTTCATGTTCCCTTTCCTGTTCATACATGTTTTTAGAATGTCTGCTCTACACCACTTTGTGTGACCATCATTATTGCACTTATAACACTTAATGTTATTATTCCTTGTAGGTGCAAATGTCTTAGGATTCTTCCTACTGAAGTCATATCCTCTTCATTCATGAACCTTGCAATTAATTGCCTTGTGATCAAACTGATTACATGAGTAGCAATACCCATGGAAAAACTGTCCATTCTCATATTCCTATATTTCATGTGTCCTGCATTGTGAAGCCATGTGCCCAAACATGTGACATGAAAAATATCTTCCATTGAAGCTTCCCTGTTTTGACCTCATTGGTCTCCTTTTCTGATTGTTGTTCCATTTGTATCTTCTTAGGACATCGTTCCTATCTTTTTTGACCTCTCTATTGTCCAATTCTTCCTTTGATGTCTAACTATATACATGGTACATAGATGCAGGGTGTAAATGATGAATAATTTGATCAAACATCCATAGTTTGGTTAAGTAGGTATGAAGTTTTATTCAAGTTTACTATAAATTTTCAATAAAAATTAAATAATTTATTTTTATTAAAAAAATTAATAGTAAAAATTTAAAATCTTATCATAAATGGTATTAGCTTCATAAATTAAATTCCCAAAAAAACTAAGTTTGAATTTTACAAGGGGATATGTTAAATTAATAGGTGATCATGATATATTATGGATGAAATCTATTTTAATTTCATACAATTAATTACTTAGATTTACATTAAATTGGTGTGAATATATATATTTTTTGGTTACATAGGAGAGTAAGTCACAACCACATTATTTTTAGTAACTAATAGGCATAAGGTGCAAGCCAAGGGCTTACACCAAACCTATTTTACCTCGTTATTGTTGACCCAACATGAAGGTACCACTCATCGCTCGAGATTCCTACCGTTATCATCGATCTAGTGCACTTAAAGGATTACTCCCTTTACAAGTAGGTTGCTCTCAAGGTTTGAACTTGGGTATCTTATTAGTAAGTATCTTGCTAGAAATGCACTTACCAATCCACCTAATGTGTGAATATATTACCACTAGTGTACTAGATCCTATCAAGACTCTGTAATTAAGCACATTTGGGCCATAGTAGTACTAGGATGGGTGATTTGATGTTAAAAAAACTAAAAATGTTAATAAGATTAAATTAGGTTTTAGGGCTTGGTTTAGTGGTCAAAACCCTCCTTGGAAACATAGATACCACTACTATTTCAATTTCTTAAGTCTTGTAGTACCAAAGGACTAGTGTTGCCATTACATCAAAAAGTTTACTCGATGCAACTGGAGGTTATAGTGGCAGTCATTTCTTACATTAAAATTTTACCCGAAGCAACTAGAGGTTATATGACAATATTCGAACCCATAAAGAAGCATAGAAAATTTTAACGAGTTACCGATTCCTATTGTATAATAATAAAAAAATCCTTATAAAATAATATTAGTTTAAATTATTAAAAATATAGCTTTAATGGAAATAGTTAGGTTTAAATATTCAATATAAAGCTTGTTTTGGTACAGTGGTAAAGTGTCTTTAGTGTTAGTAGAGGCCAACCCAGGTTGCATTCCCCATACCTCCATCCTACAGATATATGACACAGCTAGCAATATCCTATGTGTGGTAATGGTCAATAGGTCTTCATTCCTCTTATTCCCACCCTATTCATAGGGTTCTAGGTCCCTCTAAAAATATTGTGCTTATCTTAAACATTTTTTTCTGCAAGGATGGTGTAGTGGTTAGGGCTTTGGCCTCTTTTTTGGAAGGTCCAATCTTCAAACCACTGCATACTCCGAAGGGGATAGGTTGGATGACCTACACCCACCCTATTGACAGGGGTCTAGGCCCCTCTAAAAATCCTTTGTTTACCTTAAATATTTTTTTTGTAAGGATGGTGTAGTGGTTAGGGCTTTGTCTCCTCTTTGGGGAGGTCCAAGGTTCAAACCAATGCATTCTTCGAAAGGGATGGTATAGTGGTTATGTATTTGGCCTCTCTTTGGGGAGGGTTGGATGACCTATGCCCACCCTATTGATAGGGGTCTAGACCCCTCTAAAAATCCTATGTTTACCTTAAACATTTTGTTTGCAAGGATGGTGTAGTGGTTAGAGATTTGGCCTCTCTTTGGGTAGGTCCAAGTTTCAAACCAATGTATACTCCAAAGGGGATAGGTTGGATGATAGCATTCGAGTGTCTTCCATTTGGTTACTCTAGTTCAGTTCGATGCCCTGGAGGGTCGAGGTCCTATTGACTATGCTTTATCTAGAGATCTTAGGGTTTATAGAGGCAATCCATTCAAGGATTTACCAATTTTCCTAATAATATAAAAAATAAAAACTTATTATATTGTGATGATATAATACAAAATAGCTTGTTTCAATTGCATATAACTCATGAAAAAATAAAATATTTAATTTTTATATTATTTAGATCTAATCTAAATTAAATAAATAGATAAAATCAACTAAATTAATATTAAATAAAATATTATAAATTCAATTAATTAGAAATATCATACATCCTTATCTCACAAACATAGACACAAATTTTAATTAAAAATATTTGGATTGAAGAATTATAAAAGAAAAATTTCTCATTTCACCTTGAAAAGACACTTGGTCCAACAAATTTCTTATAATTTCATTTAAATTTTTTGATACATTTGTTGTATTTGAAATATAAGAAAAACAATGATATAATAAACAACATTGATGCCAATTTTTTTAAGTGCTTCTTCACAAAGTTATGATAAACTATTTTGATAAATCCTTTTAATATGATATATATGATATTTCAAAAAAATATATGATAAATATATTAAAAAGCATTTTAGATTGTGTGATTGTGTTCTCACATAAAGGAGTTGTTTTTTATATGGGGAAGAGGGGGAGGGGGTGAGGTATAGTCATTATGAACAAAGCACTTGACAAAATGGTTTTCATCAAGGTTATGTTGTTATGACAACATTTCAAAATATTTTTATTTTGCCTAAAGTATCTTATTGGATAACATACCATGTTTTTTTCCAAGTTGATTCATTATCTTATTTTAAATTTATTATTCTTGTCAAGGCTTTATGAAGATCTCTCTCAAAAATAAGAATTAGAAAACAATATCAAAGATTTCCAGGCTATGACAAATGGTCTCTATGAATCTTATCTATAGTTTGTTGATGATACTTTTTTAGGTCATCCCTTAGTTAGTGAGGCCATGTATTTTAAATTATTATTATTATTTTATGAGAAGGTTGTTCAGTAAACATTTAATATGATAAATTTTGTGATATTTTTATCAATATTGTTAGAGGGATTTTTGATTCAAAAGTAAAAAACAAGTACTATTAGTACATATAAAAGAAAGGAGACTTGGGGTCCAATTTTAGATAGAATGAAATCTTGTCTAGCTAGTTAAAATTAAAGTTCATAGCCATGGATGAAAGACATCAAATCATAAATGATCCATAGAAAATTATTTCTATACATATAAGACAAAAATAACAAATTTAAAGAGATTTTTTTTTAAAGATGTGAGAAAAAATGTATATTTTTCTTTGCAAATGGGATAAGGTTTATAGAGCAAAGAATATTGGAGAGATAGACCTATGAAATTATATATATACGAGTTTCAAAACATGGTTAAATTTTACTCAATTTATGAGAAAATTGTTATGATTTTTTTTTTCAAAAATATATATGTTTCAAGAATGTATTAAAATTGTTCAGGAAGCAAACCTTACATAGAATTTTGAAAACCTAAAAATTCATATTGAAGTTTGATATTAATATCAAATATATTAGCTATTTAGGCAATGATGTGGAGTCTTTGATAATTGATTGAAGCCTTAGCCTCTTATTTATAATTCTTAATGATACCATTAGCTTAGGCTTGGTTTCTTAGTGGAGGTTCAAAAGCCAAAAATTATGTGTGTGTGCATCAATTCCATATATTGGATATTTATTAACATTTTGGTTGTGAGAAAAGACCTCAAATAAGAAGTACATAAACTCCAAAATATGCTTTGAAAGTCTTATTTTCCTATTTTCTATGAAAGCAAGAGTTGTTTTGAATATATTAAAATATAGTAGATACTTTGTTAAGCTAGTATATAAGGATTTAAAGAATTTTTTCTTGGAATTGTATTTGATCATTTGAGTTTCTCATTAAGAACTCAACATTCTTTTTATTAAAAATTCAAAGTAATAATATTACAAGTTATAGTTTGCTAATAAGTAGGTATCATGGACCTTTTAGATGAATTCCTTACTCACAAGGATTTCCTTGAAATTGTATTTGATTATTTGAGTTTCTCATTAAGGCCTCAACATTCTTTTGATAGAAATAATCTTACAAGTTATAGTTTTCTAATAAGTAGATATCATGGACCTTTTAGATGTGCCTTGTTTAAGGATGAGTTAGAAACATCATATCATCTATTTACTCTTATTATTTTTGTAAAAGCTTGGGGATACTTGAAAAAAATCTATTAGGCTGCTACATTGATAGTAAACAAGTTGATAAAATATTGAAAATTTTATATCAAAATATTAAGTATGAAAAAGATATACTATCCACTTTGTAATGAGATTTGAATATACATTGAGTAAACCATGGCAAATCTAGCTTAGGTGTTTTCTTTGAGATAACAAAGGCAAAATTCTCCCCACCTACTCAAAACTAGATGGAGCTTTAAGAAACAACTACCGCATAAGCTAGGACACTACTTACAAAGATCAAGATAGATATGGGATAACTATGAAGATAAATTTGAGTTTATATATATATATATATATATGATATATATTGCATGATGTTAAAAATAATCATGATTAGATTGATAATAACATTAATTTTTATATCCATCAATTATTGATAATAGTAGTATCTTCAAACTTTTAATATGTTTAGAAAAAAAAAATATGGTAACAAGATAGGTTTGTTTTATCAAAATTAAATTTTTAGAAGACAATAAACTAAAGGAAATTTCATATCTCAGTGAACATGATATCAACACTATGAGAGAGAAAAATATCATTAATAAACATAAAAGCTACATATAATCCATTTTAAACCTAATGGAAAATATAATGTTTTTTATTTTTAATTGAAATGATCCCAATAGAAACTTCATATATCATATTTAAAAAACAAATTAATATTACTCCACTTAAACAGTAAGAAAAACTAAAAAATAGTTTTTTATGTTTATAAACCTAAATACACACCTTTATTTTTTATTTCATTTATCTTATAATATAATTAAGGTTTTCAAAAACATAACAATTAAAATTAAGACTAAGCTAAAATATTTAAACTTACATATAGATAGATATATATATTCAATAATATAATAATCTTATCTATTTGTATGGTTCACATTTATTTTATATAAGTAGAAATACAATTATATTGACCTTATATTGATTTTGTTATATGTTAAGGAAATCAATAGGCCTTTTAAATATATATAATTTTTTAATTTTTTTAAAGTTAAATATTTGGTTTTTTAAATTAAATATTTGATTTTTGATTAATATATGTTAAAAGGGACGTCATTTTGATAGAGCATGTGTATATCATCATGTTTCATTTAGTTTAGACATCGTTGTAGCACTAATAGAATGTGTAATCTTATTTTATTTTATTTGTTCAATCAAATCTTAATAATTATAAAATTTATTTTTATAAATTTATTATTTTTATAAAAAAATATTAATAAATTTAAGATAATATATGTATTTTAAATTAATTAATTAAGTTGTCTTAAACCGTAGGTTAGTGTTATTTAAGGTGTTTATAAGCTAGGGTAGAACTATCTTAATCCTCTTTTTTATGCCCATTTTTCTGGTTAGTCCCTGGTTTTTTCCAAGGTTATTTCTAAATTTTTCTCCTTTGTAGCTTTCTTTGTAATGGTTGTAGGTGGTTGTAAGATCCCCTTAAAACCCTCTTTTTAATAGTACAAAAAACCATTAATTAATTTTAAATTTTATTTGGATGCCTTGAGAATCCCGGTTTTACCACAACTATTTCCGTAATCCTTCAGATGTTACAACTTTATGTAATAATTCGTGAATTTCTGACGTGGTACCGAAGGCTATTTACATAACAATATTGGCCTTAAACGTCATATAGCAAAGGAATCTTTTCACGTTAGGAAACTAAACAGAGAAAATGAAAGGGGTCTCTCAGTGTCCGGCCGAGTGGGTCCGCTTTATTTAACTCTTCTTCCCTTCAGAAAAAGACTCCTTTTCCTTTCCCTTTCCCTTCAAGCTCAAAATTCTTCCTTATTTAATTGATAGGCTCCAGCCTCACCTCTACAACCGTAAACGTTACATTTATTTCACACTTCCACTCAAATCGAATGCTCATATGATTTAATTTCACCTTCACCAGACAGTATACTTATCCCACTTTACACCCATAGCTACGAGTAATTCCTCTCCTTGAGCATTGCAGGTCTAGCGTATGGTTATGGGAGGAATCATGAACTTGAAGGTCTGGGTGATTATGGGATTTTGTCTTGTGTGTTTTTATTATTGGTTTGGGCTTGTTAATGGGGCCCCTACTCTGCAGGTGTGCAGTCCAGTATTGTTGATGGATTGCGTCGGCTCTCAGAAGAGCCATCCATCTACTACATGCTGTACATCTCTGAGAAGTTTTTCTGAGGATAAGTGTTTCTGCACTCGTCTTCGTCAAGGCGTAGTGGACGCTTCCACTTACATTCCAATCGCTCAAGCTTGCGGCATCCCAACTGATTCTGCCAGCAAATGTAAAGGGTATTTATTTTTTTAAATGATGTTACGTACAGGGATTGGATTTTATTGATCTCTTCATAACAAATATTCTACTGTTTGGTTTGTATATAAGTTTTACAGCATAGAAAGAATGTACCTGATTTCTACTGTTTTCTTGTAAATTCAATGCAGATAAAAACTGTGACAGAGATTGTAGACAAAGATGGTGGAAGAAGGTCTGTCAAGGTCTGTGGATGTGGAGTGGAGTGATATAGAATAAAACAATGAATGTAAATGGGATATGTGGAGAAATACATGCGCAGGTGTAACAGGGGATAATAATGTGTAGATCCGTATGATAAAAGTTAATACTAGTACTTTTTGTTCCCTTTCCATTTGATTTCTTTTGTGTTCGTTTTGAAGAGCAATTGCAGGATTACCTTAAAAGAATTGAGAGCTCAGGTACAAAATAAAGTAATGAAGCTATAGATACGTGTAGAAATTTGTACTGTATCTGCAAATTCGGGTTTCCTTGCATATACAGTATGTTTCATAGCGTCACACGTGAATGTAAGCGGTGTACTGTATCTGCAACTGTAAGAGCCCTGTTCTTTTAACTTGCGGTATGTTTAGTACCACAAGTAAACCATGTACTGTATCCTTATGTATCATTTCACCAGCTCTATGATGAAATGATATCGGATATCTATGTGCTTCGTCCGGCCATGGAAGACTGGGTCCTTCGAGAGCGCGATGGCAGAGTTATTGTCACAAAATATTGTTGTTGCTGCTTCCGGCGGATGCTGTAGTTCACTCAGAACTCTTCTCAGCCAGACTGCCTGGCAGGCTGCTGAGGTGGCAGCAACATACTCTGCCTCTGCTGTAGATAAAGCCACAATTGGCTGCTTCTTCGAGGACCAAGAGACAACTCCGGATCCAAAGTGGAATGCATATCCCGAAGTGCTCTTCCTGTCATCTATGCTACCAGCCCAATCGCTGTCGGTGTAGCTGATTAACTCAAGCTGGTCTTGTCTGGCATAATAGAGTCCATGGTTCCTTGTGCCATTGACATATAGCAGGATTCTCTTGCCTGCTTGCCAGTGAGTGTCTTTGGGCGACTCAATAAATCGACTGATTAAAGTCACAACATACATCAAATCTAGCCTGGTTGCTGTCAAGTACATCAGGCTTCCAACTAACCTTTTATAGAGAGTTGGTTCAACACTTCTGTTGTTGTTAGTCTTGCTCAACTTGACGCTAGTGGCTGTCGGAGTGATGGCAGGCTTGCTGTCCTCCATCTTAAACCGCTTCAGGACATCATTTGCATACTTGCCCTGAGAAATGAAGATGCCATCTGCTGATTGGTCAACTTCAATACCAAGAAAATATTTCATCAGCCCTGTGTCTGTCATTTCAAACTCAGACTTCATGGCTGCTTTGAAATGTGCAAATAGACTGCTGCTATTGCTAGTATATATGAGATCATCTACATACAAACATACGATTATCATCTCACCCTCTGCGTTTGTCTTCAGGTACAGGGTGTGCTCATATGGGCATTTTTGGAACCCATTCTCCTGAAAATAGTCGTCAATACGGTTGTACCATGCCCGAGGTGCTTGCTTCAACCCATACAGGGCCTTCTTCAGCTTAAGGACCTTGTCCTTTTGTCCTTGCACTTCCTAACTAGGTGGCTAGTCTATGTAGACTTCTTCTTCCAACACTCCATTCAGGAAGGCAGACTTGACATCCATCTGGTACAATATTGGCCTTGACGTCCATATACCAAAGGAATCTTTTCACTTCCTAACAGAGAAAATGAAAGGGGTCTCTCAGTGTCCGGCCGAGTGGGTCCGCTTTATTTAACTCTTCTTCCCTTCAGAAAAAGACTCCTTTTCCTTTCCCTTTCCCTTCAAGCTCAAAATTCTTCCTTATTTAATTGATAGGCTCCAGCCTCACCTCTACAACCATACACGTCGCATTTATTTCACACTTCCACTCAAATCGAATGCTCATATGATTTAATTTCACCTTCACCAGACAGTATACTTATCCCACTTTACACCCATAGCTACAAGTAATTCCTCTCCTTGAGCATTGCAGGTCTAGCGTATGGTTATGGGAGGAATCATGAACTTGAAGGTCTGGGTGATTATGGGATTTTGTCTTGTGTGTTTTTATTATTGGTTTGGGCTTGTTAATGGGGCCCCTACTCTGCAGGTGTGCAGTCCAGTATTGTTGATGGATTGCGTCGGCTCTCAGAAGAGCCATCCATCTACTACATGCTGTACATCTCTGAGAAGTTTTTCTCAGGATAAGTGTTTCTGCACTCGTCTTCGTCAAGGTGTAGTGGACGCTTCCACTTACATTCCAATCGCTCAAGCTTGCGGCATCCCAACTGATTCTGCCAGCAAATGTAAAGGGTATTTATTTTTTTAAATGATGTTACGTACAGGGATTGGATTTTATTGATCTCTTCATAACAAATATTCTACTGTTTGGTTTGTATATAAGTTTTACAGCATAGAAAGAATGTACCTGATTTCTACTGTTTTCTTGTAAATTCAATGCAGATAAAAACTGTGACAGAGATTGTAGACAAAGATGGTGGAAGAAGGTCTGTCAAGGTCTGTGGATGTGGAGTGATATAGAATAAAACAATGAATGTAAATGGGATATGTATAGAAATACATGCGCAGGTGTAACAGGGGATAATAATGTGTAGATCTGTATGATAAAAGTTAATACTAGTACTTTTTGTTCCCTTTCCATTTGATTTCTTTTGTGTTGGTTTTGAAGAGCAATTGCAGGATTACCTTAAAAGAATTGAGAGCTCAGGTACAAAATAAAGTAATGAAGCTATAGATACGTGTAGAAATTTACATTCGAATTCAGGTTTCCTTGCATATACACTATGTTTCATAGCGCCACACGTGAATGTCAGCGGTGTACTGTATCTGCAAATTCGGGTTTCCTTGCATATACAGTATGTTTCATAGCGTCACACGTGAATGTAAGCGGTGTACTGTATCTGCAATTGTAAGAGCCCTGTTCTTTTAACTTGCAGTATGTTTAGTACCACAAGTAAACCATGTACTGTATCCTTATGTATCATTTCACCAGCTCTATGATGAAATGATATCGGATATCTATGTGCTTCGTCTGGCCATGGAAGACTGGGTCCTTCGAGAGCGCGATGGCAGAGTTATTGTCACAAAGTATTGTTGTTGCTGCTTCCGGCGGATCGCTGTAGTTCACTCGGAACTCTTCTCGGCCAAACTACCTGGCAGAGCTACGAGGTGGCGAGCAACATACTCGCCTTTGCTTGTAGATAAAGCCACAATTGGCTGCTTCTTTGAAGACCAAGAGACAACTCCAAATCCAAAGTGGAATGCATATCCCGAAGTGCTCTTCCTGTCATCTACGCTACCAGCCCAATCGCTGTCGGTGTAGCCGATTAATTCAAGCTGGTCTTGTCTGGCATAATATAGTCCATGGTTCCTCATGCCATTGACATATCGCAGGATTCTCTTGCCTGCTTGCCAGTGAGTGTCTTTGGGCGACTCAATAAATCGACTGATTAAACTCACAGCATACATCAAATCTAGCCTGGTTGCTGTCAAGTACATCAGGCTTCCAACTAACCTTTTATAGAGAGTTGGGTCAACACTTCTGTTGTTGTTAGTCTTGCTCAACTTGATGCCAGTGGCTGTCGGAGTGATGGTAGGCTTGCTGTCCTCCATCTTAAACCACTTCAGGACATCAATTGCATACTCGCCCTGAGAAATGAAGATGCCATCTGCTGATTGGTCAACTTCAATACCAAGAAAATATTTCATCAGCCCCGTGTCTGTCATTTCAAACTCGGACTTCATGGTTGCTTTGAACTGTGCAAATAGACTGCTGCTATTGCCAGTATATATGAGATCATCCACATACAAATAGATGATTATCATCTCACCCTCTGCGTTTGTCTTTAGGTACAGGGTGTGCTCATATGGGCATTTTTGGAACCCATTCTCTTGAAAATAGTCATCAATATGGCTGTACCATGCCCGAGGTGCTTGCTTCAACCCATACAGGGCCTTCTTTAGCTTAAGGACCTTGTCCTTTTGTCCTTGCACTTCATAACCAGGTGGCTGGTCTATGTAGACCTCTTCTTCCAACACTCCATTCAGGAAGGCAGACTTGACATCCATTTGGTACACACTCCATCCCTTTTGAGCTGCTAGTCCCAAAATCATCCTGACTGTGTCAAGTCGGGATACAGGTGCGTACACCTCATGATAGTCAACTCCTAACTTCTGCTTGTAGCCTTTTGCCACTAATCTGGCTTTATGCCTGTCAACTTCTCCTTGGGAATTAAACTTCGTTTTATACACCCACTTGATCCCAATCGTCTTCTTCCCTGCTGGAAGATCTATCAGTTGCCATGTCTCATTCTTCTCAATGGCTGCTATCTCCTCATCCATCGCATTCACCCATGTGCAATTCTGACTTGCCTCTTCAAACTCCATTGGATCACACTCCGTAAATAGGGCAAAGTCAGAGTATTCTTCATCCATCCGATTATGGGTTACCTCATAAATATCTTGCAAGCTCTAAGTCTTCACAGGTGGTCTCAAATTTTGAATTTTGCTTGCAAGTGAAGGTGATCGGGATGATATGGCTATGCTGCTGCTGGCACCACTGTTGTTGCTTGAACGTATAGGTGGCTGCACACTGTCTTGCTCCAAGTTTATAGGTTCAGCAACTGCTGGTTCAGGCTGACCAGTCTTTGATTTCCAGTTCCAGGCTTCATCCTCCAGGAACTTAACATCTCGACTGATGACAAGTTTCTTTGTCACAGGATTGTATAGCCTGTACGCCTTTGCTGGTTCGCTGTATCCTACGAAGATGCATCTTTCAGATTTTTCATCTAGCTTCTACCTTTTCTCATTTGGAACATGTGCATATGCTATGCACCCGAAAACTCGCAAATGAGCCACACTTGGCTTTAGATTGCTCCAGGCTTCCTTTGGGATTTTGTCCCTCACACTCTTGGTGGGACACCGGTTCAGCAGATAAACTGCACAACTTATAGCTTCTGCCTAGAACTCATGTGGTAAACTTTTTGCCTTCAGCATGCTCTGTGCCATCTCCATGATTGTTCTATTCTTCCTCTCAGCTACACCATTCTATTGTGGAATTCCATGTTGCTTGCAGAAGTTGTGGAATTCGTTGGAGATGTATTCTCCACCTCCATCATTTCTGAGAGTCTTGACAAAATACCCGCTCTGTTTCTCAACCAGAGCCTTGAACTCTTCTTGAAATTTCCAAATGCCTCTGACTTCAACTTGATGGGATAAATCCAGGTCTTCCGGCTGAAGTCATCAATGAAAGTCAAGAAATATTTGTTGTCAGCATATGTGGTGGTCTACATGGGACCACAAATTTCTGAGTGCACCAACTCCAATGGTCATGATGATCTCCAAGACTGTCCTATAGGGAATGCGTCCCTGTGCTACTTTTTGACCAGGCAACCTTCACAAACTTGGTTCGGTTGCTCAATGAGGGGTAAACCCTTCACCATCTACTTCTTGTGTAGCAGATTCAGGCCACTGAAGCTCAGGTGACCGAATCTGAGATGCCACAGCCAGGTAGCATCTTTCACAACTGCACTCAAAGACGTCACTAATTCATTCTGAATCTGTAGTGAAAACATCTTGTTTTTCATCATGGACATGGTTGCAATTTGTCCATGCACTTTGTCTCTGATGGAACAGACACCATCTTTAAACTGAATAGTGTGCCCATTCTGCACAAGCTATCCAACACTTAGCATATTGTGCTTCAACCCAGGCACATAATAGACATTACAAATTGTTTTTCTTTCACCGTGTCGGGTACGGATGGAGATTTTGCCTTTCCCCATCACGGGAACTTTGCTGTTGTTCCCCATCTTGACTTTGGACGGGACTGTTTCATCTAGTTGTGAGAACATCTCTCTGTTCCCAGTCATGTGGTTACTGCACCCACTATCAAGATACCAGATGTTCTTCTTGCTCTCCTCCTCAACACTGCAAGTCAGCAGCACATTTCCTCCTGCCACATTTTTGACTTCCTCCATATAATGGGCTTGCTGCTGATTCTCGTTCGCCATTTTCTTCCTACATTATGAGGCATAATGGCCGAACTTATTGTAGTAGTAGCATTGGACCTTTTACATGTCCTTCTGCTGAGAGCTACCTTGTTGATATTTGCCAGTGCCTCTTCCTCCATGCTAATAAAAGTTGGAACTGGGCTCACTATCATGAGGGTTTGATATCCCTCCTTGCTTGTTACTTCTCCCATGCCTGTTTTTGCCTCTTCCACCTTGAGAAATAGAGTCGTTGTGGTGGGAGTCTTATCTGCCACTATCTCGGACTGATACTTGTGCTTTGAAGGCTTGCTCTAAAGAGGACTAAGTTGAGCAACTCAGCCTCTGCTCATGCGTCTGCAGGGAACCCATGAGTTCGTCCATCAAGAGGATTATCAAATCCCTTGACTCCTCAATTACAATTACCACAAAGTTGAACTTCATTGGAAGACTTCACAGAATTTTCTCCACGATCCTTTGATTCTGCACAATCTCGCCATTCAACTGCATCTAGTTGATGACATCTATTTTTTGGGTGAAGAAGTCACTCATCGACTCGGACTCACTCATCTATAGGTTCTCGAACTCCCTCCTGAGCATTTGTAGTTTTACCAACTTCACTTTGTTGGTGCCCTGGTACAAACTTGCCAAAATTTCCTAGGCCTGCTTGGCCTTAGTGGATGATGCAATCCGTGGGAAGATGGTTTCCTCAACCACTTGCATGATATAAAATAGGGCTTTCTGATCTTTCTTTCGATTCTCCTTCAGAAGATCTTTGTCGGCTTGGGAGAGGGCGGCCGGTCTTCGCTGCATCTCGCGGCTCCGGGTATCCATTCTCGACCAAGTCCCACAAATCCTGAGACCCGAAGAGGATCTTCATCTAGATGCTCCAGTAATCGTAGTTCTTGCCATTAAATCGTGGGATCTGCAACTACAGAGAACTCTTTCTAAAATCCATACTTCTATCTCCGCATCACGGTAACACAGGCTCTGATACCAATTTGAAAGAATTAAAAACAAAATAATTCCAAATCATGAATTAAAATCGCGTCCAATAATTTCTTCGGCAATTTTACATCGGCGAGCTAGAAGGTCCTCGAAAAATGCTTTGGAAAATATGAACTTCGGGAAGAGTCTCGGGAAAATTTTCAGCGAGGGAGGAACTTCGACGAGTGAGAAGAGGTTCAAGGGAAATGTTCCTGAAGTATTTATTTCGGGAGAAATATTGCCGAACTAGAAATGCTTCGGGGAAGATGTTCCCGAAGTATGTGTTTCGGGGCAAAACATTCCGAAGTAAATCTACTTCGGGGAACTTCATCCCGAAAGGATATTTCGGATGGGAAGGCTATGAAGTTCGGCAGCCCGTGGCAACTTTGGTGAAAACAGAGTGCCGCAATGTGCTTCGACACAAAACAAATGAACTTGATCTCTTTCTGGATCGAACTGGTACTTTGCCACTTCAGGGCAAACCCTAGCTCTGGAATATCTGCAGATAAAATCCTTACACGACTCAAATAGCAAAATGAATATTTTCTATATATTAGAATAATGTCGGATTACAAAATCTTGCAACTGAAGCGAATACAATCTTCTGCAAGTAAAGACTTTGCAGGATAAACACAAGACTTGGACGGGAGACTACTCCTCCACTCTCCGGCAGCTCTGCCTTTATTCTGCTCTGCTCCTCTCTCTTCTCTTCCTTTCTCTATTCTCCACACACACAACTAAGTGACAAAATGGCCCCGGTATTTATAGGCGGAGACTGAGGACAAAGGGCGGGATAAAACTCACCAACCCGTTGATAAAATTAAATGCCGAAGTGGATTTTCGACCAACTGCCAGATAACCCCAGCTACTCACACACATGTACAATTAATGTCTCAATTTGCGCGTCTGCATTCCGTTTCGGCTGATTTCCGCTTCGGAGGGCAACTTGTTCTTACTTCGCGGCGAAGTGTTTTTAACGACCGAGATAATTTTGCTTCGTGGCGAAATCTGTTTCGGGGGCTGCTGAAATGACCTTCGTGCCGAAGCAATTTCTGAATGCTTTTCGGTCGTGTCTCGTGCCAAATCTCCTTTGGGTGTGAAGTCGGATTTAATATTTCTAACAAGTACCACAAGTAAACCATGTAGTGTATCCTTATGTAAAATTAAAATAAATTTAATTTAAATATTATAACAACTTGTATCATTTATTAAGTTAAAACCTAAATCTTTTTCTAAGACAATAGAGATTTAACTAATTTAAATTAATACCATTTAAAAACTTTAAAAAATTTCACAATTTTTTTTATGTTCTTTATATTTTTTTTTTTTTTTGATATTAATATTTATTAAGATTTTTAAGAATAAAATTTATATCTTAATAGTATGTGTTTGAGTTTTTATTTAGTGGTATGTCTTTAATTATTTAGGAGACTAAGTTCAAATCACTATACAAGAGATTGGTCCTTTCAAAAACCTATGCTTTACTCTAAATTTATTTTCATCTCTGTTAGGATAACCAAGTTCAAACCACTACAAAAGGAAATCATGTTTTACCCTATAATTTTAAAGTTTTAACAGAAATGGTATGTCCAAGAAAACCCAAGTTCAAATCAGTGCACAAGGAACATAGTCCTTTGAAAAACTCATGCTTTACCTTCAAATTTTATTTGAAAGAAATAAGCAAATTGATAGCCAAAAAATGCTTGCCGCGCCCATTCAATTCCTGGAATTGTTAGATCCTTTAACTTTGTCTTACAAAAAAAACTAACATCTAAAGGATCTAACTATTTGGGCTTTGGCCAGATTTAAAGTTCAAACTACAATGTGTGTGGCTGTATATTAAATTCCTTACTGATAAACTCAACTTTTTCCTTATAAGAAATCTATCTTTATAAAAATCATGATAAATAAAAATACTTAATCTTAAACATGAAATTTCCAATAGTAATCAAATTAAAAATTTACAATACAGAGGAAAAGGGTTTGACGTCGAGGTTGCAGTACCTCGGGAAAGTTGTGAATTTACCACTGGTAATTCGGGTTTAATGTTTCCTGTTATCTTTAACTTACCATTCTCCATTCCGATTTGATGTTTACTGTTATCTTTAATTTACCACTCTTCATTCCGATTTGACTTTTACTGTTATCTTTTATTTATCTTTTTAGGTTTGTTCTTTCCATGTTTAAAGGGCCCTGTACCAAGATTCTCTTATAAAAAGAGTAAGCGTCCGTCTCGGCCATAAAATCAAAGATCATAAACAATTTGTTCTCTTTCTCTATTTCTTTTAATATAAAAAAAAAAAAAAAGGTGTATTTGGTTTTTAAATATAAAGGAATTGGTAACATCATTTGTAACATTTTTTGGGGTGTTGTCACTATAAACCCTACTTTATTGGGTTAGATAAAATCAAGGATAACATTATTGGGGAGCTGCCACTATAAACCCTAGTTTGTTGGGTTAGATAAAATTAACTAGACCTCAACAAACCAACAAACACTCAATTGCTATCATCCATGCTGAACCTCGACTGTCAAAGTCATTCAAACTGCAGCAACCAACCAACAAACACTCGGCTGCTACCATTCAACCCATCCTCGTCTAGGTACATTGGATCCAACTATGAGGACATTCAATACTCAACTACTCACTGGTACCATCCAAACCATCCTTGTCTAGGTACCTGGACCCAATCCTCGAGGGCATTCGAATTGGTGCAGCTAATTGACAAACATTCAGCTGCTACCATCCAACCCATCTTCCTATGGGTATGTTGGACCCAAACCCTCAAGGACATTCAAACTTGAACATGCAACTGACAAAACACTCACTCAGCTACTACCAGTCAATTCATCATCATTTAAATATGTTGGACCTTGACCCTCAAACAACTAACTGGCAAACACTTAGTTGCTACCATCCAACCCATCCTCATCTAGGTACATTGGACCCCTTAGCTGCTACCATCTAACCTATCCTTGTCTAAGTACATTGGACCTTTGACCCTCGAAGGCATTCAAAATAGGACAACTACTCAATTGTTACCATCTAACCTATTCATAAATAAATACATTGTAGTTTGAACATTGGACCTTCTAAAAAACAATACCTTAGTAAATTATGTTATTTGGGTTTTTACCTCTAAAACTAAACTTTTATCACTCAATATTATAAACTTCATTAACATAGAACATCAAAAATAAAACTTAATAGCTATGCATCTTAGAAGGTTACCTTTAAAGGTGTTTATCATCGGGTATTTAGCTATATTGAATTTATTTTTAAGTAAACATGGTTTTGTCCTCAAAATATTATATTTGTTTAAAACATCTCTAGTTAGTTCTTATATTTAAAATATTTTTTATTAAATTTAATTTTCATTTTTCATTTTTTATTTTTTTAAAATGAAGTGTTTTCCAAATCTCACATCATTTTAATTAAAAGATAAAATTTTATTTAATTAATTGACTTTCAAAATTTGAATTTTATTAAAATGAAGATCAACATCATTATTGACTAAATTATTAGTTACTTGATTTTGTTCTCTATAGGTATTCTCACATCTCTAAGATGATAGAGATGATGAACATAAAAAATAAGGTTGTTTTTTAATCAATTCTCACAACCATTTTTGTTGATGGCATTAATGTGAATTTGTGAATCCCCATATATATATATATTTCCATCTTTTTTCAATTATAATTTTAATATTGTAGAAATTTCCCTAGCATCTATATAGTTGTTAGTTGAAGTTCTCCATGATTACAAGTAAGAATTTTTGTCTTCATTATTTTGAAAAACATTACCTTCCTTGACTTTTGCCAATTTTTCTTTGGAAGTATTCTAAAAATTAATTTTGATAAACCTAAATTTTGGACATCTCCATTTCACCATAGATGGAAGCAAATCCTTTTATTTAATGTCATTGTTGTAGATGACTCTTCTATATATATTCAAATCTTGTAATCAATTGGCTAGTACCTCTTTTTCCATGTTTGAGACTTTCCATGATGAGCACCATATATGTAAAAATTAGGTAATAGAGACAATAATATTGTTCCAAACTTGGGCATGATTTTGAGATTTATTTTTAAATTTTTACTATTCTTTTTGAGCCATAAATTCCAACAAACAATGGCAAGATAAATCCTCCACAAAATGCATAATTCTTTAGCTTTGAAATAACTAATTGAACTATGGTCACTAATGGGAGGAGGGAGGTAGGAGGCCTCCCACTTTGGGTGGGAGGCCACCTTTCCAAACTTTCTCCTCTATCCCTTTCTCCTCCAGTGGCGATCCTGCATAGATCCTAGCTTCCTTGGAGTGCCTCTTTGGTGGTTGGCTCGTCCGTTGCTTGCTCGATGTGCAAGGTGGTTCGGTAATTTTTTCTCCATGTTTTTAGGTGGTCTTTGGGGTGAGACCAAGAAATTTTCTATCATAGAGGAGGGCTTTCACGGATGGTCTCTTGATCTGGTAGTTGTAGAAAAGGGTTGTACAACCTATGCAGTCTTCATGAGAGGTGTTTTGATGGACCTATTTCTTTATGGCTCTTTGTGGTCTTGGACATGGACTAGGGGATTTCTTGTTGTGTATGAAGGGGATCACATTTCATATTGGCAGCCTTGGTCCTTTGTCCAATTGGTGTAGACCACTACTTACCTGATGTGTGAGGTGGTCTAGTAATTTTTTTCTCCATATTTCCAGGTGGTATTGAGGATGAGATTAGGCACTTTCTTATCATGGAGGACGGTTTTCTTGAACTGTCTCCTGATATAGCAACGGTGGAAAATGGTTGCATAACCTGTACAATCTTCTTGAGAGGCATTTGATGGACCTCTTTCTTTGTGGTTATTTGTGGTCTTATATGGGTACCATGAGCTTTTTTGTTTCCCATGGAGGAGGGGTATTAGAGATCACCTTTCATATTGACAACCTTGGTCCTTTGCCTATTGGGTTTGGAAGTCTCAATGAACCTCTCTCTACTTTTTTTTTGTCTCATCAGGGGACAGACCTCGTGCTTTCATGATGGCAACAGTTGAAAGGTTTCAATGTTGGATTCTTGAGCTTACCCTTGGGAGGTTCGGATTATTTTCATATTTTGAAGAGGAACCTATTCCTTTGAACTTTATTCTTTGTAGCTTTTTGAGGTATATGATGAGGGACCTGGTGCTTTCATGTTGGATATAGAGGAGAGTTTTGAGTTTGGATTCTTTGTCAGTTTGTTGGAGATACCTGGTGGGTGGTGGTGCTAGTGGTTCGCATCTTCTCAAGATAGTCTCTGCATCTAGCTCTACTGTTAGCTTCTCCAATTATTCTGGCTGATCAAGGTTTTCCTAGGTAGGAAATCTCTTTTCAAACTTTAGTGGTGCTGGTAAAGGTTTTCTTCGGTGAGAAACCTCTATTCACTTTTCTATTTTGCTAGCTCATTTTCTCTGGTCCAGCTAATTTGCAAAGGCTTTCCAAGGCGTGAAACCTCTTTTCATGTGTCGAGTTGCTTGTGTTTGTTTTCCTAGGTGGGAAATATTTTTAAATTTTTTTGTTATTGTTGTATTTTATTTCAATTAGAGAACTCTCATGTTTCAAATTTGTTTGAATTTGTAGTTGGTCCTATGAAGATCATATCCCTATTTTATATGTTCCTTGATTTTCTCCTAGATATTATCTACAGGTGATGATCTATTTCGTAAAAGTTTTGACAGTCCTTTCAAAATATCTTTTTCAACCTATAAAAAAAATAATAATAATTTTACATTTCACCAACTTTTTCAATGTTGATGGAGCTCCCTAATATATTTTTCTATTTTTTAAAAAGTAACCCCAAATAGTGTGAGCAAAGGGACAAAGAAGAAGTAAATGGTTCCGTGTTTCTAAATTCTTCTCACACAAGGCAAATCTAAAAGGTCCATGGTATCATTTTCTTTGTAGACTCCTATAAAAATCTTATTTTGAACTTCTAATCAAAGGAATGTTGAGGACTTACGAAGATTATCTATTGATTAAATATTCTTCCAAAGAAAATATTTTGGAGTAGGAAATTTTGGTTACTCTAAATCGTCATATCCCAACTTATCAAGTATCTATAATCTTTTAATAGATTCCATACCAATTCATCCTTTCATGTAAAATTTTGAAAATAAAACTCTTGAAGCATCTTTTGAAGCTTGTCTGCAATTGTTTTGAGTTCCTTTATTTTGACTAGGTTACTAATAGAAATTTGTAATAGGAAGTTTTTGCTTACATTAATTTAACCTTTGATCTTTGGACTGTTACAAGCTAAACATGCCCAAGACAATGGTTGTCATTTTGAATTAGATGTAAGAGGATAAGGATTCAGTCCAGCATCAAACCAAAATTTTGCATAATTACACTCATTGATTGATCATCTAATATGTTTCTTAATCAATTGTAAACTGTTTGATATGAAGTTCCATGTTGGTGATCTTGGGTAGGGTTCTTTCCTTAAATAATTTCATCGCATCAAGAGAACCTATATATTTTTGAATAAACATTTTTTCCAAAATCTTTCCTCGTCCTCTCAATAATATTCACCCCAAGTTTTGCTCCTAAGACCAAAATCATAAGTGTATAATTATGCAAGTCTACCCCTCCAATATTCTTGTGTTTACAAACCCTATCCCTCTTACAAAGAGGAAACCTAAATTTTTCCTCACATCCTTTCAAAAAAAAGTTTTTTTGAAGTTTATCAAATGATAATCCTATATCTATAGACAAACTCAAAGGTGACATCATATAAATAGGAATAGATGACAATGTATCTTTATGAGTTTTTGCTTTCTCACCATGGTTAAGAACTTACCTTTCCAACTTGTCAAACAAAATTCCATTCTATCTAGACAAGAGAACAAAGCTCCTTTTCCTTTCCCTTCAACCTTAAAATTCTAATCAATGTATAATAAGAAAATATATAATCCTATTTTCTTTATTATTTTTTCTATCAAATCTTACCAACTATAAAATTTATTTTTATAAATTTATTATTATTATAAATTTTTTTTTAATAAATTTGATTTAATATATATATATTTTAAATTTTATTTGGATGCCTTTCCTTCAAGATCCCGGTTTTATATATGCAACCACAACTATTTCTGTGATCCTTCGGATGTTACAATTTTATGTAATTATTCGTGAATTGCTGACGTCGTATCGAAGGCCTAGCACATACGAAATGCTAATTACATAACAATATTGGCCTTAACATCCAGCAAAGGAATCTTTTCACGTTAGGAAACTAAACAGAGAAAATGAAAGGGGTCTCTCAGTGTCCGGCCGAGTGGGTCCCCTTTATTTAACTCTCCTTCCCTTCAGAAAAGGACTCCTTTTCCCTTTCCCTTCAAGCTCAAAATTCTTCATTAAGTGATTGATAGGCTCCATCCTGACCTCTACAGCCATACACGTCGCATTTATTTCACACTTCCACTCAAATCGAATGCTCATATAAGTTGATTTCACCTTCACCAAAGAGTATAGTTATCTCAATTTACACCCATTGCTCCAAGTAATTCCATTCCTTAAGCATTGCTCCAAGTAATTCCATGGGGGGAATCATGAACTTGAAGGGCGGGGTAATTATGGGATTTTGTCTCTTGTGTTTTTATTATTGGTTTGGGCTTGTTAATGGGGCGGCTGCGGCCCCTACTCCGCAGGTGTGCAGTCCAGTATTGTTGATGGATTGCGTCGGCACTCAGAAGAGCCATCCCTCTACTACATGCTGTACATCTCTGAGAAGTTTTTGTGAGGATAAGTGTTTCTGCACTCGTCTTCGTCAAGGGGTAGTGGACGCTTCCACTTACATTCCAATCGCTCAAGCTTGCGGCATCCCAACTGATTCTGCCAGCAAATGTAAAGGGTATTTATTTTTTTAAATGATGTTACGTACAGGGATTGGATTTTATTGATCTCTTCATAACAAATATTCTCGCTCATGTCGAGATTTTGTGATTTAATATAAATCCCTTTGAAAAGGTACTCAAAATTGTTTCAACAAGTAATATATACAGTTGATTAGTTTTGAAGTTTAAAGTATGATATCGTTGACAGTCTACGACAAATGAAATATTCAATCGAGCTACCACTAAGGGATTAAAAGATTTGATTTGCATATAGGTTTTACAGAATAGAAATAATTTACCTGATTTCTACTCTTTTCTTGTAAATTCAATGCAGATAAAAGCTGTGACAAAGATTGTAGACAAAAATGGTGGAACAAGGTCTGTCAAGATGTGGATGTGGAGTGGAGTGATATAGAATAAAACAATGAATGTAAAGTGGATATGCATAGAAATACGAACGCAGGTGTAACAGGGGATAACTGTGTAAAACTTAATATTAGTATTTTTTATTCGCTTTTCATTTGAAGGATCAAGGGATCCTGTCTACTTGGATTTTAGATATGCAAACTTGGTTCACCTATGCTGTGCTGGTTTTGAAGAACAATTGAGAGTTTAGCTACAAAATACAGTAGCTATAGTTATGCGCACAAATTTACATTCGAGTTCAGGTTTCCTTGCATGTACAGTATGTTTCATAGCGCCCTTGCATGTACAGTATGTTTCATAGCGCCACACGTGAATGTAAGCGGTGTATCTGCAACTGCAAGAGCTCTGATCTTTTTACTTGCCGTATGTTTAGTACCACAAGTAAACCATGTACTGTATCCTTATATAAGATTAAAGTAAATTTAATTTAAATATTATGACAACTTGTATCAGTAAATAATATAAAACTTAATTTTTTTCTAAAAAAACTGAAGATTTAACTACTTTAAATTTATATCTTAGTCATATGTTTTTGGATTTTTATTTAGTGGTATGTTTTTAATTTTTAATTAGAAGATCCAGGTTTAAATCACACAAGAGATTGTACTTTTTCAAAAACTTGTGTTTTTTTCAAAACTTTTTTTAATCTCTGTTTGGATATATTAATGGTATATCATTTTGTGCTCCTCTAAACTTTTTAATCTATGTTGAGATATAGTAGTGGTATATCATTTGATTTTCGTCAAGAGGCCTAAGTTCAAACCATTACAAAAGGAAACCATATTTTACTTTAAAATTTTAACAAGGATAATATATCTTTGCGTTTTCATTCAGGAGATCCAAGTTCAAATCACTGCATAAGGACATGATCCTTTCAAAAACTCATGTTTTACTCTAAAATTTAAATAGTTAGATCCTTTAACTTCTTCTTGACAAAAAAATTAATATTTAAAGAATCTAACTAATTCGGTTTTGACTTTTTTTCTGAGAAAGATTCAAAATTCAAACTGGGGTGTGACTATGTGTTAAATTCTTTATTAATAAGCTCAACTCTTCTCTTATGAAAAATTATGATAACATGAAAATGCCCATTTAAAAGATTTCTGACCCTAATCAAATTCTAAAAAAATAAAAATTAAAGAATAGAAATCTTTATAGAAGAGCAGTACCTCAGGAAAAGTTGTTATGAAATTATCACTGGTAATTCGGATTTGATGTTTACTGTTATCTTTAATTTACCACTCTCCATTCCGATTTGATGTTTACTGTTATCTTTTATTTACCACTCTTTACTGTTATCTGTTATTTATGTTTTTAGGTTTGCTCTTTCCGTGGATTCCGATTTGACTTTTACTCTTATCTGTAATTTATCTTTCTAGGTATGCTCTTTCCGTGGTTAAAGGGCCCCGTACGAAGATTCGCTTATAAAAAGACTAAGCGTCGGTCTCGTGCCATAAAATCAAGATCATGAACAGTACTTTTTTTTAAATTAAGGGAGTGTATTTCATTTTTTAATATATACGAGGAATTGGCAACATTATTCGTAACACTATTGGGTGTTGACACTACAAACTTTAGCTTGTTCGGTTAGAGAAAATCAACTGTAACATCATTGGGGTGCTTCCACTATAAAACTTTAGTTTGTTGGGTTAGACGAAATCAACTAGACCCTTCGAGGGCATCGAGCCGAGGTAACCAACAGACAAATACGCAGCTGCTACCATCCAGCCTATCGTAGTCTAAGTATGTTGGACCTCGACCCTCGAACTTTGACAACCAATGGGCAAACATTCAACGACTACCATCTAGCTCATCCTTATCTAGATGGACCCGATTCTCGAGCACATTCAAACTCAAGCAGTCAACTGACAAACACTCAAATACTGGCCCATCCTTGTCTAGGTATGCTGGACCCAACCCTCGAGGGCATTCCAATGGGCAAACACTCAACAACTACCCTCTGACCCATACTAGTCTAGTTGGATGCCAAATATTTGAGGACATTCAAGCTGGGGCAACCTGCCAACAAACACTTAGTTGTTACCATCCAACCCATCCTTGTCTAGGTATCTTGAATCCAACCCTCGAGCATTCAAATAGGCAAACACTCAATGACTACCATCAATCCCATCCTTGTCTAGCTGGATCTCGACCCTCGAGAGCATTCAAATTGGGACAGCCAACCGATAAACACTTAGCTGCTACCATTCAAATCACTTGTCTAGCTAGACCTCAACTCTCGAGGGCATTTGAACTAAGGCAACTGACCAAAAAACACTCAGCTGCTACCATCCAACCTATCCTTGTTTAGGTATGCTAAACCAACAAACACCCAACCACTACCAGTTTCTACCATTCAACCAATTCCTATCTAGGTAGGCTAGACTCAACCCTAAAGGGTATTTGAATTTGGGCAGCCAAACGACAAACACTGAGTTGCTACCATCCAAGCCATCTTCGTCTAGTATGTTGGATCTCAACCCTCGAGGGCATTCAAACTAAAATAGACAACCAACAAACACTTAGCTCCTACCATCCAACCCATCCCAATCTAGGTACGTTGGACCTTGACCCTCAAGGGCATTTGAACTAGGGCAACCAAGACCCTCAAGGGCATTCAAACTGGGGAAACCAACTGACAAACACTTAACTACTACCATTTAGCTCATCCTTGTCTAGGTACATTGGACCCCTAACCCTCGACGACATTCAAATTGGGGCAACCACTCAGCAGCTACTACCATCCAACATATCCGCGTTTAGATACGTTGTGGTTTGAACCTTGAACCTTCACAAAGAAAAGCCAATGCCCTAACCATTGTGTTGTCCTTGTTGGACTATGTATTTGTATTTTTACCTCTAAGACTATACACTCTTATTACTCCAAATTATAAACCTCATTAAAATAGAACATCAAAAATAAAAATTAATAGCCATACATCTTAGAAGATTATCTTTAGAGGGTGTTTATCCTTGGGTATTTAAATATATTGAATTTATTTTTAATACATTATACATGGTTTTTGTCATCAAAATATTATATTTGCTTAGAACATGTCTAGCTTGTCCTTATATTTAAAATATATTTTATTTTCTTTTCTATAAAATTTATTTTTTCTTTTACTTAAAGTGTCATGTTTCCATAATCTCAAATCATTATAATTAAGATATAAATCTCACTTAACCATTTGATTTTTAAATTTCCCCATGATAAAGATCAACATCACATTTCTAAGAGATTAGTCTGATAGTAGATGATGAACATAAAAAATAATGTTACTTTTTATCCAATTCTCACAACCATTTTTGTTGATAACATTAATGTAAATTTTTGAATCCCTTGAAATATATTTCCATCTTTTTTCAATTACAAATTTTATGTTGCAAGAAGTTCCCTAGCATCTATATAGTTGTTAGTTGAAATTCCACATGATTATGAATAAGTTTATGAATAAGTGAGTAAAATTTTGTCTTAATTATTTTGAAAAATATTACCTTCATCCACTTTTCCTAGTTTTCCTTTAGAAGCATCATCAAAATTAATTTTGATAAACCTAATTTTTGGACATTTCCATTTCACTATAGATGGAAGAAAATTCTTTGGTTTAATGACATTGTTCTAGATTACTCTTCCATATATATTCAAATCTTGTAACCAATTGACTAGTACCTCTTTTTCCATGCTTGAGACTTCCCATGATGAGCACCATATATGTAAAAATTATGTAAGAGAAACAATCCTAAACTTGGGCATGATTTTGAGATTTATTTTTCAATTTTTTACTATTCCTTTCAAGCCATAAATTCCAACAAACAATGGCAATATCAATCCTCCAAATGCATAATTCTTTTAGATTTGAAATAATTAATAGAACATTTCATCAAATTTTTCAATGTTGATGGAGCTACCTAATATATTCTTCTATTCTTGAAAAGTAACCCCAAATAGTGTGATCAAAGGTACAATAAAGAACTAAATGGTTTGATGTTTCTAAATCCTTCTCACACAAGGAAAATCAAAAAGGTCCATAGTATCATTTTTTTGTAGACTCTTATAAAATCTTACTTTGAATTTCTAATCAACGGAATGTTGAGGACTTAGGGAGATTATCTACTAATTAAACATTCTTCCAAAAAAATATCTGGAAGTTGGAAATTTTGAATACTCTAAATTCTCATATCCCAACTTGATCGAGTGTCTATAATATTTTAATAGATTCCATACCAATTCATCCTTTTCATGTAAAAATATGTAAATAAAACTCTTGAATCATCTTTTGAAGCTCATCTACAAGTTGTTTGAGTTCCTCGCTTTTTACTGTGTTACTAATATAAATTTTTAATATGGAGTTGTTTCTTACATCAATTTAATGTTTGACCTTTGGACTGTTACAAGCTAGACATGCCCAAGCCAATGGTTGTAATTTTGAATTATATGTAAGAGGATAAGGATTCAATCAAGCATCAGACAATTTTTTTGCATAATTCCACTCATTGATTGATCATCTAATATGTTTCTTAATTAGTTGTAAACTATTTGTTATGAAGTTGCATGTTGGTGATCTTGGGTAGGGTTTTTTTCATAAATAATTTCATTGCATCAAGAGAACCTATATACTTTTAAAGAAACATTTTTCCCAAAATATTTCCTTGTCCTCTCAATAATATTCACCCCAAGTTTTGCTCCTAAGACCAAACTCTTAAGTGTATAATTATGCAATAATTCCCCTCCAATATTTTTCTCTTTACAAAACCTATCACTCTTACAAAGAGGAAACCTAATTTTTTCTCACATCCTTTCCAAAGAAAGTCTTTTTGAAGTCTGTCAATTGATAATCCTATATCTATAGACAATCTCAAAGGTGACATCATATAAATAGGGATGGATGATAATGCATCTTTATGAGTTGTAGCCTTCTCGACATGGTTAAGAACATATCTTTCCAACTTTTCAAACAAGATTCCATTCCATATAGACAAGAGATCAAATCTCCTTTTTATTTCCTTTATGGGATAAATAAATACCCATGTAGGTTGATGGGAAATTATCAATTTTAAACCCCAACATATCCCTAATAATTTATTGTAAATCTAGGGAAGTATTATCAAAACATTCTTAGATTTTGTACTATTAACCAACTATCTAGGAGCCTTATCATAGCATTATAATAATGATTTATGATCCATGGCGTCATTGATTGAGAGATCACCCAAAAGAAAAATATCATTAATAAATTGGAGATGATATTCAAAGGGACCATTTTTTGCAACTTGAATACCTTTTTTCCTTATATTTTTACCTTTAATAAATTTCTCCCCTCTGCAAGAATAGTAAATAAATAAGAAGATAATGGATCACCTTGGTAGAGTCGACAAGATGACGTAAAGTAACTAGTAGGACAACCATTGATCAAAATATAATGTTTCAAGGTGCTATAAAACCATTTATTCCATTTACACCAACCTTGATTAAAACCAATTTTTTTTAGAATATCATGTAGAAAAATCCAACAAATCCTATTATATGATTTTTTCATGTCTAATTTTATAAGCATACATATTTTTTCATGGAATGAAGAGAATGTACAACCTCCTATGCAATGATTACACGATCAGGAATAAGTTCACCATGAACAAAACCAAATTTTTACTATGAGATAACACAATTCAAAATATTTTTCAACATGTTTGCTATAATTTTTAAATGATATTATAAACCATATTACAAAGGATTATTAGATGAAAATTATCAAATTAATTTTTCTCACCTTTCTTAGGAACCAATGTAATAAAAGTGGAATTGATCAAATATTATAGCCTTCCTTTTTTGGGCCTCTTCAAACACAACCAACATATCACTCTTCAATGAATCCTGAAATCTTTGAAAGAAAAATGTAGGAAATTCATTAAGGCCAGTGCCTTGTTATGATGAAAATAGAAAACTACTACATGTAGATCCTTTATAGATATCTTCTTCATAAAAATTTCATTTTGATGGAATATTTTACAAAAACTAGTTAGAATAAGTAATTATTCTCTTAAGTTCTACTAGGATAGACATACTAAACTTTCCACTCCTCCATGAGTCAGGTGAACTCTCAGTATAGTCTAAATCATATTTGATGAGTTGTAATTCAACGACTCTCAATGATCAACTTTGATATTTATACAAAGTTGATCCATGAAATAAATCAATAAATTCTATTTGTCTTCTCACATCTTGTGATGCTTTGTAGTTCTACTCTTGGGAAATTCTAACATGGTATCAGAGTCAAGTTAGATTCTGGTAGCATTCTCTTTTTAAGGAAGTTTCACGATCTGGTTCATTATCTCTTATATTTTTGTTTTTTAACAAGGAGGTTCTTTTAATTTCTATTGTAGAATGCTCTTTTACTTCTGCAATTTATTTTGGAAACTCATTGTTTATGGTACTATCTAAAATAGTTTAGGACTGTTTATTTACCATATTCAGTATTTTCTCAAAATATAATTTTTTCTTTTGATCTAAAATAAGAGATATTCTTTGAAATCTTTTTGGCCTTCTTCCGTTGGCGATATAGGCATTATTTTTTTCTTGCCTTTATTATTGTTATCCATAGATGAATGTTCCCTTATAGCAGCTCCTATTTTTCTTACGGATGCGCTCTTGGATCTACTCTTGCCATTGCTATGTAAGAAAGCAAGTTTAGTGGGCAATAATTTAATTTCGTTGAGAAATTATTTGTGAATTTTTTTGAACTCATGAAAATTTGATTTTTTTCTATATTCGTGAGTTCCTCTCTTCCGCATTTATCACAATATCTTAAAGTTAATAAATATATATTTTTATTTGTTATTTATAATATTCATGATATCTTCAACTTTATTGCAACATATTTTATGTCAATCACGTCATTTATTTCATGGGTTGGTCATATAAAAAAAAACCATTTAATTCTTTATAATGTGTGGCTTTTTCTTTTATTAATCTAGCATTCCTTTGGCACCCGGTGTTCTTCTAACGTTAACCAAAATCATATATTTTAAATGATTGTTTTTGGTGAAGCATCCCAATGTTCTTGATGAAGCATCTCAATGTTCTTGTTGGTGCCCGACGTTCTTTTAACATCAATCAAAAGAAAATATTTTAAATTATTTTTGGACTTCTTTTTTTGGTGTATCAAGTTGACATCGATCTCTATATTTAGTTATCTAAAAGCTTCTCCAAATTTTATGGTCCCTAAATATCTTCTAAAGAGCAAATTATAATCTTTTTATTCACCTCGGTGAATTCATTTTTTTAAATATATCTTCTCTGCATTTGCTTAAGAGCTTATAAATTTTTAAAGTTGTACAACGAAGTAAGATCTGTTGATAACCAACTGCTTCGGTTCCTTCTTTAACATTCATAGCGTCTTACAGAGTGTATTCGACACCTTCTCTATCTTAGCCTCAATCTCAATGTCTTATAGGACATTCATAACATATTCTAGAATGTTTTACTGCCTTCTATTACAATGATAACATCTTCCATTGAGTCTTCGACACCTTCTCTGTCATATTCATCTCCATATTGTTTACAAAGGTAATTTTTTAAACTTTGGTCTTTATACGACAGTTTAGAGGAATCCTATGTATCATGCTCTTGGTGTCATCCATAGGATCATCCTCTGTAGAGCCCTTCAAAGCCCTTTTTTGGTTCCCTACCCCTTGAACATTGTAGTTTCTCTTTTGGAGCCCTTCAAAGCCCTTCAAGATCTTGCTAGTTGAGTTCGTCCCTTCAGGTATGATAAGTTTTATTTAAATTTCATTTATATTTATCATAACATATCATATATGTAGAAATGTAGGATTCTTTCATGGCTTTCGAAGCTCCTCAATTTGCAGTTCATTGGCATTTATTTCAAAGTTTGACTCCTTTTAAAAAGCTGACGTGGTTAACCTTTCCGTCATTAAAATTTTGAAACATTTGTAATTAGATATTCCTTTTTTCTCTGGTTTTTATAAAAACCAATAAGGGGTAGATCTGCTCTTTAAATTTTCAATTTTTAAACCCTCTAATTCTCTTCTCTACTTTTTTCTTTGGTGCCTTTCATTCGCCAAAAACAAAAAGGAACTTATTGTTAATCATATAATAATTTTTTTTGGGGGGGTTTCTTAAAGGTGCCATTTATTAAAGAACATTTTCTAAATCTAAAAGGGGGGGTTGTTAAATTTGGGTTATTGCCTCTTTTTCTCATTCTTTTTTCCCTTACCTTTGTTTTAAAATTCTTTGGAACCTAAGTTTAAAATAATATTTTAAAGCTTTCATTAATATCAACATTCAAATACAAGATATTAATCATTCTTTTTATGAACACTTCTTATTCGTTTTATTAAAAGAAGATACTTATAATTCTAATCACCTATATCAAAATATTAGACTTCTCAATAACTTATGGTTTCCCTCTCATAAGGGCAGGTTATTTAGAAACTCTAATGTTGAGATCTAGCTGATTAAAAATTCATCAAAAAACCTATGTTAAACATATCATTCTACTCAATACTTATAGTTTCCCTCTCATAATGGCGGGTATTTGAGAAGAATAGGTATAACGGCTAGGATTTTTTTGAACATTTTGTCTAAATTCAACATATCAACTACTCATTTACTTAGAGTTTCCCTCTCGTTAGGGCTGGTAATTTGAGAAGATTGGTATTATAATCAAACTCAAATATCCTTCTTTTAAAATCTCAATTATTATTTCTTAAAGCACTTAAAGTTAAAGGGGGGATCAATTCTGGTTCACTTCAAATATCTTTAGTAAAATGAATACAATTGAGCCTCGCATCCCTCATAACCATCACACATGGAAACCCAAAATTTTAAATCTAATTTTTCAAAAAGGGCTCACGCACTTGCTAGAAGAGAAACAACCTAAATTTGAAAAAGAATATGAAATATTTTTCCATAAAGGGAAAATATATGAAACAATGGGTATTATAAGCACTAATGTAAATGAAAGCTTATGGTTTCACATTTCTAAATGTAAAAATCTTCATGAATTTTGGGAGAAACTAAATATCTTATTTGGGAAAGTAGATAAAATAAGATCAATGCAATTAGAGGTAGAATTAACAACATTATCTCCTAAAGAATTTACTATATTGTTGACTTTGTCACCAAATTTAAAGAAGTCCTTACTCAATTTAAAGGAAGTAGCAAGGATAAAACAAATGAAGAATGCATCTATCTCATTCTTTCTAAATTAAATGGTGTATTTCAAATATTTAAAACCACCTTTCTATCCACAAAATATGGTGCAAGTTTCAAAATGCCCTCCTTAGAAGAATTTTGTGAGAGACTAACTAGAGAAGAAACAAAACTTGCAAAGTATGAGATCTCTTCCTCTTCCTCTAAAGACTTAGTAACATCCACCTCCACTAAAGAAAGATTAAAAAAGAAAGAAAAAAGTCCAATAACTTGTACTCGCTACAAAAAGAATGGTCTTTCTATGAACAAATGTTGGAAAAGACATCAACAACTGGAGGCTGCAATGAAGGATCAAAATACAGACACTAAAAAGAAAATAGGGAAAGTCTTAAATTTTCAAGGTAAGGATATAAAATCTTCTTCAAAATATTGGGTTCTAGATTCAGGAGCCACTCATCACATGTCTTCCTCAGATGAGTCATTCACATCTATCTCGTCAAGTTCAACATGTAGTATAGAATTTGGTGACTCATCCTTTACCCTAGTCAAAGGAAAAAATGACATATCTATTGAGTGTGGTTACATCAATAATTTTATCTATGTCCCAAACATTGCTTCAAATATCCTCTTAGTCTATCACATTTGCACTTCTAGAAAAGGATGCAGAATAAATGCATAAAACTCAGATTCTACTCCTATGTGGGTTAGGTACCATGTTGTCTACTCAAGACGAAATTTTCATAGGAAGTTTGAAGCAACGACTCATATTGATCATTGCTAATATCCAATAGATTCAAGCTGCAGAAGAAATGACAACAAAATAAGAATCTATTGAGGAAAACATTCTTCTGGTAGAAGAAGAAATTGTTGTAGAGGAAATCCTTCATGTCGAAGAAGAAACTCTTCTTGTGGAAGACATTCCTGCAATAAAATAAATTGTTGCAGAGGAAATTATTGGAGATGAAATTGTTGTATAAGAAAAAAATACAACAAAGGAAAATATGGCTGAAAGAAAAATTCTTTCTATGGATGCAATCCCCATTGCCAAATAAATTACTGAAGCAAAACCTAGAATCAAACCAGGGTTTATGGGCAAAAATCCCGTCGTCCTACCATTGGACTATGTCGCTTTTAAGGAAAAAACATTGAAGAAGCTTTGGATGGATAAATCGAAGGGTTACCTGATAAATATCCAGAATAAGACTCCATCTCTCTCCTTTCCACTACAAATGGTGGATCTTGTTATGCTCTTTTCTCTGTTTTACCCTTTGGTTTACCAGAATTACTAGATCTATTACAGTTGCGAGCCTCTCTGCCTGCCATCGTAAATTCCACCATGACCCCATTGGTTGGAAGTTCCAAATATTATTTCCTACAAGAAAATTAAAAAAAAAGAAGTAGCAAAAGTAAGAAGGGGTTCAGCACCCATGCAGGAGCAACAAAAGGTACAACGTAGACATTATATGCATAAAACTACACACGACTATACGTATGCCTCGTAGGTTGCACATAGCCAGTCATTGGTTGGCGTGGGCCTACGTGCACAACCAACCGTTAGCTAGCACAAGCCTGTACACATGGCCAACTTTTGGCTGGCACGACCCTACACAAGGCCAAGCTTGCATGGGCCTCCACATATATCTAGGCCATGCATAACCAAAATTTGATTGTGCACCTTAACTCGAATGCAATATTATACGTGGGCCCCTGCAAGTGGCCACCTCTGTGTGTGCCTAGTGTGTGGGCATGCATGCTCCATGCACATGTGCCCATGTTGGAAACATGTGGGAGTGTGTACCCACGTGGGTGCAACACACTTGTGCATGCTTCAATCTACATAGGTCATGCATAGTCAAATTGACTATGCATAGGCCATTTAAACATTAATTTAATAATTTAAGATAAATTCAATTTATTTATTTAAAAAAATTTAAAAAAAAGTATGTGGGAGTGTTTCATTTTGTCACCAGGAGGACTCATTCATCCATATACAAGCATAAGCGAGTTTATAGTAGTTATAAAGCTCTTTACAAGCCTGACTCATTTGGTGTCCTTCTTTTGAAATTTTTGTAGACCTATTCCAACTCATTCTTGGTCTTCCTCTCTTTGTATCTAGGAGTGCATTTTTGGTCGTACCCGACACTCCTAAGCTTACTCCCACTTTTCTTGTGAAAGCATTGGGGTCCAATGCTTATATGGTTGGGAGGAGTGATGAGGATCCTTAGGTTATATCTTTTAACCTAAGTATTTTATTATTTTAATATTATTGTTGCACTATATTGTACTATGTTATTTGGTATATTTGCCCACATAGAGCGCATGGCTAGTTTTTTGTACTGGCTATTTTGTCATATTGCATTGTTTAGGTTTGAGTGGTTGCTCCTTGATTGGCATCTAGTTTCAGGATGTTGCAACCTCAAGATGTTGCAACCTCCTTGATTGTACATATATTTGTAATCAAATTATTCAAAATTCTAGTTATGTATCATTGTCACTCCAAATCAACAAATAGGAAGTTGGGCTTAAGTGTTCCGTTGCCTATTCCTTCACATACTTGGGAGAGCATATCCATGCACTTGATGAGTGGTTTTTCCTTGACAGTGAGGTAGCATGACAATGTTTTTGTGATTGTGGGTTTCCCTTGACAGTGAGGCAACATGATAGTGTTGGTATAGTTTATTGTCGCTCCAAATTAGCACACAGGAAGTTGGGATTGAGTGTCCCATTGCCTATTCCTTAAAATCCTTGGGAGAGAATATCCATGGACTTGCTGAGTGGGTTTCCCTTGATAGTGAGGTAGCACGATAGTGTTTTTGTGATTGTGGACCGAATGATATAGTAACCCAAAAACAATGTTGAGTTTCTTTTTCATGATATGAAATATATAAGGAAATACAAACTACAAATAGTGAGAGCGCTATAACCATCTATAACAAAAATGCCAACATAGGAATAACACACGATCATAATCATAACACATATCACTAAGAACTGCTAGAAGATAATGTAATCTAATAGTCTAAACAATAGTAGCCTAAAAACAACTAGTGCAATCTTCACGTGAGGTATACTATACCTTCACACATTACATCACATGCATAAAAATAAAATGCAATACAATAATAATCTTAGGCTAAAATGAATGCCTAAGTATCCTCAACATTTCTAGTATCTCTTGTATATTTTTGAGCTTGTATTCAATTTCCTTATTTTCTTTATAAATGCTACCAAATAATTTGACATTCCAAATCCTCATTTTCCCTTTTAAATATTTCATATTTTGAAAAATATGTGCATACATGATCTGTCAAAATTTACTTCATCCACCATGTCATAACCACATAAAAGTAATTAGGGTCTTGAAATCACATAGACTAGAAGTAAAATTGATTAAGATGACCATTATTTATAAAATCACAAGTCAAAGGAATGGTTATGTGATTTGATATTTCTTACAATAAAATATTTGAAGAGATTGTATACTCTATTTGCAACCATATGTTGTATAATGAGAATCTATCCCATCATTTTGCTATATGAATTTTTCCAATGCATTTAGTGTCCAATGTGTATTGAAAATTTGAAGGAATAACATCCCAAAAGCCATTGGAATTCACAATTGAATTTAAATCTTGCATTTATTTATATCAATTAGGAGTACCACAATTCTTTTCCAAAGAAGATAGAATTGTGTTGAAGTCACCCCAAAAATCCATATATCACAATTATGAATCATAATTGTTTTTAACAAAAATATTCTAAGGTCCTTCCTCTTTCCGATAGTTGAATCATATATATTTAGAACCCTATATTTGATGTTTTCCTATTTACTATAAAATTTTACAACAATCTAATTACATTTTACTTCGAGAAAATTTCCACTCCATTTACAATACCTCCAAAATATCCTATAGAAGAAACTACCAGATAATCCTCCATATTCCAAATCTTTTTAAAAGCATCCTTACATTCCTTACTACTTAATTTTGTTTCTTGTATTAAAATAAACTCACAACTATAACAACCTATCAATTCCTTAATAACCCCTTTTTTAGGAATATTATCCATACTCCTAATATTCCATTATACAATTTCATCATCACTTTTTATTTTTATTAGTGGGCTTAGCCCAACTTATTTTTATTTGGATTCCTAAATTGTCATCCCTTTGAGTTTATTTTTATTTTTGTCCATGTTCTTAAAATATTCCTCTCATTTTTCCAAACCTACCAACACTTTAATATTCATAAATCTCTTTTATTTTTCATATTGTTCATAATGAGACTTATCTACTAAATATTTATGCTTCCCTAAATAATTTGAAATACAAGAAATAGTCTCATAAACACTTTCTTCTTTATGTTTTCCTAGAAATCCTAAAGTATAACGATGACTCTTCCATAGTATTTAATTTATTATACTGACCTAAAAATCCTAAATTTTCATGGATATCCTTCATATGTATTTCATTATTATGCTACTCTTGAAACCTAAAAGTGCAACATATACACTTTGTATTACATTCATTTTTTTGCAAGGAGCGGATTTTATGCTACATGAGAAGAAGACGTTTTACTTGGATTAACCTTGACTTCCTTCATGTTGTTTGCTTTAAAATTTGCCCCCCCATATTCCTTTGCATATTTAAATCCTAAATTTGAACTTGTGCATTGTACTTTATCATTCCTTCTCTCATTTTTTTTCTAATGGTTTATTTGAGTAAATTGTAATGGCATTTGCCATGTGAGGATGTCGATAATTTGTTTACCACTTTTTTAGAAGTGAAAAAATCCTTGATTTGAACTAGCTTCGACTATGTTATGATCTCCTTGTTTTATATTGAAGTTTATCTCATGTACATTTTCTTTATCTATTTCTTCATCATTTCCACTTTGTAATATCTATCATATATTTGATTTCATAATATTTGGAACATCAAAATGCACTATTTTAGTAATCCACTTATTGATCCCATTCTATTTATTTATATTTAATCCTAATGGACTATGATAAATGTTTTAAAACATCCATGAAAACATAGATTCGGTTGTATACAACATGATTTATCTCCTTAGTAGTTGGTCCCTCCTCGATGAAATTCCCTAGAGTATTGTTGATATTCTTCAAAGCCTCATTATTTATGAGGTAATAAGTAATTTCATAAAACCTAATCCACACCAAAATAATTTTAATAGTCTCTATATTTCTCGCCCCACGGTGTTAAAATGAATGTATATTTCCCATACACCTGTTAGCTTTTGAATGCTAAATACTTAATGAAAATCAACCATGAGGTCTAAAATGAGCATGAAATATTAAATATAAGGTAGTGGTAATATACTAAGCATGTAAAAGTCATAATAATTGCATCTACTCATAAAACTACCATTAATGAAATCTCACAAAAATAGTATATTGATACAAAATGGAAATCTCAAACTCTCCATACTTCATACATTCTCTACATTGTATCTACCTTGTTCTCCACTACTCCTCTATAGTGTAGCACACAAATGTTTCTCACAAAGTCCTATATATAATAATATGTGACTCTTTGCCTTCCATCTTCCTATGACTCTTCACCTTCCTTTTCTATGGACTCATGTGCACTTTACATGATGAAAACTTGTGCACATGCACACCTAAATTCAATACACTTGTGCATTTCACTTTTCTATTCTAAGGACTCATGTGAACATGGAATATGATTTACATTTATATTATTGAATACTTTGCACATTCTAATACTATTTGTGCATTTATTACATTGAATAAAGTAAATACTTAAACTCTAATCTAAGACATGCTCCTAATCTAAATATGTACCTAAGGTGGTACATTAGCATGTACCAACTAATGTAATATATTCCAATACCTCCATGTATTACATTATTTGGTTATTGAGGAATTTTAGTCTTCAATATGGATCTTCATCTTTCATATGTTATTCAACTTGATCAGGTTCTTGTTCTTCTTCTTTAATTTCTAGATGGCCAAGTAGTCCAAAGTATTGTTGTCCTCTTATCTTTCTCATTCTGAATATTCAATTTCCCCAACGATTTTTATGATAAATTGATTTTTCATTTCCTTCAATTTGTTCCTCAAAAAATACATTAATATTATTTTGAACTATAACAACATTTTGTGAAATCCCATTTGAGTCTAGAGAATATATATCATTGTGAATTGATACTGTAGCTTCTATTGCATTTTGATTTATAATGAGACACATATTGATTCCATTTATATATCTAAAATCAACCATCCTTTTGCTCTCTACCAATTTGGCTACTAAAATAAGATTTGATGTTAATCTAGGAACATACATTACATCATGTAACAAAAGATTTGGAAATTATGTACTAGGTGTTACACACCCATATCCATGTATAATATAGGTTTTTCCATCTGCAATTTTTAACCTAAGATTGTTAGTGACTTCAAGGTAATCAAACCATTGTAAATTTCCTATCATGTGGTGACTTGCACCAAAATCAATAAACCAAATGTATTTTCCATTTTGACTTGTAGAGTTATTTGTGCTTGAAGTAATTTTACATTTTTTATATGGAATATTGTATGGATTTTGATCTTGAATCCTTTCATAGTATACCTTGTGATGATATGTTCCTCTTGCTAACTTATCCATTATTATCTTAAAAAAATAGTTTTATTGTTGTATTCCTTATGTCTCCCAATATCTTCAACTTCTAAATTTTAAGTTGAATTTGAGTATACGATCAAATACTAACTTTTAATTCTTCAACTTTTGTAGTATACTTTGTAATTTCTAATGATCAAACAATGGTTTTGACAAGGATTTAATTTTTCAAATATCTAGGTAGAATTCCTTTTAGCTCCCTAGTATTTTGAATATAATATAGCTTGATAAAATACTTTGCTCTCTAAGTTACCTTTGAGTTGAATCCCTTTTGTATCCCTAATTATGAATAGAAATCTAAAGACAATATTTGATACAATTTCAATTTTGATAAGATTTTCTATTTTCAAGAACTTTAAGTTGGATTCCTTGTGTCTTGTTAATTTTAGCAAGATACTAATACCAATTTAATACTGCAACTTTTCAACAACTCTATGTTGTGTTTCTTAAATCTTTCAATTTTCAATAATAAAGTTTCTAAATTTCAAGAATATAAGTTAGTTTTGAACTCCTTATAACTCCCTAATTAGAAATTTAGAAAACAAAGGTATTTGCAAATTTAATATTCCTATTTTGATGTAGAAATCCTTATTCATCAAAGTTAAACTATTTTCTATGCAATTTGAATTTCAAAAAAGTAATTTCAAAACCTTTCAAAAAAATACTTCTTACTTCAAAGATCTTCCAAGGCATTCAAAAATTCTTGTAAGGTTATAATTTATTACCTTATTTATCCTTTTATTTAAATAACCTTATGTATAAAATATTAATTAATATTAAACTTAAAATATGTCGTATACCTCCTTTAATATTTGTAAAGGTTTTAAATTAAATCAAATATTTCATACCTCATTGTATATACCACGTTAAACTTTGACTTGCTTCTCGTGATTCTTCTCAACTCTGCAACCCATGCTCTAAAATAGTCTTCCCTCTCTAAAATTAATGCTCCTCCTTGCTCATTAAATTTTGTCTTCAAGAGTTTTACTCTCCTTTATGTTCTCTCAGGATTTTCCAAGGCACTCCAATTCCAATGCATTCACTTTGTTGTATTCAAACTATTTTTGGTCCATGCATTAATAGACTCTTATAGATGTTGAACCTTCCTCCAATAATGATTGGTGTTCTAAAATTCAAGGTCCAAATGGCACCAAATATCTTTTACAATTCAATGGTCATTTCTTATGGTGCTCCAACCAACTATTCTTCAATTAATGCTTGGCAAGAATGTTATATTTTATGGGCTCAAATTATTTGAAGGTATTATGACTCATTAAACATTGTAATTGAAATTTTACTCTTCTCCAATGGAAAATTTAACATCCTCGACATGGTAGATGGCTTATTAAATGCTCAACCTTACTTACGATGCTCCTAATTCACCCTAATTTGATTCTTTTGTTGCCTGGCTCTCAAAATTTTGAAATGCCCTGGTGTTGTTCAACTTTCCAACATCCATCCAATGCTCTTTTGGTTGTCTCTTCAACAACACTTTCCTCCTATGGTAGTTGAACCTTGGTGATTCTTCTCACATCTTTGGCTACATTTGCAATGTCTAATAAATTCCAAAGTTTTTATGCTCTCCAAGATTCCTTTGCAATGATGCTTTCTCTTAGATTTGGTGGCTCTTTGGTTTTTTGTCTTCAAGATCTTCGATGTCTCATCTTGCTCATGTAACATTACCTCCTAAAACTCTTGGACTCTCTATCCAGTGACATTTCATCTTCTTCTTTCATGTTGCTTTCTCTATCTAATGTGGTGGATTTAATTCAATGGTGGCTCAACCTATACTATGGTGGCTCTTATTCACTATGGTGGCTATTATTCACTATGGTGGGTCCTCCTTCAATACAATGGTGCTTCTTCACTATGGTTGTTCTTATACACCTTTGGTGACTTATCTCTAATATGGTTCTTTCAAATAACTCTAATATGGTTCTTTCAAAAACCTTATAATGAACTAGTTTTAATACTTAAATAATGAATTTTTATAGCACCACTATCATACACCTTTTTGCTTCCTTTTGTAGCTAGTCTTCTTGGTTATTTCATTCGCCTATTTGCTACCCCAAGTTTGTAAAATTTGTTTCTCTCATTTATACTCATTTTTTTCCTCAAATGTATCAATTTTGTAGCTCTAATTGCTGACCAAAACTATCTACCTTTTAGACTTTAGGTTGATATTCAAAAATCCTTTAAATTGCAACTTTCAATGTTGTTAAAGAATCAGCTTCTATGCTCTCCAAATGTCTTGATAAATTTCAAAAATTATCCTTCTTCAAATGCTACCAAATATGTTTTTGCTTTTTCATCCAAACCTCTCTCAAATATACCCTGAATTTATCAAAATCGTAGCTCTATTTTCTCCTTATAATGATGCCCAATTTTGTATTCAATTCCTCCTTTATTTTGTTGACTTCTTTTGTTATCAATACTTCCTTCAATTGGCTATCCAAGGGTACTTATAAATCTATCCAATTCTTCTTGAATTTGTAGATCTATGTCACCTTCAACTTGTCTTGTGACTCCTCAACTTCTATTGCAAAATCAACAATCTCCTCCTTTGCAAATCATACTTCAAATCCTGTATGGTTGTCTTCAATTTTTTCAAATTTGGTGGTCTCTTCTAGCTTCTTTCTCGTCCAATATTCTTGTGAAAATCTGAATTTAAATCTAGCCTCTTTTGCTGGACTCTATATCAAGAATCTAAATTTCTTGAGGTCTTCAAAAAACTTTTTCAAAATTTGGTAAAATTCTTACCAAATCCTTCTTCATTTTTGGCTTCTTTTTTGATGACTACAAGTGTCCCAACTTCTACTTATCATAAGCTTATCCTTGCTTGCAATATTCTACCTTGATATTTATTCAAATATTATCCAATGGCCCTTTAACTTTTTAATAGGGCTTCTCTAGTTTTATTCTTCTTTATCCTTCCATGTTTTCTTGATATCTCTTCTCTTGGGTCTCCTATTTATAAATATTCAATAGAGATTATTTTTCTTATTTCTTAAATCTTCAACCTTCAATATTCTATGGGGACCTCTTTCTTGGATCTTATCTTTCTTAATATTTAGTTTTCTATGGGGACCTTCTTCTTGGATCTCCCAAATACTCAATATTAAATATTCTATGGGGCTCTCCTTCTTGGTTTCCTCAATATTTAATATCTATTATTTTGCTGCAACAAAAAATAATCTTTACACCAGAAAAGAACATAGAATTTTAGGCAATCGAAGATGAAATTATTCTCTATTAATTATAGGAATCTTCTCAACTTCTGAGAACTAATTTTCTACAACAAAAACTTAGACAAAAACAAACAAACTCATATAAATCTCTAGATATCTAAAAACATATAAACTTCACTAGTTATCCTTCAATCTAGTGGAAAGAGATCTATGTTGAGTCCTAGTATTCACAAGATTTTCTACAACCCTATGGAAATACTATAGCCAAAAAGTAGTTAAATTTTTATTTTTAGATGAGATCTCCTTATCTTCTCTCAATATCTCTTGTGGATCTCCCTATCTCCTATCAATTTCTCTTGTGGATTTGATACCACTATTAGTTTTTGAATGCTAAATACTTATTGAAAAACAACCACAAGGTCTAAAATGAGCTTGCAATATTAATTATAAGGTAATGGAAATATACTAAGCATGTACAACTTATAAGAAACTTCTTCAACTACTTATAAAATTGCCATTATTGAAATCTCATGAAAATAGTATATTGATATAAAATGGAGATCTCAAACTCTCCATACTTCATACATGATCTACATCGTATTTAACTTGTTTTCTACTACTCCTCTACATTGTGCCATACAAATATTTCTCATAAAGTCCTATATGTAATGAGATGCAACTCTCGGCCTTCCATCTTCCTATGACTCTTCAGCTTCCTATTCTATGGACTCATGTGCACTCTACATGATGAACACTTGTGTAAATACACACCTAACTTCAAGATACTTGTGCATTTCACTTTTCTATTCTAAGGACTCATGTGCATATGGACTATGATGCAAATTTATATTATTTAATACTTTGCACATTCTACTACTACTTGTGTATTTATTACATTGTTTAAAGTAAATACTCAAACCCTACTCTAAGACATAATCCTAATCTAAATATGTACCAGAGATGGTACATTAGCATATACCAAATAATGTAATATATTCCAAAAAAACCAAGGTCTACCATCCTTTATTTTATCCTTTATTTATGAACTAGAGATACAAGGAGTTGTATGATAAGGCTATTAGACAATTGGTTAATACTACAAAGTCTAGGAGTTTCTTAATTAGTGTTTCCCTAGATTTACAATAGATTATTGTGGATATTTTAGAGTTTAAAAGTGGAAAATTTTTTTCCACATATATGGGTATTCCCTTATCTCATAATGGAAACAAGAACGAGCTTTGGGATTAAATATTGCATATAACAAAATATTATTTGGTAAGTTGTAACAATAAGTTCTTAATCATGGATGGAATGCTATAACTCATAAAGTAAATTGCAATCCATTTCTACTTAAATGATGTCACTTTTGAGATTATCAACATGTATAACCTTCAAATTTAATCAAATTCAAATATATTTTCTTTGGAAAGGATGTGAGGAAAAATTTATATTTTCTCTTTGTAAGTGGGATAGAGTTTGTAAAGGAAGAATACACAGGATATTATAAACTTATTATTTTTGCCTTAGTGGAAATCTTGGTTGGATATTATTGGAAGATGGATTAAATAGTTGGACAAAAATGTTACTTCAAAAATACATAGGTTCTCTTGATGCAAAAAATTATTTAAGAAATCAACTCTACCTAAAGGGTCACTAACATGAAACTTCATATCAAATGATTTATAGTTGATCAAGAAACATAATATATAGACATTCAATGAGGGGGATTACAAAAATTTTAGTCAAATTCTTGGTTGAGTCCTTATCCTCTTATTTATGATTATAAAAATTAATACTTAGGTTAGAAATTTATAGCATTTGAGGGTCCATAGGTCAAATATTATATTAATGCGAGCAAAAACCCTAAAATTTTAGATGTATATTAGTAACCTGGTTGAAGAACTTAAACAAATAGAAGATGAACTTAAAAATATGCTTCAAATTTTTTATTTAACTACTTTTACATGAAAGGATGAGTTGGTTTGAAACCTATGAAATAATGGTGGATACTCGGTCAAGTTGGGATATGAGGATTTAGAGTAATTAGAACTTCCAACTCTCAATGATTGCTCTTAAAAGAAGGTTTTATCACAACATGCTCTTTTCAAGGCCTCAAAATTCCTTTGGTTAGTATTCTAAAGCAAGAATTTTAGAGGAGAGAGTCTACACAAAAGAAGATATTATGGATCTTTTAGGTTTGCCTTGTGTGATAAGGATCTAGAAATTTTATTTTATTAACTTCTCCATAATCCTTTTTCTTACACCATTTGGGTTTGATTTTTTTTAAATATGAAAATATATTGGGTAGATCCATCAATAATTATTTCAAAGCTAAAGCATTATGCATTATATGGATGATTGGTCTTGCTATTAGTTTTTGGAATTTATGGATTGAAAGGAATAATATAATTTTTAAGATTAAATATTAAAATCATGCTCAAATTTAGAATTGTATTATTTCCTCTCTTTCTGAATGTTTACATGCATGGTGCTCATTGTGAGAAGTATGAAGTGCAAAAATAAAAAATGCTAACATCTTGATTATAGAATTTGAATGTACATGGAAGGGTCATATTTAATAGTTGAGTTAACATAAAAGATATGCTACTATATATGGTAAAATGGAAATATACAAAAATTATATTTATCAAAATTAATTTTGATGGTGCTTCCAAAGGAAATTTGAAAAAAATCAATGAAGGTAATGTATTTCAAAATAATGAAGGAAAAATTCTCCTCATTTACTAAAAGTTATATGGAAGTTCAACTAACAACTATATAGAGGCTATAAGTCAAAGGGTTTGGCATGTTAGTTAAAGCACTCCCTTGGGAGGGTGGAGGCCATGGTCCAAATATCTTAGACCTTGTAGAACTAGAGGGTGTGTCACACCAACACCAACGGTTACATTAAAAAGTTTACCCAATGCAACTAGAGGTTTTAGTGGTAATAAGGAGCAGGATTTGAACCCACGATGAGGTGATGAAAATTTGTAATGGGTTACTGGGTCCTCTAGTATATGCAAAAACAAATCTATACAGAGACTATGATACATATTACAAGGATCAAAATTGCAATTGGAAAAGGATGGAAATAGATTTCAATTGAGGGGAATTCATAAATTATTATTAATGATGAAGAACACAAGATTATACTGAAAGGGTGGTTAATAGTATAAGACCACTTTTTCCTTTTCTTTCCCAAACAGTATTAATCAATATAATCAATGGAAATATCAATATCAATAACCAAAGCAATGCACAAATAATCACACACAATAGAGACACATATTTAATGTGGTTCACCCAAATATGGCTACCTCCACGGAAAAAATATTTCTTCTAAATATTTCTCAAATAATTTCTTGGGAATAATTCCCAACTACAATGTTTATGGACCTCTGTCCAAAGGAGATGTTGATCCCCTAAATTTGTTTTGTGGATCTCTATCCATAGGAGAATTCCTTCTCCTCTGCTCTGGCTGGTGATCCTCTTGAAGACGTTGCCTCCACTACACTGACTATGGATCTCTCTCCACTTGAAGAATATTCTCCTCACTTAGAAGACATGTCCTTAATAACCTGGATGATGGATCTATATCCATTGGAGACTTTGTCCTCTCTACTCTGTCACCTCCAAAGCTCTATCTCAATACTGTATTAAACATAGTCCAGTCGGTCTAGCACAACTCTGTTCAATATCTTGCACTAAACACAATACATTTGGTCTAGCACAAATCTGCTCAACTCTTGCACTAAAAATAGTCTAGTCAGTCTAGCACAAGTCCACTTAAATATGCACTAAACATAGTCTAGTCAGTCTAGCACAAATATTCTCAATAGGTCCACTTAGAACCTACTCAAAATGTATCAATATGTCCACTCAGAACCTATCCAAATATGCTCAACAGGTCCACACAGAATGTATCCAAATCTGCTCAATAGGTCCACATAGAACCTATCCAAACCTGCTAAACAAGCTCACATAGATTTTGTCCAAATATTCTCAAAAAATCCTCTCTAGGACTTGCCCAAATTTGTATTGTAATCTTCCATAAAATCTCACACAAAATTAGTCCACAAGTGTTCTCAAACACTTGCCTCAAATCTGCTTAACAAGTCCACACCAAACTTGTCCAATCTCATAGAAACATAAAGAGAATTGTTAGAGACTCAATATATTCTATACTCAATGCTCAATCACTTTCTCAACTCAATATCATAGAAGCATAAAGAGAATTTTTAGAGACTCAATATGTTCTATACTCAAAACTCAATCTCAACTCAAATCAATCTCATAGAAGCATAAAGAGAATTGTTAGAGACTCAATATGTTCTATTATCAAAACTCAATCTCAAATAAAATCAATCTCATAGAAGCATAAAGAGAATTGTTAGAGACTCAATATGTTCTATTCTCAAAACTCAATATCAAATAAAATCAATCTCATAGAAGCATAAAGAGAATTATTAGAGACTCAATATGTTCTATTCTCAAAACTCAATTTTTTTCACAACTCAAATCAGGATATAGATTAGTTTATTTTATGGAACTTTATCAATAACTTCATACATCCACTTGACTAGGCTCAATCAACTCTACTCAACCAATTACTTGAAGAAACAACCCTTGCTAACAAATCCTAGTCCAAACATGTATCATCCAACTCAAAATATTTCCAACAATGCTCAACAACAAATATCACATAACAATGATACTCATGTTATTTTCTAACTCAAGTTCTAGTTGTTTGTATAACAAATCACTTCAACAACCATGTTTATCAAACATCCTTCACATAACTGGAAGCACGAGGATACGGAAACAAAAAGGGAAAAACTCCAAACACGATGCGAGAATGAAACTAGACTTGATGCTATGAATTAAAAATGCGTAAAATGGAGAAAGCATATACAAATTGGAACCCAAATGGAACGAAACAACCCTCTTCTTTTATTGATGTATTTCAAATTTGGTTACAATTCGCTTCCTCCCTTTTTAGAGGCGAGGAGCATCAAACTTGTCTCTTGGTCACATCAATGGAAAGCCATCCCTCTTCTGCGTGCCCACATGTAAGATGGGCAGACCAAACGTCGCCGCCGCTTGTGTATACAAGTGTTGATTCCCTACTGCTCCTTCGATGTCTAGACCCTGCATTCAAAGGAACAAGAAACCGTTAGTAGCACCTGCGAATAATACAAAGCATGCGATCCTCAAGCCTACAATAAGTGGATGAGAAAATGAATTAAAATGTAACTAAAACTTACCCAAATGACATGAAAACTTGGAAAGGACATAGGAACATCACCAAGAAGGCATTGCAAAAGGAATATTCAGGAAATTCCTCATCGATTTGAATTCACTCTGGGGAGGGACGGATTCGACTGTAATTCGCTCTAGGGTAGAATGAATTCACCTACAACAAAGTGCTGAAGTGATACTGCCCAAAATGTCGCATCTAGGGAGCTCCAAAAGACCTGCAAACTTGGGGTTAGCTAATTAGAGGCATTTTGGGAAGACCCAAATGGTCAGATTTCTCCAATTTGGCCTCCATCAATAGGAATTTGATGCTGCTACCTATAAGTTAGTGAGGACCACAAAAGAGATAAAACATGGTAAGATTTGATCAAAGCATTACGAAATTGGAATTACAAGCTATCTAAGCAGCAAAATATGGAATGCAAAATAAACAAATTACAAAAGAGCAATCTGCCATGAATCCTCAATCATTCCTAAAAAAGAATATTAGGCTTGCAGCAGTGCGGGGGGCGCCCGAGCGGGCTGCCCATCGTTGGAACTTGATTTTGGCACCAATCCACTTGGGATGGGTCCAAAATATATTGTAATGTGTTATCGACAAATTAGGTGGGATATTGTGGCCAAATGTTGGGTTTGGTCCGGATTTGTGCTTCCAATGACCACCCAATGACCTCTTCTCCAAAAGAGATTGTTGTGGCTGTTCCACAACGTACCCCAAAATTGGGGACCCACCCTTCTTATTTTTGATATTTAGCTGTGTTCGTCTTATTGGCATTCTACCACATCATTTTTATTGTTGCTACTCACGCAAAATCTTGCATGATGGGTTGAAATACTTACTCCTCTATGTTTCCCTGCGAGTTTCTGTGCCAGAACGAGTAAGTTCAAAGGTGTCGCGAAATCGCGACATGTCGCAAAATCGTGACCCAAAATGCAATAGAGGGTACGGAGGCAAAACATGTCATGAAATCGTGACATGTCGTGAAATCGTGACCCAAATCGCAATGGAAGGTACGAAAGCAAAACGCGTCGCGAAATCGTGACATGTCACGAAATCGTGACCCAGATGCAATAGAAGGCACGGAAGCAAAATAGGTCACGAAATCGCTGTTCAAAGAGGAGAGAGAAAGCAAAGCCAAAAAATGTCGCGAAATCGTGACGTGTTGTGAAATCGCGGTCGAAGGCAGCAAAGGAAGCAGTCAAGGCAAAACCGTCGCGATATCGCGCATGTCATGAAATCGCTGTTCAAAGAGGAGAGAGAAAGCCAAGTGGGAAATTGTCGCGAAATCGTGACGTGTTGTGATATCGCGGTCAAAAGCAGTTGACCAAAATAGGAGCCAGAATTGTCGCGAAATCGTGACGTATTTTGAGTAAAAGCAAAACTTGTGGAAACTGTCGCGATATCGCGCATGTCATGAAATCGCGATTCGAAGAGCTCTACAGAAGTGAAGTATAGAAAACGTCACGATATCGTGACGTATTTTGGCTAAAGGCGAATCTTGAGAGAAACGTCACGAAATCGTGCCAAATTTCAAATCAGAAGCACAACTCGATGAAACGAAATCATGACATGTCGACGTTCGACATCTTTCACGCGACGATGATAAAAGGAAGTCCGTAAGAAAAACGTCGCGAAATCGTGACAAGTTTCCAATTAGAATATTCCATTGAAAAAGTGAAATCGCGACGTGTGTTCCATTTTCCACATAAGCTTAAACAGTAAAAGTGAAAACGTCTGAAATCGTGACAAATTTTCATTGAAAGCAAAATTGGCGAAAACGTCGTGAAATCGTGACAAGTTTCCATTAGAAGCATAGCTTGGCAAAAACGTCGCGAAATCACGACGTGTTCCAAAATCACGGCATGTTTTAAAGAATATGAGCTGGGAAGGAGAAAATCAAGCTGACATGTAATGAACATTAAGATTTGAATTGATAATAGGAAAATTCTAACTTTTGCCTTTATCTTTTGCAGGAAGACAGAAAGATGTCGCGAAATCGTGACCTGTCGCATTTTCGACTTGTCGCGTTTTTGCGACTAATGGAGACAGAAGAACGGAGCAAGGGGAAAGTGTCACGATTTCATGGCACGTCACGTTTTCACGACCAAGTGCAGCCAAAGAAGACGAAAGGGCCAACATGTCGCGATATCGTGACATGTTGTATTTTCATGGCTACCAGCAAGAGAAAAGACAAGAGAAGGAATGTTGTCGCGATATCGCAAAGTTGTAGCGATATCGCGACACTTTCCAGTGCTTATGCTGTGGGTCCCAGGAAAGTCCGTTTTATGTTTTTAATACTACAGGAAGGCAGATTTCGATGGATTGTCCCTCTTCTCCAGTACCTGCTTTATGGGCTTTATATTTTAAATACTACAGAGAGATAGATTTCGACGGATGGTCCCTCTTCTCCGGTACCTATTTTATGGACGTTACATTTTAAATATTACAGAGAGACAGAAAGTGGATTTATATTTTAAAAACACTGCAGAGAGGCAACCTCTATAAATATCAAGATATATCTCAAACAAAGGGGGGAAACTGCTGGAACAGAGTTGCAGTGTCAAAGGCGAGAGGCCATTCTGGACCTGATTTTTGGGGTTTTTCTCCCACTTGTTCTATTTTTGAGAAAGATTAGAAATCTCTGTTAGAGTAAATGATAAATCTTTAATACAGAGACTGTTTTCAGAAATTTGCATCTTGTGGACAAGAAAGAAGGAGATTCATCTTTGCATGCTACGGATTTAATGTCTATTTCTTTTCTTTTTCAGATTTCGAGTTTGTAGATGAAGTTAAATGCAAGTGTGCTTGGTTGCTTCATATGAATGCCCGAATCTGAAATTCATTTTAAAACCCTAGGAGCTAGCACTTAGTCTATGGGGATTGTGCTGGTTTTGGCAGGTCCAGTAGGTTAGGTTGCATGCATGGAAACCTCGCATCTTCGGTTTTGTCGAAACTAGATAGCATCATACTGAATGCACTTCATTTTCAATTTCTTGCATTTGTTTTCGATTTCATTCTGCATTTTATTGATTCCAGAAATTCTGCACCTTTATTTTTATTTGCAGGCATCAAGATAAAAATAGAATAAAAATAAAAAGGTCAAAATCCAAAATAATTTCATCATTGCAGGTCGAAATTTCATTTCCTTTGTTTCATGTTTCATTCATGAGCCTATGATGACATTCCCTTCATGAAAATCCTGATTTCATTGAAGGTGTTGTGTTTTATGGCCTTTTTCACAAAATTTCCATTTAAAGCTACATCGTGGTCATATGAGGGCCAACTCTCATTTGCTTTATTTTGGTTCAATGAACAATCACTAAAGCTTCACGGTAAAATAAACCAACATTGCCCCTTGTTTACAGTTTACTTGCAATCACTAAGGTATTCCAAGCATTTTTATCAAGTATCTTTACCTAAAGATTATTAATACATATATGCGAAATGCTAATATAGTGGAGACCTTGGAGAAGTTGTGTGTTTAACTTCTTTGCAAGAGGGGATTTGGGAACCCAAATCCTAAAGGAGAGTGTACTTTCACAATTGGGTGAAAATACCACTCAACAGATTGGCGCTAGAAGGAGGGCCTGAACTGGTTTATTACAGTATGATTTAAATACTATAGGGATTTAAATCTTGAATATTTCATGCCCTATTAATTAGCTCTCTTTTAACAATACAACCCTGTAAGTGTTAAAAGGAGGACATAAAATGCAATGCATTGTTCTAATTCTTTTTCGATTATCCATGCAGGAATAATGTGTTTCGAGTTTATTTAAAAAATATATATATACTTTTGGTCGGGACTAACGAGGTTGTCTCCATGCAATTACATTCCTTTGATTTTATTGGATACATCTCTCGATTGATGTTACAAGAATTATTCTCTCTGAAATATATTGGTTGTCGGTATTATGCTCTTCACTTGCGCGTAATGCGATCTTGTGAATCAGAAAGCCTATAACCTTAGGAGTATGCTCTTCACTCGCGCATATGCGATCTGGTGAATCAGAAACTAATTTGCTTTTCTTCTTTGATTGTTTCCTTCATCCATGTGTGACTAACAAATGGTTTCTGAAGTTGTTTTTGAATCTCATTAATGGCTATGACTATAGGATTTTCATGGTGTTGCAGGTTTTATTGGAGGTATTGAGAATTTTTTGTCAGATTTTGTGGGGTGTTTCATTTGCAAACTGGATCCACCACATCATATCACAACTAGGTCCAAAACAACTGAGGAAACCGTATTCCAAAGCCTCCCACTCCCTCACAAGAATATGAGGAATAAAGCCAAGCAAATAGTGATCCCACTAGATATCCTTGTTACAGAAGATCCTTCTGTTTCAAGTGTATCTAGCAGGCTTGCACCGGTGGTGTCAACTACCATTAGTGCACCAATTACAAGTACCATTTCCACGGTTCTTGTAGGGTTATCCTCATCAAATTCGAATCAAATGGCCCAACAGCAACCAGTTTCGTGGTATGGAGCCCATAACATTCCTTTGAATATTGCAGGGGATATTCACGAGATCCCTAAGAATATAGAGATATTTTTACCCAAATACAAACCGGATGGCCCAAGGACCGCCGAAGAACATATTCAGGCCTATAGGGATGTTTTAATAAGATTGCAAGTTGAACATGAGGATGTGGCTTGTAGACTCTTCCCCATGAGCCTAGACCCAGTGGCCTACGAATGGTATATCTGCTTGCCTACTGGTTCCATTACATCATGGACACAAATGGAGAATGCTTTTGTCAACCAATTTAGGTCCCCATTAGATCCCACAATCATATACAATCAATTCATTACATGCAAACATGTTCAAGGTGAGCCAATTCGAACGTTCAATCAAAGATTTCAGAAGTGCTATAATAGAGCAATTCGGCATTTCGCCATCGATCCCGTAGTAGCTTTGCAAATATATTTTGGGGCATTGGAGCCTATGACGGCAATGTTTGCAAGGCAAAATCCTCAAGTCAATACACTAGCTCTAGCCTATAACGAAGCTATGACCATTGAACAACAGCTGACACCACAAGGCTATGGGTTGCCCCAGATACCTATGGCAGGACAATATGGTCCATATGGTCAGGCTCCTATGATGAATCAAATCATGGCACCTCAAATGCCAGGCATGAATGCCTTGATTTATCAACAACCATGTTCATCAACACCCGCTTACGCACCCAGTCCAATTCAACCAATCACACCCATTCTCCCCATTCCTTCATTCTTGCAAAATGGTCAGCAGACTATGCAAGGAGCTAATCCAGTTAATCCTCAGGTTACAGTTCCTTTCTCGAGTCCAGTTTCGATTCAAAGTATCAATCCATACGCAAATCAAATCGCTCAAAATCCAGCTCAAATGGTAAGTCAAGTGAACCCTGCTGGAGATGGCAATAACACACCGAGTCCAAAAGAGATTTATTCAGAGGTGGAAGAGCTCAAAAACATGGTTCGCAAATTGAGTAATGAGTCGGTTCAAAAATAGAAGTATGAATCCCATGCCCCTCACCCAAATCAAAATTTCAACAATAGAGGGCGACATTGGAATACTAAACCAAACAATGGGGGCGTGCCTTCCCCTATTGCTAATCAGGTGGATACCCCTGTCGGACCAAGTCATTCTAATTCCATTCTTAATATTTCTGATTTTGCATGGGAAAAGGGGTGTAGATTGCATAACACAAAGGAGCACAACGAAAGAGGTTGCCCTGAAATTGCCAGGTATACCCATTGTCTCCAAGCTCAAGTCGATGATCTGGAACTTGTGCCAAACGAGGGTCCACCCCAACATCAACAAGGAGGTGATGACATTCTGGTGGTGGAAACTCTATACCGTCAAGAAAGTGAGGATGAGGGAGAAGAGGATGAAGTCTTGGAACAAGAAGTGCAAGCTTTTAGAGAATTTAGAAAGGGGAACCATGGATATCATTTGAGGAGTAAGTTCAAAACCCCTAATACATCCTCAACTCCACCGAGCAACTCTATCATTCCTCCTGATACTAAGGCGGATAATAATCCTCCTCCTCCACCTGGAATAGAAATGTCTAAGGACGTGCAAAAAATACTGAAACCGGAGAAGTCAACTTATGACATAGTGGAAGATTTGAGGAAGTCCAAATCTAGCCTGTCACTTTTAGAGGCGGCTAGGTTGCCTGGCCAAAAGGAAGCGTTGATAAAGGCTTTGGACTCACCTGGTCAAATGCGGGAAGGAAAGGAAGTTGAAACTCACATGGTCTTACGAAAGGAAAGACGAGATGTCCCTCCTTTTTTATTAACTCTGAGGATTGCTGGCAAAAATTTGCACAATTGTTTGGTGGATACAGGGGCCACAAGTAACCTCATGCCTTCAGAGATTTGCCAAATGCTAGGCCTAAAGCCTGTTGCCGCTAAATGCAAGGTTTTGCAGCTGGATCGATCCGAGGTAAACGTGGTAGGGACCCTTTACGATGTTAAGATCCAACTCAATTCTGAACCTAGGGTCCAACAAGTGATTGACATTTTGGTTGTCAATATCCCAAGTCGATATGGAATGCTCCTTGCGAGGGATTGGATGAAGAGTCTGAATGGTTATTTCTCCATGGATTGCTCACACATATGGCTACCCTGGAGAGGGATTGCTAATCAAATTAGAGTGGAGAATGAGCCAAGGCTTAAGGAAATAATCACGGAATACAACAAACCCAATGAGGTTCAATTTTCTGAACCCGAGTTAGGAACCTATGCTTTCGAGGTTGAAAGGGCTACCGAAGAACCTCAAAAGGAAACATTTGCTTGTAGCTCTTCTGAAGAGGATAATCTCGTGTGGTTACTTAAGTTCGATGGGTCTAAGTCAAGACAAGGGGCAGGAGCTGGAGTTGAACTCACGTGTCCAGGAAGTAAACCATCGTTGGCTGCCTATAGATTGCAATTCCCTTGCACTAACAACGTGGCAGAATATGAAGCTCTTATCTTTGGATTACAACTGGCTTTGAGCAGAAAGGTTAAGTGCTTGAAAGTATTGGGAGATTCGGAGTTGGTGGTCAAACAAGTCAAAGGACAATACACTTGCCGCGATAAGAGATTGAGCCTTTATAGAACTAGGGTGAGGGATCTCATTGCAGAGTTCGATGCTTTTAATATATCCCTTATTTCTAGGAAAGGAAATCGCACAGCTGATTCTCTTGCAGTTGCTGCGGGCATGCTAAATCCTGTTGACATAAAAAAATGCAAGAAGTTCTCCATTGAGTTGGTCCCTTGCCCATCGATACCTGATAACGTCAAAAACTTTCAAGTTTTCGAGAATGATAGAGACGTATTTAAATTTGTCACCAATTCAGGTGTTTTTGAGGACCAAGTGATTGACGAAGATCAAAGACGGCAAGAAGAAACAGAAGGAGAAAGGGAAGCTGCATTCCAATCCAACAGAATACCCAAGAACACTGTTTCATTTGAAAAAATGTTTGATGTAGGATATAAACCTAGAAAAGGAGAAAAGGTTCCACCTCCTAAGGACGCTTGTGACCTAATCAACATAGGAAGTGCAGACTATCCGCGTCAAGTATACATTGCAAAGGCATGTACAGCCGATGAGAGGGAAAATATAACACGTACATTAAAACACTACGTGGATTGCATTGCTTGGAGTTACAATGAGTTGAAGACGTATGATCAAGACATCATTATGCACACCATTCCTCTAAAACCGGATTCTAAACCTTTCAGACAGAAACAACGACCTGTTAACCCGTTACTTGAGCCCTTGATAGAGAAAGAGGTTAAACGATTGTTGGACGCAAAGATAATCTTTCCCGTTAGGCACTCAACGTGGGTCGCTAATCTTGTTTCGGTGAGAAAGAAGAATGGAGAAATAAGGTTGTGCATAGATTTTAGAAATCTCAACAAAGCCTCACAAAAGGATAATTACCCCCTGTCGTCAATTGATGAAATCCTGCAAATGGTCAACGGGTCAGAAATGATGTCTTTTCTCGATGGGTATTCGGGATACAATCAGATCCTTATTCATCCTCAAGATAGAATGAAGACGGCCTTCACAACCAAGTGGGGGACATTTGCCTATAGAAGAATGCCTTTCGGACTATTAAACGCAGGCGCAACATTTCAACGTGCCATGGATTATGCCTTTAAAGGACTCATAGGTAAGTGCATCATTGTGTATGTGGATGACATTCCTGTGTTTTCAAAGAAAAGAGAAGATCACGTGAAAGATCTGAGGAAGGTGCTCCAAAGATGTAGAGAGCATGGAATTTCTTTAAATCCAAAAAAATGCATCTTTGGAGTGACAGAAGGAAGATTGTCTTGGCCATATCATTTCAAAGGAAGGTATATCTATCGATCCCGAAAGAATAGAAGCAATCCAAAGCTTGCCCCTCCCAGGTAGCAAAAAGGAATTGAGATCCTTCTTCGGGCAAGTCAATTTTGTGAGGAAATTCATTTCTAGCTTCGCTGAGATGGCTAAACCACTGAATATGATGCTCAAAAAGGATGTGGATGTCAGATGGAGTGAAGAAAGTAGGGTTGCCTTTCAGAGCATCAAAGATGCTATTTCTAGAGCCCCTGTCCTTATAAGTCCAGTTTATTCAAAGCCTTTCTTCATTTATGCTTTCGCATCTGAGCACTCTTTTGCGAGTGTCTTGACCCAGAAGGGTGAAGACAACACCAAAAATCCCATAGCTTTTCTAAGTGCTCCTTTGAAGGATGCTCAGTTGAGGTATTCCATCCTCGATAAGCAACTGTATGCGCTTTTCAAAATAGTGAAGAAATTCAGACACTACATTGTGCGTAGTAGGGTCTTTGCCATCCTGCCTGACCCTGCTATCAAAGCCATGTTTGTGCAGAACGAGCTAGGGGAAAGAAGAGGTAAATGGATTGCTACCATCCAAGAATTTGATCTAGAAATTCAATCCATGAAACTAGTCCGTGGACAAGGACTGGTGAAAACAATTGCTGAGAATAATCCCCAAGTCACATGCCAGTATTCAAACGCAGAACACATCTCCAAAGACGACTGGTATGTTGATATCGTGTATTTCATGCTAAACGGTAAGTGTCCATCATATCTTAATCCTACTCAGAGAAGAGCCCTGAGACTTAAATCTGCCAATTATCTCATTAGGTCTGGTGTTCTTTACAAGAAAAATCATGAGGGAATCTACCTACGATGCTTAAGTCAAGAAGAAGCTCCCAATATTTTGCAAGAGTTTCATGGTAAATACGGGATTGGCCATGGTTCGGCAAATGCAACAGCACATCAAATCTTAAGAGCAGGATATTATTGGCCTCGCATTTTTAAAGATACCCATGCACACGTGCGATCTTGCCATATTTGTCAAGTGGCTGCAAATAGAGAAAGGAATGCCGCTATGCCTTTACAACCTGTAGTAGAGATGAGACCATTCGCACAATGGGGATTAGACTTCATTGGGGTTATTAACCCAAATTCTTCAGGGTCTCATAAATTCATACTCACAGCTACAGATTATTGCACTAAGTGGACAGAAGCAATACCTACAAAACATTCCACTACGGATGTGGTAATAAAATTCCTCGAAGATCACATCGTGACAAGATTTGGAATGCCCGATTCTATTGTAAGTGACAATGGTAAGGCTTTTGTTTCCACTCAATTTGCAAATTGGGCTTATGATAATAAGGTAAATTTAAAATTTTCATCTAATTATTACCCCCAAGGCAATGGTCTGGCAGAATCTTCAAATAAAAATTTGTTAACCATCATTAAGAAGCTATTGGAAAAGAATCCTCGGGATTGGCACAACCAATTAAAATTTGCCCTCTGGGCAGATAGGACTAGAGAGAAAGAATCAATAGGGAATACACCTTATCATCTAGTTTACGGGCAAGATCCAATTTTTCCTGCTAATTTGAAGCTTCAAACCCTTCGTTTCACACAAGAATACCTTGGGACTGATAATCATATAGAGGCTAGATTGAGTCATCTAATGCATCTCGATGAAAAAAGAGATGAGGCCATGCTCCACATGAGCAAACATCAAGATGTGGTCAAAATATGGTTTGATAGAAGAGCCAAAATTAAATCCTTTAGGATCTCTGACTTGGTTTTATTATGGGATAAAAAACATGAGGAAAAAGGGGAACACAAAAAGTTCGATTGTCTGTGGTTGGGCCCTTATCAAATTTCCGAAATCCTAGGAGAAAATACTTTCAGACTCAAAACCTTGGATGGGAAAGATTTGATGTTACCGTTTAATGGGCAGGTTCTAAAGCATTATTTTAGCCCTTAAGCCATATGAGATTTGTATCATATTGTACATTAGTTTATAATTCCTGGTTTTTTGTGTGTGTTCAAGTTTTGTTTTCGGGATTGTTTTTAGGTTTGGTTTTAAGTTTTGTGTGTTGGTCCTTTGGACATTTTTGGTTTTTCTTTATAAAAAATAAAAATAAAAAATAATAATAATAAAGCAAGTCGTCAGCTTATGTCCTTATGAATGTTGATTAAGCCTAGGAGAATATGAAGTATTGGAATTATATTGCAGAGAGCTCCACAGATATCACAAACTCATTAAATAACATCGTTTGAAATTTATGATGCGTGAAGTTGTTAGTTTGTTTTGACAAAGTATGACAAAATAGGTGGTAGGCTCCATCCACGTTTCAAGAAAGCAATGCATCCATCCATATCGCGCATTACATTCCACATTGCATATGCATTTCTATTATCTCAGTTACATTTCGAGCACATTCATTGAAAAGGTGTCAAATCCTCTTAGGGTCATTATATAACAAATATTAAAAGGACCCTAAGGCTGGGAACTGGTGGCCCGAACTATCTTGAACCGAGCACGATCTACACATATTAAAGAAGATCTTGAACAAAATGGTCAAAACCTCACTTGGAAGAATAGGTAAGGCGAAAAGAATACTTCATGTCTATCCCATCATGCAACATAATTTTTTAACAGTGGTTTTTACCACTCCCCTAAAGTTTAAAGCCCAAAATCGGAGTAGTAAGGATAGGGTTTAATTCTCATCTCGCTTAGGTTGAGAATCCGACTCCCCAAAGCTTCTGTTTTTCTTTCATCATCAATATTGGATTGGAAGGATCGTACTACGTGTCCCTGGCAAGGATGGGTAGTCATCCCCAAGATCCAAGAAAATCAAAAGTAAAGCCCAATCATGAATTATGGGGTTAATCTCCATCGGGGCTATAGACGCCTGTCTGGCAGTGGAGTATGCTCAAGCGTGGCAACATGTCTTGCCTAAAAGCAAGACCGCTGACTGCTCAAAAGGATAGACTAGCCTAACTATTTCATCCATAACAGGTTAAATCATTTTGTTCAAGATAAGGTAATAAACTCCAGATCAGAGTAGTAAGGGTAGGATTAAATTCCCATCTCCTTAAGGGTGGGAATCCTTTTCCCCCAAAGCTCTGATTTCACTTACACTTGCACATGGGTTCAAGATGGTAGTGGCACACGACCAGCTTTGGGATCTGATAAATTAATTCAGTATATATATATTTGATCCTGAGAGGGTTTGATAGTTTTTTATATGTTTGTTCATGGTACTAGACAGTTGTCATATTTGTCATGCATTAAAATCTGAACAAATCATTCATAGCCCCGCATATGCACTCAGGTAAAACTGACAGTGGAAAGCTAAATGAGTTTCAAACGATAAGGAATGAATCACGACACACACACATTGAGCTGATGCTGAGTAATTCTAATCCTTCATGTATTTCTCGTCTAGTTTCATTCTTTGGATATGTGCTGACGCTAGTGTTAAAATTTTGAAGGTTTTCAGGTTTGGTTCTTACCGAAATGCTCAGGAGCATTTCCCAGTAGAGTCGCCATTTGTTGTGGCTGTTCCACAACGTACCCCAAAATTGGGGACCCACCCTTCTTATTTTTGATATTTAGCTGTGTTCGTCTTATTGGCATTCTACCACATCATTTTTACTGTTGCTACTCACGCAAAATCTTGCATGATGGGTTGAAATACTTACTCCTCTATGTTTCCCTACGAGTTTCTGTGCCAGAACGAGTAAGTTCAAAGGTGTCACGAAATCACGACATGTCGCAAAATCGTGACCCAAAATGCAATAGAGGGTACGGAGGCAAAACACGTCGCAAAATCATGACATGTCATGAAATCGTGACCCAAAATGAAGGCAAAAACCGTCACAAATCGTGACTTCAAAATCAAAAAATGTCACAATACGACCAAAGAAAAAGGAAAAAATCGTGAATCGCATGTCACGAAATCGATGATCCAAAGAGGAGAGAAAGCCAATGGAAATGTCACGAAATCACGACGTGAACAAATGACCAAAGAGGAATGCAGAAATCGGGAGCGGTCAGATATCTGACATGTCATGAAATCGCGACTAAAATGAAAAGGCAAAAAAGAAAAAAGAAAAATCGAAAAAAAAAAAAAAAAAGAAAGACAAGAGCCGGAAGGAGAAAATCAAGTGTACATGTAATGAACATTAGATTTGAAGTGATAATAGGAAAATTCTAATTTTTGCCTTTATCTTGCAGAAGACAAAGATGTCGGAAAACGGTGGGACTAATGGAGACAGAATAACGGAGCAAGGGGAAAGTGTCACGATTTTGTGGCACGTCGCATTTTTATGACCAAGTGCAGCCAAAGAAGACGAAAGGGCCAACATGTCGCGATATCGCGACATGTTGTATTTTTGCGGCTACCAGCAAGAGGAAAGGACAAGAGGAGGAATGTTGTAGCGATATCCACAAAGTTTATAACCAACTTTCATCTTATGTGGGTCCAGTGAAAGTCCGTTTTATGTTTTTAATACACGCAGGAAGGCAGATTTTGACGGATTGTCCCTCTTCTCCAGTACCTGCTTTATGGGCTTTATATTTTAATAATACAGAGAGACAGATTTCGGCGGATGGTCCCTCTTCTCCGGTACCTGTTTTATGGACGTTACATTTTAAATATTACAGAGAGACAGAAAGTGGATTTATATTTTAAAAACACTACAGAGAGGCAACCTCTATAAATATCAAGATATATCTCAAACAAAGGGGGGAAAACTGCTGGAACAGAGTTGCAGTGTCAAAGGCGAGAGGCCATTCTGGACCTGATTTTTGGGGTTTTTCTCCCACTTGTTCTATTTTTGGGAAAGATTAGAAATCTCTGTTAGAGTAAATGACAAATCTTTAATACAGAGTTGTTTTCAGAAATTTGCATCTTGTGGGCAAGAAAGAAGGAGATTCATCTTTGCATGCTACGGATTTAATGTCTATTTCTTTTCTTTTTCAGATTTCGAGTTTGTAGATGAAGTTAAATGCAAGTGTGCTTGGTTGCTTCATATGAATGCCCAAATCTGAAATTCATTTTAAAACCCTAGGAGCTAGCACTTAGTCTATGGGGATTGTGCTGGTTTTGGCAGGTCCAGTAGGTTAGGTTGCATGCATGGAAACCTCGCATCTTCGGTTTTGTCGAAACTGGATAGCATCATACTGAATGCACTTCATTTTCAATTTCCTGCATTTGTTTTCGATTTCGTTCTGCATTTTATTGATTCCAGAAATCCTGCACCTTTATTTTTATTTGCAGGCATCAAGATAAAAATAAAATAAAAATAAAAAAGTCAAAATCCAAAATAATGTCATCATTGCAGGTCGAAATTTCATTTCCTCTGTTTTATGTTTCATTCATGAGCCTATGATGACATTCCCTTCATGAAAATCCCGATTTCATCGAAGGAGTTGTGTTTTACGGCCTTTTCACAAAATTTCCATTTAAAGCTACATCGTGGTCATATGAGGGCCAACTCTCATTTGCTTTATTTTGGTTCAATGAACAATCACTAAAGCTTCACGGTAAAATAAACCAACATTGCCCCTTGTTTACAGTTATTTGCAATCACTAAGGTATTCCAAGCATTTACATCGAGTATCTTTACCCAAAGATTATTAATACATATATGCAAAAATGCTAATATAGCGGAGACCTTGGAGAAGTTGTGTGTTTAACTTCTTTGCAAGAGGGGATTTGGGAACCCAAATCCTAACGGAGAGTGTACTTTCACAACTGGGTGAAAATACCACTCAACAGAGATCAAGGATGTGAAAGGCACAATTCAAAAGGGGAATAGGTGTGAAAGCAAAAAGATAGCACTTCGTTGCTCCAAAATGCTCCTTCTCTATATATTTTAGGGTGAGAAACTCACCAATTTATAGACCTGGAGGTCTCTTGAATTGGGCATGCAGAGGTGCCACTTGGCAATCATGCCTTCCCAGGGGGAGGGAGATTCCTCCCTGAATAGGGACTTCATGACTACCCTTGTAACAACCTCTAATGCTCAAAAAGGTCACCCACACTCCCATGCTATGAAGGAAGCATTAAGTGGTGGATCTGAGCTGCCATTTGTCAAGATTTGAATTTTTACCCGTCAAACCTAGAATTCGTCCCACCCTGGAGTGGATTTTGTATTTGTCCTAGGGGAGGACGGATCCCATTTTGAATTCGTCCTAGGGAGGGACATATTTTGAGCAAAGTGCCTAGAAGGTGCCAAATTGATCTCTAACTTCCCAAAACTGCTGTGAGAGTGGTTAGGACCACTGTTTAACCTCTGGGGGCTGCCCTTGGGGCTGTGCGTGTCAATGCGATCAGTGTTTGCAGTCACATAATTGGATTGGTTCTATTTTGGTATCTACAGATGCCCCTTTTTGGGATGCACTGTGCATGGCGTAGTGTTGAGAAAAAATAGATAACTAAAGCACTAATGATTAGGGTTTCTTAGTAACCTAACCAACTCTTGATGCCCCAAGCATGGAAAGGGCATGCATTCTTGAATCCTTGCTTCTGACGAGAGAAGGAACTTAATTCAAGTGTTAACCTTTTTTGGTGAGGTGTTACTTGAGCTTGGACATTGATCAATCATGAATAGGCAAAGGGCACAAAATTTTGTCTGTGGTAACCTAGAGTTAATGATTCATGAATGCCAAGTGTTTGATCAGCTTGTGACTATTGCTTGTTTACTGCCCCAAGCAGGGGCATGATTGTCTTTGTCAATGATCCTTTGAATGCATGCCATTTTCCATGATTGGGTGTGTGTGTGTTGATTAGTGACTAAGTGTAACTACCCCCTCAAGCGACGAATCGATGAGGGAATGACCTTCATGAGAAAAGTGATGAGTCGCTTGACCCAAGATGACTTAGGTAAGGGTGCCATCAAATGTTTAGCATTGAATGTGTGTGCAGTTTTCTGACATTTAGACCTATTTTTGGTGGGTGTTAACCCTTTTGGCGACATCGTTTAGGGATGAAATTGTCAAAAATCTGTCTTCCCATGGAGTGGTCCGGCCATGGTGGCCTTCTTAGGGAGTAGGATGGTGATGATTTATAACCCCAACATCTATTTTGGATGCCAAGAATTCCAGGCATGAAGGCGCCTTCTTTCGGCAATGTTATTACTTATTTTTGGGTGGGTTTTTGACCCTGTTGCCGACGTCATTTGGGGATGAAATTCTTGAAGATCCATCTTCCCGTGGAGTGGTCCGGCTATGGTAGCCTTCTTAGGGAGTAGGATAGTGAGGATTTGTAACCTCGACATCAGTTTTGCATACCCGGGATGTCAAATGCAAAAGCACTTTCATCGGACAAGCTTTATTGCTTATTTGGGGTCATTTTGTTCATTTTTTGTTATTTTTGAAATTTGTGTGCTGAATTCATTCCAGGGTGGGACGAATTCTTGTGTAGTATTCATTCCAGGGTGGAAAAAGTTCTAACCAAAGTGCTCGTTCCATGGAGAAACGATTACAGGCTCAAAAAGCCTATTTAAAGGCCAAAACTAGGTTTTGGGCTCATTTGCACTTGTTTTTTCTAGCGATTTGGAGCTCTGAGGAGGAGGAGGTGAATTCTACGAGGAAAAGCGCTATCGAATTTCTCCCAACACCATGAGTGCACAAATCGGATCGAGCGGCAGAGCCGAAGTGAGACCAGTAAGTGGTCCTCCTCATTTATTTTCTTTATTTTCAAGTTATTTGTTTATTTTTCTTTGTTATGCTTGAAAATGAAATCTTAGTGGAAATTTATTTTGACAAGATGTAATTAACATCTAAAATTTGCATTCCATTTTACACTAAGGTAAACCCTAGGTAAGAGAAAAATTTTGTATTATGTGATGCTTTTGTTACACGAAAACCCTAGGAACGCAAACCCTAGTTTTTTAGGTTTATATTTGTTAGTTTTAAAACGTAGGTGAAAACCCTAGGCTTAAAAACCGTTATTAAAATTTTGTTTTTCTTTTTTTTTTTTTTTTTGCAGACTTTGTTAGTTTTAAACTTAGAGTACATAAACCCTAGGACTGACAAACTGTATTTTGAACATTGTTTGTTTTTTTTTTTTTTTAATTTTTGTTGTTGCTTTTGAGCTATTCACTTTCATGTAGCACTGTATATTCATGTTTTTGTTGTACAGTTTTTCATAATTTTTAATGTTTTGTGTTGTTTCTTGTGCAGGTTGTTAAGAGCCGGTACCGTGTACCAGCCGCATTTGCCAAAGCGCATAGGGCACTAACTATGGCTGACTGGGAATGGCTTGATGCTCTTGGGTTCAAGCAGGTTACTCGACTGGAGCCTATGGTCGGGGATCGGGCCTATCTGACGGCCTTGATCAACCTATGGGATCCCCAAACCAACACCTTCCATATCCCAATAGGGGAGATGACAGTGACACTGGATGACATCTATCATATTCTATGAATTTCGATAGATGGACTGTCGATCAGGACATCGCCGCGTGACCAGCGGACAACTGTATTGATACAGTGCTTTGGGTACAGGGAGGAGTTGGGCATAGAGAGCCTAGTGGAGAAGGTAGAGCTTGACTGCCATATTGGCAGCATTCTAGTTCGGTGGTGGCTGGAGAGGGGGGTGTTGGGAGTGAGGCACGTAGTAGTTATGGGCCTCATTTCCAACATGCTGCTGCTTGACTCGTCAGGTGCAAGGTTCCCGTGGAACCTACTGGATGTGGTTCACCGGTTGGTTGAGTTCCCGAAGGAGGAACCATTGATCATGATGTGGGGACAGACATTGCTGGAACAGCTCTATGGGGAGCTGTATGAGGTCCACTGTTGAGGGTGGAAGGGGATCAGCTATAGTTATCTATTGCAGAGCTGGGCTTGGTAGCACATAGCAGTTGAGAGGCCGGTGGGGCTACCATGGATGACTCGAGGGGATATGGAGCATAATGACATAGGCTACGCAGCTCTATGGTGGTGATCTGAGGAGCAAGGATAGAGTTGGCGATGGGCAGGTGCTATAGGGCACTATGCCGATGCCTTCGCTTGGCTTGCTCCGAGGGAGGTGTTCTGGCACCCCTACCGAGACTGTCCAGCTTGGCCTGAGGCTAGAAAGTGGCTCCAACGGGTACATAGGGGTGGTGGCTGATTGGGCAGCATAGGACTAAGCATGAGTTCTTCCCATACAGCTGGGTGACATGATATTTTGGGGTGCGCCAAGGGTTGCATGGTGAACCCATGGTCTATCGACGTTGGGGGGATGAGAGGAATCTAGATCAACCAGTCATCGTGCCACTTGGCAAGGATTCAGATGCGGTGATTGACGTCCTAGACAACTACAGAGTATGACTAGTGGTGGACCCTACGGTGATGACAAGGCGAGCGGCCATTAGGAGGTGTAGGGGCAGCAGTCGAGGCACCAGGTGATGACTGGGGAGCTCTGCTGGAGGATGCGAAGATGGTGGAGGTGGATGGTATGGATGCAGATCTTGGGGCTTCGGATCAGCCAGAGATGTAGGACATCACGAAGAAGTGGGAGCCAGAGCAGGCTATTGTTCTAGAGATGCCCATGCCTTAGGCAGATGTGGAGGACATGGATGCAGGGTTACACATTGAGAATGCACGATTTGTGGAGTTACTACAAAGGTGTGATGAGGATCTGGGGGATGCGCTGTGGGAGAGAGATCTCCTATGGGATCAGCTAGTAGAGTGGGAGAGTGCATGGGTTGCACACCACCGGTTAGAGGGGGAGATCGACACTGTCGGGGAGAGAGATCTCCTACGGATGCAGCTGGCGCAGCATGAAAATGTAGTCATGATGTACCATCGATGGGAGGTGGAGTGGTGTCGACATCGGATGGATTTGGAGGGGGAGATCATCCACCTTTGGGGGTGGGTACCTGATCCCTCTGGAGGTGGTTCATCGTGTCGGACGAGGTGCAGTGATACTGAGCAGTCAACATCATCTCGTCGCAGGTGATTGGATGAGGGGGGCTAGTGGGCATGGTGCGGGGGCGAGCAGCAGTCACCCTGAGAGGTCCCATAGGACCCACACCATGGGAGGTAGTTCCCGTCACATCGATCTTGCATGATCATGGTGGTCGACGCCCTAGGCTTTGGGGGTTTTTGAGTTTTTGTTTTATTTTTGTGGGGTCAGATGACCGACTATTGTAGACTGCAGGCCATTTTGATGATATATATACAAATGATTTTATTTGTGTTATACATGTGTCGTGATTTTATGCTATACATAATGTGTATGTATGTATGTTAATTTATATGAATGGATGCATGTGTTCTGATGAATGCGAATGTTTCTAACTTATATGAGATGCGGGTGGAAATGATGATTGTGATTTGACTTTGTGATGATTTTGTTTTGTTGGCAGTGGCACCATAGACTGTCTATAACTTATATCTATTTTTCGTAGGCAATTGCTATGGTAAATAACTTTGTATGCATACATGTATTTTTTTTGTATGTTATTTGTGTATTTTCTGATGGTGAAGTAAAGCTGAAAAGATATTACAATTGGTTTAGAATGTAGTTAGGTTTTCTGAGATTCAGATGTTTTAACTAACTAGCCAAGGCTGTACTTTTATCTAAAAAGACTTTGAACAAGGTATGAATCGGACTTGTCTTTGACCAAGTTATTTCACATCCTTGTGTGTGCAATTGAGTTCGTTAATGTGGCATTTGTCAGGATACCGCCAGTGCCAGATAGGTTGTCAACCAAACCTGTACTGAGGATCACCTAATTATCTCCACTAACTCCTTTGTTGTATTTAGTCAAATTAATCTGTGGTGCAATCCAGGATACTATAAGCTAGCTCATCCACATGCAAACATTGATCTGCACACAAGTTAATACAGCAAATATATCGTCATGCGGGAGGTTTTCCACGAGTGACCGATAGGCTATCAACCAAACCAGTACTGATGTTTATCTCATGACCTTCTGAATGCTGAGACTTCCAGGGATTCAAGTTCAACTCCCTTATTTTCTTCAATTGTATTGGGATACTTGCTCTTTATAGTGATAATAATCACTGTTTATTTTTGTTATATTTTTTTTTGTTTTTCTTTTGAGCAAGGGATTTGGATTTCGAGTGATGAGAATCACTATTGTATGTGCCTTTTGATGTATGCACTTTGAGGGTGATGTCAATTTTTTGGAGTTTTGACATGTGCAAATTTTGATGTTTTGCAACTTTTGATAACTTGGGATTCTTGGGAAATTGGGTAGGGAGGATGCTTGTCCTTTTGCCAACTCTCAACATTCTTTGGGGTCATTCGCACAGGGGGATGAGCAAGATAGCCGTTTTGCTTATGGTGACCTAGATTGCTTTGCAGGTATCATCTTTCATTCACACAACTCGGGAATGTTTGTGTTTTAATTTGTGCTAGGATGCTACGTAACAAGGTGTGATCCAAGTAAAATTCTACCTTCGTAAAAGCTATCTGACTTTGTACAGTTTCGGTTAGAAAGCTATAGGTAGCTGAATGACAAAAAACTCCTGATACATTAGAAGACAACTGACTATAGTATGGCAAAAATATGGATAGCATTTTATTTTTGATGGATTGTTTAACAGCGGAGAGATATGGAATGAAGGTGGACTTTGCCAAGTAATTACGATCTATGGTGCCTTGACCTCGTATGACCACAAATATGCAAATGTATGGATGTGATGCTTAATGCAGCTATTATTTTTGTGTTTTTGATGGATTGATCTTGGTGAGTATGAAAATGGGATGTAAAAAGAGATTTTTAATTTTGTGATGATTTTGAGCATTCATGGAGATGAGATGCAAGTTTTTGTTATTTTTGATGATTTTATTGTTTTTGATATTTCTTATTTTTCTTTTGACCAAGCGATTGGGGGAACCATTGGAGATTTTTGGGATAGACCAAGCGATTGTGGGAATCCTTGGAGCATTTTGGTATTGACAAAGCGATTGCAGGAATCCTTGGAGCATTTTGGGATTGACCAAGCGATTACAGGAATCCTTGGAGCCTTTTGGGATTGACCAAGCGATTGCAGGAATCCTTGGAGCATTTTGGGATTGACCAAGCGATTGCGGGAATCCTTGGAGCATTTTTGGATTGACCAAGCGATTACGAGAATCCTTGGAGCATTTTGGGATTGACCAAGCGATTACGGGAATCCTTCGAGCATTTTGCGATTGACCAAGCGATTGCGGGAATCCTTGGAGCATTTTGGGCTTGACCAAGTGATTACGGGGATCCTTGGAGCATTTTGGGATTTGTTTCTTTAGATATGGAATGGTCACAAATGACTGATGTTCAAGGGTTCGAGTTCTTTGACTCCATCAAGGGAATCTAGTCGATACGTCCCGGGTCCCATCTTGCTATCAATTACATATGGACCTAACCAATTTACTACGAACTTGTCCCTGAGATGGGACGACAAACTAGAGTTTTGCTGGTTTTCCTTCAAGACCAAGTCACCAACCTGAAAGTCCCTCAGGTGAAATCTCATGTTGTATGCTTTCTTCAGTCGCTCTTGATAGATACATAAATGCTCAAGAGCATTAACGCATCGTTCATCGAGCAACGTAAGCTGGTCTAATCGGGCCTGTCGTGTAGTATCATCATCGATGAACTCTTGCATTGATATGTGCAGGGAAGGAATTTCCAACTCAAGAGGCATGACAGCCTCGAAGCCATACACAAGTGAAAACGGAGTTGCCCTAGTGGGTGTCCGAATGCTAGTGCGGTAAGCCCATAGGGCAAGTACGATCTGAATGTGCCAATCCTTATGACTGTCGGTGACTATCTTTTTGAGGATGGCAACTAGCATTTTGTTTGATGCCTTTGCTTTCCCATTTGCCTACGGATAATAGGGTGTCGAGAAACTGTTCTAAATTTTGTACTTTGTGGTCAAAGCACGCACGTCTTTGTTCTTGAATGACATCCCATTATTCAAGATTATCTTGGATGGAATACCAAAATGACATATGATGTTATGCAAAATGAACTCCACAATGCGAGGTCCAGTCGTAGAGGTTAGCGAAACCGCTTCCATGCACTTGGTGAAGTACTCTATGGCCGTTATGATAACCGTATGATGACCTGAAGACGTAGGGGAGATCTTTTCGATTAGATCTAAGACCCATTGCAAAAATGGCCAAGCCGACTAGATCGGCTACAAGGCCTGGGAAGGTACGTGTGTCAAATTGGCATGATGTTGACACTTCATGCACTTCCTCACATATGCGCAACAATCTCGCTCTAAATATGGCCAATAGTAGCCCATGCGAAGAATGCACTTGACGATGGCCATACCACTAAAGTGGCCACCGCATGTACCATCGTGCGCTTGGGCGATCGCCCAAGTGGACTCTTGCTGGTCCAAGCACCGAAGGAGGATCCCTTCATAGCTGCAATGGTACAAAATGTCTCCTAACAAGACATGCTTTGCCACTTTCTTCTTGAATGCTTGTTTGGTGACATGCGTCAATCCAAGTGGGAGGTTACCTAGCTTGAGGTAGTCCCTTAGGGGTGAATACCAATCCTGTTGATCAGAAGCCTCGACGGTATGAACAGCCAATCCCTCTTGAAGTTCATCCCTAGCAAAAGCTGAGCAGGAAAGAACTTGTAAGAATAGCATGGTGTTGCTATTAATGGGAGTAGGGGAGAACAAGGCCCCCCAGTTGGCGTGCTTCAAACAGTCATGGATTCGAGAGAACTGATCTTGAGGTCGTTTAATCTAGATCATGTGGATTCCTAACATTAAATCAGAGCTTGCACGCTCCATCACTGATTGTGATAGTGTTTTGACTTGAATGGTTGTCATATCACCAGAAAGGTCTTGTAGGATTAACGACCCCAAAGAGGCCATAGTGTTCGCAAAATGATTCGATGACCGAGGGAGTGCCTCGATGTCGTACCATTCAAGATTTGAAAAAAATTTGTCCACAAGGGCTTTGTAGGCCTATAGAATTGGGCATTTACATTGGAATGCCCCTTTGACTTGATTGACGATTAACAATGAATCACCAAAGATGTTCAATCATTTAATGTTCATGGTGATTGTTGTCTGAAGACCTATGAGCAAGGCTTCATATTCTACATTATTGTTGGTGCATGGGAAGTCTAATTTAAATGACAAGGGTATTGGAGCCCCTTGCGGTGTGAAGAATACAATTCTCGTGCCACCCCCTTGCTCACATTTAGAACCATCAAAAAATAGGGTTATGTCGGCCTGTGACTCAGGCTCATTAGAATCAGGCGATTTCGAGACATGGAAGATAACGTGTAGTGGTGGATCCACTATGTCATCATCCACTAACTTCACTTCATCTTCCTGAAAAGTGATGACTGGCTTGGTGCATCTTTTGACATGCCCCACAAAGTTGTTGAAGGAATTTGGTTCCTCGGACTGCAACTCGATAGCCTTCAATATCTCCATAAGAGCCTCTCTATGGGGCATTGATTGTTGAATAATCTCATATATGGAGAGCCTAGCCGACGTGGTCCATAGACTTTGGGTAAGTCTAGTCTGAATCGTGGTCACAGTTCTAGGCGGGGGTAGCTGCGTAGGGTTCTGTTGAGGCTGTGACGTTGATGAAATTTCTCTTGTGGCTACCATGGGAGCATATCCTAGGTATTTCTTGTTCCTACTCACTATACTTATCATTCCTACATACCTTGCACGGGGCAATTCTGTTGCACCTCATTGATTTGAAGGGGTTTTGCTTGTGCCTCATGGGCAGGCAAGGGGTCTCTGAAAACTCCCATTTGTTGATTTTTTGGTGCTACGGGGTTGTCTATAACCAATGTCTTATTGTCAATCAGGTCTTGTATCAAGCCTTTGAATTTCCAATATGCATTAAGGTCATGTCCCTTTCATCGGTGGAATTTACAATACAAGTCCTCCCGATACCGCTTAGGCTTCGGTGCATTGGGATCTATGGTTTGAATCTCTGGGAAGTTGATCAAATTTGCCACTGACAAGCGGTCAAATAGGGAGTCCCTAGACTTTGTGTAAGGTGTAAACTATCACCTAGGGCGACACTGCTAATTTTGCCCCTGTTTCTAGTTTTCTCTTTCATAATTTTTAGGGGACACTGCCTGATAGTTAGCCTTTTGAGGCTGTGTTTCTTGTGCAGGCTTAGGAACATTTATACCAACTTGGTTGATCACATCGGGTTTCTGTTGTGTAGTCCCTATTTTGGTGTTTTTGTTCCATTCTTTTTTATTAGGTTTGGTGATCTCGCCATCTTGTATCTTGATATCTTCGATGATTCTGGCTTGCACCAGAGCCTCTTCTAAGGTGGCATATTGCTGCAGCTACAATAGCACAGAGATCGATCTCAAACAACTTCTTGAAAACATATGTGTAAGGTCGGACATAGGGGGAAGGTAGGGTAGCTTGGAAAGTAGAGTCCTCCATCGATTCCCATAGGCCGCCATAGTCTCTTCCTCATATTGCCTGAGGTTGGCCAAATCACTTAGTGACGCCTTATTATTGGTGTTGAAGGTGAAGTGTTAGAGGAACGCATCCACTAACTGATCCAAGTTGCTGATGCTGTGTTTCAGCAATAGGGTGAACCAATCCGAGGCAGGGCCTGTGAATGTGGTTATAAAGGTTATTAGCAACTAAACATCATTGTCCTAAATGCCAAAGCATTGGCTCAGGAACCTCATCACATGCTCTTGGGCATCCTCCTCACCTTTAAATATTTCCAGCTAAGGCAACTTAAAGTGCTCAGGATCAGGGGGTGCAGGCACGGACGGATGCACTAGATGACTGCGGAGTTGACATAACGTGGGCTTTTGGGGCCCAGCAGCTTTGGTTTCCATAGACTCCAAATGCTCTAGTAGTGCTTTATATGCATCAAAAGACTTAATCTCTTCCTCTCTAACTTGCTCCTATTGTGGGTTGTGGGAGACTTGAGGCCTGTGGAGAGGTGGCCGGATAGCAACCCCTCTGCCTTGATAGGGCATTTCGGCCCACTCTTCTTCTTGTTCATACTCCTCATAGGCTTCTTGAGGAGTCTTTGGGCGAGACCTATGACCATGAGTGGGTCCCCGCGGAGGGAGCCCATAATTGTTTTGGGGAGTGGCCTCCCGTTCAAGTCTAGGAGGTCTTAGAGGCAGTTCTTGGTGAGGTCGCGGGGACCTGTCTCGTACCAAGGGGTTACGCCTCTCATATGGTTCTGCCCTTTGGGTGTGAGGGGTTGGAACCCTCTTCGACATGGTGTTATGCAATAGCTCATATGTTTGGTGCCTAATGCACTCTTTACTGAGGCGATATAAATGCTCTAGTTGTTGTTGATCTTGCTCAAGCTACGTAATCTACACTTGGTAGGTAGCATGTCTGGTGACTGCCAGGTCAATATGTTTTGCCATCTTGAGTCTCGGAGGCCTAGATGCCTCTCCTATGCACTTATCTTAGTCACAGTGATTCGAGATCTCTATAGGTCACTTCCCCCTATCGAGGTTGGTGGCATTTACTCGAGGCTATGGCCTTAAAGGATGGTTTTGGTACATAGCAGGTGTGGAGGCGCATTGCTCCTGCGTGGTATATTGCTCTTGAGGAAGATAAGGTTCTTCATCGTTCTCCCTTTCATAAGTGTGAAAGGGGCGGGTAGAATTGGCTCGCCCTGCTAGAGGAGCCTTGTGCTCCATATTGGTCCTATTGTTTTTGACAGTGAGAGGAGGCAATGAAGGGATGATATAATCTTGACGCCTCTCCTCATGGACCCTCTGCCGTTCTAGTGCTTCATCATGCGGTGGCCACTCATATCGAGCTTCTAAGGGAGTCCTTTTATCTATGTTGAGTGCCACGTGTAAGGACTCTTCCCAAAAGGGGCTATGATGGACGGGCGTGTTCCCCAAAGGGGTGTCCCTATAATTCCATCTTGACATGGACTGATGTAGACTCTCTTGCAGGTTAGGCCGCCAAGGCGGTATGACTAAGTCCTTAGGGCTATAGCGGAGGCGACTTGTGCCCCCTTGTACACTTTCTACAGCTTCCACCCTTGATTGGGCTTAGCTATGTGTGTACACCATGGTGGTGCTTTCCTACAAGCTATGTAGATTTTATCTCTTTTATGATTTTCTATTGTACACTAAACAGAAATTAGCAAACACATACACAAACGGTGATTATCTCGTTTAAATATTGAGAGGGTGTCCTAAACCTGGTTTAGTGTGTTTTTTATTTTTGTTTTTGTTTTTGAAGGTTTTTTTAAAGAATGTTTAAATGCAAATGATGGCTCTTAGGACTCCCATAAATGGTTGCCCCTTCGATATACCATTGCCAGGATGATATACCAACCTCTCTATATACCCGCCCTTACATGAGGGAAACTATAGGTACATGAGAGCAGATGGTACGTGGAACGTAGGCGGTACGAAAGGGGGATTGTCCTTTTTATGAAACCTACCATAGAAGACTTATCCTCGTGCACTAGGAATCACCCCAATGAAACTCAGTCAGCTTTCGTCAGGATTTACGTCGAGCAACAGTGACAATCAGGGTAAATGGATGCAAAAATCAAACCAAGGTGGTGATGAAATCCACCGTTGGTCTTGATCAAGGGCTAGGGTTTTACGACCAAATCCTTGGTTTTTATGATGCCATGTGATGTGTGGGGTTCTTTTTGTTTTTGCAAAATGAAACAATCAAACAACAAAGGAGAACTACTTTCCCTAAGCAAACAAGTAATCTACGAAAAACAAAAAACTAAAAACAGAAAAAGACAGGAAAAGTTTAGAGTTCTTACCTCGCCTCTGCCCAAATCTGCTGATTCTAAGTTTCTATCCTAAAACCGCACAGACAAAAATTCGTCGTAGGGAGGAACGAATTATAGTACTGAATTCGTCACAGGGTTAGGCGGATTCCAATTCATCTCGGGGAAGGACGAATTACAGACCTGTATCCGCCTCAGGCTGGAACGATCAGCAGTCCCGCATCCAAAAACTCAGTACCTGCAAGCAAAACCACCAAATTTTGATCAGATCTCAGATCTTAAAAATATAGGACTAGGTCCCACCATGATCGCCACTGGAAGCATGAGGATACGGAAACAAAAAGGGAAAAACTCCAAACACGATGCGAGAACGAAACTAGACTTGATGCTATGAATTAAAAATGTGTAAAATGGAGAAAGCATATACAAATTGAAACCCAAATGGAACAAAACAACCCTCTTCTTTTATTGATGTATTTCAAATTTGGTTACAATTCGCTTCCTCCCTTTTTAGGGGCGAGGAGCATCAAACTTGTCTCTTGGTCACATCAATGGAAAGTCATCCCTCTTCTGCGTGCCCACATGTAAGATGGGCGGACCAAACATCGCCACCGCTTGTGTATACAAGTGTTGATTCCCTACTACTCCTTCGATGTCTAGACCCTGCGTTCAAAGGAACAAAAAACCGTTAGTAGCACCTGCGAATAAAACAAAGCATGCGATCCTCAAGCCTACAATAAGCGAATGAGAAAATGAATTAAAATGTAACTAAAACTTACCCAAATGACATGAAAACTTGGCAAGGACATAGGAACATCACCAAGAAGGCATTGCAAAAGGAACAGTTGGGAAATTCCTCACTGCTTTGAATTCACTCTGGGGAGGGATGGATTCGACTATAATTCACTCTGGGGTAGAACGAATTCACCTACAACAAAGCATCGAAGTGATACTACCCAAAATGTCACGTCTAGGGAGCTCCAAAAGACCTACAAACTTGGGGTTAGCTAATTGGAGGTATTTTGGGAAGACCCAGATGGTCAGATTTCTACAATTTGGCCTCCATCAACAAGAATTTGATGTCGCTACACTGTAAGTTAGTGAGGACCACAAAAGCGATAAAACATGGTAAGATTTGATCAAAGCATTACGAAATCGGAATTACAAGCTATCTAAGCAGCATAAGATGGAATGCAAAATAAACAAATGACAAAATATCAATCTGCCATGAATCCTTGATCATTCTAAAAAGGAAGATTAGGCTCGCAGTAGTGCGGGGGGCACCCGGGCGGGCCGCCCACCGTTGGAACTTGATTTCGGCACCAATCCACTTGGGATGGGTCCAAAATATCTTGTAATGTGTTGTTGGCAAATTAGGTGGGATATTGTGGCCAAATGTTGGATTTGGTCCGGATTTGTGCTTCCAATGACCACCCAATGACCTCTTCTCCAAAAGAGATCAAGGATGTGAAAGGCACAATTCAAAATGGGAATAGGTGTGAAAGTAAAACGATAGCACTTCATTGCTCCAAAATGCTCCTTCTCTGTATATTTTAGGGTTAGAAAACTCACCAATTTATAGACCTAGAGGTCTCTTGAATTGGGCATGTAGAGGTGCCACTTGGCAATCATGCCTTCCTAGGGGGAGGAGATTCCTCCCTAAATAGGGACTTCATGACTGCCCTTGTAACAACCTCTAACGCTCAAAAATGCTCACCCACACTCCCATGCTATGAAGGAAGCGTTAAGTGGCGGATCTGAGCTGCCATTTGTCAAGATTTGACTTTTTACTCGTCAAACCTGGAATTCATCCCACCCTGGAGCAGACTTTGTATGCATCCCAGGGGAGGACGGATCCCATTTTGAATTCATCCCAAGGAGGGACGAATTCTGAGCAAAGTGCCTAGAAGGTGCCAAATTGATCTCTGACTTCCCAAAACTATCGTGGAGAGTGGTTAGGACCACTGTTTAACCTCTAGGGGCTGCCCTTGGGGCTGTGCGTGTCAATGCGATAAGTGTTTGCAGTCACATAATCGGATTGGTATTGTTTTGGTGTCTACAATAACAATGATACTCATGATATTTTCAAACTCTAACTCTGGTGACTCACACAACCAATGGCTTCAACAAAAATGCTTACAAAAAAAGGTTTCAATCACAACTCTCAATTCAAAAAACCTTGAAGCATTAGCTCAAATACTTCACTCAACCAATGCTCTCAAAAAAAATGCTAATAAAACAAGGTTTTAATCTCAACTATCAAAATAGAAAACCTTGGAGAAATAACTCAAACACTTCACTCAACCAATAATCTCAACAACAATGCTAATAAAACAAGTTTTTAATCTCAACTCTCAAATCATAAGACCTTAAAGTAATAACTCAACCACTTTTGAAAAGGAAACCCTAATCAAGACCTTTTCACTCCAAAATTAATTTTCAATAAAGCCAATAAATCAACTCAACCGAGAAGGAATTTTCCCATACATTTTGTTTGACAAGTAGTTGGTCTCACAAATCTGCCACTCACAATTACTTATTGTCCAATATCAATAAGGGTTAGAGGATAATTTTATTCAACAAAATATATCACAAATATAATATAAAAATTAAATCTTAACACTCAAGATGAAATAATAATCTATATCCTCACAATAGTCACAAAAACCCTTAATTCAAAATAACATACTACCCACAAAGTCTTAATCTTCTAATATTCCTCAATAGCAATTTTAAGACTTTAAATATAAAACAGAATTCTCCTTATAACTCCTAAAGATAATTCTCAACTACCACAATTTTATTGCAAAGCAACCTTTCCAAATTTCAACCACTAAACACCTTTATACCTCAAACTTAGGCATTTAATTAAAATTAAAATCAAAATATTACTTTTGCCTTTGGAGAGTTTTGAACTCTCAACGCAACCCACTCTAACATCTCAACCACGGTGCCTAAAACCACACGAGCTACACACTCAATTGATATAGGTGAAGCACCACATACTTCAAAAACTTTATTCCTTCCTTGTTTCAAAAAATGTGCACCCCACAATTTATGCTTTTAACACACCTGTCGAGCACTTTCGTCGAGACTCAAACTCTAGCCTCCTTGCACACAAAATGTAAGCCGCAACCCTCTTGTCACTAGGTCAAGGTGCCTAGTTGGATTTCAACTATTTGACATTGTCTCTTTTGTTTCTTTCGCTGGCAATTCAAACTTATAATTCGCACATCCATTTCACGAGATCTGCATGAATTAATTAATATGCTATCTTTTCAATCAAGCAAGGATAATCTTAATGTCCTTTGGGCATAGGTTTAAATATTAATCTTCCTCCTTTGGGCATAGGTTTAAATATTAATCTACCTCCTTTGCTTTAGAACGTCAGCTCTTCAAAATGCAATTAACCCACATGACGTAGGTGAGGATAAACCTTTTTAACATGCTTCGAATATTTAAATTCTAACACCCATATTTTGGTGTAGTTAAATATTATTATTAATATTTTACTTTGGGCTTTCTTTTCACCACCTTACTTAATATTATAATAACTCATATTATAATATTATATCCTTTTATAAAGTACCTTTAATATTTATTTATAAAATTTAAATTCACACTGAATTTAAATAATTTATAAAATAAATATTATAACTTCTTTTCAAATTCTATCTTTTGCACTGTTTCACTTGATCTTTGGCCTTTTTTCCTGTATATCAAATAACTATTTTTATCGTCTTTATTTCCTGCTAAAATATTTGGTATTAATGATGACTTAATTTGGTCACATCAATGAAAACTTTAACTTAGGGACTCAAAATGTCCAACAATCTCTCCCTTTGTCATTGATGGTAACCCATATCCTTTTTACTGAAACCTGACCTTTCTTTTTCTTCTGCTACCCCTGGGACATTGCTCCCCCTGGCTCAATTCTCTCTCAAATATCAAATCTCTTCCCATATCAAATATCTCCCAAATACACAAATCTCTCCCCCTTTGACATCAATGGCAAAGGGTCACCTTTGGGGCTCAGGGCTAAGAGTAAGCCTGTTAGCTCAGCCCCTCCCCCACCTCCTTATGAGGTGGTTCATTATGGGGTGGGAGTATTTCTACTCCCTGAAAGCACTATTCTTTACCTTTATTCTTTTCCCTTTTTTTATGAGTTTCCTAAATCCTTTGACTATTTCTATCATCATTCATATTCCTGTCATCATTCATGTTACTATTCTTGTTCTTGTTCACATCTAGGTTCCTGTTCCTGTTCTTGTTCCTATTCTCATCCATGTTCCTATTTTTGTTAATGTTCATGTTCATGTTCATGTTCATGTTCATACATGTTTCTAGAATGTCTGCTCTACACCACTTTGTTGTGTGACCATCATTATTGCACTTATGACACTTAATGTTATTATTCCTTGTAGGTGTAAATGTCTTAGGATTCTTCCTAGTGAAGTCATATCCTCTTCTTTCATGAACCCTGCAATTAATTGCCTTGTGATCAAACTGATTACATGAGTAGCAATACCCATGGAAAAAATGTCCATTCTCATATTCCTATATTTCATGTGTCCTGCATTGTGAAGCCATGTGCCCAAACATGTGACATGAAAAATATCTTCCATTGAAGCTTCCATGTTTTGACCTCATTGGTCTCCTTTTCTGATTGTTGTTCCATTTGTATCTTCTTAGTGCATTGTTCCTATCTTTTTTGACACCTCTATTGTCCAATTCTTCCTTTGATGTCTAACTATATACAGGGTACATAGATGCAGGGTGTAAATGATGAATAATTTGATCAAATACCCATAGTTTGGTTAAGTAGGTATGAAGTTTTATTCAAGTTTAGTGTAAATTTTCAATAAAAACTAAATAATTTTTTTTATTAAAAAAAATTAATAGTAAAAATTTAAAATCTTATCATAAATGGTATTAGCTTCATAAATTAAATTCCAAAAAAAACTAAGTTTGAATTTTACAAAGGGATATGTTAAATTAATAGGTGATCATGATATATTATGGACAAAATCTATTTTAATTTCATACAATTAATTACTTAGATTTACATTAAATTGGTGTGAATATATATATTTTTTGGTTACATAGGAGAGTAAGTCACAACCACATTATTTTTAGTAACTAATAGGCATAAGGCTTACACCAAACCTATTTTACCTCGTTATTGTTGACCCGACATGAAGGTACCACTCATCGCTCGAGATTCCTACCGTTATCATCGATCTAGTGCACTCAAAGGATTACTCCCTTTACAAATAGGTTGCTCTTGAGGTTTGAACTTGGGTATCTTATTAGTAAGTATCTTGCTAGAAACGCACTTACCAATCCACCTAATGTGTGAATATATTACCACTAGTGTACTAGATCCTATCAAGACTCTGTAATTAAGCACATTTGGGCCATAGTAGTACTGGGATGGGTGATTTGATGTTAAAAAAACTAAAAATGTTAATAAGATTAAATTAGGTTTGAGGGTTTGGTTTAGTAGTCAAAACCCTCCTTGGAAACATAGAGACCACTACTGTTTCAATTTCTTAAGTCTTGTAGTACCAAAGGACTAGTGTTGCCATTACATCAAAAAGCTTACTCGATGCAACTGGAGGTTATAGTGGCAGTCATTGCTTACATTAAAATTTTACCCGAAGCAACTAGAGGTTATATGACAAGATTCAAACCCACAAAGAAGCATAGAAAATTTTAACGAGTTACCGATTCCTATTGTATAATAATAAAAAAAATCCTTATAAAATAATATTAGTTAAAATTATTAAAAATATAGCTTTAATGGAAATAGTTAGGTTTCAATATTCTAAGTGATAAATACCATCATATGATTTATTGACATATAGTTAGGTTTAAATCTTCAATATAAAGCTTGTTTTGGTACAGTGGTAAAATGTCTTTGGTGTTAGTAGAGGCCAACCCAGGTTGCATTCCCCATACCTCCATCCTACAGATATATGACACAGCTAGCAATATCCTATGTGTGGTAATGGTCGATAGGGCTTCATTCCTCTTATTACCACCCTATTGATAGGGTTCTAGGTCCCTCTAAAAATCTTGTGTTTATCTTAAATATTTTTTTCTGCAAGGATGGTGTAGTGGTTAGGGCTTTGGCCTCTTTTTGGGAAGGTCCAAGGTTCAAACCATTGCATACTCAGAAGAGGATAGGTTGGATGACCTACACCCACCCTATTGATAGGGGTCTAGGCCCCTCTAAAAATCCTTTGTTTACCTTAAATATTTTGTCTGTAAGGATGGTGTAGTGGTTAGGGCTTTGTCTCCTCTTTGGGGAGTTCCAAGGTTCAAACCACTGCATGCTCCGAAAGGGATGGTATAGTGGTTATGGATTTGGCCTCTCTTTGGGGAGGGTTGGATGACCTATGCCCACCCTATTGATAGGGGTCTAGACCCCTCTAAAAATCCTATGTTTACCTTAAGCATTTTGTTTGCAAGGATGGTGTAGTGGTTAGGGATTTGGCCTCTCTTTGGGTAGGTCCAAGTTTCAAACCAATGTATACTCCAAAGGGGATAGGTTGGATGATAGCAGTCGAGTTTCTTCCATTTGGTTACTCTAGTTCAGTTCGATGCCCTAGAGGGTGGAGGTCCTGTATGCTTTATCTAGAGATCTTAAGGTTTATAGAGGCAATCCATTCAAGGATTTACCAATTTTCCTAATAATATAAAAAATAAAAACTTATTATATTGTGATGATATAATACAAAATAGCTTGTTTCAATTGCATATAACTCATGAAAAAATAAAATATTTAATTTTTATATTATTTAGATCTAATCTAAATTAAATAAATAGATAAAATCAACTAAATTAATATTAAATAAAATATTATAAATTCAATTAATTAGAAATATCATACATCCTTATCTCACAAACATAGACACAAATTTTAATTAAAAATATTTGGATTGAAGAATTATAAAATAAAAATTTCTCATTTCACCTTGAAAAGACACTTGGTCCAACAAATTTCTTATAATTTCATTTAAATTTTTTGATACATTTGTTGTATTTGAAATATAAGAAAAATAATGATATAATAAACAAAATTGATGCCAATTTGTTTAAGTGCTTCTTCACAAAGTTATGATAAACTATTTTGATAAATCCTTTTAATATGATATATATGATATTTCAAAAAAAAAGATGATAAATATATTAAAAATCTTTTTAGATTGTGTGATTGTGTTCGCACATAAAGGAGTTGTTTTTTATATGGGGAAGAGGGGGAGGGGGTGAGGTATAGTCATTATGAACAAAACACTTGACAAAATGGTTTTCATCAAGGTTATGTTGTTATGACAACATTTCAAAATATTTTTATTTTGCCTAAAGTATCTTATTGGATAACATACCATGTTTTTTTCCAAGTTGATTCATTATATTATTTTAAATTTATTATTCTTGTCAAGGCTTTATGAAGAGCTCTCTAAAAAATAAGAATTATAAAACAATATCAAAGATTTCCAGGCTATGACAAATGGTCTCTATGAATCTTATCTATAGTTTTTTGATGATACTTTTTTAGGTCAACCCTTAGTTAGTGAGGCCATGGATTTTAAATTATTATTATTATTTTATGAGAAGGTTGTTGGGTAAACATTTAATATGATAAATTTTATGATATTTTTATAATATTGTTAGAGGGATTTTTGATTCAAAAGTAAAAAACAAGTACTATTAGTACATATAAAAGAAAGGAGACTTGGGGTCCAATTTTAGATAGAATGAAATCTTGTATAGCTAGTTAAAATTAAATTTCATAGCCATGGATGAAAGACATCAAATCATAAATGATCCATAGAAAATTATTTCTATACATATAAGACAAAAATAACAAATTTAAAGAGATTTTTTTTTAAAGATGTGAGAAAAAATGTATATTTTTCTTTGCAAATGGGATAAGTTTTATAGAGCAAAGAATATTGGAGATATAGACCTATGAAATTATATATATACAAGTTTCAAAACATGGTTAAATATTACTCAATTTATAAGAATATTGTTATGATTTTTTTTTTCAAAAATATATATGTTCCAAGAATGTAATAAAATTGTTCAGGAAGCAAACCTTACATAGAATTTTGAAAACCTAAAAATTCATATTGAAGTTTGATATTAATATCAAATATATTAGCTATTTAGGCAATTATGTGGCGTCTTTGATAATTGATTGAAGCCTTAGCCTCTTATTTATAATTCTTAATGATACCATTAGCTTAGGCTTGGTTGCTTAGTGGAGGTTCAAAAGCCAAAAATTATGTGTGTGTGCATCAATTCCATATATTGGATATTTATTAAAATTTTGGTTGTGAGAAAAGACCTCAAATAAGAAGTACATAAACTCCAAAATATGCTTTGAAAGTCTTATTTTCCTATTTTCTATGAAAGCAAGAGTTGTTTTGAATATATCAAAATATAGTAGATACTTTGTTAAGCTAGTGTATAAGGATTTAAAGAAATTTTCCTTGGAATTGTATTTGATCATTTGAGTTTCTCATTAAGAACTCAACATTCTTTTGATTAACAATCCAAAGTAATAATCTTACAAGTTATAGTTTGCTAATAAGTAGATGTCATGGACCTTTTAGATGAATTCCTTACTCACAAGGATTTCCTTGAAATTGTATTTGATCATTTGAGTTTCTCATTAAGGCCTCAACATTCTTTTGATTAACAATCCAAAGTAATAATCTTACAAGATATAGTTTTCTAATAAGTAGATATCATGGACCTTTTAGATGTGCATTGTTTAAAGATGAGTTAGAAACATCATATCATCTATTTACTCTTATTAGTTTTGTAAAAGCTTGGGGATACTTTAAAAAAATCTATTAGGCTGCTACATTGATAGTAAACAAGTTGATAAAATATTGAAAATTTTATATCAAAATATTAAGTATGAAAAAGATATACTATCCACTTTGTAATGAGATTTGAATATACATTGAGTAAACCATGGCAAATCTAGCTTAGGTGTTTTCTTTGAGATAACAAAGGCAAAATTCTCCCCACCTACTCAAAACTAGATGGAGCTTTAAGAAAGAACTACCGCATAAGCTAGGACACTACTTACAAAGATCAAGATAGACATGGGATAACTATGAAGATAAATTTGAGTTTATATATATATATATATATATATATATTGCATGATGTTAAAAATAATCATGATTAGATTGATAATAACATTAATTTTTATATCCATCAATTATTGATAATAGTAGTATCTTCAAACTTTTAATATGTTTAGAAAAAAAAATATGGTAACAAGATAGGTTTGTTTTATCAAAATTAAATTTTTAGAAGACAATAAACTAAAGGAGATTTCATCTCTCAGTGAACATGATATCAACACTATGAGAGACAAAAATATCATTAATAAACATAAAAGCTACATATAATCCTTTTTAAACCTAATGGAAAATATAATGTTTTTTATTTTTAATTGAAATGATCCCAATACAAACTTGATATGTCATATTTAAAAAACAAATTAATATTACTCCACTTAAACATTAAGAAAAACTAAAAAATAGTTTTTTATGTTTATAAACCTAAATACACACCTTTATTTTTTATTTCATTTATCTTATAATATAATTAAGGTTTTCAAAAACATAACAATTAAAATTAAGACTAAGCTAAAATATTTAAACTTATATATAGATAGATATATATATTCAATAATATAATAATCTTATCTATTTTTATGGTTCACATTTATTTTATATAAGTAGAAATACAATTATATTTGATGATTACACAATGACACTGAAAGGGGGGGGTGAATCAGTGTAGCTATTAATTTTTATATCTACAGCATTTAATATGAAATAAAGATAACTTGACAACTGAAAAACAACTTGAACAAGAGAGCACACCACAACACTCAATATACCAAGGTTCACCAATTTGGCTACTCCTAAAAAATGACTGCTTGGACTCCAATCCAAATCCAGTCTTTGTAAAATCAATTTTACAAATACTTTACCAGCATCAACTGGAAGGAGCACCAACCCTTGTAATTTTCTAATGAGATGGAGCACCAACTCCTAGTACCAAGCACCAACTTGGACTACAATTCTGATCAATTTAGAATGACATAAAATGTCTTCACTTCATGCACGACCCTGACTGGTCTGCAATTAACCCAACTCTACACACTCTCACGGCTCTGCTTATTTTTCTCTTGATTCTTTTCTAACCCTCCTTTTACAGCAATTTCTCTCTAACAGCAGCAACATCTTCTTTGTACGATTATTCTTTTATAACCTTTCAATCCTGCATGCAATCGAATCACATACTCTGACTGTTCGAATCCATGCAATACGGCTGTTTTGTTTCATGCACTTCGACTGTTCGAAACCATTACTCCTGTCCATAATGTGACTGTTCGAATGCATGAACATACGGCTGTTCGAGTGCTTTTTACTGTCCATAAGCTGCTGTTCGAACTCATACACATACGGCTGTTCGAATTTCTTTTCTTTTCTCCATATGCAATTCTTCGAAAGCTTTTCGATTCTTCATGTTCGACTTTTCTGTATGCTTCAAATACGTCTGTTAGAATGCCTGCAAATACGACCTTTCGAATGCTTTTATTATCCTTCATATTCGGCTTTTCGAATGCGTTTCAATTATGCATGTTTGGCTGTTGCATTGCATGTCCAACACCTATCAACGTTTAATTGTCTGTCTGATTTCAGTTACTTCTTATGTGACAGACTGCATGATGCTTTTTTGCCATGTGTCACCTTTCATGTTGCTTCGGCATTTTCCAGTCTAACTGTTTCCTATCGCGATATCGCGACACTTTTAACTTATGCTGACGTCACCCTAAAGGTTGTCACGAAATTGTGACCATTTTGGCCTTGAAAGCTTTTCCCCCGCTCATGTCGTGAAATCGCGACACTTTGAACTTTTGCTGATGTCATCCTCAATGCTGTCGCGAAATCGTGACGTTACAAGCTTTCGTACAACTTTGCTTGCAACCTCCAGCGAAAATGGAACATGTCACGAAATCGCGACGCTTTCGGCTCTTGCTGACGTCATCATCCTTCTTGTCACGAAATCGTGACGCTTTCAGCTCTTGCTGACGTCATCAATCTTCTTGTCACGAAATCGCGACGTTTTCGGCTTCTAGCAGCTTTCCTTGAAACTTGTCACGAAATCGTGACACTTTTGGCCCTTGCTGACGTCATCGTTATCTTCGTCGCGAAATCGCGATGCTTCTGGCTTCCGTACGCTCTTTGCTCCATGCAGTAGCAAAATCGCTACATCTTCTTGTTTGTGTCTTTTCACTTGTAGCGAAATCGCTACATATTTGTTTTCTTCACTTCCTAATTGTAGCGATATCGCTACACCTTTGTGCCATGTATTTTTATCATGCAGCGATATCGCTACACCTTTGTTTCCATTCATTTCAACATGTAGCGATATCGCTACACCTTTGTTGCTGAGCATTCTCTCTCCTTTCCTCCATTTATGTCACGAAATCGTGACATCTTTTCACCTTGCTTCTCTCTCTGCCAGCATGTCGCGAAATCACGACAGTTTACCTTTCACTTTCTCTCTCCTCTGCCATGTCGCGATATCGCGACAAATTGGCATGCACTTTCTCTCTCCTTGGCAATGTCGCGAAATCGCGACAATCTTCCTTGCAGTTTCTCTCTCTTCAGTTTTGTCACGATATCGCGACACATTTTCTCTCTCCTTAGTGAAAACTCGACATGTCACGAAATCGCGACATTTCCTACTGCACCTTCTCTCTCCTCGACCATGTCGCGAAATCGTGACAGTTTTGCTCGCATCTTCTCTCTCCTCGGACATGTCGCGAAATCGCGACAGAAAACATGTCGCGATATCGCGACAGTTTTCTTCCTTGTCTCTTTCTGCCAGTTTCTGAATCTGGGTCACCTATGTTTTCCTTGAAACTTTCTGCACTTGATCCGATCGACCTCCGAATCGCATCAATCGCATCAATCGATCTGTGTTGACAACAATGACAATACTTTTGCAATGCTTTTGCTGCACCTTGCTCAACAATATTGACCTTATATTGATTTTGTTATAAGGAAATCAATATGCCTTTTTAAATATATATAAATTTTTAATTTTTTTAAAGTTAAATATTTGATTTTTTGAATTAAATATTTCATTTTTGATTAATATATGTTAAAATGGACGTGATTTTGATAGAGCATGTGTATATCATCATGTTTCATTTAGTTTAGACATCGTTGTAGCACTAATAGAATGTGTAATCTTATTTTATTTTATTTGTTCAATCAAATCTTAATAATTATAAAATTTATTTTTATAAATTTATTATTTTTATAAAAAAATATTAATAAATTTAAGATAATATATGTATTTTAAATTAATTAATTAAGTTGTCTTAAGCCGGAGGTTAGTGTTATTTAAGGTGTTTATAAGCTAGGGTAGAACTATCTTAATCCTCCTTTTTTATGCCCATTTTTCTGGTTAGCCTCTGGTTTTTTCCAAAGTTATTACTAAATTTTTCTCCTTTGTAGCTTTATTTGTAGTGGTTGTAGGATCCCGTTAAAACCTTCTTTTTAATAGTACCAAGAAACCATTAATTAATTTTAAATTATATTTAGATGCCTTGAGAATCCCGGTTTTACCACAACTATTTCCGTAATCCTTCAGATGTTACAACTTTATGTAATAATTCGTGAATTGCTGACGTGGTACCGAAGGCTATTTACATAACAATATTGGCCTTAAACGTCATATAGCAAAGGAATCTTTTCACGTTAGGAAACTAAACAGAGAAAATGAAAGCGGTCTCTCAGTGTCCGGCCGAGTGGGTCCGCTTTATTTAACTCTTCTTCCCTTCAGAAAAAGACTCCTTTTCCTTTCCCTTTCCCTTTACACCCATAGCTACAAGTAATTCCTCTCCTTGAGCATTGCATGTCTAGCGTATGGTTATGGGAGGAATCATGAACTTGAAGGTCTGGGTGATTATGGGATTTTGTCTTGTGTGTTTTTATTATTGGTTTGGGCTTGTTAATGGGGCCCCTACTCTGCAGGTGTGCAGTCCAGTATTGTTGATGGATTGCGTCGGCTCTCAGAAGAGCCATCCGTCTACTACATGCTGTACATCTCTGAGAAGTTTTTCTCAGGATAAGTGTTTCTGCAACTCGTCTTCGTCAAGGTGTAGTGGACGCTTCCACTTACATTCCAATCGCTCAAGCTTGCGGCATCCCAACTGACTCTGCCAGCAAATGTAAAGGGTATTTATTTTTTTAAATGATGTTACGTACAGGGATTGGATTTTATTGATCTCTTATAACAAATATTCTACTGTTTGGTTTGTATATAAGTTTTACAGCATAGAAAGAATGTACCTGATTTCTACTGTTTTCTTGTAAATTCAATGCAGATAAATACTGTGACAGAGATTGTAGACAAAGATGGTGAAAGAAGGTTTGTCAAGGTCTGTGGATGTGGAGTGGAGTGATATAGAATAAAACAATGAATGTAAATGGGATATGTATAGAAATACATGCGCAGGTGTAACAGGGGATAATAATGTGTAGATCTGTATGATAAAAGTTAATACTAGTACTTTTTGTTCCCTTTCCATTTGATTTCTTTTGTGTTGGTTTTGAAGAGCAATTGCAGGATTACCTTAAAAGAATTGAGATTTCAGGTACAAAATAAAGTAATGAAGCTATAGATACGCGTAGAAATTTACATTCGAATTCGGGTTTCCTTGCATATACACTATGTTTCATAGCGCCACACGTGAATGTCAGCGGTGTACTGTATCTGCAAATTCGGTTTCCTTGCATAAACAGTATGTTTCATAGCGTCACACGTGAATGTAAGCGGTGTACTGTATCTGCAACTGTAAGAGCCCTGTTCTTTTAACTTGCGGTATGTTTAGTACTGAAGGAATTAAAAACGAAATAATTCCAAATCGCGAATTAAAATCGCGTCCAAGAATTGCTTCGGCAATTTTACTTCGGCGAGCGAGAGGGTCCCCGAAAAATGCTTCGGCAAATATGAACTTCGGGAAGAGTCTCGGGCAAATTTTCAGCGAGGGAGGAACTTCGGCGAGTGAGAAGAGGTTCGGGGGAAATGTTCCCGAAGTATTTATTTCGGGAGAAATATTGCCGAACTAGAAATGCTTCGGGGAAGATATTCCCGAAGTATGTGTTTCGGGGCAAAACCTTCCGAAGTAAATCTACTTCGGGGAACTTCGTCCCGAAAGGATTTTTCGGACGGGAAGGCTGCGAAGTTCGGCAGCCCGCGGCAACTTCGGTGAAAATAGAGTGCCGCAATGTGCTTCGGCACAAACAAATGAACTTGATCCCTTTTTGGATCGAACTGGTACTTTGCCACTTCGGGGCAAACCCTAGCTCTGGAATATCTGCAGATAAAATCCTTACACAACGACTCAAATAGCAGAATGAATATTTTCTATATATTAGAATAATGCCGGATTACAAAAGCTTCCTACTGAAGCGAATACAATCTTCTGCAAGTAAAGACTTTGCAGGATAAACACAAGACTTGGACGGGAGACTGCTGCTCCACTCTCCGGCTGCTCTGCCTTTCTGTTGCTCTGCTCCTCTCTCTTCTCCACCTTTTCTCTATTCTCCCTCATGCTACTAAATGACAAAATGGCCCCGGTATTTATAGGCGGGGACTGAGGACAAAAGGCGGGATAAAACTCACCAACCCGTTGACAGAAATTAAATGCCGAAGTGGCTTTTCGACCAACTGTCGGACAACCCCAGCTACTCGCACGCATGGACAATTAATGTCCCGATTTGCGCCTGCATTCCGCTTCGGCTGATTTTCGCTTCGGAGGGCAACTTGTTCTTACTTCGCGGCGAAGTGTTTTCAACGACCGAGTCAAATTTGCTTCGGGCCGAAACATTGTTTCGAGGGCTGCCAAAATGTCCTTCGCGCCGAAGCATTTTTCGAAGGTGTTTCGGTCGTGTCTCGCACCGAATCTCCTTTGGGCGTGAAGTTAGATTTAATATTTCTAACACCCTCCTTTAAATCGAACTTCACACGTTCTCTGACGCCCAACATATCTCGCAATCTGGCGAAGTCCTCCTCCTTCAAGGGCTTCGTGAAGATGTCAGCCAGCTGCTCCTTCGACCTACAGAACTGCAACTGTACTTCATCGAATTTCACCAGCTCTCTGATGAAATGGTATCGGATATCAATGTGCTTCGTCCGGCCATGGAAGACTGGGTCCTTCGAGAGCGCGATGGCAGAGTTATTGTCGCAAAATATTGTTGTTGCTGCTTTCGACGGATGCTGTAGTTCACTCAGAACTCTTCTCAGCCAGACTGCCTGGCAGGCTGCTGAGGTGGCAGCAACATACTCTGCCTCTGCTGTAGATAAAGCCACAATTGGCTGCTTCTTCGAGGACCAAGAGACGACTCCGGATCCAAAATGGAAGGCATATCCCGAAGTGCTCTTCCTGTCATCTACGCTACCAGCCCAATCGTTGTCGGTGTAGCCAATTAACTCTAGCTGGTCCTTTCTGGCATAGTGGAGTCCATGGTTCCTCGTGCCATTGACATATCGCAAGATTCTCTTGCCTGCTTGCCAGTGAGTGTCTTTGGGCGACTCCATGAACCGACTGATTAAACTCACGGCGTACATCAAATCTGGCCTGGTTGCAGTCAAGTACATCAGGCTTCCAACTAAACTTTTATAGAGAGTTGGGTCAACACTTCTGTTGTTGTCAGTCTTGCTCAGCTTGACGCCAGTGGCTGCCGGAGTGATGGCAGGCTTGCTGTCCTCCATCTTAAACCGCTTCAGGACATCCTTTGCATACTTGCCCTGAGAAATGAAGATGCCATCTGCTGATTGGTCAACTTCAATACCAAGAAAATATTTCATCAGCCCCATGTCTGTCATTTCAAACTCGGACTTCATGGCTGTTCTGAACTGTGCAAATAGGCTGCTACTATTGCCAGTATATATCAGATCGTCCACATACAAGCAGACGATTATCATCTCACCCTCTGCATTTGTCTTCAGGTATAGGGTGTGCTCATATGGGCATTTTTGAAACCCATTCTCCTGAAAATAGCCGTCAATATGGTTGTACCATGCCCGAGGTGCTTGCTTCAACCCATACAGGGCCTTCTTCAGCTTCAGGACCTTGTCTTCTTGTCCTTGTACTTCATAACCGGGTGGCTGGTCTATGTAGACCTCTTCTTCCAACACTCCATTCAGGAAGGCAGACTTGACATCCATCTGGTACACGCTCCATCCCTTTTGAGCTGCTAGTCCCAGAATCATTCTGACTGTGTCAAGTCGGGCTACAGGTGCGTACACCTCATGATAGTCAACTCCTGACTTCTTTGTAGCCTTTCGCCACTAATCTGGCCTTATGCCTATCAACTTCTCCTTGGGCGTTGAACTTCGTTTTATACACCCACTTGACCCCAATGGTCTTCTTCCCTACTGGAAGATCAGTCAGTTGCCATGTCTCATTCTTCTCAATGGTTGCTATCTCCTCATCCATCGCATTCACCCATGTGCGATTTTGACTTGCCTCTTCAAACTCCACTGGATCACACTCCGTAAATAGGGCAAAGTCAGAATATTCTTCATCCATCTGATTACGGGTTACCTCATAAATATCTTGCAAGCTCCGAGTCTTCGTAGGTGTTCTCAGATTTTGAATTCTGCTTGCAAGTGAAGGTGATCGGGATGATGTGGTTGTGCTGCTGCTGGCACCACTGTTGCTGCTTGAAGGCACAGGTGGCTGCACACTGTCTTCCTCCAAGTTTACAGGTTCAGCAACTGCTGGTTCAGGCTGACCAGTCTCTGATTTCCAGTTCCAGGCTTCATCCTCCAGGAACTTCACATCTCGGCTGATGACAAGTTTCTTTGTCACAGGATTGTATAGCCTGTACGCCTTTGCTGGTTCGCTGTATCCTGTGAAGATGCATCTTTCAGCTTTGTCATCCAGCTTCTGCCTTTTCTCATCTGGAACATGTGCATATGCTATGCACCCGAAAACTCGCAAATGAGCCACACTTGGCTTCAGATTGCTCCAGGCTTCCTCTGGGATTTTGTCCCTCACACTCTTGGTGGGACATCGGTTCAGCAGATAAACTGCACATACTTACAGCTTCTGCCAGAACTCATGTGGCAAACTTTTTGCCTTCAGCATGCTCCGTGCCATCTCCATGATTGTTCTGTTCTTCCTCTCAGCTACACCATTCTGCTGCGGTGTGTATCTGGCAGTGAACTGCCTCCGAATTCCATGTTGCTTGCAGAAGTTGTGGAATTCGTTGGAGATGTATTCTCCACCTCCATCAGTTCTGAGAGTCTTGACAAAATACCCGCTCTGTTTCTCAACCAGAGCCTTGAACTCCTTGAACTTTCCAAATGCCTCTGACTTCAACTTGATGGGATAAATCCAGGTCTTTCGGCTGAAGTCATCAATGAAAGTCAGGAAAAATTTGTTGTCAGCATATGAGGTGGTCTGCATGGGACCACAAATGTCTGAGTGCACCAGCTCCAATGGCCGTGATGCTCTCCAAGACTGTCCTACAGGGAATGCGTCCCTGTGCTGCTTGCCGACCAGGCAACCTTCACAAACTTGGTTCGGTTGCTCAATGAGGGGTAAACCCTTCACCATCTGCTTCTTGTGCAGCAGATTCAGGCCACTGAAGCTCAGGTGACCGAATCTGAGATGCCACAGCCAGGTAGCATCTTTCACAACTGCACTCAGAGACATCACTAATTCATTCTGAATCTACAGCGGAAACATCTTGTTTTTCGTCATGGACACGGTTGCGATTTGTCCATGCACTTTGTCTCTGATGGAACAGACACCATCTTTAAACTGAACAGTGTGCCCATTCTGCACAAGTTGTCCAACACTTAGCAGATTGTGCTTCAACCCAGGCACATAATAAACATTACAGATTGTTTTTCTTTCACCGTGTCGGGTGCGGATGGAGATTTTTCCTTTCCCCATCACGGGAACTTTGCTATTGTTCCCCATCTTGACTTCAGATTGGACTGTTTCATCCAACTGTGAGAACATCTCCCTGTTCCCAGTCATGTGGTTGCTGCACCCACTGTCAAGATACCAAATGTTCTTCTTGCTCTCCTCCTCAACACTGCAAGTCAGCAGCACATTTCCTCCTGCCGCATTTTTGGCTTCCTCCGTATAATGGGCTTGCTGCTGATTCTCGTTCGCCATTTTCTTCCTGCACTGTGAGGCATAATGGCCGAACTTATTGCAGTAGTAGCATTGGACCTTTGACATGTCCTTCTGCTGAGAGCTACCTTGCTGATATTTGCCAGTGCCTCTTCCTCCATGCTGATGAAAGTTGCAACTGGGCTCACTGTCATGAGGGTTTGATCTCCCTCCTTGCTTGTTACTTCTCCCACGCCTGTTTCTGCCTCTTCCTCCTTGAGAACTAGAAGCGTGTGGTGGGAGTCTTGTCCCCCCCTCTCCCCACATAAGACTTTTGCTTTGAAAGCTTGCTCCAAAGAGGACTGAGTTGAGCGGCTCAGCCTCTGCTCATGTGTCTGTAGGGAACCCATGAGTTCGTCCATCGAGAGGATTGTCAAATCCCTTGACTCCTCAATTGCAATTACCACAGAGTCGAACTTCGCTGGCAGACTTCGCAGAATTTTCTCCACGATCCTTTGATTCTGCACAATTTCACCATTCAACCGCATCTAGTTGATGACATCTATCGTTCGGGTGAAGAAGTCGCTCATTGACTCTGACTCGCTCATCTGTAGGTTCTCGAACTGCCTTTTGAGCATCTGCAATTTTACCAACTTGACTTTGTTGGTGCCCTGGTATGAACTTGCCAGAATTTCCCAGGCCTGCTTTGCCTTGGTGGCTGATGCAATCCGTGGGAAGATGGTCTCCTCAACCGCTTGCATGATATAAAACAGGGCTTTCTGATCTTTCTTTCGATTCTCCTTCAGAAGATCTTTGTCGGCTTGGGAGAGGGCGGCCTGTGTTGCTGCATCTGCCGGCTCTGGGTATCCATTCTCGACCAAGTCCCACAAATCCTGAGACCCGAAGAGGATCTTCATCTGGATGCTCCAGTAATCGTAGTTCTTGCCATTAAATCGCGGGATCTGCAACTGCAAGGAACTCTTTCTGGAATCCATACTTCTATCTCCGCGTCACGACAACACAGGCTCTGATACCAATTTGAAGGAATTAAAAATGAAATAATTCCAAATCGCGAATTAAAATCGCGTCCAAAAATTGCTTCGGCAATTTTACTTCGGCGAGCGAGAGGGTCCCCGAAAAATGCTTCGGCAAATATGAACTTCGGGAAGAGTCTCGGGCAAATTTTCAGCGAGGGAGGAACTTCGGCGAGTGAGAAGAGGTTCGGGGGAAATGTTCCCGAAGTATTTATTTCGGGAGAAATATTGCCGAACTAGAAATGCTTCGGGGAAGATATTCCCGAAGTATGTGTTTCGGGGCAAAACCTTCCGAAGTAAATCTACTTCGGGGAACTTCGTCCCGAAAGGATTTTTCGGACGGGAAGGCTGCGAAGTTCGGCAGCCCGCGGCAACTTCGGTGAAAACAGAGTGCCGCAATGTGCTTCGGCACAAACAAATGAACTTGATCCCTTTCTGGATCGAACTGGTACTTTGCCACTTCGGGGCAAACCCTAGCTCTGGAATATCTGCAGATAAAATCCTTACACAACGACTCAAATAGCAGAATGAATATTTTCTATATATTAGAATAATGTCGGATTACAAAAGCTTCCTACTGAAGCGAATACAATCTTCTGCAAGTAAAGACTTTGCAGGATAAACACAAGACTTGGACGGGAGACTGCTGCTCCACTCTCCGGCTGCTCTGCCTTTCTGCTGCTCTGCTCCTCTCTCTTCTCTTCCTTTCTCTATTCTCCACACACGCTACTAAATGACAAAATGGCCCCGGTATTTATAGGCGGGGACTGAGGACAAAGGGCGGGATAAAACTCACCAACCCGCTGACAGAATTAAATGCCGAAGTGGCTTTTCGACCAACTGTCGGACAACCCCAGCTACTCGCACGCATGGACAATTAATGTCCCGATTTGCGCGCCTGCATTCCGCTTCGGCTGATTTCCGCTTCGGAGGGCAACTTGTTCTTACTTCGCGGCGAAGTGTTTTCAACGACCGAGATAAATTTGCTTCGCGGCGAAATCTGTTTCGGGGGCTGCCGAAATGACCTTCGCGCCGAAGCAATTTCCGAATGCTTTTCGGTCGTGTCTCGCGCCGAATCTCCTTTGGGCGTGAAGTCGGATTTAATATTTCTAACAAGTACCACAAGTAAACCATGTAGTGTATCCTTATGTAAAATTAAAATAAATTCAATTTAAATATTATAACAACTTGTATCAGTTATTAAGTTAAAACCTAAATCTTTTTCTAAAACAATAGAGATTTAACTAATTTAAATTAATACCATTTAAAAACTTTAAAAAATTTCACAATTTTTTTTATATTTTTTATATTATTATTTTTTTTATATTAATATTAATTAAGATTTTTAAGAATAAAATTTATATCTTAATAGTATGTGTTTGAGTTCTTATTTAGTTGTATGTCTTTAATTATTTAGGAGACTAAGTTCAAATCACTATACAAGATATTGGTCCTTTCAAAAACCTATGCTTTACTCTAAATTTCTTTTCATCTCTGTTAGGATAACCAAGTTCAAACCACTACAAAAGGAAATCATGTTTTACCCTATAATTTTAAAGTTTTAACAGAAATGGTATGTCCAAAAAAACCCAAGTTCAAATCAGTGCACAAGGAACATAATCCTTTGAAAAACTCATGCTTTACCTTCAAATTTTATTTGAAAGAAATAAGCAAATTGATAGCCACAAAATGCTTGCTGCCGCCATTCAATTCTTGGAATTGTTAGATCCTTTAACTTTGTCTTACAAAAAAACTAACATCTAAAGGATCTAACTATTTGGGCTTTGGCCAGATTTAAAGTTCAAACTACAATGTGTGTGACTATATGTGTGTGTCTGTATATTAAAATCCTTAGATAAACTCAACTTTATCTTTATAAGAGATCTATCTTTATAAAAATCATGATAAATAAAAATACTCAATCTTAAACATGAAATTTCCAATAGTAATCAAATTAAAAAAAAATTAAAAATTTACAATAGAGAGGAAAAGGGTTTGACGTCGAGGTTGCAGTACCTCGGGAAAGTTGTGAATTTACCACTGGTAATTCGGGTTTAATGTTTCCTGTTATCTTTAACTTACCACTCTCCATTCCGATTTGATGTTTACTGTTATCTTTAATTTACCACTCTTCATTCCGATTTGACTTTTACTGTTATCTTTTATTTATCTTTTTAGGTTTGTTCTTTCCATGTTTAAAGGGCCCTGTACCAAGATTCTCTTATAAAAAGAGTAAGCGTCCGTCTCGGCCATAAAATCAAGATCATAAACAATTTGTTCTCTTTCTCTAATTTTTTTAATATAAAAAAGGAGTGTATTTGGTTTTTAAATATAAAGGAATTGGTAACATCATTTGTAACATTTTTTGGGGTGTTGTCACTATAAACCCTACTTTATTGGGTTAGATAAAATCAAGGATAACATTATTGGGGAGCTGCCACTATAAACCCTAGTTTGTTGGATTAGATAAAATTAACTAGACCTCAACAAACCAACAAACACTCAATTGCTATCATCCATGCTGAACCTCGACTGTCAAAGTCATTCAAACTGCAGCAACCAACCAACAAACACTCGGCTGCTACCATTCAACCCATCCTCGTCTAGGTACATTGGATCCAACTATGAGGGCATTCAATACTCAACTACTCAACTGTTACCATCCAAACCATCCTTGTCTAGGTACCTGGACCCAATCCTCGAGGGCATTCGAATTGGGGAAGCTAATTGACAAAAATTCAGCTGCTACCATCCAACCCCTCTTCCTATGGGTATGTTGGACCCAAACCCTCAAGGACATTCAAACTTGAACATGCAACTGACAAAACACTCACTCAGCTACTACCAGTCAACTCACCATCGTTTAAATATGTTGGACCCTGACCCTCAAACAACTAACTGGCAAACACTTAGTTGCTACCATCCAACCCATCCTCATCTAGGTACATTGGACCTCTTAGCTGCTACCATCCAACCTATCCTTGTCTAAGTACATTGGACCCTTGACCCTCGAAGGCATTCAAAATAGGACAAATACTCAATTGTTACCATCTAACCTATTCATAAATAAATACATTGTAGTTTGAACATTGGACCTTCTAAAAAACAATACCTTAGTAATTATGTTATTTGGGTTTTTACCTCTAAAACTAAACTTTTATTACTCAATATTATAAACTTCATTAACATAGAACATCAAAAATAAAACTTAATAGCCATGCATCTTAGAAGGTTACCTTTAAAGGTGTTTATCATCTGGTATTTAGCTATATTGAATTTATTTTTAAGTAAACATGGTTTTTGTCCTCAAAATATTATATTTGTTTAAAACATGTCTAGTTAGTTCTTATATTTAAAATATTTTTTATTAAATTTAATTTTCATTTTTCATTTCTTATTTTTTTAAAGTGAAGTGTTTTCCAAATCTCACATCATTTTAATTAAAAGATAAAATTTTATTTAATTAATTGACTTTCAAAATTTGAATTTTATTAAAATGAAGATCAACATCATTATTGACTTAATTATTAGTTACTTGATTTTGTTCTCTATAGGTATTCTCACATCTCTAAGATGATAGAGATGATGAACATAAAAAATATGGTTGTTTTTTAATTAATTCTCACAACCATTTTTGTTGATGGCATTAATGTGAATTTGTGAATCCCCATATATATATTTCCATCTTTTTTCAATTATAATTTTAATATTGTAGAAAGTTCCCTAGCATCTATATAGTTGTTAGTTGAAGTTCTCCATGATTACAAGTAAGAAAATTTTTGTCTTCATTATTTTGAAAAACATTACCTTCCTTGACTTTTGCCAATTTTGCTTTGGAAGTATTCTAAAAATTAATTTTGATAAACCTAAATTAATTTTGGACATTTCCATTTCACCATAGATGGGAGCAAATCCTTTTATTTAATGACATTGTTGTAGATGACTCTTCTATATATATTCAAATCTTGTAATCAATTGGCTAGTACCTCTTTTTCCATGTTTGAGATTTTCCATGATGAGCACCATATATGTAAAAATTATGTAATAGAGACAATAATATTGTTCCAAACTTGGGCATGATTTTGATATTTATTTTTAAATTTTTACTATTCTTTTTGAGCCATAAATTCCAACAAACAATGGCAAGATAAATCCTCCACAGAATGCATAATGCTTTAGCTTTGAAATAACTAATTGAACTATGGTCACTAATGGGAGGAGGGAGGTAGGAGGCCTCCCACTTTGGGTGGGAGGCCACCTTTCCAAACTTTCTCCTCTCTCCCTTGCTCCTCTAGTGGCGATCCTGCGTAGATCCTAGCTTCCTTGGAGTGCCTCTTTGGTGGTTGGCTCATCCGTTGCTTGCTCGATGTGCAAGGTGGTTCGGTAATTTTTTCTCCATGTTTTTGGGTGGTCTTTGGGGTGAGACCAAGAAATTTTCTATCATAGAGGAGGGCTTTCACGGATGGTCTCTTGATCTGGTAGTTGTAGAAAAGGGTTGTACAACCTATGCAGTCTTCGTGAGAGGTTTTGATGGACCTATTTCTTTGTGGTTCTTTGTGGTCTTGGACATGGACTAGGGGATTTCTTGTTGTGTATGAAGGGGATCACCTTTCATATTGGTAGCCTTGGTCCTTTGTCCAATTGGTGTAGACCACTACTTACCTGATGTGCGAGTTGGTCTGGTAATTTTTTTCTCCATATTTCTAGGTGGTATTGAGGATGAGATTAGGCACTTTCTTATCATGGAGGAGGGTTTTCTTGAACTGTCTCCTGATATAGCAACGGTGGAAAATGGTTGCATAACTTGTACAATCTTCTTGAGAGGCATTTGATGGACCTCTTTCTTTGTGGTTCTTTGTGGTCTTAGATGGGAACCAGGAGATTTTTTGTTTCCCATGGAGGAGGGGTATTAGAGATCACCTTTCATATTGACAACCTTGGTCCTTTGCCTATTGGTTTTGGAATTCTCAATGAACCTCTCTCTAATTTTTTTTTGTCTCATCAGGGGAGAGACCTCGTGCTTTCATGATGGCTGCAGTTGAAAGGTTTCAATGTTGGATTCTTGAGCTTACCCGTGGGAGGTTCATATTATTTTCATATTTTGAAGAGGAACCTATTCCTTTGAACTTTATTCTTTGTAGCTTTTTGAGGTCTATGATTAGGGACCTGGTGCTTTCACGTTGGATATAGAGGAGAGTTTTGAGTTTGGATTCTTTGTCAGTTGGTTGGAGAGACCTGGTGGGTGGTGGTGCTAGTGGTCTGCATCTTCTCAATATAGTTTCTGCACCTAGCTCTGCTGTTAGTTTCTCCAATTATTCTGGCTGATCAAGGTTTTCCTAGGTAGGAAATCTCTTTTCAAACATTAGTGGTGCTGGTAAAGGTTTTATTGGGTGAGAAACCTCTATTCACTTTTCTATTTTGCTAGCTCATTTTCTCTGGTCCAACTAATTGGCAAAGGCTTTCCAAGGCGGGAAACCTCTTTTCATGTGTCGAGTTGCTTGTGTTTGTTTTCCTGGGTCGGAAATATTTTTGAAATTTTTTGTTATTGTTGTATTTTATTTCAATTAGAGAACTCTCATGTTTCAAATTTGTTTGAATTTGTAGTTGTTCCTATGAAGATCGTCTCCCTATTTTATATGTTCCTTTATTTTCTCCTAGATATTATCTACAGGTGATGATCTCTTTCGTAAAAGGTTTGACAGTCCTTTCAAAATATCTTTTTCAACCTATAAAAAAAAAAAATAATAATTTTACATTTCACCAACTTTTTCAATGTTGATGGAGCTCCCTAATATATTTTTCTATTTTTTAAAAAGTAACCCCAAATAGTGTGAGCAATGGGACAAAGAAGAAGTAAATGGTTCCGTGTTTTTAAATTCTTCTCACACAAGGCAAATCTAAAAGGTCCATGGTATCATTTTCTTTGTAGACTCCTATAAAAATCTTATTTTGAACTGCTAATCAAAGGAATGTTGAGGACTTACGAAGATTATCTATTGACTAAATATTCTTCCAAAGAAAATATTTTGGAGTAGGAAATTTTGGTTACTCTAAATCCTCATATCCCAACTTATCAAGTATCTATAATATTTTAATAGATTCCATACCAATTCATCCTTTCATGTAAAAATTTGAAAATAAAACTCTTGAAGCATCTTTTGAAGCTTGTCTACAATTTTTTTGAGTTCCTCTCTTTTGACTAGGTTACTAATAGAAATTTGTAATAGGAAGTTGTTGCTTACATTAATTTAACCTTTGATCTTTGGACTGTTACAAGCTAAACATGCCCAAGCCAATGGTTGTCATTTTGAATTAGATGTAAGAGGATAAGGATTCAGTCAAGCATCAAACCAAAATTTTGCATAATTACACTCATTGATTGATCATCTAATATGTTTCTTAATCAATTGTAAATTGTTTGATATGAAGTTCCATGTTGGTGATCTTGGGTAGGGTTCTTTCCTTAAATAATTTCATCGCATCAAGAGAACCTATATATTTTTGAAGAAACATTTTTTCCAAAATCTTTCCTCATCCTCTCAATAATATTCACCCCAAGTTTTGCTCCTAAGACCAAACTCATAAGTGTATAATTATGCAAGTCTACCCCTCCAATATTCTTGTGTTTACAAACCCTATCCCTATTACAAAGAGGAAACCTAAATTTTTCCTCACATCCTTTCAAAAGAAAGTATTTTTGAAGTTTATCAAATGATAATCCTATATCTATAGACAATCTCAAATGTGACATCATATAAATTGGGATGGATGATAATGCATCTTTATGTGTTATAGCCTTCTCGACATGGTTAAGAACATATCTTTCCAAATTTTCAAACAAGATTCCATTCCATATAGACAAGAGATCAAATCTCCTTTTTATTTCCTTTATGGGATAAATAAATACCCATGTAGGTTGATGGGAAAGTATCAATTTTAAACCCCAACATATCCCTAATAGTTTATGGTAAATCTAGGGAAGTATTATCAAAACATTCTTAGATTTTGTACTATTAACCAAGTATCTAGGAGCCTTATCATAGCATTATAATAATGATTTATGATCCATGGCGTCATTGATTGAGAGATCACCCAAAAGAAAAATATCATTACTAAATTGGAGATGAGATTCAAAGGGACCTTTTTTTGCAACTTGAATACCTTTTTTCCTTATATTTTTACCTTTAATAAATTTCTCCCCTCTACAAAAATAGTAAATAAATAAGAAGATAATGGATCACCTTGGTAGAGTCGACAAGATGACGTAAAGTAACTAGTAGGACAACCATTGATCAAAATATAATGTTTCAAGGTGCTATAAAACCATTTATTCCATTTACACCAACCTTGATTAAAACCAATTTTTTTTAGAATATCATGTAGAAAAATCCAACAAATCCTATTATATGATTTTTTCATGTCTAATTTTATAAGCATACATATTTTTTCATGGAATGAAGAGAATGTACAATATCCTATGCAATGATTACACCATCAGGAATAAGTTCACCATGAACAAAACCAACTTTTTACTATGAGATAACACAATTCAAAATATTTTTTAACATGTTTGCTATATTTTTTAAATGATATTATAAACCATATTACAAAGGATTATTAGATGAAAATTATCAAATTAATTTGTCTCACCTTTCTTAGGAACCAATGTAATAAAAGTGGAATTGATCAAATATTATAGCCTTCCTTTTTTGGGCCTCTTCAAACACAACCAACATATCACTCTTCAATGAATCCTGAAATCTTTGGAAGAAAAATGTAGGAAATTCATTAAGGCCAGTGCCTTGTTATGATGAAAATAGGAAACTACTACATGTAGATCCTTTATAGATATCTTCTTCATCAAGATTTCATTTTGATGGAATATTTTACAAAAACTAATTAAAATGAGTAATTATTCTCTTAATTTCTACTAGGATAGACATACTAAACTTTCCACTCCTCCATGAGTCAGGTGAACTCTCAGTATAGTCTAAATCATATTTGATGAGTTGTAATTCAACGACTGTCAATGATCAAATTTGATATTTATACAAAGTTGATCCATAGAATAAATCAATAAATTCTATTTGTCTTCTCAAATCTTGTGATGCTTTGTAGTTCTACTCTTGGGAAATTCTAACATGGTATCAGATTCAGGTTAGATTTTGGTAGCATTCTCTTTTGAAGGAAGTTTCACGATCTGGTTCATTATCTCTTATCTTTTTGTTTTCTAACAAGGAGGTTCTTTTCATTTCTATTGTAGAATGCTCTTTTACTTCTGCAATTTATTTTGAAAACTCATTGTTTATGGTACTATCTAAAATAGTTTAGGACTGTTTATTTACCATATTCAGTATTTTCTCAAAATATAATTTTTTCTTTTGATCTAAAATAAGAGATATTCTTTGAAATCTTTTTGGCCTTCTTCCGTTGGCAATATAGGCATTATTTTTTTCCTGCCTTTATTATTGTTCTCCATAGATGAATGTTCCCTTATAGCGGCTCCTATTTTTCTTACGGATGCGCTCTTGGATCTACTCTTGCCATTGCTATGTAAGAAAACAAGTTTAGTGGGCAATAATTTAATTTCGTTGAGAAATTATTTGCGAATTTTTTTGAACTCATGAAAATTTGATTTTTTTCTATATTCGTGAGTTCCTCTCTTCCACATTTATCACAATATCTTAAAGTTAATAAATATATATTTTTATTTGTTATTTATAATATTCATGATATCTTCAACTTTATTGCAACATATTTTATGTCAATCACGTCATTTATTTCATGGATTGGTCATATAAAAAAAAACCATTTAATTCTTTATAATGTGTGGCTTTTTCTTTTATTAATCTAGAATTCCTTTGGCACACGGTGTTCTTTTAATGTTAACCAAAATCATATATTTTAAATGATTTTTTTTGGTGAAGCATCCCAATGTTCTTGATGAAGCATCTCAACGTTCTTGTTGGCGCCCGACGTTCTTCTAACATCAATCAAAAGAAAATATTTTAAATTATTTTTGGACTTCTTTTTTTGGTGTATCAAGTTGACATCGATCTCTATATTTAGTTATCTAAAAGCTTCTCCAGATTTTATGGTCCCTAAATATCTTCTAAAGAGCAAATTATAATCTTTATATTCACCTCGGTGAATTCATTTTTTAAATATATCTTCTCTGCATTTTCTTAAGAGCTTATAAATTTTTAAAGTTGTACAACGAAGTAAGATTTGTTGATAACCAACTGCTTTGGTTCCTTCTTTAACATTCATAGCGTCTTACAGAGTGTATTCGACACCTTCTCTATCTTAGCCTCAATCTCAATGTCTTATAGGATGTTCATAATGTATTCTAGAATGTTTTACTGCCTTCTCTAACGTGTCCTCAATATTAGTGCCTTCTATTACAATCATAACATCTTCCATTGAGTCTTCGACACCTTCTCTGTCATATTCATCTCCATATTGTTTACAAAGGTAATTTTTTAAACTTTGGTCTTTATACGACAGTTTAGAGGAATCCTATGTATCGTGCTCTTGGTTTCATTCATAGTATCATCCTCTGTAGAGCCCTTCAAAGCCCTTGTTTGGTTCCCTACCCCTTGAACATCGTAGTTTCTCTTTCAGAGCCCTTCAAATCCCTTCAAGATCTTGCTAGTTGAGTTCGTCCCTTTAGGTATGATAAGTTTTATTTAAATTTCATTTATATTTATCATAACATCTCATATATGCAGAAATGTAGGATTCTTTCATGGCTTTCAAAGCTCCTCAATTTGCAGTTCGTTGGCATCTATTTCAAAGTTTGACTCCTTTTAAAAAGCTGACGTGGTTAACCTTTCCTTCATTAAAATTTTGAAACATTTGTAATTAGATATTCCTTTTTTCTCTGGTTTTTATAAAAACCAATAAGGGGTAGATCTGCTCTTTAAATTTTCAAAATTTAAACCCTCTAATTCTCTTCTCTACTTTTTTCTTTGGTGCCTTTCATTGGCCAAAAACAAAAAGGAACTTATTGTTAATCATATAATAATTTTTTTTTGGGGGGGTTTCTTAAAGGTGCCATTTATTAAAGCACCTTTTCTAAATCTAAAAGTGGGGGTTGTTAAATTTGGGTTATTGCCTCTTTTTCTCATTATTTTTTCCCTTACCTTTGTTTTAAAATTCTTTGGAACCTCAGTTTAAAATAATATTTTAAATCTTTCATTAATCTCAGCATTCAAATACAAGATATTAATCATTCTTTTTATGAACACTTCTTATTCATTTTATTAAAAGAAGATACTTATAATTCTAATCACCTATATCAAAATATTAGACTTCTCAATAACTTATGGTTTCCCTCTCATAAGGGCGGGTTATTTAGAAACTCTAATATTGAGATCTAGATAATTAAAAATTCATCAAAAAATCTATGTTAAACGTATCATTCTACTCAATACTTATAGTTTCCCTCTCATAAGGGCGGGTATTTGAGAAGAATAGGTATAACGGCTAGGATTTTTTTGAACATTTTGTCTAAATTCAACATATCAACTACTCATTTACTTAGAGTTTCCCTCTCGTTAGGGCTAGTAATTTGAGAAGATTGGTATTATAATCAAACTCAAATATCCTTCTTTTAAAATATCAATTATTATTTCTTAAAGCACTTAAATTTAAAGGGGGGATCAATTCTGGTTCACTTCAAATATCTTTAGTAAAATGAATACAATTGAGCCTCGCATCCCTCATAACCATCACACATGGAAACCCAAAATTTTAAATCTCATTTTTCAAAAAGGGCTCACGCACTTGCTAGAAGAGAAACAACCTAAATTTGAAAAAGAATATGAAATATTTTTCCATAAAGGGAAAATATATGAAACAATGGGTATTATAAGCACTAATGTAAATGAAAGCTTATGGTTTCACATTTCTAAATGTAAAAATCCTCATGAAGTTTGGGAGAAACTAAATATCTTATTTGGGAAAGTAGATAAAATAAGATCAATGCAATTAGAGGTAGAATTAACAACATTATCTCCTAAAGACTTTATCAATATTGTTGACTTTGTCACCAAATTTAAAGAAGTCCTTACTCAATTTAAGGGAAGCAGCAAGGATAAAACAAATGAAGAATGCATCTATCTCATTCTTTCTAAATTAAATGGTGTATTTCAAATATTTAAAACCACCTTTCTATCGACAAAATATGGTGCAAGTTTCAAAATGCCCTCCTTAGAAGAATTTTGTGAGAGAATAACTAGAGAAGAAACAAAACTTGCAAAGTATGAGATCTTTTCCTCTTCCTCTAAAGACTTAGTAACATCCACCTCCACTTAGGAAAGATTAAAAAAGAAATAAAAAAGTCCAATAACTTGTACTCGCTACAAAAATAATGGTCATTCTGTGAACAAATGTTGGAAAAGACTTCAACAACTAGAGGCTGCAATGAAGGATCAAAATATAGACACTAAAAAGCAAATAGGGAAAGTCTTAAATTTTCAAGGTAAGGCTGTAAAATCTTCTTCAAAATATTGGGTTCTAGATTCAGGAGCCACTCATCACATGTCTTCCTCAGATGAGTCATTCACATCTATCTCGTCAAGTTCAACATGTAGTATAGAATTTGGTGACTCATCCTTTATCCTAGTCAAAGGAAAAAATGACATATCTATTGAGTGTGGTTACATCAATAATTTTCTCTATGTCCCAAACATTGATTCAAATATCCTCCTAGTCTATCAGATTTGCACTTCTAGAAAAGGCTGCAAAATAAATGCATAAAACTCAGATTCTACTCCTATGTGGGTTAGGTACCATGTTGTCTACTCAAGATGAAATTTTCATACGAAATTTGAAGCAACGACTCATATTGATCGTTGCTAATATCCAATAGATTCAAGCTGCAAAAGAAATGACAACAAAAGAAGAATCTATTGAGGAAAACATTCTTCTGGTAGAATAAGAAATTGTTGTAGAGGAAATCCTTCATGTCGAAGAAGAAACTCTTCTTGTGGAAGACATTTCTGCAATAAAATAAATTGTTGTAGAGGAAATTATTGGAGATGAAATTGTTGTAGAAGAAAAAATTACAGCAAAAGAAAATATGGCTGAAAGAGAAATTATTTCTATGGATGCAATCCCTATTGCCAAATAAATTACTGAAGCAACATCTAGAATCAAACCAAGGTTTATGGGCAAAAATCTTGTCGTACTACCATTGGACTATGTCGCTTTTAAGGAAAAAACATTGAAGAAGATTTGGATGGAAAAATCAAAGGGTTACCTGATAAATATCCAGAAGAAGACTCCATCTCTCTCCTTTCCACTACAAATGGTGGATCTTGTTATGCTCTTTTCTCTGTTTTACCCTTTGGTTTACTATAATTACTAGATCTATTGCAGTTGCCAGCCTCTCTGCCCGCCATCGTAAATTCCACCATGACCCCATTGGTTGGAAGTTCCAAATATTATTTCCTACTAGAAAAAAAAAAAAAAAGAAGCAACAACAGTAAGAAGGGGTTCAACACCCATGCATGAGCACCAAAAGGTACAACGTAGACATTATACGCATAAAACTACACACGACTATACGTATGCCTCGTAGGTTGCACGTAGCCAATCATTGGTTGGTGTGGGCCTACATGCACAACCAACCGTTGGCTAGCACAAGCCTGTACACATGGCAAAATTTTGGCTGGCATGACCCTACACAAGTCCAAGCTTGCATGGGCCTCCACATATATCTAGGCCATGCATAACCAAAATTTGATTCTGCATCTTGACCCGAATGCAATATTATACGTGGGCCCCTGCAAGTGGCCACCTCTGTGTGTGCCTAGTGTGTGGGTGTGCATGCTCCATGCACACGTGCCCATGTTGGACACATGTGGGAGTGCCTACCAACGTGGGTGCAACACACTTGTGCATGCTTCACTCTACATAGGTCATGCATAGTCAAATTGACTGTGCGTAGGCCATTTAAACTTCAATTTAATAATTTAAGATAAATTCAATTTATTTATTTAAATAAATTTTAAAAAAAGTATGTGGGAGTGTTTCATTTTGTTACCAGGAGGACTCATTCATCCGTATACAAGCATAAGCGAGTTTATAGTAGTTATAAAGCTCTTTACGAGCTCGAATCATTTGGTGTCCTTCTTTTGAAATTTTTGTAGACCTATTCCAACTCATTCTTGGTCTTCCTCTCTTTGTATCTAGGAGTATATTTTTGGTCGTATCCGACACTCCTAAGTTTACTCCCAATTTTCTTGTGAAAGCATTGGGGTCCAATACTTATATGGTTGGAAGGAGTGATGAGTATCCTTAGGTTATATCTTTTAACCTAAGTATTTTATTATTTTAATATTATTTTTGCACTATATTGTACTATGTGATTTGGTAGGTTTGCCCACGTAGAGTGCATGGCTAGTTTGTTGTACTGGTTATTTTGTCATCTTGCATTGTTTAGGTTTGAGTGGTTGCTCCTTGATTGGCATCTAGTTTCAGGATGTTGCAACCTCAGGATGTTGCAACTTCCTTGATTGTACATATATTTGCAATCAAATTATTCAAAATTCTAGTTCTGTATCATTGTCACTCCAAATCAACAAATAGGAATTGGGGCTTAAGTGTTCCGTTGCCTATTCCTTCACATACTTTGGAGAGCATATCCATGCACTTGATGAGTGGTTTTTCCTTGACAGTGAGGTAGCATGAAAATGTTTTTGTGATTGTGGGTTTCCCTTGACAGTGAGGCAACATGATAGTGTTGGTATAGTTTATTGTCGCTCCAAATTAGCACACAAGAAGTTGGGATTGAGTGTCCCATTGCCTATTCCTTAAAATCCTTGGGAGAGAATATCCATGGACTTGGTGAGTGGGTTTCCCTTGATAGTGAGGTAGCACGATAGTGTTTTTGTGATTGTGGACCAAATGATATAATAACCCAAAAACAAAGCTGAGTTTCTTATTCATGATATGCAATATATAAGGAAATACAAACTACAAATAGTGAGAGTGTTATAACCATCTGTAACATAAATGCCAACATAGGAATAACACAAGATCATAATCATAACACATATCACTAAGAACTGCTAGAATATAATGTAATCTAACAGTCTAAACAATAGTAGTTTAAAAAAAACTAGTGCAGTCTTCACGTGAGTTATACTATACCTTCACAAATTACATCACATGCACAAAAATAAAATGCAATACAATAATAATCTTAGGCTAAAATGAATGCCTAAGTATCCTCAACATTTCTACTATCTCTTGTATATTTTTGAGCTTGTATTCAATTTCCTTATTTTCTTTATAAATGCTACCAAATAATTTGACATTCCAAATCTTCATTTTCCCTTTTAAATATTTCATATTTTGAAAAATATGTGCATACATGATATGTCCAAATTTACTTCATCCACCATGTCATAACCACATAAAAGTAATTAGGGTCTTGAAATCACATAGACTAGAAGTAAAATTGATTAAGATGACCATTATTTATAAAATCACAAGTCAAAGGAATGGTTATGTGATTTGATCTTGCTTACAATAAAATATTTGAAGAGATTGTATACTCTATTTGCAACCATATGTTGTATAATGAGAATCTATCCAATCATTTTGCTATATGAATTTTTCCAATGCATTTAGTGTCCAATGTGTATTGAAAATTTGAAGGAATAACATCCCAAAAGCCATTGGAATTCACAATTGAATTTAAATCTTGCATATATTTATATCAATTAGAAGTACCACAATTCTTTTCCAAAGAAGATAGAATTGTGTTGAAGTCACCCCAAAAATCCATATATCACAATTATGAATCATAATTGTTTTTAACAAAAATATTCTAAGGTGCTTCCTCTTTCCTATAGTTGAATCATATATATTTAGAACCCTATATTTGATGTTTTCCTATTTACTATAAAATTTTACAACAATCTAATTACATTTTACTTCGAGAAAATTTCCACTCCATTTACAATACCTCCAAAATATCATATAGAAGAAACTACCAGATAATCCTCCATATTCCAAATCTTTTTAAAAGTATCCTTACATTCCTTACTACTTAATTTTGTTTCTTGTATTAAAATAAACTCACAACTATAACAACCTATCAATTCATTAATAACCCTTTTTTTAGGAATATTATCCATACTCCTAATATTCCATTATACAATTTCATCATCACTTTTTATTTTTATTAGTGGGCTTAGCCCAACTTATTTTTATTTGGATTCCTAAATTGTCATCCCTTTGAGTTTATTTTTCTTTTTGTCCATGTTCTTAAAATATTCCTCTCATTTTTCCAAACCTACCAACACTTTAATATTCATAAATCTCTTTTATTTTTCATATTGTTCATAATGAGACTTATCTACTAAATATTTATGCTTCCCTAAATAATTTGAAATACAAGAAATAGTCTCATAAACACTTTCTTATTTATGTTTTCCTAGAAATCCTAAAGTATAACGATGACTCTTCCATAGTAATTAATTTATAATAATGAACTAAAAATCCTAAATTTTCATGGATATCCTTCATATGTATTTCATTATTATGCTACTCTTGAAACCTAAAAGTGCAACATATACACTTTGTAGTACATTCATTTTTTTGCAAGAAGCGGATTTTATGCTACATGAGAAGAAGACGTTTTACTTGGATTAACCATGACTTCCTTCATGTTGTTTGCTTTACAATTTCCCCCCCCATATTCCTTTGCATATTTAAATCCTAAATTTGAACTTGTGCATTGTACTTTATCATTCCTTCTCTCATTTTTATTCTAATGGTTTATTTGAGTAAATTGTAATAGCGTTTGCCATGTGAGGATGTCGATAATTTGTTTACCACTTTTTTAGAAGTGAAAAAATCCTTGATTTGAACTAGCTTCTACTATGTTATGATCTCCTTGTTTTATATTGAAATTTATCTCATGTACATTTTTTTTATCTATTTCTTCATCATTTCCACTTTGTAATATCTATCATATATTTGATTTCATAATATTTGGAACATCAAAATGCACTATTTTAGTAATCCACTTATTGATCCCATTCTCTTTATTTATATTTAATCCTAATGGACTATGATAAATGTTTTGAAACATCCATGAAAACATAGATTCGGTTGTATAGAACATGATTTATCTCCTTAGTAGTTGGTCCCTCCTAGATGAAATTCCCTAGAGTATTGTTGATATTCTTCAAAGCCTCATTATTTATGAGGTAATAAGTAATTTCATAAAACCTAATCCACACCAAAATAATTTTAATAGTCTCTATATTTCTCGCCCCATGGTGTTAAAATGAATGCATATTTCCCCTACACCTGTTAGCTTTTGAATGCTAAATACTTAATGAAAATCCACCACGAGGTCTAAAATGAGCATGAAATATTAAATATAAGGTAGTGGTAATATACTAAGCATGTAAAAGTCATAATAATTGCATCTACTCCTAAAAATACCATTAATAAAATCTCACAAAAATAGTATATTGATACAAAATGGAAATCTCAAACTCTCCATACTTCATACATGCTCTACATTGTATCTACCTTGTTCGCCACTACTCCTCTATAGTGTAGCACACAAATTTTTCTCACAAACTCCTATATATAATAATATGTGACTCTTTGCCTTCCATCTTACTATGACTCTTCACCTTCCTTTTCTATGGAATCATGTGCACTTTACCTGATGAACACTTGTGTACATGCACACCTAAATTCAATACATTTGTGCATTTCACTTTTCTATTATAAGGACTCATGTGAACATGGAATATGATTCACATTTATATTATTGAATACTTTGCACATTCTAATACTATTTGTGCATTTATTACATTGAATAAAGTAAATACTCAAACTCTAATCTAAGACATGCTCCTAATCTAAATATGTACCTAAGGTGGTACATTAGCATGTACCAACTAATGTAATATATTCCAATACCTCCATGTATTACATTATTTGGTTATTGAGGAATTTTAGTCTTCAATATGGATCGTCATCTTTCATATGTTATTCAACTTGATCAAGTTCTTGTTCTTCTTATTTAATTTCTAGATGGCCAAGTAGTCCAAAGTATTGTTGTCCTCTTATCTTTCTCATTCTGAATATTCAATTTCCCCAATGATTTTTATGATAAATTGATTTTTCATTTCCTTCAATTTGTTCCTCAAAAAATACATTAATATTATTTTGAACTATAACAACATTTTGTGAAATCCCATTTGAGTCTAGAGCATATATATCATTGTGAATTGATATTGTAGCTTCTATCTCATTTTGATTTATAATGATACACTTATTGATTCCATTTATATATCTAAAATCAACCATCCTTTTGCTCTCTACCAATTTGGCTACTAAAATAAGATTTGATGTTAATCCAGGAACATACATTACATCATGTAACAAAAGATTTGGAAATTATGTACTAGGTGTTACACACCCATATCCATGTATAAGATAGGTTTTTCCATCTGCAATTTTCAACCTAAGATTGTTAGTGACTTCAAGGTAATCAAACCATTGTAAATTTCCTGTCATGTGGTGACTTGCACCAAAATCAATAAACCAAATGTATTTTCCATTTTGACTTGTAGAGTTATTTGTGCTTGAAGTAATTTTACATTTTTGATATGGAATATTGTATGGATTTTGATCTTGAATCCTTTCATAGTATACCTTGTGATGATATGTTCCTCTTGCTAACTTATCCATTATTATATTAAAAAAATAGTTTTAATGTTGTATTCCTTATGTCTTCCAATATCTTCAACTTCTAAATTTTCAGTTGAATTTGAGTATACGATCAAATACTAAAATTTAATTCTTCAACTTGTGTAGTATAATTTATTATTTCTAATGATCAAACAATGGTTTTGACAAGGATTTAATTTTTCAAATCTCTAGGTAGAATTCCTTTTAGCTCCCTAGTATTTTGAATATAGGATAGCTTGATAAAATACTTTGCTCTCTAAGTTACCTTTGAGTTGAATCCCTTTTGTCTCCCTAATTATGAATAGAAATCTAAAGACAATATTTGATACAATTTCAATTTTGATAAGATTTGCTATTTTCAAGAACTTTAAGTTGGATTCTTTGTGTCTTGTTAAGTTTAGCAAGATACTAATACCAATTTAATACTCCAACTTTTCAACAACTCTATGTTGTGTTTCTTAAATCTTTCAATTTTCAATAATAAAGTTTCTAAATTTCAAGAATCTAAGTTAGTTTTGAACTCCTTATAACTCCCTAATTAGAAATTTAGAAAACAAAGGTATTTGCAAATTAAAAATCCTATTTTGATGTAGAAATCCTTATTCATCCAAGTTAAACTATTTTCTATGCAATTTGAATTTCAGAAAAGTAATTTCAAAACCTTTCAAAAAAATACTTCTTACTTCAAAGATCTTCCAAGGCATTCAAAAATTCTTGTAATGTTATAATTTATTACCTTATTTATCCTTTTATTTAAATAACCTTATGTATAAAATATTAATTAATATTAAACTTAAAATATGTCATATACCTCCTTTAATATTTGTAAAGGTTTTAAATTAAATCAAATATTTCATACCTCATTGTATATACCACGTTAAACTTTGACTTGTTTCTCGTGAGTCTTCTCAACTCTGCAACCCATGCTCTAAAATAGTCTTCCCTCTCTGAAATTAATGCTCCTCCTTGCTCATTAAATTTTGTCTTCAAGAGTTTTACTCTCCTTTATGTCCTCTCAGGATTTTCCAAGGCACTCCAATTCCAATGCATTCACTTTGATGTATTCAAACTATTTTTGGTCCATGCATTAATAGACTCTTATAGATGTTGAACCTTCCTCCAATAATGATTGGTGTTCTAAAATTCAAGGTCCAAATGGCACCAAATATCTTTTACAATTCAATGGTCATTTCTTATGGTGCTCCAACCAACTATTCTTCAATTAATGCTTGGCAAGAATGTTATATTTTATGGGCTCAAATTATTTGAAGGTATTATGACTCATTAAACATTGTAATTGAAATGTTACTCTTCTCCAATGGAAAATTTAACATCCTCGACATGGTAGATGGCTTATTCAATGCTCAACCTTACTTACGATGCTCCTAATTCACCCTAATTTGATTCTTTTGTTGCTTGGCTCTCAAAAATTCGAAATGCCCTGGTGTTGTTCTACTTTCCAACATCCATCCAATGCTCTTTTGGTTGTATCTTCAACAACACTTTCCTCCTATGGTAGTTGAACCTTGGTGATTCTTCTCACCTCTTTGGCTACATTTTCAATGTCTAATAAATTCCAAAGTTTTTATGCTCTCCAAGATTCCTTTGCAATGATGCTTTCTCTTAGATTTGGTGGCTCTTTGGTTTTTTGTCTTCAAAATCTTCGATGTCTCATCTTTCTCATGTAACACTACCTCCAAAAACACTTGGACTCTCTATCCAGTGACGTTTCATCTTCTTCTTTCATGTTGCTTTCTCTATCTAATGTGGTGGATTTAATTCAATGGTGGCTCAACCTATACTATGGTGGCTCTTATTCACTATGGTGGCAATTATTCACTATGGTGGGTCCTCCTTCAATACAATGGTGCTTCTTCACTATGGTTTTTCTTATACACCTTTGGTGACTTAGCTTCACCAATTTTTTGCAATTTTTAGCACACCTATTGGTGTATTAAGACATCTCAAATCTTCCTTGCCTTTGATCACTATTCAATATATTTTGTTTACTCAATAGGAATTTAAAAAATTTGCACTTCAATTATAAAAACAACATATGCTACTTCTTATTATCACTCCATTTCAAGCATGTTTTAACTTCAATATTTTTTTTGTTTTTGCATATTTCACAATGATAATAATTTATCCTTCCTTGACTTGGAGATACTTAAGTTAAACTATATTTTTCTCCTTAAATAACTTTAATATGGATCTTTCAAAAACCTTATAATGAACTAGTTTTAATACTTAAATAATGATTTTTTATAGCACCACTATCATGCACCTTTTTGCTTCCTTTTGTAGCTAGTCTTCTTGGTTATTTGATTCGCCTATTTGCTACCCCAAGTTTGTAAAATTTGTTTATCTCATTTATACTCAATTTTTTCCTCAAATGTATCAATTTTGTAGCTCTAATTGCTGACCAAAACTATCTACCTTTTAGACTTTAGCTTGATATTCAAAAATCCTTTAACTTGCAACTTTCAATGTTGTTAAAGAATCAGCTTCTATGCTCTCCAAATGTCTTGATAAATTTCAACAATTATCCTTCTTCAAATGCTACCAAATATGTTTTTGCTTTGTCATCCAAAGCTCTCTCAAATATACCTTGAATTTATCCAAATCGTAGCTCTATTTTCTCCTTATAATGATGCCCAATTTTGTATTCAATTCCTCCTTTATTTTGCTGACTTCTTTTGTTATCAACAATTCCTTCAATTGGCTATCCAAGGGTACTTATAAATCTATCCAATTCTTCTTGAATTTGTAGATCTATGTCACCTTCAACTTGTCTTGTGACTCCTCAAATTCTATTGCAAAATCAACAATCTCCTCCTTTGCAAATCATACTTCAAATCTTGTATGGTTGTATTCAATTTTTTCAAATTTGGTGGTCTCTTCTAGCTTCTTTCTCCTCCAATATTCTTGTGAAACTCTAACTTTAAATCTAGCCTCTTTCGCTGGACTCTATATCAAGAATCTAAATTTTTTGAGGTCTTCAAAAAACTTTTTCAAAATTTGGTAAAATTCTTACCAAATCCTTCTTCATTTTTGGCATCTTTTTTTATGACTACAAGTGTCCCAACTTCTTCTTATCAGGAGCTTATCCTTGCTTGCAATATTCTACCTTGATATTTATTTAAATATTATCCAATGGCCCTTTAACTTTTAAATAGGGCTTCTCTAGTTTTATTCTTCTTTATCCTTCCATGTTTTCTTGATATCTCTTCTCTTGGGTCTCTTCTTTCTCAATATTCAATAGAGCTTATTTGGCTTCTTTCTTCAATCTGCAACCTTCAATATTCTATGGGGATCTCTTTATTGGATCTCCTCTTTCTCAATATTTAATCTTCTATGGGGACCTCCTTCTTGGATCTCCCAAATACTCAATATTAAATATTCTATGGGGCTCTCCTTCTTGGTTTCCTCAATATTTAATATCTATTCTTTTGCTGCAACAAAAATAAATCTTTACACCAGAAAAGAACATAGAATTTTAAGCAATCGAAGATGAAATTATTCTCTATTCATTGTAGGAAGCTTCTCAACTTCTGAGAACTAATTTTCTACAACAAAAACTTAGACAAAAACAAACAAACTCATATAAATCTCTAGATATCTAAAAACATATAAACTTCACTAGTTATCCTTCAATCAAGTGGAAAGAGATCTATGTTGAGTCCTAGTCTTCACAAGTTTTTCTACAACCTTATGGAAATACTATAGCAAAAAAACAATTAAATTTTTATTTTTAGATGAGATCTCCTTATCTTCTCTCAATATCTCTTGTGGCTCTCCCTATCTCTTATCAATTTCTCTTGTGGATTTGATACCACTATTAGTTTTTGAATGCTAAATACTTATTGCAAAACAACCACAAGGTCTAAAATGAGCTTGCAATATTAAGTATAAGGTAATGGAAATATACTAAGCATGTACAACTTATAAGAAACTTCTTCAACTACTTATAAAATTGCCATTATTAAAATCTCATGAAAATAGTATATTGATATAAAATGGAGATCTCAAACTCTCCATAGTTCATAAATGCTCTACATTGTATTTAACTTATTTTCTACTACTCCTCTACATTGTGCCATACAAATATTTCTCATAAAGTCCTATATGTAATGAGATGCAACTCTCGGCCTTCCATCTTCCTATGACTCTTCAGCTTCCTATTCTATGGACTCATGTGCACTCGACATGATGAATACTTGTGTAAATACACACCTAACTTCAAGATACTTGTGCATTTCACTTTTCTATTCTAAGGACTCATGTGCATATGGACTATGATGCAAATTTATATTATTTATTACTTTGCACATTCTACTACTACTTGTGTATTTATTACATTGCTTAAAGTAAATACTCAAACCCTACTCTAAGACATAATCCTAATCTAAATATGTACCAAAGATGGTACATTAGCATATACCAAATAATGTAATATATTCCAAAAAAACCAAGGTCTACCATCCCTTATTTTATCCTTTATTTATGAACTAGAGATACAAGGAGTTGTATGATAAGGCTATTAGACAATTGGTTAATACTACAAAGTCTAGGAGTTTCTTAATTAGCGTTTACCTAGATTTACAATAGATTATTATGGATATTTTAGAGTTTAAAAGTGGAAAATTTTCTTCCACATATATGGGTATTCCCTTATCTCATAATGGAAACAAGAACGAGCTTTGGGATTAAATATTGCATATAACAAAATATTATTTGGTAAGTTGTAACAATAAGTTCTTAATCATGGATGGAATGCTATAACTCATAAAGTAAATTGCAATCCATTTCTACTTAAATGATGTCACTTTTGAGATTATCAACATGTATAACCTTCAAATTTAATCAAATTCAAAGATATTTTCTTTGGAAAGGATGTGAGGAAAAATTTATATTTTCTCTTTGTAAGTGGAATAGAGTTTGTAAAGGAAGAATACACAAGATATTATAAACTTATTATTTTTACCTTAGTGGAAATCTTGGTTGGATATTATTGGAAGATGGAGTAAAGAGTTAGACAAAAATGTTACTTCAAAAATACATAGGTTCTCTTGATGCAAAAAATTATTTAAGAAATCAACTCTACCTAAAGGGTCACCAACATGAAACTTCATATCAGATGATTTATAGTTGATCAAGAAACATAATATACAGACATTCAATGAGGGGGATTACAAAAATTTTAGTCAAATTCTTGGTTGAGTCCTTATCCTCTTATTTATGATTATAAAAATTAATACTTAGGTTAGAAATTTATAGCATTTGAGGGTCCATAGGTCAAATATTATATTAATGCGAGCAAAAACCCTAAAATTTTAGATGTATATTAGTAACCTGGTTGAAGAACTTAAACAAATAGAAGATGAACTTAAAAATACGCTTCAATTTTTTTATTTAACTACTTTTACATGAAAGGATGAGTTGGTTTGAAACCTATGAAATAATGGTGGATACTCGGTCAAGTTGGGATATGAGGATTTAGAGTAATTAGAACTTCCAACTCTCAATGATTGCTCTTAAAAGAAGGTTTTATCACAACATGCTCTTTTCAAGGCCTCAAAATTCCTTTGGTTAGTATTCTAAAGCAAGACTTTTAGAGGAGAGAGTCTACACAAAAGAAGATATTATGGATCTTTTAGGTTTGCCTTGTGTGATAAGGATCTACAAATATTATTTTATTAACTTCTCCATAATCCTTTTTCTTACACCATTTGGGTTTGATTTTTTTTAAATATGAAAATATATTGGGTAGATCCATCAATAATTATTTCAAAGCTAAAGCATTATGCATTATATGGATGATTGGTCTTGTTATTATTTTTTGGAATTTATGGATTGAAAGGAATAATATAATTTTTAATATTAAATATTAAAATCATGCTCAAATTTAGAATTGTATTATTTCCTCTCTTTCTGAATGTTTACATGCATGGTGCTCATTGTGAGAAGTATGAAGTGCAAAAAGAAAAAATGCTAACATCTTGATTATAGAATTTGAATGTACATGGAAGGGTCATATTTAACAGTTGAGTTAACATAAAAGATATGCTACTATATATGGTAAAATGGAAATATACAAAAATTAGATTTATCAAAATTAATTTTGATGGTGCTTCCAAAGGAAATTTGAAAAAAATCAATGAAGGTAATGTATTTCAAAATAATGAAGGAAAATTTCTCCTCATTTACTAAAAGTTATATGGAAGTTCAACTAACAACTATATAGAGGCTATAAGTCAAAGGGTTTGGCATGTTAGTTAAAGCACTCCCTTGGGAGGGTGGAGACCATGGTCCAAATCTCTTAGACCTTGTAGAACCAGAGGGTGTGTCACACCAACACCAACGGTTACATTAAAAAGTTTACCCAATGCAACTAGAGGTTTTAGTGATAATAAGGAGCAGGATTTGAACCCACGATGAGGTGATGAAAATTTGTAATGGGTTACTGGACCCTCTAGTATACGCAAAAATAAATCTATACAGATACTATGATACATATTACAAGGATCAAAATTGCAATTGGAAAAGGATGGAAATAGATTTCAATTGAGGGGAATTCATAAATTATTATTAATGATGAAGAACACAAGATTATACTGAGAGGGGGGTGAATAGTATAAGACCACTTTTTCCTTTTCTTTCCCAAACAGTATTAATCAATATAATCAATGGCAATATCAATATCAATAATCAAAGCAATCCATAAATCATCGCACACAATAGAGACACATATTTAACGTGGTTCACCCAAATATGGCTACCTCCATGAAAAAAATATTTCTTCTAAATATTTCTCAAATAATTTCTTGGGAATACTTCCCAACTACAATGTTTATGGACCTCTGTCCAAAGGAGATGTTGATCCCCTAAATCTGGTTTGTGGATCTCTATCCATAGGAGAATTCCTTCTCCTCTTCTCTGGCAGGTGATCCTCTTGAAGACGCTGTCTCCACTACACTGACTGTGGATCTCTCTCTACTTGAAGAATATTATCCTCACTTAGAAGACCTGTCCTTAATATCCTGGATGATGGATCTATATCCATTGGAGACTTTGTCCTCTCTACTATGTCACCTCAAAAGCTCTATCTCAATAATGTACTAAACATAGTCCAGTCGGTCTAGCACAACTCTGCTCAATATCTTGCACTAAACACAATACATTTGGTCTAGCACAAATCTGCTCAACTCTTGCACTAAAAATAGTCTAGTCAATCTAGCACAAGTCCACTTAAATATGCACTAAACATAGCCTAGTCAGTCTAGCACAAATATTCTCAATAGGTCCTCTTAGAACCTACTCAAAATGTATCAATAGGTCCACTCAGAACCTGTCCAAATCTGCTCAATAGGTCCACTCAGAACCTATCCAAATCTGCTCAACAGGTCCACACAGAACGTATCCAAATTTGCTCAATAGGTCCACATAGAACCTATCCAAACCTGCTAAACAAGATCACATAGAGTTTGTCCAAATATTCTCAAAAAATCCTCTCTAGGACTTGCCCAAATTTGTATTGTAATCTTCCATAAAAGCTCACACAAAATTAGTCCACAAGTCTTCTCAAATACTTGCCTCAAATTTGCTTAACAAGTCCACACAGAACTTGTCCAATCTCATAGAAACATAAAGAGAATTGTTAGAGACTCAATATATTCTATACTCAATGCTCAATCACTTTCTCAACTCAATATCATAGAAGCATAAAGAGAATTGTTAGAGACTCAATATGTTCTATACTCAAAACTCAATCTCAACTCAAATCAATCTCATAGAAGCATAAAAAGAATTGTTAGAGACTCAATATGTTCTATTATCAAAACTCAATCTCAACTCAAATCAATCTCATAGAAGCATAAAGAGAATTGTTAGAGACTCAATATGTTCTATTCTCAAAACTCAATATCAAATCAAATCGATCTCATAGAAGCATAAAGAGAATTGTTAGAGACTCATTATGTTCTATTCTCAAAACTCAATTTTTTTCACAACTCAAATCAGGATATAGATTAGTTTATTTTATGGAACTTTATCAATAACTTCATACATCCACTTGACTAGGCTCAATCAACTCTACTCAACCAATTACTTGAAGAAACAACTCTTGCTCACAAATCCTAGTCCAAGCATGTATCATCCAACTCAAAATATTTCCAACAATGCTCAACAACAAATCTCACATAACAATGATACTCATGTTATTTTCTAACTCAAGTTCTAGTTATTTTTATAACAACTCACTTCAACAACCATGCTTATCAAACATCCTTAACGTAACTAGAAGCACGAGGATACGAAAACAAAAAGGGAAAAGCTCCAAACATGATGCGAGAACGAAACTAGACTTGATGCTATGAATTAAAAATGCGTAAAATGGAGAAAGCATATACAAATTGGAACCCAAATGGAACGAAACAACCCTTTTATTTTATTGATGTATTTCAAATTCGGTTACAATTTGCTTCCTCCCTTTTTAGGGGCGAGGAGCATCAAACTTGTCTCTTGGTCACATCAATGGAAAGTCATCCCTCTTCCACGTGCCCACATGTAAGATGGGCGGACCAAACATCGCCGCCGCTTGTGTATACGAGTGTTGATTCCCTACTGCTCCTCTGATATCTAGACCCTACGTTCAAAGGAACAAGAAACCGTTAGTAGCACCTGCGAATAAGACAAAGCATGCGATCCTCAAGCCTACAATAAGCGGATGAGAAAATGAATTAAACTGTAACTAAAACTTACCCAAATGACATGAAAACTTGGCAAGGACATAGGAACATCACCAAGAAGGCATTGCAAAAGGAACAGTTGGGAAATTCCTCACTAATTTGAATTTGCTCTGGGGAGGGACGGATTCGACTATAATTCACTCTGGGGTAGAACGAATTCACCTACAACAAAGCATCGAAGTGATACTACCCAAAATGTCACGTCTAGGGAGCTCCAAAAGACCTACAAACTTGGGTTTAGCTAATTGGAGGTATTTTTGGAAGACCCAGATGCTCAGATTTCTACAATTTGGCCTCCATCAACAAGAATTTGATGCTGCTACCTGTAAGTTAGTGAGGACCACAAAAGCGATAAAACATGGTAAGATTTGATCAAAGCATTACGAAATCGGAATTACAAGCTATCTAAGCAGCATAAGATGGAATGCAAAATAAACAAATGACAAAAGATCAATCTGCCATGAATCCTCGATCATTCTAAAAAGGAATATTAGGCTCGCAGCAGTGCGGGGGGCGCCCGGGCGGGCCGCCCACCGTTGGAACTTGATTTCGGCACCAATCCACTTGGGATGGGTCCAAAATATCTTGTAATGTGTTGTCAAAAAATTAGGTGGGATATTGTGGCCAAATGTTGGGTTTGGTCCAGATTTGTGCTTCCAATGACCACCCAATGACCTCTTCTCCAAAAGAGATCAAGGATGTGAAAGGCACAATTCAAAAGGGGAATAGGTGTGAAAGCAAAACGACAGCACTTCGTTGCTCCAAAATGCTCCTTCTTTGTATATTTTAGGGTGAGAAAACTCACCAATTTATAGACTTGGAGGTCTCTTGAATTGGGCATGCAGAGGTTCCACTTGGCAATCATGCCTTCCCAAGGGGAGGGAGATTCCTCCCTAAATAGGGACTTCATGACTGCCCTTATAACAGCCTCTAACGCTCGAAAACGCTCACCCACACTCCCATGCTATGAAGGAAGCGTTAAGTGGTGGATCTGAGCTGCCATTTGTCAAGATTTGACTTTTTACCCATAAAACCTAGAATTCGTCCCACCCTGGAGTGGATTTTGTATTCGTCCTAGGGGAGGACGAATCCCATTTTGAATTCATCCCAACAAGGTATGGATTCTGAGCAAAGTGCCTAGAAGGTTCCAAATTGATCTTTGATTTCCCAAAACTGTTATGAGAGTGGTTAGGACCACTGTTTAACCTTTGGGGGCTGCCCTTGGGGCTGTGCGTGTCAATGTAATCAGTGTTTGTAGTCACATAATCGGATTGGTGCTGTTTTGGTGTCTATAGATGCCCATTTTTGGGATGCGCTGTGCATGGCGCAACATCGAGCAAAAATAGATAACCAAAGCACTAATGATTAGGGTTTCTTAGTAACCTAACCAACTCTTGATACCCCAAGCATGGAAAGGGATGCATTCTTGAATACTTGCTTCTGACGAGCAAAGGAACTTAATTCAAGTGTTAACATTTTTCGGTGAGGTGTTACTTGAGCTTGGACATTGATCAGTCATGAATAGGCAAAGGGCGCAACCTTTTGTCTGTGGTAACCTAGAGTTCATGATTCATGAATGCCAAGTGTTTGATCAGCTTGTGACTATTGCTTGTTTACTTCCCCAAGCAGGGGCGTGATTGTCTTTGTCAATGATCCTTTGAATGCATGCCATTTTCCATGATTGGGTGTGTGTGTGTGTTGATTAGTGACTAAGTGTGACTACCCCCTCAAGCGACGAATCGATGAGGGAATGATATTAATGAGAAAAGCGACGAGTCGCTTGACCCAAGATGACTTAGGTAAGGGTGTCGTCAAATGTTTAGCATTGAATGTGTGTGTAGTTTTCCGACATTTAGACCTGTTTTTGGTGGGTGTTAACCCTTTTGGCGACGTCGTTTGGGGATGAAATCGTCAAAAATCCGTCTTCCCGTGGAGCGGTCCGGCCATGGTGGCCTTCTTAGGGAGTAGGATGGTGACGATTTATAACCCCAACATCTATTTTGGATGCCAAGAATGCCAGGCGCGAAGGCACCTTCTTTCGGCAATGTTATTACTTATTTTTGGGTGGGTTTTTGACCCTGTTGCTGACGTCATTTGGGGATGAAATTCTTGAAGATCCGTCTTCCCATGGAGCGGTCCAGCTATGGTAGCCTTCTTAGGGAGTAGGATAGTGAGGATTTGTAACCCTGATGTTGGTTTTGCATACCCAAGAATTCAAATGCAAAAGCACTTTCATTGGGCAAGCTTTATTGCTTGTTTGGGGTCATTTTGTTCATTTTTTGTTATTTTTGAAATTTGTGTTCTGAATTCGTTCTAGGGTGGGACGAATTCTTGTGTACTATTCATTCCAGGGTGTAAAAAGCACTAACCAGAGCACTCGTTCCAGGAAGGAACGATTACAGGCTCAAAAAGCCTATTTAAAGGCCAAAACTAGGTTTTGGGCTCATTTGCACTTGTTTTTTCTGGCGATTTGGAGCTATGAGGAGGAGGAGGTGAATTCTGTGAAGCGAAGCATTGCCGAATTTCTCCCGACACCATGAGTGCACAAATTGGATCGAGAAACAGAGCCGAAGCGAGACCAATAAGTGGTCCTCGTTTATTTGCTTTATTTTCAAGTTATTTGTTTATTTTTATTTGTTATGCTTGAAAATGAAATCTGAGTGGAACTTTATTTTGATAAGATGTAATTAACGTCTAAAATTTGCATTCCATTTTACACTAAGGTAAACCCTAGGTAAGAGAAAAAAAATTTATTATGTGATGCTTTTGTTACACAAAAACCCTAGGAAAGCAAACCTTAGTTTTTTAGGTTTAGATTTGTTAGTTTTAAAACGTAGGTGAAAACCCTAGGCTAAAAAACTGTTATTAAAATTTTGTTTTGCTTTTTTTTTTTTCTTTTTTTTTTGTAGACTTTGTCAGTTTTAAACTTAGAGTACATAAACCCTAGGACTGACAAACTGTATTTTGAACATTGTTTGTTTTTTTTTTTTAATTTTTTTTGTTGTTGCTTTAGAGCTGTTCACTTTCATGTAGCATTGTATATTCATGTTTTTTTTTATAGTTTTTCATAATTTTTAATGTTATGCATTGTTTCTTGTGCAGGTTGTTAAGAGCCGGTACCATGTACCGACCGCTTTTTTCGAAGCGCATGGGGTGCTAACTGTGGCTGACTGGGAATGGCTTCATGCTCTTGGGCTCAAGCAGGTGACTCTACTGGAGCCTGTGTTCAGGGATCGAGCCTATCTGACGACCTTGATCAACTTGTGGGATCCCCAGAACAAAACCTTCCATATCCCAATAGGGGAGATGATAGTGACATTGGATGATGTCTATCAGATTCTATGGATTTTGATAGATGGACTGCTGATTAGGACATCGTCGCATGACCAATGGACAGCTATACTGATACGGTGCTTTGGCCACGAGGAGGAGTTGGGCATAGAGAGCCTAGTGGAGAGGGCACAGCTTGACTGCCAGATTGGTGGCATTCTAGTTCGGTGGTGGCTAGAGAGGGGGGTGTTGGGAGTGAGGCACACAGTACTTATGGGCCTCATTTCCAACATGCTGCTGCCTAACTCATTAGGTGCAAGGTTCCCGTGGAACCTACTGGATGTGGTTCACTAGTTGGTTGAGTGCCCAACGGAGGCACCATTGATCATGATGTGGGGACAGACACTACTGGAACAGCTCTATGGGGAGTTGTACGAGGTCCATTGTCAGGGGCAGAAGGGGATCAGCTATAGTTATCTGTTGCAGAGCTGGGCCTGGTAGCACATAGTAGTTGAGAGGCTAGTGCAGCTACCATGGATGAATTGAGGGGATATGGAGGATAAGGACATAGGCTACGCGGCTCTATGGAAGCAATTTGAGGAGCAGGGATAGAGTCGGTGGTGGGTAGGTGTTGTAGGGAACTATGTCGATGCCTTCACTTGGCTTACTCTGAGGGAGGTGTTCTGGCACCCCTACCGAGACTGTCCAACCTGGCTTGAGGCTGGAGAGTGGCTCCGACGGGTATGCAAGGGGCGATGGCTGATTAGGCGGCATGGGATCAAGCATGAGTTCTTCCCATACAACCGGGTGACATGATAGTTTGGGGTGTGCCAAGGGTTGCCTGGTGAACCCGTGGTCTATTGGTGTCGGGGGGATGAGATGACTCTAGATCGGCCAGTCATCATGCCACTTGGCAAGGATTCAGATGTGATGATTAACGTCCTAGATGTGGACGACATCGGGACTACTGTAGAGTATGACTAGTGGTGGACCCTACGGTGATGGCGAGGCAAGTGGCCATTGGGAGGTGCAGGGGCAGAAACCGAGGCACCAAGTGATGACTGGGGAGCTCCGCTGGAGGATGCGAAGATGGTGGAGGTGGATGGTATGGATGTAGATCTTGGGGTTCTGGATCATCCAGAGATGCAGGACATCACAGAGCAGTGGGAGCCAGAGCATGCTGCTATTCCAGAGATGCCCATGCCTCGAGTAGATGTGGAGGACATGGATGCAGGGTTATGCACTGAGAATACACGGGTGGCAGAGTTACTACGGAGGTGCGATGAGGAGCTATGGGATGCACTATGGGAGAGAGATCTCCTACGGGCTCAGATAGTGGAGCAGGAGAGCGCATGGGTTGTGCATCGTCGGTTGGAGGGGGAGACCAACATTGCCAAGGAGAGAGATCTCCTATGGACGCAGCTGACACAATGCGACGATGTAGTCACGATGTACCATCGACGAGAGGTGGAGTGGTACCAGCATCGGATGGATTTGGAGGGGGAGATCATCCACCTTTGGGGGTGGGTACCTGAGCCCTCTGGAGGTGGCTCATCACGCCGAACGAGGGGCAGTGATACTGAGCAGTCAGCATCATCTCGTCGTAGGTTATTGGATGAGGGGGGGCTAGTGGGCATGGTGCGGGGGTGAGCAGCAGTCACCCTGAGAGGTCCCACAGGACCCACACCATGGGGGGTAGTTCTCGTCGCACCTATCCTGTGTGATCATGGTGGCCGACGCCCTAGGCTTTGGGGGTTTTTGAGTTTTTGCTTTATTTTTGCGGGGTCAAATGACCAGCTATTGTAGCCTATGGGCCATTTTGATGATATATATACAGATGATTTTATTTGTGTTATACATGTGTGATGCTATGCATAATTATTGATGAATGTGTATGTATGTATGTTAATTTATATGAATGGATGCATGTGTTCTAATGAATGCGAATGTTTCTAACTTATATGAGATGCGGGTGGAAATGATGATTGTGATTTGAATTTGTGATGATTTTTTTTTTTTTGTAGGCGGTGGCACCATAGACTGTCTATAAATTATATCTATTTTTCGTAGGCGATTGCTGTGGTAAATAACTTTGTATGCATACATGTATTTTTTTTGTATCTTATTTTTGTATTTTTTGATGGTGAAGTAAAGTTGAAAAGATATTACAGTTGGTTTAGAATGTAGTTAGGTTTTTTGAGATTCAGATGTTTTAACTAACTAGCCAAGGATGTATTTTTATCTGACAAGACTTTGAACAAGGTATGAATTGGACTTGCCTTTGACCATGTTATTTCACATCCCTATGTGTGCAATTGAGTTCGTTAATGTGGCATTTGTCAGGATACCGCCAGTGTCAGATAGGCTGCCAACCAAACCTGTACTGAGGATCACCTAATTAGCTCCACTAACTCCTTTGTTGCATTTAGTCAGATTAATCTACAGTGCAATCTAGGATACTATAAGCTAGCTCATCCACATGCAAACATTGATCTCCACACAAGTTAATGTGGCAGATATATCGTCATGTGGGAGGTTTGCCATGAGTTACCGATAGGCTATCAACCAAATCGGTACTGAGGTTTATCTCATGACCTTCTGAATGCTAAGAGTTCCAGGGATTCAAGTTCAACTCCCTTATTTTCTTCAATTATATTGGGATACTTGCTCTTTATAGTGATAATAATCACTGTTTATTTTTGTTATATATTTTTTTTGTTTTTCTTTTGAGCAAGGGATTTGGATTTCAAGTGATGAGAATCACTATTGTATGTGCCTTTTGATGTATGCACTTTGAGGGTGATGTCAAATTTTTGGAGTTTTGACATGTGCAAATTTTGATGTTTTGCAACTTTTGAGAACTTGGGATTCTTGGGAAATTGGGTAGGGAGGATGCTTGTCCTTTTGCCAACTCTCAACATTCTTTGGGGTCATTTGCACAGGGGGATGAGCAAGATAGCCATTTTGCTTATGGCGACCTGGATTGCTTTGCAGGTATCATCTTTCGTTCACACAACTTGGGAATGTTTGTGTTTTAATTTGTGCTAGGATGCTACGTAACAAGGTGTGGTCCAAGTAAAATTCTACCTTCGTAAAAGCTATTTGACTTTGTACAGTTTTAGTTAGAAAGCTATAGGCAACTGAATGATAAAAAACTCCTGATACATTAGAAGACAACTGACTATAGTATGGCAAAAATATGGATAGTGTTTTATTTTTGATGGATCGTTTAACAGCGGAGAGATATGGAATGAAGGTGGACTTTGCCAAGTAATTATAGTCTATGGTGCCTTGACCTGTATGACCACAAATATGCAAATGTATCGATGCGATGCTTAATGCAGCTATTATTTTTGTGTTTTCGATGGATTGATCTTGGTGAGTATGAAAATGGGGTGTAAAAAGAGATTTTTAATTTTGTGATGATTTTGAGCATTCATGGAGATGAGATGCAAGTTTTTGTTATTTTTGATGATTTTATTGTTTTTGATATTTCTTATTTTTCTTTTGACCAAGCGATTGGGGGAACCCTTGGAGATTTTTGGGATTGACCAAGCGATTACGAGAATCCTTGGAGAATTTTGGGATTGACCAAGCGATTGCGGGAATCCTTGGAGCATTTTGGGATTGACCAAGCGATTGCGGGAATCCTTGGAGCATTTTGGGATTGACCAAGTGATTGTGAGAATCCTTGGAGCATTTTTGGATTGACCAAGTGATTGCGGGAATCCTTGGAGCATTTTGGGATTGACCAAGCGATTACGGGAATCCTTGGAGCATTTTGGGATTGACCAAGCGATTACGGGAATCCTTGGAGCATTTTGGGATTGACCAAGCGATTGCGGGAATCCTTGGAGCATTTTGGGATTGACCAAGCGATTACGGGGATCCTTGGAGCATTTTGGGATTGGCTGCTTTAGATATGGAATGGTAAAAAATGACTGATGTTCAAGGGTTCGAGTTCTTTGACTCCATCAAGGGAAGCTAGTTGATACGTCCCAGGTCCTATCTTGCAGTCAATTACATATGGACCTAACCAATTTACCACGAAATTGTCCCTAATATGGGACGACAAACTAGAGTTCTGCTGGTTTTCCTTCAAGACCAAATCACCAACCTAAAAATCCCTCAGGTGAACTCTCATGTTGTATGCTTTCTTCAGCCACTCTTGATAGATACGTAAATGCTCAAGAGCATTAACACGTCGTTCATCGAGCAATGTAAGCTGGTCTAACCAAGCCTATCGTGCAGTATCATCATCGATGAACTCTTGTATTGATATGCGCAAGGAAGGAATTTCCAACTCAAGAGGCATGACAGCCTCGGAGCCATACACAAGCGAAAATAGAGTTTCCCCAGTGGGTGTCCGAATGCTAGTGCAGTAAGCCCACAGGGCAAGTGGGATCTGAATGTGCCAATATTTATGACTGTCGATGACTATATTTTTGAGGATGGTAACTAGCATTTTTTTTGATGCCTCTGCTTGCCCATTTGCCTATAGATAATAGGGTGTCGAGAAACTATGCTGAATTTTGTACTTTGTGGTCAAAGCATGCACGTCTTTGTTCTTGAATGACGTCCTATTATCCAAGATTATCTTGGATGGAATACCAAAATGATATATTATGTTATGAAAAATGAACTCCATAATGCGGGGTCTAGTCGTAGAGGTTGGCGAAACCACTTCCACCCACTTGGTGAAGTACTCTGTGGCCATTATGATAAACGTATGATGACCTGACGATGCAGGGGAGATATTTCCGATTAGATCTAAGCCCCACTATGAAAACGGCCAAGTCGACTGGATCGGATGCAAGTCTTGGGAAGGTACGTGTGTCAAATTGGCATGATGTTGTCACTTCACACACTTCCTCACATATGCGCAATAATCTCGCTCTAAATATGGCCAATAGTAGCCCATGTGAAGAATGTGCTTGGTGATGGCCATACCACTGAAGTGGTCACCACATGTACCATTGTGCACTTGGGCGATCTCCCAAGTGGACTCTTGCTGGTTCAAGCACCGAAGGAGGATCCCTTCATAGCTACGACAGTACAAAATGTCTCCTAACAAGACATGCTTTGTCGCTTTTTGCTTGAATTCTCTTTTGGTGACATGCATCAATCCAAGTGGGAGGTTACCTAGCTTGAGGTAGTCCCTTAGGGGTGAATACCAATCCTGCTGATCAAAAGCCTCGACGGTATGAACAACCAATCCATCTTGAAGTTCATCCCTAGCAAAATTTGAGCGGGAAAGAACTTGTAAGAATAGCGTGGTGTTGCTATTAAGGGGAGTAGGGGAGAACAAGGCCCCCCAGTTGGCGTGCTTCAAACAGTCATGGATTCGAGAGAACCAATCCTGAGGTGGTTCAATCTAGATCATGTGGATTCCTAGCATTAAATTAGAGCTTGCACGCTCCATTGTTGATTGTGATAGTGTTTTGACTTGAATGGTTGTCATATCACTAGAAATGTCTTGCAGGATTAACAACCCCAAAGAGGCCATAGTGTTCACAAAACGATTTGATGACCGAGGGAGTGCCTCGATGTCGTACCATTCAAGATTTGCTAGGAATTTGTCCATAAGGGCTTTGTAGGCCTGTAGAACTGGGCATTTACATTGGAATACCCATTTGACTTGATTGACGATTAACAACGAATCACCAAAGATGTTCAATCGTTTAATGTTCATGGTGATTGTTGTCTGAAGACCTATGAGCAAGGCTTCATATTCTACATTATTGTTGGTGCATGGGAAGTCTAATTTAAATGACAAGGGTATTGGAGCCCCTTGCGATGTGAAGAATACAATTCCTTGCCACCCCCTTGCTCACATTTAGAACCATCAAAAAATAGGGTTATGTTGGCCTGTGACTCAGGCTCATCAAAATCAGGCAATTTCGAGACATGAAAGATAACGTGCAGTGGTGGATTTGCTATGTCATCAGCCACTAAATTCAATTCATCTTCCCAAAAAGTGATGATTGGCTCGATGCATCTTTTGACATGCCCCACAAAGTTGTTGAAGGAATTCGGTTCCTGGGGCTACAACTCGATAGCCTTCAATATCTCCATAAGAGCCTTCTGATGGGGCATTGATTGTTGAATAAGCTCATATATGGAGAGCCTAGCCGACGTGGTTCGTAGACTTTGGGTAAGTCTAGTATGAATTGTGGTCACAGTTCTAGGCGGGGGTAGCTGCGTAGGGTTCTGTTGAGGCTGTGATGTTCATGGAACTTCTCTTGTGGCTATTGCGGGAGTAGCTCCTGGGTATTTCTTGTTCCTAGTCACTATACTTATCATTCCTACATACCCCTGCATGGGGCAATTCTATTGCACCTCATTGATTTGAATGGGTTTTGCCTACACCTCATGGGCAGGCAAGGGGTCTCTAAAAACTCCCATTTGTTGGTTTTTTGGCTCTACGAGGTTGTCTACAACCAGTGTCTTGTTGTCAATCATGTCTTGTATCAAGCCTTTGAATTTCCAACATGCATTAAGGTCATGTCCCTTTCTTCGGTGGAATTTACAATACAAGTCCTCTCGGTACCCCTTAGGCTTCGGTGCATTGGGATCTATGGTTTGAATCTCTAGGAGGTTGATCAAATTCACCACTGACAAGTGGTCAAATAGGGAGTCCCTAGACTCTGTGTAAGGTGTAAACTGTCACCTAGGGCGATGCTGCTAATTTTGCCCCTGTTTCTGGTTTTCTCTTTCATAATTGTTAGGTGACACTGCCTGATAGTTAGACTTTTGAGGTTGTGTTTCTTGTGCAGGCTTAGGAACATTTATAGCAATTTGGTTGACCATGGCAGGTTTCTGTTGTGTAGTCCCTATTTTGGTGTTTTTGTTCCATTCTTTTTTCTTAGGTTTTGCGATCTCGCCATCCTGTATCTTGATCTCTTCGATGATTCTGGCTTGCGCCAGAGCCTCTTCTAAGGTGGCATATTGCTACAGCTGTAATAGCATAGAGTTTGATCTCAAACAACTTCTTGAAAACATCTATGTAAGGTCGGACATAGGGGGAAGGTAGGGTAGCTTGGAAAGGAGAGTCCTCCATCGATTCTCATAGGCCACCATAGTATTTTCCTCATACTTCCTAAGGCTGGCCAAATCACTTAGTGATGCCTTCTTCTTGGTGTTGAAGGTGAAGCATTCGAGGAACGCATCCACTAATTGATCCAAGTTGCTGATGCTGTGCTTCGACAATTAGGTGAACCAATCCAAGGCAGGGCCTACGAATGTGGTTATAAAGGTTATTACCAACAAAGAATCATTGTCCTGAATGCCAAAGCATTGGCTTAGGAACCTCGTCACATGCTCTTGGGCATCCTCCTCACCTTTAAAGATTGCCAGCTGAGGCAACTTAAAGTGCTTGAGATAAGGGGGTGCAAGCATGGATGGATGCACCAGATGATTGCAGAGTTGACGTAACATGGGCTTTTGGGGCCCAATAGCTTTGGTTTCCACATACTCCAAACACTCTAGTAGTGCTTTATATGCATCAGAATACTTAATCTCTTCCTATCTAACTTGCTCTTGTTGTGGGTTGTGGGAGACTTGAGGCCTGTGGAGAGGTGGTCAGATAGCAACCCCTTCGCCTTGATAGGGCATTTTGGCCCACTCTTCTTCTTGTTCATACTCCTCATAGGCTTCTTCAGGAGTCTCTGGGTGAGACCTATGACCATGAGTGGGTCCCCACGGAGGGAGCCCGTCATTGTTTTGGGGAGTGGCCTCCTATTCAAGTCTAGGAGGTCTTGGAGGCAGTTCTTGGTGAGGTCATGGGGACCTGTCTCGTACCAAGGGGTTACGCCTCTCATATGGTTCTGCCCTTTGGGTGTGATGGGTTGGAACCCTCTCTGACACGGTGTTATGCAACAACTCATCTGTTTGGCACCTAATGCGCTCTTTACTGAGGCAATATAAATGCTCTAGTTGCTATTGATCTTGCTCAAGCTACGTAATCTGCACTTGGTAGGCGACATATATGGCGACTTCCAGGTCAATCTGTTCTGCCATATTGAGTCTCGAAGGCCTAGATGCCTCTCTTATGCACTTATCTTGGTTGTAGTGATCCGAGATCTCTATAGGTCGCTTCCCCCTATCGAGGTTGGCGGCATTTACTCAAGGCTCTGGCCTCGAAGGATGGTTTTGGTACATAGTAGGTGTAGAGGTGCATTGCTCCTACATGGTATATTTCTCTTGAGGAAGATAAAGGTCTTCCTCATTCTCCCTTTCATAAGTGTGAAAGGGGCAGGCAGAGTTGGCTCGCCCTGCTAAAGGAGCCTTGTGCTCCGGATTGGTCCTATTGTTTTTGACAATGAGAGGAGGCAATGAAGGGATGATATAATCTTGAGGCCTCTCCTCATGGACCCTCTACCATTCTAGCACTTCATCATGTGGTGGCCACTCATATCGAGCTTCTAAGGGAGCCCTTTTATCTATGTTGAGTGCCACGTGTAAGGACTCTTCCTAAAAGGGGCTATGATGAACGGGCGTGTTCCCCAAAGGGGTGTCCCTATAATTCCATCTTGACATGGACTGATGTGGACTCTATTGCGGGTTAGGCCGCCAAGGCGGTATGACTAAGTCCTTAGGGCTATAGAGGAGGTGACTTGTGCCCCCTTGTACACTTTCTATAGATTTTGCCCTTGATTGGACTTGGCTGCGTGTGTACACCATGGTGGTGCTTTCCTACAAGCTATGTAGAATTTATCTCTTTTATGATTTTCTATGCTACATTAAACAGAAATGAGCACACACATACACAAACGGTGATTATCTCGTTTAAAGATTAAGAGTGTGTCCTAAACCTGGTTTAGTGTGTTTTTTATTTTTGTTTTTGTTTTTGAAGGTTTTTGTAAAGAAAATTTAAATGCAAATGATGGCTCTTATGACTCCCATAAATGGTCACCCCTTCGATATACCATTGCCAGGACAATATACCAACCTCTCTATATACCCGCCCTTACGTGAGGGAAACTGTAGGTACGTGAGAGAAGATGGTACGTGGAACGTAGGCGGTACAAAAGGGGGATTGTCTTTTTTATGACACCTACCATAGAAGACTTATCCTCGTGCTCTGGGAATCACCCCAACGACACTCGGTCAGCTTTCGTCAGGATTTACGTTGAGCAACAGTGACAATCGGGGTAAATGGATGCAAAAATCAAGCCAAGGTGGTGATGAAATCCACCGTTGGTCTTGATCAAGGGCTAGGGTTTTATGACAAGCTCCTTGGTTTTTATGATGCCACATGATGTGTGGGGTTCTTTTTATTTTTGCAAAATGAAACAAGAAAATAGCAAAGTAGAACTACTTTCCCTAAGAAAACAAGTAATCTACGAAAAATAGAAAATTGAAAACAGAAAAAGACAAAAAAAGTTTAGAGTTCTTATCTCACCTCTGCCCAAATCTGCTGATTCTGAGTTTCTATCCTAAAACTGCACAGACAAAAATTCATCCTGGGGAGGAACAAATTACAGTGTTGAATTCGTCACAGGGTCAGGCGGATTCCAATTCATCCCAGGGAAGGACGAATTACAGACCTATATCCGCCTCAGGCTAGAACGAACAGCAGTCCCACATCCAAAAACTCGGTACCTACAAGAAAAACCACCAAATTTTGATCAGATATCAGATCTTAAAAATAGAGGACTAGGTCCCACCATGATAGCCACTGGAAGCACGAGGATACGGAAACAAAAAGGGAAAAACTCCAAACACGATGCGAGAACAAAACTAGACTTGATGCTATGAATTAAAAATGCGTAAAATGGAGAAAGCATATACAAATTGGAACCCAAATGGAATGAAACAACCCTCTTCTTTTATTTATGTATTTTAAATTTGGTTACAATTCGCTTCCTCCCTTTTTAGGGGTGAGGAGCATCAAACTTGTCTCTTGGTCACATCAATGGAAATCCATCCCTCTTCTGCGTGCCCACATGTAATATGGGCGGACCAAACGTCGCCATAACTTGTGTATACGAGTGTTGATTCCCTGCTGCTCCTCTAATATCTAGACCCTACGTTCAAAGGAACAAGAAACTGTTAGTAGCACCTGCGAATAAGACAAAGCATGCGATCCTCAAGCCTACAATAAGCGGATGAGAAAATGAATTAAACTATAACTAAAACTTACCCAAATGACATGAAAACTTGGCAAGGACATAGGAACATCACCAATAATGCATTGCAAAAGGAACTATTGGGAAATTCATCACCGATTTGAATTCGCTCTGGGGAGGGACAGATTCAACTGTAATTTGCTTCGGGGTAGAACGAATTCACCTGCAACAAAGCGCTGAAGTGATACTGCCCAAAATTTTGTGTCTAGGGAACTCCAAAAGACCTGCAAACTTGGGGTTAGCTAATTGGAGGCATTTTGGGAAGACCCAGATGGTCATATTTCCCCAATTTGGCCTCCATCAACGGGAATTTGACGCTGCTACCTACAAGTTAGTGAGGACCACAAAAGCGATAAAACATGGTAAGATTTGATCAAAGCATTACAAAATCATAATTACAAGCTATCCAAGTAGCATAATATGGAATGAAAAATAAACAAATGACAAAAGAGCAATCTGCCATGAATCCTTGATTATTCCTAAAAAGGAAGATTAGGCTTGCAGTAGTGTGGGGGTGCATGGGCGGGCCACCCACCATTGGAACTTGATTTCGGCACCAATCCACTTGGGATGGGTCCAAAATCTCTTGTAATGTGTTGTCGGCAAATTAGGTGGGATATTGTGGCCAAATGTCGGGTTTGGTCCGAATTTGTGCTTCCAATGACCACCCAATGGCCTCTTCTCAAAATGGAAAAGGCACAATTCAAAATGGGAATAGGTGTGAAAGTAATACGACAGCACTTCGTTGCTCCAAAATGCTCCTTCTATGTATATTTTAGGGTGAGAAAACTCACCAATTTATAGACCTAGAGGTCTCTTGAATTGGGCATGCAGAGGCACCACTTGGCAATCATGCCTTCCTAGGGGGAGGGATGTTCCTCCCTGAATAGGGACTTCATGACTGCCCTTGTAACAACCTCTAACACTAAAAAATGCTCACCCACACTCCCATGCTATGAAGGAAGTGTTAAGTGGAAAATATGAGCTGCCATTTGTCAATATTTGACTTTTTGCCCATCAAACCTGGAATTCGTCCCACCCTAAAGCAAATTTTGTATTCGTCCCAGGGGAGGACGGATCCCATTTTGAATTCTTCCCAGGGAGGGACATATTCTGATAAAAGTGCCTAGAAGGTGCCAAATTGATCTCTGACTTCCCAAAACTGTTGTGAGAGTGGTGAGGACCACTATTTAACCTCTGGGGGCTGCCCTTGGGGCTGTGCATGTCAATGCGATCAGTGTTTGCAGTCACATAATTGTATTGGTGATGTTTTGGTGTCTACAATAACAATGATACTCATGATATTTTCAAACTCTAACTCTGGTGACTCACACAACCAATGGCTTCAACAAAAATGCTTACAAAAAAAGGTTTCAATCACAAATCTCAATTCAGAAAACCTTGAAGCATTAGATCAAATACTTCACTCAACCAATGCTCTCAAAAACAATGCTAAAAAAACAAGGTTTTAATCTCAACTCTCAAAATAGAAAACCTTGGATAAATAACTCAAACACTTCACTCAACCAATAATCTCAACAACTATGCTAATAAAACAAGTTTTTAATCTCAACTCTCAAATCATAAGACCTTAAAGTAATAACTCAACCACTTTTGAAAAGGAAACCCTAATCAAGACCTTTTCACTCCAAAATTAATTTTCAATAAATCCAATCAATCAACTCAACCAAGAAGGAATTTTCCCATACCTTTTGTTTGACAACTAGTTGGTCTCACAAATCTGCCACACTCACAATTACTTATTGTCCAATATCAGTAAGGGTTAGAGGATAATTTTATTCAACAAAATATATCACAAATATAATATAAAAATTACACCTTATCACTCAAGCTGAAATAATAATCTATATCCTCACAATAGTCACAAAAACCCTTAATTCAAATTAACATACTACCCACAAAGTCTTAATATTATAATATTCCTCAATAGCAATTTTAAAACATTAAATATAAAATAGAATTCTCCTTATAACTCCTGAAGATAATTCTCAACTACCACAATTTTATTGCAAAGCAACCTTTCCAAATTTCAACCACTAAACACCCTTATACCTCAAAATTAGGCATTTAATTTAAATTAAAATCAAAATATTACTTTTGCCTAGTTGGATTCCAACTATTTGACATTGTCCCTTTTGTTTCTTTCGCTGGAAATTCAAACTTATAATTCGCACATCCATTTCACGAGATCTGCATTAATTAATTAATATGCTATCTTTTCAATCAAGCAAGGATAATCTTAATGTCCTTTGGGCATAGGTTTAAATATTAATCTTCCTCCTTTGGGCATAGGTTTAAATATTAATCTACCTCCTTTGCTTTAGAACGTCAACTCTTCAAAATGCAATTAACCCACATGATGTAGGTGAGGATAAACCTTTATAACATGCTTCGAATATTTAAATTCTAACACCCATATTTTGGTGTAGTTAAATATTATTATTAATATTTTACTTTGGGCTCCTTTTCATCATCGTACTTAATATTATAATAACTCATATTATAATATTATATCCTTTGATAAAGTACCTTTAATATTTATTTATAAAATTTAAATTCACACTGAATTTAAATAATTTATAAAATAAATATTATAACTTCTTTTTAAATTCTATCTTTTGCATTGTTTCACTTGATCTTTGGCTTTTTTTCCTGTATATCAAATAACTATTTTTATCCTCTTTATTTCTTGATGAAATATTTGGTATTAATGATGACTTAATCTGGTCACATCAATGAAAACTTTAACTTAGGGACTCAAAATGTCCAACAATCTCTCCCTTTGTCATTGATGGTAACCCATATCCTTTTTACTGAAACCTGACCTTTCTTTTTCTTCTACTCCCCCTGGGACATTGCTCCCCCTGGCTCAATTCTCTCTCAAATATCAAATCTCTTCCCATATCAAATATCTCCCAAATACACAAATCTCTCCCCCTTTGACATCAATGGCAAAGGGTCACCTTTGGGGCTCAGGGCTAAGAATAAGCCTGTTAGCTCAGCCCCTCCCCCACCTCCTTATGAGGTGGTTCATTCTGGGGTGGGAGTATTTCTACTCCCTGAAAGCACTATTATTTACCTTTATTCTTTTCCCTTCTTTTATGAGTTTCCTAAATCCTTTGACTATTTCTATCATCATTCATATTTCTGTCATCATTCATGTTACTATTCTTGTTCTTGTTCACATCTAGGTTCCTGTTCCTGTTCTTGTTCCTATTCTCATCCATGTTCCTATTCCTGTTAATGTTCATGTTCATGTTCATGTTCATGTTCATACATGTTTCTAGAATGTCTGCTCTACACCACTTTGTTGTGTGACCATCATTATTGCACTTATAACACTTAATGTTATTATTTCTTGTAGGTGCAAATGTCTTAGGATTATTCCTAGTGAAGTCATATCCTCTTCTTTCATGAACCCTGCAATTAATTGCCTTGTGATCAAACTAATTAGATGAATAGCAATACCCATGGAAAAACTGTCCATTCTCATATTCCTATATTTCATGTGTCCTGCATTGTGAAGCCATGTGCCCAAACATGTGACATGAAAAATATCTTCCATTGAAGCTTCCCTGTTTTGACCTCATTGGTCTCCTTTTCTGATTGTTGTTCCATTTGTATCTTCTTAGTGCATTGTTCCTATCTTTTTTGACCTCTCTATTGTCCAATTCTTCCTTTGATAACTATATACAGGGTACATAAATGCAGGGTGTAAATGATGAATAATTTGATCAAACACCCATAGTTTGGTTAAGTAGGTATGAAGTTTTATTCAAGTTTACTGTAAATTTTCAATAAAAATTAAATAATTTTTTTTTATTAAAAAAAATTAATAGTAAAAATTTAAAATCTTATCATAAATGGTATTAGCTTCATAAATTAAATTCCAAAAAAAACTAAGTTTGAATTTTACAAAGGGATATGTTAAATTAATAGGTGATCATGATATATTATGGATGAGAATCTATTTTAATTTCATACAATTAATTACTTAGATTTACATTAAATTGGTGTGAATATATATATTTTTTGGTTACATAGGAGAGTAAGTCACAACCACATTATTTTTAGTAACTAATAGGCATAAGGTGCAAGCCAAGGGCTTACACCAAACCTATTTTACCTCGTTATTGTTGACCCGACATGAAGGTACCACTCATCGCTCAAGATTTCTACCGTTATCATTGATCTAGTGCACTCAAAGGATTACTCCCTTTACAAATAGGTTGCTCTCGAGGTTTGAACTTGGGTATATTATTAGTAAGTATCTTGCTAGAAACGCACTTACCAATCCACCTAATGTGTGAATATATTACCACTAGTGTACTAGATCCTATCAAGACTCTGTAATTAAGCACATTTGGGTCATAGTAGTACAGGATGGGTGATTTGATGTTAAAAAAACTAAAAATGTTAATAAGATTAAATTAGGTTTGACGGTTTTGTTTAGTGGTAAAAACCCTCCTTGGAAACATAGAGACCACTACTGTTTCAATTTCTTAAGTCTTGTAGTACCAAAGGACTAGTGTTGCCATTACATCAAAAAGTTTACTCGATGTAACTGGAGGTTATAGTGGCAGTCATTGCTTACAATAAAATTTTACCTGAAGCAACTAGAGGTTATATGACAAGATTCGAACCCACAAAGAAGCATAGAAAATTTTAACGAGTTACCGATTCCTATTGTATAATAATAAAAAAAATCCTTACAAAATAATATTAGTTTAAATTATTAAAAATATAGCTTTAATGGAAATAGTTAGGTTTCAATATTCTAAGTGATAAATACCATCATATGATTTATTGACATATAGTTAGGTTTAAATCTTCAAATAAAGCTTGCTTTGGTACAGTGGTAAAATGTATTTGGTGTTAGTAGAGGCCAACCCAGGTTGCATTCCCCATACCTCCATCCTACAGATATATGACACAGCTAGCAATATCCTATGTGTGGTAATGGTCGATAGGGCTTCATTCCTCTTATTCCCACCCTATGGATAGGGTTCTAGGTCCCTCTAAAAATCTTGTATTTATATTAAATATTTTTTTCTGCAAGGATGGTGTAGTGGTTAGGGCTTTGGCCTATTTTTGGGAAGGTCCAAGGTTCAAACCACTGCATACTTCGAAGGGGATAGGTTGTATGAACTATGCCCACCCTATTGATAGGGGTCTAGGCCCCTCTAAAAATCCTTTGTTTACCTTAAATATTTTGTCTGTAAGGATGGTGTAGTGGTTAGGGCTTTGTCTCCTCTTTGGGGAGGTCCAAGGTTCAAACCACTGCATTCTCCGAAAGGGATGGTATAGTGGTTATGGATTTGGCCTCTCTTTGGGGAGGGTTGGATGACCTATGCCCACCCTATTGATATGGGTCTAGACCCCTCTAAAAATCCTATGTTTAACTTAAACATTTTGTTTGCAAGGATGGTGTAGTGGTTAGGGATTTGACCTCTCTTTGGGTAGGTCCAAGTTTCAAACCAATGTATACTCCAAAGGGGATAGGTTGGATGATAGCAGTCAAGTGTCTTCCATTTGGATACTCTAGTTCAGTTCAATGCCCTAGAGGGTCGAGGTCTTGTTGACTATGCTTTATCTAGAGATCTTAGGGTTTATAGAGGCAACCCATTCAAGGATTTACCAATTTTCCTAATAATATAAAAAATAAAAACTTATTATATTGTGATGATATAATACAAAATAGCTTGTTTCAATTGCATATAACTCATGAAAAAATAAAATATTTAATTTTTATATTATTTAGATCTAATCTAAATTAAATAAATAGATAAAATCAACTAAATTAATATTAAATAAAATATTATAAATTCAATTAATTAGAAATATCATACATCCTTATCTCACAAACATAGACACAAATTTTAATTAAAAATATTTGGATTGAAGAATTATAAAAGAAAAATTTTCCATTTCACCTTGAAAAGACACTTGGTCCAACAAATTTCCTATAATTTCATTTAATTTTTTTGATACATTTGTTGTATTTGAAATATAAGAAAAATAATGATATAATAAAAAAAATTGATGCCAATTTGTTTAAGTGCTTCTTCACAAAGTTATGATAAACTATTTTGATAAATCCTTTTAATATGATATATATGATATTTCAAAAAAAAAGATGATAAATATATTAAAAAGCATTTTAGATTGTGTGATTGTGTTCTCACATAAAGGAGTTGTTTTTTATATGGGGAAGAGGGGGAGGGGGTGAGGTATAGTCATTATGAACAAAGCACTTGACAAAATGGTTTTCATCAAGGTTATGTTGTTATGACAACATTTCAAAATATTTTTATTTTGCCTAAAGTATCTTAATGGATAACATACCATGTTTTTTTCCAAGTTGATTCATTATGTTATTTTAAATTTATTATTCTTGTCAAGGCTTTATGAAGAGGTCTCTCAAAAATAAGAATTAGAAAACAATATCAAAGATTTCCAGGCTATGACAAATGGTCTCTATGAATCTTATCTATAGTTTGTTGATGATACTTTTTTAGGTCATCCCTTAGTTAGTGAGGCCATGGATTTTAAATTATTATTATTATTTTATGAGAAGGTTGTTGGGTAAACATTTAATATGATAAATTTTATGATATTTTTATCAATATTGTTAGAGGGATTTTTGATTCAAAAGTAAAAAACAAGTACTATTAGTACATATAAAAGAAAGGAGACTTGGGGTCCAATTTTAGATAGAATGAAATCTTGTATAGCTAGTTAAAATTAAAGTTCATAGCCATGGATGAAAGACATCAAATCATAAATGATCCATAGAAAATTATTTCTATACATAGAAGACAAAAATAACAAATTTAAAGAGATTTTTTTTTTAAAGATGTGAGAAAAAATGTATATTTTTCTTTGCAAATGGGATAAGTTTTATAGAGAAAAGAATATTGGAGAGATAGACCTATGAAATTATATATATACAAGTTTCAAAACATGGTTAAATATTACTCAATTTATGAGAAAATTGTTATGATTTTTTTTCAAAAATATATATGTTTCAAGAATGTAATAAAATTGTTCAGGAAGCAAACCTTACATAGAATTTTGAAAACCTAAAAATTCATATTGAAGTTTGATATTAATATCAAATATATTAGCTATTTAGGCAATGATGTGGAGTCTTTGATAATTGATTAAAGCCTTAGCCTCTTATTTATAATTCTTAATGATACCATTAGCTTAGGCTTGGTTGCTTAGTGGAGGTTCAAAAGCCAAAAATTATGTGTGTGCATCAATTCCATATATTGGATATTTATTAACATTTTGGTTGTGAGCAAAGACCTCAAATAAGAAGTCATTCAAACTGCAACAACCAACCAACAAACACTCGGCTGTTACCATTCAACCCATCCTCGTCTAGGTACATTGGATCCAACTATGAGGGCATTCAATACTCAACTACTCAATTGGTACCATCCAAACCATCCTTGTCTAGGTACATGGACCCAATCCTCGAGGGAATTTGAATTGGGGTAGCTAATTGACAAACATTCAGCTGCTACCATCCAACCCATATTCCTATGGGTATGTTGGACCCAAACCCTCAAGGACATTCAAACTTGAACATGCAACTGACAAAACACTCAGCTGCTACCATTCAACTCATCATCGTTTAAATATGTTGGACCCTGACCCTCAAACAACTAACTGGCAAACACTTAGTTGCTATCATCCAACCCATCCTCATCTAGGTACATTGGACCCCTTAGCCATCCAACCTATCCTTGTCTAAGTACATTGGACCCTTGATCCTCGAAGGCATTCAAAATAGGACAACTACTCAATTGTTACTATCTAACCTATTCATACATAAATACATTGTAGTTTGAACATTGGACCTTCTAAAAAACAATACCTTAGTAATTACGTTATTTGTGTTTTTACCTCTAAAACTAAACTTTTATTACTCAATATTTCAAACTTCATTAACATAGAACATCAAAAATAAAACTTAATAGCCATGCATCTTAGAAGTTACCTTTAAAGGTGTTTATCATCGGGTATTTAGCTATATTGAATTTATTTTTAAGTAAACATGGTTTTTGTCCTAAAAATATTATATTTGTTTAAAACATGTCTAGTTAGTTCTTATATTTAAAATATTTTTTATTAAATTTAATTTTCATTTTTTTTTTTTTTTAATGAGGAACCTTTTATATACAACATATCCGCAACATGTCAGTGGAGAGATTTGAACCTGGGTCTCTCAACAACGGGAGAGTTTTAACTACCCACTTGCTCTCCAACTCCTCTACATGAGCGGATTCAAAATTTGAATTTTATTAAAATGAAGATTGACGTCATTATTGACTAAATTATTAGTTACCTGATTTTGTTCTCTATAGGTATTCTCACATCTCTAAGATGATAGAGATGATGAACATAAAAAATAAGGTTGTTTTTTAATCAATTCTCGCAACCATTTTTGTTGATGGCATTAATGTGAATTTGTGAATCCCCATATATATATTTCCATATTTTTTCAATTATAATTTTAATATTGTAGAAAGTTCCCTAGTATCTATATAGTTGTTAGTTGAAGTTCCCCATGATTATAAGTAAGAAAATTTTTGTCTTCATTATTTTGAAAAACATTACCTTCCTTGAATTTTGCCAATTTTGCTTTGGAAGTATTCTAAAAATTAATTTTGATAAACCTAATTTTTGGACATTTCCATTTCACCATAGATGGGAGCAAATCCTTTTATTTAATGACATTGTTGTAGATGACTCTTCTATATATATTCAAATCTTGTAATCAATTGGCTAGTAGCTCTTTTTCCATGTTTGAGACTTTCCATGATGAGCACCATATATGTAAAAATTATGTAATAGAGACAATAATATTGTTCCAAACTTGGGCATGATTTTGAGATTTATTTTTAAATTTTTACTATTCTTTTTTAGCCATAAATTCCAACAAACAATGGCAAGATAAATCTTGCATAGAATGCATAATGCTTTAGCTTTGAAATTACTAATTGAACTATGGTCACTAATGGGAGGAGGGAGGTAGGAGGCCTCCCACTTTGGGTGGGAGGCAACCTTTCCAAACTTTCTATTCTCTCCCTTTCTCCTCCAATGGTGATCTTGCATAGATCCTAGCTTCCTTGGAGTGCCTCTTTGGTGGTTGGCTCGTTCATTGCTTGCTCGATGTGCAAGGTGGTTGGTAATTTTTTCTCCATGTTTTTGGGTGGTCTTTGGGGTGAGACCAATAAATTTTCTATCATAGAGGAGGTCTTTCATAGATGGTCTCTTAATCTGGCAGTTGTAGAAAAGGGTTGTACAACCTATGCAGTCTTAGTGAGAGGTGTTTTGATGGACCTATTTCTTTGTGGTTCTTTGTGGTCTTAGACATGGACTAGGGGCTTTCTTGTTGCGTATGAAGGGGATCACATTTCATATTGGCAGCCTTGGTCCTTTTTCCATTTGGTGTAGACCACTACTTACCTAATGTACAAGGTGGTCTGGTAATTTTTTGCTCCATATTTATAGGTGGTATTGAGGATGAGATTAGGCACTTTCTTATCATGGAGGAGGGTTTTCTTAAACTGTCTCCTGATATAGCAACGGTGAAAAAGGGTTGCATAACCTGTACAATATTCTTGAGAGGTATTTTGATGGACCTTTTTCTTTGTGGTTATTTGTGGTCTTGGATGGGGACCAGGAGCTTTTTTGTTTCCCATGGAGGAGGGGTATTAGAGATCACCTTTCATATTGACAACCTTGGTCCTTTGCCTATTGGGTTTGGAAGTCTCAATGAACCTCTCTCTACTTTTTTTTGGTCTCATCAGGGGAGAGACCTCGTGCTTTCATGATGACTGCAGTTGAGAGGTTTCAATGTTGGATTCTTGAGCTTACCCTTGGGAGGTTTGGATTATTTTCATATTTTGAATTGAACTTTATTCTTTGTAGCTTTTTGAGGTCTATGATGAGGGACCTGGTGCTTTCACGTTGGATATAGAGGAGAGTTTTGAGTTTGGATTCTTTGTCAGTTGGTTGGAGAGACTTGGTGGGTGGTGGTTCTAGTGGTCCACATATTCTCAAGATTCTCTCTACATCTAGCTCTGCTGTTAGCTTCTCCAATTATTCTGGCTGATCAAGGTTTTCCTAGGTAGGAAATCTCTTTTCAAACTTTAGTGGTGCTGGTAAAGGTTTTCTTGGGTGAGAAACCTCTATTCACTTTTCTATTTTGATAGCTCATTTTCTCTGGTCCAGCTAATTGGCAAAGGCTTTCCAAGGCAGGAAACCTCTTTTCATGTGTCAAGTTCCTTGTGTTTGTTTTCCTGGGTGGGAAATATTTTTAAAATTTTTTGTTACTGTTGTATTTTATTTCAATTAGGGAACTCTCATGTTTCAAATTTGTTTTAATTTGTAGTTGGTCCTATGAAGATCGTCTCCCTATTTTATATGTTCCTTGCTTTTCTCCTAGATATTATCTACAGGTGATGATCTCTTTCGTAAAAGGTTCGATAGTGATTTCAAAATATCTTTTTCAACCTATAAAAAAAAAAAAACTAATTTTACATTTCACCAACTTTTTCAATGTTGATGGAGCTCCCTAATACATTTTTCTATTTTTTAAAAATTAACCCCAAATAGTGTGAGCAAAGGGACAAAGAAGAAGTAAATGGTTCCGTGTTTCTAAATTCTTCTCACACAAGGCAAATCTAAAAGGTCCATGATATCATGTTCTTTGTAGACTCCTATAAAAATATTATTTTGAACTTCTAATCAAAGGAATGTTGAGGACTTACGAAGATTCTCTTCTGACTAAATATTCTTCCAAAGAAAATATTTGGGAGTAGGAAATTTTGGTTACTCTAAATCCTCATATCCCGACTTGATCAAGTATCTATAATATTTTAATAGATTCCATACCAATTCATCCTTTCATGTAAAAATTTGAAAATAAAACTCTTGAAGCATCTTTTGAAGCTTGTTTGCAATTTTTTTGAGTTCCTCTCTTTTGACTAGGTTAATAATAGAAATTTGTAATAGAAAGTTGTTGCTTACATTAATTTAACCTTTGATCTTTGGATTGTTACAAGCTAAACATGCCCAAGCCAATGGTTGTCATTTTGAATTAGATGTAAGAAGATAAGGATTCAGTCAAGCATCAAACCAAAATTTTGCATAATTACACTCATTGATTGATCATCTAATATGTTTCTTAATCAATTCTAAATTGTTTGATATGAAGTTCCATGTTGGTGATCTTGGGTAGGGTTCTTTCCTTAAATAATTTCATTGCATAAAGAGAACCTATATATTTTTGAAGAAACTTTTTTTTCCAAAATCTTTCCTCGTCCTCTCAATAATATTCACCCCAAGTTTTTCTCCTAAGACCAAACTCATAAGTGTATAAATATGCAAGTATACCCCTCCAATATTCTTGTGTTTACAAACCCTATCCCTCTTACAAAGAGGAAACCTAAAATTTTCCTCACATCCTTTCAAAAAAAAGTCTTTTTGAAGTTTATCAAATGATAATCCTATATCTATAGACAAACTCAAAGGTGACATCATATAAATAGGAATAGATGACAATGTATCTTTATGAGTTTTTGCTTTCTCACCATGGTTAAAAACTTACCTTTCCAACTTGTCAAACAAAATTCCATTCTATCTAGACAAGAGAACAAAGCTCCTTTTCCTTTCCATTCAACCTTAAAATTCTAATCAATGTATAATAAGAGAATATATAACCCTATTTTCTTTATTATTTTTTCAATCAAATCTTACCAACTATAAAATTTATTTTTATAAATTTATTATTATTATAAAAAATTTATTAATAAATTTGATTTAATATATATATATTTTAAATTTTATTTCGATGCCTTTCCTTCGAGGTCCCGGTTTTATATATGCAACCACAACTATTTCTGTGATCCTTCGGATGTTACAATTTTATGTAATTATTCGTGAATTGCTGACGTGGTACCGAAGGCCTAGCACATATGAAATGCTAATTAAATAACTATATTGGCCTTAACCTCCAGCAAAGGAATCTTTTCACGTTAGGAAACTAAACAGAGAAAATGAAAGGGGTCTCTCACTGTCCGGCCGAGTGGGTCCCCTTTATTTAACTCTCCTTCCCTTCAGAAAAGGATTCCTTTTCCCTTTCCCTTCAAACTCAAAATTCTTCATTAATTGATTGATAGGCTCCATCCTGACCTCTACAGCCATACACGTCGCATTTATTTCACACTTCCACTCAAATCGAATGCTCATATAAGTTGATTTCACCTTCACCAAAGAGTATAGTTATCTCAATTTATACCCATTGCTCCAAGTAATTCCATTCCTTGAGCATTGCTCCAAGTAATTCCATGGGGGAATCATGAACTTGAAGAGCGGGGTGATTATGGGATTTTGATGCAGGAGCATCTGGCGGCAGCAAGGCAATCTTGCATTAGCCAAAATTTTCTAAATGTTTCCAAATTTTCTTTTGTTTCTAAATGTTTAGCAGGAACAAGGCAGAAGTTGGAGGGTCGTGATATCGCGACGTCGTGATTCGTGAAATCGCGACGCAAGAAGAAAGCAAAGGGCGGAAGGCAGAATAGTCGCAATATCGCGACGTCGCGATATTGCAACGTCGCGAAATTGTGACGTAAAAAGAAAAGCAAGGCATGATGGGAGTTTTGTCGCGATACCATGATGTCGCGATATCACGACGTCGCGATGTCGCAACATCGAAAGAAAAGCAAGGCACGGCGGGAGTTTTGTCGCGATGTCGCGACATCAAAAGAAAAGCAAGGCACGGCGGGAGTTTTGTCGCGATATCATGACGTCGCGACATCGAAAGAAAAGCAAGGCATGGCGGGAGTTATGTCGCGAGGTCACGACACCAAAGGGAGATGAAGGCAACGCGGAGGTTGTGTCGCGATATCGTGACATGTCACGATATCGCGGCCAAGAAGAACGCAAATAAGAAATAAACACGTGGACGGCCACGCGCGTGGGAAAAGAGGCAACAGTCAACATTTTGACAAAGCGGCAGTTGTAGGTCAAGGGTCTCTTTAATGCGTGCTTTCATGGTAGATCGGGGTAGTTGCCAATTACGGGAGGAAAATTGAAGACTCGACGGGGGAAGCTGATTTTGCAGGTTTTTGTAATGAATTCTGCCAGGTGGGTCATTAATGGCCTAGAGGGTCGAGACCTCGATAAAAACTCGGTGTTTGTAATAGATCCGGGTGGTGGATTAGAGATTGCACATAGAGGATAGGAGTTGAAAGCTAAGTCGAGCGCTAGCTGTTGTAAAGCCTACGGGTTGTTTATGTGTTTGTAACTGTGATTTGCAGATTAATGAAAGAAAAGTTGGAGTGAATCTGTGTGCGTTTTCTAGTCCGCCATCAAATGGTATCAGAGCCAATGTTCCTGAGTGTGTAACAGATCGCCGGACGTGAGGCAGTTACACCAGGATCTATGGTAGGGTTCAGAGAGAGAGAGTGACTTAGGGTCTTTGAGTGCATAAGCAGATTCACCGAACGTGAGGCAGTTTATGTCAGGACCTAGTAGAAAAATGCCTCCACAAAGAAACCGTAGTGGAGTAAGAAATGTGGTGCCGACAGAAGATTTTTGAGCTTTACAAAGGCAAGTTTAGGCCCTGCAAGAAGGGTTACGCAGAAGGCATGAGCTCGGAAGGGATGAAGGCAGTGAAGACAAAGCGGATGAAGAAGAAAGCCAATTTGAAGAAGAAGAAGAGGCTATAGATCCTGCACAAGCCATAATGTACAAAGCCATATCCCAGATTGGGAAGAGGCCGAAGATGGAGGTTTCCACATATTCCAAGAACCTAGATTCGAAGGAATTGATCGACTAGATCAACGATCTGAAAGAATATTTCAAGTATGAAGAAGTTGAAGATCCTAAGAGGGTCAGATTTGCCAAGACCAAGCTGAAGGGTCATGCCAGCATATGGTGGAAGGGAGTACAGCTGGAGTGGAACAAAAGAGGAAAAGAGAGAATAACAAAATGGGAATAGATGGTAGAGAAGCTGAAAATACAGTTTATTCCTACAGATTATGAGTTGGATCTGATAAGAAAAATGCAGAGTTTGAGACAGATGAACAAAACTATCCAAGAGTACACAGAGGAGTTTTATAAGATCTCCATCAGAACTGGCCATTTAGAGGCAAGCAAGGAGAAGGTGACCCGTTATATTAATGGGTTGAGACCCAGTATCCAGGAAGAGTTGAGCCTAGTTCGGGTGAGCACCATTGAAGATACTTACCAGTTTGCTCTAAAGTTTGAAGAAAAAATGAACCAAAGGTTTTAAAGCAAGCAAAGAGGAAGAGGACATGGAGAAAATACTGGTGGAAAAAAAGATGAAGAAAAAGAGAAGAAGAAAGAAGAAGTTAGCAGCAGCCAAGAGTAGAAGGCAGGTGATGATTACAAACCCCAAGTTCAGAACAATGGCTACCCAAGAGGAAGAGGTAGATCTAGACGTGGGTATGGAAGAGGAGTGTTTCATGGAACCTGTTTCCACTGTGGAGAATAGGGACATCATGCATACGAGTGTCCCCAGCATCGCGAGAGGATGAACAAGAGACCTGAGGGTCCTGCCAGAGCTGCGATAGCAGATAAAGATGCTGAATCAGAACATTTTGAGGAGGCTGAGAGAGGAGAAGTCATGGTCACCAGGAGAGCCATGCTAATTAAGGAAAACAAACCAAAGCAGAGGAGAAGCCTGTTTTGCACGAGGTGCAAAAGTTTAGGTAAAGTCTGTAATGTTATTATAGACAATGGAAGTACTGATAACTTAGTCTCCAAAGAGATGGTTGCTAAGTTACAGCTAGAAAGGAGGAGACACCCGCATCCATACCGGATTGCGTGGTTGCGGAAGGACCACAGAGCATGGGTCCGTGAACAGTGCTTAGTCACGTTCAATATTGGAAACTACCAGGACGAGGTCCTATGTGATGTTTTCCCCATGGATGCTTGTCATTTGCTATTAGGAAGGCCATGGTAGTTTGATCGAAGTGTAGTGCATGATGGTCATGCAAATACGTACTCTTTGACGAAATATGGAGTACGCCACAAGTTAAAGCCATTACAGGCAGTGGACAAGAAGGTGTGCAGCAGTGCCAAAATTTGTCTGGTATAAGGCAAAAAAATTTTTTGCCAGGAGACGGGGTTTAAGCAGGCTGCAGAGGCAGGTGCATGTTTGGAGATGTTACAAAAGACGCAGACCGAATAACACAGAAGTGAAGGTCACTTCTCCATTTACCCCGGGTGTTTGATGCAGGAGCATCCGGCGGTAGCAAGGCAATCTTGCATCAGCCAAATTTTTCTAAGTGTTTCCAAAAAAAAATTTGTTTCTAAGTGTTTAGCAGGAACAAGGCAGAAGTTGGAGGGTCATGATTTTGTGACGTCGCAATATCGCGACGCAGGAAGAAAGCAAAGGGCGAAAGGCAGAATAGTCACGATATCGCGATGCAGGAAGAAAGCAAAGGGCGAAAGGCAGAATAGTCGCGATATCGCAATGTTGCGAAATCGCGACGCAAAAAGAAAAGCAAGGCACGGCGGGAGTTTTGTCACGATATCGCGACGTCGCGACATCGAAAGAAAAGCAAGGCACGGCAGGAGTTTTGTCGCGATGTCGCGACATCGAAAGAAAAGCAAGGCATGGCGGGAGTTTTGTCACGATATCGCGACGTCGCGATGTCGCGACATCGAAAGAAAAGCAAGACACGGCGGGAGTTATGTCGCGAGGTCGCGACACCAAAGGGAGACGAAGGCAAGGCAGAGGTTGTGTCACGATATTGCGACATGTCGCGATATAGCGGCCAAGAAGAAAGCAAATAAGAAATAAACACGTGGACGGCCACACGCGCGGGAAAAGAGGCAACAGTCAACATTCTGACAAAGCGGCAGTTGCAGGTCAAGGGTCTCTTTAATGCGTGCTTTCATGGCGGATCGGGGTAGTTGCCAATTACGGGAGGAAAATTGAAGACTCGGCGGGGGAAGCTGATTTTGCAGGTTTTTGTAATGAATTCTTCCAGGTGGGTCATTAATGGCCTAGAGGGTCGAGACCTCGATAAAAACTCGATGTTTGTAATAGATCCGGGTGGTGGATTAGAGATTGCACGCAGAGGATAGGAGTTGAAAGCTAAGCCGAGCGCTAGCTGTTGTAAAGCCTGTGGGCTGTTTATGTGTCTGTAACTGCGATTTGCAGATTAATGAAAGAAATGTTGGAGTGAATCTGTGTGCGTTTTCTGGTCCGCCATCAGATTTTGTATCCTGTGTTTTTATTATTGGTTTGGGCTTGTTAATGGGGCGGCTGCGGCCCCTACTCCGCAGGTGTGCAGTCCAGTATTGTTGATGGATTGCGTCTGCTCTCAGAAGAGCCATCCGTCTACTACATGCTGTACATCTCTGAGAAGTTTTTCTCAGGATAAGTGTTTCTGCACTCGTCTTCGTCAAGGCGTAGTGGACGCTTCCACTTACATTCCAATCGCTCAAGCTTGCGGCATCCCAACAGATTCTGCCAGCAAATGTAAAGGGTATTTATTTTTTTAAATGATGTTACGTACAGGGATTGGATGTTATTGATCTCTTCATAACAAATATTCTCGCTCATGTCGAGACTTTGTGATTTAAGATAAATCCCTTTGAAAAGGTACTCAAAATTGTTTCAACAAGTAATATATACAGTTGATTAGTTTTGATGTTTAAAGTATGATATCGTTGACAGTCTACTACAAAAGAAATATTCAATCGAGCTACCACTAAGGGATTAAAAGATTTGGTTTGCATATAGGTTTTACAGAATAGAAATAATGTACCTGATTTCTACTCTTTTCTTGTAAATTCAATGCAGATAAAAGCTGTGACAAATATTGTAGACAAAAATGGTGGAAGAAGGTCTGTGAAGATCTGTGGATATGGAATGGAGTGATATAGAATTAAACAATGAATGCAAAGTGGATATAGAAATACGAACGCAGGTGTAACAGGGGATAATAATGCGTACATCTGTCTGATAAAAGTTAATACTAGTACTTTTTGTCTACTTGGATTTTAGAAATGCAAACTTCGTTCACCTATGCTGAAATTCCTATTTCTTGTGTGCTGGTTTTGAAGAGCAATTGCAGATTACCTTAAAAAATCGAGAGCTCAGCTACAAAATACATTATCTATAGTTATGCGCAGAAATTTACTTTCGAATTCAGGTTTCCCTGGATATACAGTATGTTTCATAGCGAATGTAAGCGGTGTACTGTATCTGCAACTGCAAGAGCTCTCTTCTTTTAACTTGCCGTATGTTTAGTACAAGTAAACCATGTACTGTATCCTTATATAAGATTAAAGTAAATTTAATTTAAATATTATGACACTTATTAAGTTTAAAACTTAAATCTTTGAGATTTAACTAATTTAAATTAATACCATTTAACAACTTTCAAAATTTTCATGATACCATGATTTTTTTTATTTTTGTTTATGTTAATATTTATTAAAGATTATTAAATTAAAATAAATATTTTAGTAATATGTTTTTTGGGTTTTTATTTAGTGATATATTTTTAATTTTTATTTAAAAGATCTAGGTTTAAATCACATAAGGGAGTGTACTCTTTTAAAAGTTTGTGCTTTCCTTTAAACATTTTTTAATATTTGTTGGGATATAGTAGTGGTATATCATTGGGTTTTCCTCAGGAGACCTAAGTTCAAACCACTACAAAAGGAAACCATGTTTTACCTTAAAATTTTAAAGTTTTAACAGGGATAATATATCTTTGGGTTCTCATCCAGGAAACCCAAAGTTCAAATCACTGCACAAGGGACATGATCCTTTCAGAAACTCATTTTTTACCTTGAAATTTTATTTCAAAGAAATAAGCCAATTGATAGCCACAAAAATGCTTGTCTATAAACTGTCTCATTCAATTCCTTGAATAGTTAGATCTTTAACTTTGTCTTGACAAAAAAATACTAATATTTAAAGGATCTAATTATTTTAGTTTTAGCTTTTCTTCAGAGGGTTCAAATTACAATGTGACTATGTGTTAAATTCTTTATTGATAAGCTCAGCTCTTTTCTTATAAAAAATACGATAAAATAAAAATGTCTAATCCTATTAATTGTGAGATTTCTCACACTAACCAAATTAAAAATATTAAAAATTATAACTCTTTACAATGAAGATATAGAAGAGGTTAAGGGTTTGACAACCAGGTTGCAGTACATCAGGAAAAGTTGTTAAAAAATTACCACTGGTAATTCGGATTTGATGTTTACTGTTATCCTTAATTTACCACTCTCCATTCAGATTTGATGTTTACTGATATCTTTAATTTACCACTGGTAATTCGGATTTGTGTTTACTGTTATCTTTAATTTACCACTCTCCATTCCGATTTGATGTCTACTGATATCTTAAATTTACCACTCTCCATTCCGATTTGACTTTTCCTGGATTCCGATTTGACTTTTACTGTTATCTGTTACTTATCTTTTTAGGTTTGCTCTTTCCGTGGTAAAAGGGTCCAGTACGAAGATTCCCTTACAAAAAGACGAAGCGTCGGTCTCGTGCCATAAAATCAAGATCAGAACAGTTTATTTATTTTTATTAAGGGAGTGTATTTCATTTTTTAATATGTATTAGGAATTGGTAATATTATTCCTAACATTATTGGTGTGCTGGTATTATAAACTTTAGTTTGTTGGGTTAGACGAAATTAAACGTAACACCATTGGGGTGCTGTCTGTTAGAGTAAATCACTATATAAAATATAGAAAAGCAATTATAGTGTTTCAAACTTTAACAGCAAAATTGACAAAATAAGATAAACACACAGTAGAAGAGACAACGATTCTAACGTGGTTCATCCAATGTGGGTTACATCCATCGAGAATTTTCAGTCCTTTCTTTCTCAATCCAAGCAATAGAGGGTTACAACCTACAACAAACATCTGCTATAATTTCCTCTCTATATTTACAAGGAATCAACACAGTAATTTTCTCATTGTCATAGTATTCTCTATTTTTCCTCACAACTACATATAAGAAAAAACAGAAAAACAAACTGCTTTTCTTAATACATTCCAAGATTAACACTGAGTTCCTAGCATCTAATTTTGGGATAAAAACAAAAAAACTTTCCCTGGCTGTCTTGTTGTAAATCCGAAAACTTTCTCTGGTAGACTAATAGACTGTAAATCTAGAAACTTTCCCTGCCCATCCTGCAGTAAATCCAGAAAATTTCTCTGTTTAGCCTCCTCATAATTAGGTTCCATTCCTAACAATCTCCCACTTGGAGACTAATTCCATTGCACCATACTACAACCAAGGACTGAAAAAATCTCATCATGGCCTCTTATTCCTTAAGACCAACTGAAGTTGAGCAAAAGCTCAACTTTTCTCTTGACACCACTTTTGTAAGCATGTCAGCAGGATTTTGTGATGTGTGAACTTTCCCTAATTTCAAAGATCCATCTTCAACTACTGATCTAATGAAATGATACCTGAGTTTGATGTGTTTAGTTTTTGAATGGAATGTTGAATTCTTCGCAAGATGTATAGCACTCTGGCTATCACTCCACAACCTATTATCCTCTTGCTTCTTCCCCAATTCTTCCATTAGTCTTTGCAACCAAACCATCTCTTTGCTTGCTTCTGTAGCAGCAACATATTCAGCTTCAGTGGTTGAAAGGGCAACTACATGTTGGAGTTTAGAAATCCAACTAATCGCTTCTCCTCCTATAGTAAAGATGTAGCCAGTAGTGCTCCTTCCACCATCAATATCACCTGCCATATCAGAATCTACAAAACCTTTCAAGCATATATTAGAGCCTCCAAAATTCAAAGAATACTTTGAAGTTCCTCTCAAGTACCTGAGTATCCATTTTACCGCTTGCCAATGTCCTTTTCTTGGATTACTCATAAATCTACTCACTACTCCCACTGTTTGGGCAATGTCCGATATTGTACAAACCATTGCATACATCAAGCTTCCAACCGTCGATACATAGGGAACCTTAGCCATATGCTCTTGTTCATTTTGTGTCTTGGGACACAAATCTTTGGTGATTTTGAAATGCTTTGCCAATGGAGTAGCAACAGACTTTGCATTTTTCATGTTGAATCTCTTAAGCACTTTTTCAATGTATTTTGCTTGTGATAATTTCAGAGTGTGACTCTCCTTGTCTCTTGTTATCCTCATACCAAGGATTTGTGCGGCTTCTTCCAAATCCTTCATGGCAAAGGATTTAGCCAACTTCTTCTTGAGCATGTTTATATCTTGCATATTTGTTCCTACAACTAACATGTCATCCACATACAATAGCAAAATAACATAGTTACCATTTCTAGTTTGCTTAAAATATACACAGTGATCACTTTGACATCTTTCAAACCTTTTATTAGCCATGAACTTATCAAATTTTAAATACCATCTGTCTAGGAGCTTGTTTTAACCCATACAAGCTCTTTTTCAGTTTACATACCCAATCCTCTTTACCTTTCACCTGAAATCCTTCTGGTTGGTGCATATAAATTTCCTCCTCCAAATCACCATGAAGAAATGTTGTCTTCACATCCAATTGCTCCATATACAAATTTTCTATAGCTATAAGACTCAAAATAGCTCTAATAGAGGTCATTTTTACAACTGGAGAAAAAATCTCATCAAAATCAATACCTTTTTTTTGAGAGAATCCCTTGACCACTAGTCTTGCTTTGTATCTCTTATGCCCTTCATTCTCCTCTTTAATCCTGTACACCCATTTATTGGTCAAAGCTCTTTTACCTTTGGGTAGCTCAACCAAATCCCAAGTTTGGTTGTGGAATAAAGAGTCTATTTCTTCATTCATTGCAAGCTCCCACTTATTCCTGGTATCCATCCGTAATGCTTCCCGAAAACATTCTCGGCTCACCAACATCGATATACAAAACATAATCAGAGAAACGTTGAGGAATTTTACTTATCCTGGTAGATCGTCTAATAGCACTTTCTGGAGATTGAGGTGCTTGTTGTTGCTGCTGTACATTTTGATCTTCTACCACTTTTGGAGTTACCTTTTCTATGTGTCCATCAAGGTCTATGTATTCAGTAATTTCCTCTTTCTGTTTCTTTCCCGCAACCGATCTTTATACAAGTTTTTTTCATTAAATATGACATCGCTACTTCTAATGACTTTTCGGTTATCACAATCCCATAATCTGTAACCCAAGCCATCAATATCGTAACCAATAAAATAGCACTTTTAGGCCTTAGAATCTAACTTATTTTTATTCTCTTTGTCTATATGCATAAAAGCCTCACATCCAAATACCTTAAGGAAAGAATAATTTACTGGTTTACCTGTCCAAAACTCTTTCGAAATTCCTCCATCCAAGGCACTAGATGGTCCTCTATTAATCAGATATACTGCAATATCAACAACATGATCCCATAAAAATAATGGTAAGCCTGCATGTATTCTCATGCTCCTAGCATGCTCCATGATGGTTCTATTCATTCTTTCAACAATCCCATTTTCTTGAGGTGTTCTTGGAACTACCTTGATTCTTCTAATTCCATTTTTAGAACAAAACACATCAAATTCTCTACTACAATATTCTCCACCATTATCCGAATTTAGACACTTTAACCTTTTCCAGTTTCATTTTCAACTAATGCTTTCCAATTCTTGAAGGTATTAAAAACATCACTTTTATTCTTAATGCAATATATCCATGTTTTCCTTGTAGCATCATCAATAAAAAGTACATAGTAAGAGGAACCTCCAAGAGAAGTTACCCGAGTCGGGCCCCAAACATCCGAGTGCACAAGCTCCAATTTCTCTTTCTTCCTTTCCTTGCCATCCTTGAGAAATCTAACTCTCTTTGCTTTACCATAAACACAATCCTCACAGAATTCCAAATCAATTTTTTTTAACTTAGGAAATAACTTTCTTGAATGTAAAATTTCCATACCTTTTCCACTCATATGGCCAAGTCTTTGGTGCCACAAAGATGCACTCTCACTTGTAGAAACTAAATTCATGGAGCAGTGAGAAAAATCAGTAAGTAAATAAAGAGTACCCACCAATTTACCTCTAGCTACTATCAATGAACCTTTAGTAACTTTCCAAGCATTTTCTCCAAATGCAACCATGTATCCTTCACCATCAAGCTTACTTGCCGATATAATATTTCTCTTTAAATCTGGTATGTGTCTCACCTCTTTAAGAGCCCATTGACATCCATTTGGGGATTTAATCAAAATATTTCCAATACCCATGATTTTACATGGTTGGTCATTTCCCAACAAAACCTATCCATAATCTCCAGAAACATAATCTATGAAGTATTCCTTATGTGAGGTAGCATGGAATGAAGCACCATTATCAATTACCCAATAATCACTATTTCTATCAAGAGATAAGATTAAAGCATCTTGTAGAATTTGTCTAGTAATATTGGCTTTTGAAGTGTTACCATTATTATCATTACCTTCATTTCCATCACCCTTTCTTTGCCAACAATCCTTCTTGAGATGACCCTTTTTGCCACAGTTCCAACACTATAGATTTCCTTTTCCATGTGATTTGGATTTGCCTTTGGATTTTCCACGATGTGAACTCTTACCTCTTTCTCTTCATCTTCCTCTATTCTCAACAGTTAAGGCGGTGCTATATGATTCTCCTGTTGTTTTTCTTCTCATGTCCTCACTGAGTATCACACCAAAAACATCATCAAATTCTAATTTATTTGAACTCGAAGCAGAGTTACTTACTGCCATTACCAAACTGTTTCAACTTTCTGAAACAGAGCATAAGATTAGTAAGGCCCTAATCTCATCATAAAAATCCAATCCTACTGAACGCAATTGATTAGTGACAATAATAAATTCATTTAAATGATCATGCATAGATCCTCCTTCACTCATTTTCATGTTAAATAACCTTTTCATTAAGAATACCTTATTTGATGCTGATGGTTTCTGATACATCTTGGCCAACTTATCCATGACTCCCTTGGTAGTCTTTTCATCAGAGATGTTGAAAGCTACGGTGGCTCCCAAACATAGCCTCACAGTACCCAATGCCTTTCTATCAAGGAGACTCCACTCCTAATCAGACATAGATGAAGGTCTCTCTATTTCCCCCTCAAGAGGTAAGTAAAGATCCTTCTAGTACAAGTAATCCTCCATCTGCATCTTCCAGAATTGAAAGTTCTGGCCATTGAATTTTTGAACTCTAAACCTCCCTTCTTTCACCATTGCTCCCACTTGGTCCAAAAATTCTCCTTCTGTCAAGTGCACCCAACAAAAACAACCGCTCTGATACCACTTGTTAGAGTAAATCACTATATAAAATATAGAAAAGCAATTATAGTGTTTCAAATTTTAACAGTAGAATTGACAGAATAAGATAAACACACAGTAGAAGAGACAATGATTTTAACGTGGTTCACCCAATGTGGGTTACATCCACAGAGAATTTTTAGTCCTTTCTTTCTCAATCCAAGCAATAGAGGGTTACAACCTACAACAAACATCTGCTGTAATTTCCTCTCTATATTTACAAGGAATCAACATAGTAATTTTCTCATTGTCATAGTATTCTCTGTTTTTCCTCACAACTATATATAAAAAAAAATAGAAAAACAAACTGCTTTTCTTAATACATTCCAAGATTAACACTGAGTTCCCAGCATCTAATTTTGAGATAAAAACAAAAAAACTTTCCCTGGATGTCCTGTTGTAAATCCAGAAACTTTCTCTAGTAGACTAACAGACTGTAAATCTAGAAACTTTCCCTATTCGTCCTGCAGTAAATCCAAAAAATTTCTCTATTTAGCCTCCTCATAAGTAGGCTCCATTCCTAACACTATCACTATATTAGACGAAATCAACTAGACATTTCGAGGGCAACAAAAAAATATATAGCTTCTACCATCCAGACTATCTTCGTCTAAGTATGTTGGACCTCAACACTCAACAGCTACCATCTAGTCCATCCTTATCTAGACGGAGCCAACTCTCAAGCACATTCAAACTTGAGCAACCAACTAAAAAAAACACCCAAATGTTAGCCCATTCCCGTCTAGGTATGTTGGACCCAACCCTTGAGGGCATTCCAATGGGAAAACACTCAACAACTATCCCTTGGCCCATCCTAGTCTAGCTGGATCCTGATTCTTCGAGGGCATTCAAATTGGGGCAATCAATCGATAATACCTTAGCTACTACCAACCGACCCATCCTTGTCTAGGTACCCTGAATACAACCAACGAGGGCACAACCACTACCATCCATCCTATCCTTGTCTAGTTGGACCTCGATCCTTGAGAGCATTCGAACTGGGGAAACCAATCGATAAACACTTAGCTGCTACCATCCAACCCACTTGTCTAGCTAAACCTCAACTCTTGAGGGCATTCAAACTAGGGAAACCAACCAAGAAACACTCAATTGCTACCATCCAACCTATCCTTGTCTAGGTATACTAAACCAACAAACACTTAGCCATTACCAGTTGCTATCATTCAACCCATTTCTATCTAGGTAGGCTAGACCCAACCCTAAAGGGCATTTGAACTAGGGCAGCCAATCGACAAACACTAAGTTGCTACCATCCAAGCCATCTCCATCTAGTATGTTGGATCTCGACCCTCGAGGGCATTCAAACTAGAACAAACAACTAAAAAACACTTAGCTACTACCATCCAACCCATCCCCATCTAGGTACGTTGGACCTTGACCCTCAAGGGCATTCGAACTAGGATAACCAAGACCCTCAAGGGCATTCAAACTATGGCAACCAATTGAAAAACACTTAACTACTACCATTTAACTCATCCTTGTCTAGGTACATTGGATCCCTAACCCTCGAATTGGGACAACCACTTAGATGCTACCATCCAATAGATCTGCATCTAGGTATTTTGTGGTTTGAACCTTGAACCTTCAAAAATAGAAGCCAATGCCCTAACCATTGCGTTGTCCTTGTTGGATTGTGTATTTGGATTTTAACCTCTAAGACTATACACTCTTATTACTCAAAATTATAAACCTCACTAAAATAGAACATCAAAAATAAAAATTAATAGCCATGCATTTTAGAAGGTTACCTTTAGAGGGTGTTTATCATTGGGTATTTAAATATATTGAATTTATTTTTAATAAATTATACATGGTTTTTGTCATCAAAATATTATATTTGTTTAAAACATGTTTAGCTTGTCCTTATATTTAAAATATTTTCTATTTTCTTTTTTATCAAATTTATTTTTTCTTTTTCTTAAAGTGACATGTTTTCATAATCTCATATCATTATAATTAAAAGATAAATCTCATTTAACTAGTTGATTTTTAAATTTTATCCAGATGAAGATCAACATCACTATTGGATAAATGATGGCTAAATGATTAGATATTTGATTTTGTTCTCTATAAATAGGATCACATTTCTAAGAGATTGCATCTGATAATAGATGATGAACATAAAAAATAATGTTATTTTTTATCCAATCCCCACAACCATTTTTTTATGGTATTAATATGAATTTGTGAATCCCCTGAAATATATTTCCATCTTTTTTTTATTATAATTTTAATGTTGTCAGAAGTTCCCTAGCATCTATATAGTTGTTAGTTGAATTTCCACATAATTATGAATAAGTGAGAAAATTTTTGTCTTAATTATTTTGAAAAACATTACCTTCATTGACTTTCCCAGTTTTTTTTTTTTTTGGTAATTATTATAGTAGATTAAAAAAGGGTTTTTATAGAGGATCCCAAAACCTTATATACAAAATCAGCCTTGCATCATGCCTCCTGGATTTATGTATAAGCCTATTACATAAATCGTAACCCCTAAAAAAACCTGATTACATAAGCAATGGGCCTAGGGCATCAATCCCTTGAAACTGAACATCAAAATAGAAATCCCGCCCAACGGTAACAGTAAGCATGAAACAATCCCTCTCAGCGGGAAACAAACAAATAAGAAAGAAAGTAGTTTTGGAGATCTCGCCCAGCGGGGAGTAGCCAAAAACCACCATCGAGAAGATCCCGCCCAGCAGGAAGCAAAGAAAAATCATTACAATAAAATCCCGCCTCGCGGGAAGCAGTCAAAACCACCACAAACAGTCCCGCCTAGTGGGAAGCAACAAGGAAATCCCGCCATCCGGGAAACCAGCAGAAAAGAAAGGATCCCACCTCGTGGGAAAACTGGGGGATTTGGCGGATCCCGCCTTATGGAGAAACCATCCCGCCCACCGGGAAAATATTTTGTTCAGCGAGAGCCATCCTGTAGGAAGCCGACAGCCAGCACAGAGAGGATCCAGCCCATCAGGAAGTGACCAGAGAGTTGCACCACAAGGAACCCGCCCCGGGAAAACAGAAGAGGATCCCAACAGCAGAGACCAAGAATCCCGTCCAAGCATAGAGCCCGCCGAGGATTCACAAGAAAAAGGGGGAAGCTGTCCAAACCCTAAACCGTCACCTCCACCGCACCGAGAAACGCAGGGGACCAGATCCACATGAATAACCTGTAAAAAACCCCAAGGGGAAGCCTGAGGGAAAAAGGGAAGGGATCCCCAAAAAAACAAGGATCCCTGAGAAGCACCAGTCCGAAAAAACAACCAAGGAAACCCTAGCCGGCCGGGAGGGGCACAGATAGTGGAGAAGGATCTCCCCCCAGGAGATCATCTGCAAACAACCACTCCCCGGGAGGGATGACCTGGGTTGAGCCAGGGACTGGGCAGGAACCAGGAGCCATGGGAGGGGGAGCAAGGGAGGGACCAGAGCCCTCCCCTCTCTACTTTCTTCCCTCACCCGACATATGGCTTCGACTTTCCCAGTTTTCCTTTGGAAGCATCATCAAAATTAATTTTGATAAACCTAATTTTTGGACATTTCTATTTCACCATAGATCTAAGCAAATCCTTTGTTTTAATGACATTTTTGTAGATGACTCTTCTATGTATATTCAAATCTTGCAACCAATTGGCTAGTACCTCTTTTTCCATGCTTGAGACTTCCCATGATGAGCACCATATATGTAAAAGTTATGTAAGAGAGACACTAATATTGTTCTAAAATTGGTCATGGTTTTGAGATTTATTTTTAAATTTTTTACTATTCCTTTCAAGCCATAAATTCCAACAAATAATAGCAAGATCTTCACATAATGCATAATGCTTTAGCTTTGAAATAATTAATGGAACATTTCATCAACTTTTTCAATGTTGATAGAGCTACCTAATATATTCTTCTATTTTCAAAAAGTAACCCCAAATAGTGTGATCAAAGGGACAATAAAGAAGTAAATGGTTTGATGTTTCTAAATCCATCTTACACATGTCACATCTAAAAGGTCCATAATATCTTTTTTTGTAGACTCTTATAAAATTTTTACTTTGAACTGCTAATCAAAGGAACGCAGAGGACTTAGGGAGATTCTCTACTGACTAAACATTCTTCCAAAGAAAATATTTGGAAGTAGGAAATTTTGATTACTCTAAATCCTCATATCCCAACTTGATCGAGTATCTATAATATTTAAATAGATTCCATACCTATTCATCCTTTCATGTAAAAATATGCAAATAAAACTCTTGAAGCATATTTTGAAACACATCTACAACTTTTTTGAGTTCCTCTATTTTGACTAGGTTAGTAATATAAATTTATAATATGGAGTTGTTTCTTATATTTAATTTAACATTTGAACTTTGTACTGTTACAAGCTAGACATGCCCACACCAATGGTTGTCATTTTGAATTAAAAGTAAGAGGATAAGGATTCAATCAAGCATCAAACCAAAATTTTGCATAATTCCACTCATTGATTGATCATCTAATATGTTTCTTAACCAATTGTAAACTATTTTATATGAAGTTCCATGTTGGTGATCTTGGGTAGGGTTCTTTTCCTAAATAATTTCATTGCATCAAGAGAACCTATATATTTTTGGTGAAACATTTTTTCCCAACTCTTTCCTCGATCTCTGAATAATATTCACTCAAGTTTTGATCCTGAGGCCAAAATCATAAGTGTATAATTATGCAAGCATTACCCTCCAATATTCTTCTGTTTACAAACCATATCCCTCTTACAAAGAAGAAACCTAATTTTTTCCTTGCATCCTTTCCAAAGAAAGCATTTTTGAAGTCTATTGATTGATAATCATTTATCTATAGACAATCTCAAAGGTGACATCATATAATTAGGTATGGATGCCAATGCATTTTTATGAGTTTAGCCTTCTTGACATGGTTATGAACATACCTTTCCAACTTGTCAAACAAGATTCCATTCCATATAAACAAGAGACCAAAGCTCCTTTTTCTTTCCTTCATGGGACAAAGAAATACCCATGTAGTTTGATGGGAAATTATCAATTTTAAACCCCAACATATCCATAATAATTCATTGTAAATCTAGGGAAGTATTATTGTAAATCTAGGGAAGTATTATCTTATATTTTGTACTAATCAATCTAGGAGCCTTCTCATAGCATGATAATATTGATTTAAGGTCCATGGTTATATTTATTGAGGGATCACCCAAAAGAAAAATATCATTAATAAATTGGAGATGAGATTCAAAGGGACCATTTTTTGCAACTTGAATGCATTTTTTCCTTCTATTTTTGCCTTTGATAAATTTCTCCCCTCTGCAAGAATAATAAATAAATAAGGAGATAGTGTATCGCCTTGGTAGAGTCCACAATATGACTTAAAGTAACCAGTAGGACAACCATTAATCAAAATATAATGTTTCAAAGTGCTATAACAACATTTATTCCATTTACACCAACCTTGATTAAAACCAAACTTTTTGAGAATATCATGTAAAAACTTCAACAAATCCTATTATATTATTTGTTCATCTCTAATTTTATAAGCATACATATTTTTTCATGGAATGAAGAGAATGTACAATCTCCTATGAAATGATTACACCATCAATAATTTGTTCACCATGAACAAAACCAACTTGTTCCTATGAGATAACACAATCCAAAATGTTTTTTTTAAATGATCTTGTAAACCATATTACAATGGCTTATTAGATGAAAATTATCAAATTATTTTGTCTCACGTTTCTTGGAAACCAATGTAATAAAAGTGGAATTGATCAAATATTGTAGCCTTCCTTTTTTGAGCCTCTTCAAACACAACCAACATATCACTCTTCAACGAATCCCAAAATATTTGAAAGAAAATTATAGGGAATACATTGAGGTTAGTGCCTTGTTATGATGAAAAAAAAAAAACTACTTCATGTAGCTCCTTTATAGATATCTTCTTCATCAAGATTTCATTTCGATGGAATATTTTGCAAAACATTACTTTGTGCCTACCTATCTTGTAAAATATATGATAAAATATTTTTGAAATAATTAATTCCATATTTTCTAATATCTTCTTCTTCCTCATTATTTCTTCCATTTGGAGTTAAAATACTTTTGGTGTGACAAAAAGAAAAAATTTGTTTTGGTTGTAGCATTACAAAAGCTTGGTATTTCTATCTCCTTTCTTAATCTATTTCCCCTAGAGTTTTGAAATAAATATGACTCCTATTTAAATAGCATAAGAATCTTGGAACATGTCATTGATTTCTACTATATCTTGTATAATTTTGAGCTTGTATTCAATTTTCTTATTTTCTTTATAAATGTTACCAAATAATTTGACATTCCACATCTTCATTTTTCCTTTTATATATTTCATATTTTTAAAAACATGTACATACATGATCTATCAAAATTTACTTCATCCCACCATATCATAACCACATAAAAGTAATTAGGGTCTTGAAGCAACATAGACTATAAGTGAAATTGATTAAGATGACCATAATTGATAAAATCACAATTCAAAAGAATGGTTTTGTGATTTGATCTTTCTTGCAATAAAATATTTGAAGAAATTTTATACTCTATTTGCAACCATGTGTTGTGTAATGAGAATCTATCCCATAATTTTACTATATGGGTTTTCCTAATGCATTTAGTATCCAATTTGTATTGAAAATTTGAAGGAATAGCATCCCAAAGTCCATTGGAATTCACAATTGAAGTTAAATCTTCATTCATTTGGATTAACTAGGAGTACCACAATTCTTTTCCAAAGAAGATAGAATTATGTTGAAGTCACCCCAAAAATTCATATATCACAATTATGAATCATCATTGTTTTTATCAAAAATATGGTAAGGTCCTTCTTCTTTCCTATAGTTGAAGCATATACATTTAGAGCACTAACTTTGATGTTTTCCTCTTTCCTACAAAATATTTCAACAATATAATTACATTTTGCTTCGAGAAAATTTCCATTCCATTTATATTTGTTATATATTTTTGCAATACCTCCAAAAGCTCCTATAGAAGAAACTACCAGATAATCCCCCATATTCCAAATATTTTTAAAATTAACCTTACATTCCACACTACTTAATTTTATTTCTTGTACTAAAATAAACTCACAACTATAACAACCTATCAATTCCTCACTAAATTTTTTTTTAGGAATCTTATTCATACTCCTAATATTCCATTATACAAATTTCATCATCACTTTTTATTTTTATTAGTGGGCTTAGCCCAAGTTATTTTTATTTAGATTCCCAATTTGCCATCCCTGTGAGTTCATTTTTCTTTTTGTCCATGTTCTTAAGACGTTCCTCTCCTTTTTTCATTCCCACCAACACTTTCATATTCATACATCTCTTTTATTTTTCATATTGTTCATAATGAGACTTATCTACTAAATATTTATGCTTCCCTAAATAATTTGAAATACAAGGAATAGTCTCATAAACACTTTCTTCTTTATGTTTCCATAGAAATCCTAAAGTATAAGGATGACTCTTCCATAGTAATTGGTTTATTATGCTAACCTAAAAATCCTAAATTTTCATGGATATCCTTCATATGCATTTCATTATTATGCTACTCTTGAAACCTAAAAGTGCAACATATACACTCTGTATTGCATTCTTTTTTTTTGCAAGGAGAGGATTTTATGCTACTTGAGAAGAAAATTATTTACTTGGATTAACCTTGACTTACTTCATCTTGTTTGCTTTACAATTTACCTCCCCATCTTCCTTCGCATATTTAACTCCTAAATTTTAACTGGTGCATTGTACTTTCTCATTCCTTGTGTCATTTTTTATTCTAATGGTTGATTTGAGTAAATTGTAATTGCATTTGCCTTGTGATGATGTTGAGCATTTTTTTACCACTTTTTTAGAAGTGAAAAAATCCTTTATTTGACCTAGCTTCTACTATGTTATGATCTCCTTATTTTATATTGAAGTTTATCTCATGTACAAGTTTTTTGATCTATTTCTTCATAATTTCCACTTTGTAATATCTTTTCATATATTTGATCTCATAATATTTGCGACATCAAAATACAGTATTTTAATAATCCACTTATTTTTTTTTTATAAGCGAAAAAACCCTTGCAGGGCCGCCTTGGTCTAAGAGACCACGAACAGGGATTCTACACCGTCAAATTCACCCGGGGGTTGCACCCAGCCTTGCTCGCACCAACATTATCAATTGGATTTTGGGTACCCAATTCAAATTTTTGGTAGGGTGGAGATTTGAACCTGGGACCTCCCTTGGAGGATTTCCCTCTCCTCTCCAACTCACCTACAACACCTAGGTATAATAATCCACTTATTAATCCCATTCCCTTAATTTAGATTTAATCCTAATGGACTATGGTAAAGGTTTTGAAATATCCATGAAAACACATATTCGATTATATACAACATAATTTCTCTCCTTAGTAGTTGGTCCCTCCTAGATGAAATCCCCTAGAGTATTGCTAATATTCTTCAAAGCCTCATTATTTATGAGGTACTAAGGAATTCCATAAAACCTAATCCACACCAAAAGCCTTTTAATAGTCTTTATCTTTCTCACCCCATGGTCTTAAATATAATGCATATTTCCCCTAAACATGTTAGCTTTTGAATGCTAAATACTTAATAAAAAATAACCACAAGGTCTAAAATGAGTATGCAATATTAAATAAAAGGTAATGTCAATATACTAAGCATGTAAAAGTCATAAGAAGTGAAACTACTAATAAAACTGCCATTAATGAAAGCTCATGAAAATGGTATATTGATACAAAATGGAAATCTCAAACTCTCCATACTTCATACATGCTCTACATTGTATCTACCTTATTCTCTACTACTCCTCTACATTGTGGCACACAAATGTTTCTCACAAAGAACTATATATAATAATATGTGACTCTTTGCCTTCCATATTCCTATGACTCTTCACATTCCTTTTCTATGGATTCATGTGCACTCTACATGATGAACACTTGTGCACATGCACACCTAACTTCAAGACACTTGTGCATTTCACTTTCCTATTCTAAGGACTCATGTGCACATGGACTATGACACACATTTATATTACTGAATACTTTGGGTATTCTAATACTACTTGTGCATTTATTACATTGCATAAAGTAAATACTCAAACTCTAATCTAAGACATACTCCTAATATAAATATGTATGCAAGGTGGTACATTAGCATGTATCAAATAATATGATATATATCAACAACCCCTGTATTCCATTATTTGGTTATTGAAGACTTTTAGTATTCAATATGAATCTTCATTTTTCATATGTTCTTCAACTTGATCAGGTTCTTGTTCTTCCTATTTAATTTGTAGATGGCCAAGTAGTCCATAGTATTTTTGTCCTCTCATATTTCTCATTCCGAATCTTCGATTTCCCCATCAACTTTTATAAATTAATTTTTCATTTCCTACAATTTGTTCCTTAGAAAATCCATTAGTGTTGTTTTGAACTACAACAATATCTTGTGAAATCCCAATTGAGTCTAGAGCATATATATCATTGTGAATTGATCTTGTAGCTTCTATCTCATTTTGATTTATAATGAGACACTTATTGACTCAATTTATATATCTAAAATCAACCATCCTTTTCCTCTCTACCAATTTGGCTACTAAAATAATAATTGATGTTAATCTAGAAACATACATTACATCATGTAACAAAATATTTGGAAATGATGTACTAGGTGTTACACACCCATAACCATGTATAAGATAGGTTTTTCCATCTACAATTTTCAACCTAATATTGTTAGTGGCTTCAAGGCAATAAAACAATTGTAAATTTCCTGTCATGTGGTGACTTGCACCAGAATCAATAAACCAAATGTATTTTTCATTTTTTATTTTTGCTTGAAGTAATTTTATAATTTTTATATAGAATATTGTATGGATTTTAATCATGAATCCTTTCATAGTATACCTTGTGATGATATGTTCCTCTTGCTAACTTATCCATTATAATCTTAAAACTATATAGTTTTATTGTTGTATTCCTTATGTCTTACAATCCCTTCAACTTCTAAATTTTAAGTTGAATTTGAATATACGTTCAAATACTAACTTTTAATTCTTCAACATTTGTATTATAATTTATAATTTCTAATTATTAAACAATGATTTTGACAAGGATTTAATTTTTCAAATCTCTAGGTAGAATTCCTTTTAGCTCCCTAGTATTTTGAATGTAAGATAGTTTGATAAGATACTTTGCTTTCTAAGTTACCTTTGAGTTGAATCCCTTTTGTCTCCCTATTTATGAATAGAAAGCTAAAGATAATTTTGATGCAATTTCAATTTTTGATAAGATTCTCTAATTTCAAGAACTTTAAGTTGGATTCCTTGTGTCTCATTAATTTGAGCAAGAGACTAATACCAATGTAATTTTCCAACTTTTCAACAACTCTATGTTGTGTTTCTTATATCTTTCAATTTTCAATAATAAAGTTTCTAAATTTCAAGAATCTAAGTTGGTGTTGAACTCCTTATAACTCCCTAATTAGAAATTTAGAAAACAAAGGTATTTGCAAATTTAATATTCCTATTTCAATGTAGAAATCCTTATTCCTCCAAGTTAAACTATTTGCAAATATTTCTATGCAATTTGAATTTCAAAAAAGTAATTTCAAAACCTTTCAAAAAATACTTCTTACTTCAAAGATCTTCCAAGGCATTCAATAATTCTTCTAAGGTTATAATTCATTACCTTATTTCTCCTTTTATTTAAATAACCTTAAGTATAAAATATTAATTAATATTAACCTCAAAAATATGCCTTATACCTCCTTTAATATTTGCAAAGGTTTTAAATTAAATCAAATATTTCGTACCTCCTTGTATATGGCACGTTAAACTTTGACTTGCTTCTCGTGAGTCTTCTCAACTTTACAACCTGCGCTCTAAAATAGTCTTCCCTCTCTACAATTAATGCTCCTCCTTGCTCATTAAATTTGGTCTTCAGGAGTTTGACTCTCCTCTACATCCTCTCAGGATTTTCCAAGGTGCTCCAATTCCAATGTGTTCACTTTGTTGTACTCAGACTATTTTTGGCCCATGCATTAATAGGCACTCCTAGACGTTGCACCTTCCTCCAATTATGATTGACATTCTAAATTTCAAGTGCCAAATGGCACCAAATATCTTTTGCACTTCAATGGCCATTTCTTATGGTGCTCCACCCAACTATTCTTTGCTTAATGCTTGGCAAGAATGTTATATTTCATGGGCTCAAATTATTTGAAGGTATTATGACTCCCTAAATATTGTAATTGAAATGTTACTCTCCTCCAATGGTAAATTTAACATCCTCCACATGGTAGATGGCTTCTTCAATGCTTGACCTTCCTTATGATGCTCCTAAATCACCCTAATTTGATTCTTTTGTTGCTTGGCTCTCAAACATTCGAAATTCCCTTGTGTTTTTCAGCTTTCCAACATCTACCCAATGCTCTTTTGGTTGTCTTTTCTCCAACACTCTCCTCCTATGGTAGTTAAACCTTGGTGATTCTTCTCACCTCTTTGGTTATGGTTTCAATGTCCAATAACTTCCATAGTTTTGATGCTCTCCAATATTCCTTTGTAATGGTGCTTGCTCTCATATTTGGTGGCTCTTTGGTTTCTAGCACTCAAGCTCTTTGACATCTCATCTTCCCCAAGTAACGCTACCTCCTATAATGCTTGGACTCTCTATCCAATGATGTTTCATCTTCTTATTTTATGTTACTTTATCTATCTAATGATGTGGATTTTCTTCAATGGTGGCTCAACTTCACTGTAGTACGATGGCTCTTCTTCACTATGGTGGCTCCTCCTTCAATATGGTGGTGCTTCTTCACTATGGTGGTTCTTCTACACCTTTGGTGACTTGTCTTCACCAAAATTTTATAATTCTTAGCACACCTCTTGGTGTCTTTAGACACCTCAAATCTGCCTTGCCTTTGATCACTATTAAATATCTTTCTTTTACTCAATAGGACTTTAAAAAAATTGCACTTCAATTATAAAAACAACATATGCTACTTCTTCTTATCACTCCCTTTCAAGCAAGTTTTAACTTCAATATTTGTTGTGTTTTTGCAGATTTCAATATGATAATGATGTCTCCTTCCTTGGCTTGGAGATACTTAACTTAAACTAGATTTTTCTCCTTAAATAACTCTAATATGGTGCTTTCAAAAACCTTATAATGAACTAGTTTTAATGCTTAAATAATGAACTTTCATAGCACCACTATTACACACCTTTTGGCTTCCTTTTGTAGCTAGTCTTCTTGGTGATTTGATTCACCTATTTGTTGCCCCAAATTTGTAAAATTTTCAGCTCTCCTTTCTACTCAATTGTTGCCTCAAACTTATCAATTTTGCAGCTCTAATTGCTGCCCAAAACTCTCTACCTTTTAGCCTTTAGCTTGCTATTCAAAAAACCTTTAACATGCAACTTTCAATGTTGTTCAAGAATTAGCTTCTATGCTATCCAAATGTCTTTATAATTTGCAGCAATTATCCTTCTTCAAATGCTGCCAAATACTTATTTTCTTTGTTGTCCAAAGCTCTCTCAAATATACCCTAAATTTCTCCAAATCAAAGATCTTTTTTCTCCTTCTAATGATGCCCAATTTTGTAGTCATTTCCTCCTTTAGTTTTATGACATATTTTTCTCGATTTCCTTCAATTGGTTGTAAAAGGGCACTTATAAATCTATCTAGTTCTTCTTCAATTTGCATCTCTATGTCACCTTCAACTTGTTGTCTTGTGACTCTTCAAATTCTACTAAAAAGTCAACAATATTCTCCTTTGTAAATCAGACTTCAAATCCTTTATGGTTGTCTTCAAAACTTTCAAATTTGGTGGCCTCTTCTAGCTTCTTTCTCCTCCAATATTCTTGTTAAATTCTAACTTCAAATCTAGCCTCTTTCATTGGCCTCTATCTCAAGAATCTGAATGTCTTGAGGTCTTCAAAAAACCTTTTCAAAATTTGACAAACTTCTTTCCAAATCCTTATTCCTTTTGGGCTTGTTGTTGGATGGTGAAAATTATCCCAAATTCTTATTATCAGGAGCTTCTCCTTTCTTGCAATCTTCTACCTTGAGCTTTATTCAAATATTCTCCAATGGCCACTTATTCAACTTTTCAATAGGGCTTCTCTAGCCTTCTTCTTCTTTCTCCTTCCAAGTTTGCTTGAGACCTCTTCTCTTGGGTCTCCTCTTTCTTCAATCTTCAATAGAGATCCTTTGGCTTCTTTCTTCAATATGTAGCCTTCAATATTCTATGGGGACCTCTTTCTTGGATCTCCTCTTTCTCAATATTTAATCTTCTATGGGGACCTCCTTCTTGGGTATCCTCAATCTTCAATATTCAATATTCTATGGGGACCTCCTTCTTGGGTCTCCTCAATCTTCAATGTCTACTCTTTTGCTGCAACAAAGAACTAATCCCTACATGAGAAAAGCACATAGACTTTCAAGAAATTGAAGATGAAATTCTTCTCTATCCAGGAATCTTGTCAACTTTTGAGAACTAATTTTCTACAACAAAAACTTAGACAACAACAAACAAATTCATATAAATATCTAGATATCTAAAAATCAATAAACTTCACTAGTTATCCTTCAATCTAGTGGAAAGAGATCTATGTTGAGTCCTAGTCTTCACGAGTTTTCCTGCAACCCTATGGAAAGACTCTAGCCAAAAAGAAATTTATTTTTTTTTTTAAAATGAGATCTCCTATCTCCTCTCAATCTCTCTTGTGGCTCTCCCTATATCCTATCAATATCCCTTGTGGATTTGATACCACTATTAGCTTTTGAATGCTAAATACTTAATGAAAAACAACCACAAGATCTAAAATGAGCATGCAATATTAAATATAAGATAATGACAATATACTAAGCATGTAAAACTCATAAGAAAATTTTGCAACTACTCATAAAATTTCCATTAATGAAAGCTCATGAAAATAGTATATTGATATAAAATGGAGATCTCAAACTCTCCATACTTCATACATGCTCTACATTGTATCTACCTTGTTCTCTACTACACCTCTACATTGTGCCACAAAAATGTTTCTCACAAAGGCCTATATATATGTGACTCTTGGCCTTCCATCTTCCTATGACTCTTCACCTTCCTATTCTATGGACTCATGTGCACTCTACATGATGAACACTTGTGCAAATGCACACCTAATTTCAATATACTTACGCATTTCACTTTTATATTCTAAGGAATCATGAGCACATGGACTATGATGCACATTTACATTATTTAATACTTTGGACATTCTACTACAACTTGTGCATTTATTACATTGCTTAAAGTAAATACTCAAACCCTAATCTAAGACATACTCCTAATTTAAATATATACCCAATATGGTACATTAGCATATACAAAATAATGTAATATATTCCAACAAAACCAAGGGCTGCCATCCCTTATTTTGTCCTTTATTTGTGAACTAGAGATCCAAGTATTTGTATGATAAGGCTATTAGATGATTGGTTGATACTACAATGTCTAGGATTTTTTAAATTAGCACTACCCTAGATATACAATAGATTATTATGGATATTTTAGAGTTTAAATTGGAAAATTTTATTCCACATATATGGGTATTCCTTTATATCATAAGGGAAACAAGAAGAAGGTTTGGAATTCAATCTTGGATATAATAAAATATTATTTGGTAGGTTGTAACAATAAGTTCTTAATCATGAATGGAATGCTATAAATCATAAACTAAATTGCAATCCATTTCTACTTACACGATGTCACTTTCAAGGTTATCAACATGTATAACCTTCAAATTTAATAAAATTTAAATATATTTTCTTTGGAAAGGATGTGAGGAAAAATTTAGATTTTCTCTTTGTAAGTGGGATAGAGTTTGTAAAGGAAGAATACACGGGATATTATAAACTTATTATTTATACCTTAGTGGAAATCTTGGCTGGATATTATTGGAAGATCGAGTAAAGAGTTAAGCAAAAATGTTAGTTCAAAAATACATAGGTTCCTCTTGATGCAATAAAATTATTTAGGAAATCAACTCTACCTAAAGTGTCACCAATATAAAACTTCATATAAGATAATTTATAGTTTATCAACAAACATAATATATAGACATTCAATGATGGGGACTATACAAAATTTTAGTCAGATGCTTGGTTGAGTCCTTATCCTCTTATTTATGATTAGAAATATTAATACTTAGGTTAGACATTTCTGGAATTTAAAGGTCCATAGGTCAAATATTATATTAATGTGAACAACAACTCTAAATTATAAATTTATATTAGTAACTTGGTTGAAGAAGAACTTAAAAAAATAGAATATGAGCTTCAAAATATGCTTCAATTTTTTGATTTGACTACTTTTACATGAAAGGATGAGTTGCTTTGAAACCTATCAAATAATGGTGGATAATCGGTCAAGTTGGGATAAGAGTATTTAGAGTAATTAGAACTTCCACTCTCAACGAGTGGTCTTAAAATAAGGTTTGATCACAAGATGCTCTTTTCAAGGCCTCAAAATTCCTTTGGTTAGAATTCTAAATTAAGAATTTTAGAGAAGAGAGTCTACAAAAAAGATGATATTATGGAATTTTAGGTTTTCCTTGTGTGATAAGAATCTAGAAATATTATTTCATTAAATTCTCCATCATCCTTTTGCTTACACCATTTGGGTTTGATTTTTTCAAATATGAAAATATATTGGGTAGATACATCAATAATTATTTTAAAGCTAAAGCCTTATGCATTATATGGAGAATTTGTCTTGCTATTATTTTTTAAAATTTATGGATTGAAAGGAATAATATAACTTTAAGAATAAATCTCAAAATCATTCTCGAGTTTAGAATTGTATTATTTCTTTTCTTTCTGAATGTTTACATGCATGGTTCTCATTTATGAGAAGTATCAAGTGCAAAAATAAAAAATGCTAGCCTCTTGATTATAGAATTTGAATGTACATGAAAGGGTCATATTTACCAATTGATTTAAGATAAAGGATATGCTACTATATATGGTAAAATAGAAATATACAAAAATTAGATTTATCAAAATTAATTTTGATGGTTCTTCCAAGGGACATTTGAAAAAAGTCAATGAAGGTAATGCTTTTCAAAATAATAAAGGAACATTTCTCCTCATTTACTAAAAGTCATATGGAATTTCAACTAAAAACTATACAGAGGCTATAGGTCGAAGGGTTTGGCATGTTAGTCAAAGAACTCCCTTGGGAGGGTGGATACCATGGTCTAAATCTCATAGATCTTGTAGAATAGAGCGTGTGTCACACCAACACCAACAACTACATTAAAAAGTTTACCCAATGCAACTGGAGGTTATAGTGGTAGCAAGAATTAGGATTCGAACCCATGATGAGGTGATGAAAAATGTAATGAGTCACTAATTCCTGTAGTATACGCAAAAAAAAAAAATGATACATATTACAAGAATCAAAATTACAATTGTAAAAGGATGGAAATATATTTCAATTGAGGGAGATTCATAAATTATTATTAATGGTAAAATGGATGTACGAATTAGATAATTATTAATATTAATAATGTAAAAGGAAGTAACATTATTGTTGATGTTCATCAACTATTATCAAAGGTAGAAGTGAGTGTGAGCCAAAATCAAACCTCACCTTTTCTTATGTTAGATATTTGAAAAAGAGCAATGAGAGCATGAATAGGAAGCTAGTGCAAGTAAGAATCCTTCGTCTTTCTTGCTCCATATCTTTGGGGAAATTAAAAAAATAAATGATTCATATTAGAAGAATCTAGGTAACATGGAAGGAAATTCATATATGAAAGCTCAAATGAGAAGTAACGATACCCTAGCTGGAAGTATGGATTCCCAAGTTAGTCATAAGGGGAGGAGAAATAATATATCAAATCCAATTTAAGAAGCATATGTTATGTCAAAATTGATTATCAAGGATGATATGATCAAGCATGATATAATAGTTCTTAAAAATACAGGGTTAATATGTTAGATCCATGGATACTAGTTAGAATTTTTGGAGATTTAAAATATGATTAAGTGGAAATTGGGATTGAATTCAAATTACTTCATGAATTTTTTTTGTAAATGTTTTTTTCTTCATTTTCTTTTCATGTTTATAAATCAGGGATAAAATAATGGGTGATGAACCATGGTTTAGGGTGAATATGATCTATATTTATGACCATGGAATGAGAATTATTTTTTTGAGATAGAAACTATTAGAAATATTATAGTGAGGGTTAGGCCTTATACAATTTTATATCAGCTTACCAATAAGGATGTATTGAACAATATTGGAAATACCTTAGGGTATTTCATCTAGGAGAGATCAACTACTAAGGAGTGAAAGCATGTTGTATATACCTAGATATGTATTTTTTCAATGAGGTTATACAAATTTTTAGTAGGTGTCCTTGTCCCCTAATATTGAGTGGGGCTTGAAATTATATACCTAGATATGTGTTGCTATGTATATTTTAAAATATTTTTACAATCCATTAAGATTAAGTTTGAATCAAGAGACTGTGATCAACAACTAGATTATAAAAATGTTGTACTTTGAGGTCACAAATTTTATAATATTGAACACATAACAAGATATTGTAAAGCAAGAATGATGGCGAAAAATACAATGTTTTTTGGTAATAATATAAACTTCAAGATGAATCTAAGAAATTATATTATAGTAGAATATAGATATATCAAGGACATACCACTCCAAAAAGAGGTAAAGAAAGCCTATCTACAACACTAGTTGACAAAGGCCATAATAATTCACATGAATCAACCATTAGAAGAAATAATGAATGATAAAAGGGATGGGGAAGATAATGTATAAGTTCAAATTTATAAGCAATTAAAGGTGCAAAAAAATAAAGAAATTAAAACAGAGGCAAAAATGATCATGTTTAATCCTAGTAAATTGCCTTCATTTTTCTTAATCAAAATGAAAATATTGTAGAGGTTATCCATTGCACTTTAGGGTTTCAAGAGAAACATAATAAAAAATTAGGGATAAAGATATCCATAGTAATTTAGGATTTGTATAGCAGTATAAGGAGGTAATTTTATATGGAGAAGCATCCTTATACTTTAGGGATTTTAGGGTAACATAAAGAAGAAAGTGCTTTTGAGGTCATCCCTCGAATTTTAGATCCTTTAGAGCAAGAAAAAATTAGATGATGAGTCTTACTATGAATAGTATCAAAAAATTGAAGAGATTGATAAATATGAAAGTGAGGTGCAGATTTAACAATTCAATGGAAGATCTTGGAGCTTCATTAGGGTATATGATGCAATTGTTGAACCTCATTTTTTTATACTCGTATGCACCATTGCTTCTTAATTATGGTTTTGTTGGTTTGTGATCACGTGTGTGGAAAAGAGCTTAATTTTGGGATTCTTGGATAGCCTCTCGAAGTAATGACCTTCCTATTTTTATTCTGCATCAAATGTCACTACTTCTAATATAGAAAATTCTTGGTCTAAGAGAAGAGCTTTTGAAAAACTATTGATTTTTGGATCTTCAAAATATGCTCATGCTTTACTATCTTCAAAGGAAGTGAATTCAAGAGAACCGATTTCTTTAAGTTCATGTGAGGAAATGGATTTGGTGGCTCATGAAATTAACTGATCTTACTTGTGTATGATTTACTAATAAGTCTAGCCTCTTCATGTTTTTCTCTTGCTCTACAATGGTATTTTGTGTTGGGTCTTTAATAATATGTTTTATATACTCTTGGTTGATGGATATTTTTTGTATGGATCCTTAGTTGGGTGTTTTGTCTCCTCTTTTCTTATTTCAGTTCTAGAGATTTAATTTTTAATCTATGAAAGGAAGTGTAAAAATTTTGGGGGGCCTTTGAAAACCCTTTTCCTCTACCATAATAAAAAGAAATGTTAGTAGGAATTAAAAAGATAGGATGACACAAGAAGCAAAAGAAATAGAAAATGAAACTCATACATATTAATATGGAAAATCAAAATAAAATATTGCAAGTGTTCACAATAAATGGGACTAACTCCATAAATATATATAAAAGTGATGGCAAAAATGACATAGAATATTAGAGGCATGAAAAAGACCCATAAAAAAACAATTATTAGGGAATTGATACATTATTATAGTCAGTGTATTTATAGAAAAGAAAATCAAACATTATATATTTTAGTCATTCACAGTGTTAATCTTTGTCTTTGTATAATTCAAATTTTAGAAGGCAACTAGTTGAGTGAGATAGTATCTCTTAATACAAATGATGCGAGTGATCTTTGTTCACTTTTATTTTTCTCAGATTAAGTTTATTTGATCATATTGATCTATTTCAATCTACGCTGATTCAAATGGCATAATATAACCCCTTCTTTACTTTATTTAACCTTTTGGTGGCTTTCTCCTTTTTCTTCTATTTTTCTTCCTTTTATTTCCTCATTTTATTTCTCTTTTTCTTCTATCACTCATATTCTCACAACTATCAATCTATTTATCAATCCCCAACATGGGACATCAATCATTTCAGTCATTTCTCTCATTTATTTATATTTATTTATCACATCATCTTACCTTCCTGTTGATATTGGATTAATTTAATCATATCCAATCCTTCTGAATCTTCATCAAGTATTTATTCAACCCCAACCTAATCGAGTTTCATCGATTTAACTAGGTTTCTCCTCAAAAATTTGAGGGGGAACCCTAGGCTAGGTGCATACATGTAAAAACTTTATGTATAAATCACTTTTCACACCATTCGCTCTACATTGGATTTTAAATTATCCAAAAGCTCCACACCATAAAAATTGGTGCACAATTATTTTGTATGCATTCATTGCATTATGAATGCATAAAAAGAGGGAAAATGTAGATGTTAAAAATTGACCCACTTTTCATCAATTTTCATCAATTCACCCTCATGCATCAACCTTCTAACCAACCAAGCCAAATTCACCTTTTAAAGACCTAAAATTGAGCATTTATTGCTTTAAAAAGTAAGGTCATCTTTGAGCCAACTTTTTCCCATAAAATATTCTCTATTCTTCTTAATACCACTATTGTTAGATCATGCTTGAAAAGATATTTTTGAGGAGTATAATTTTATCCCATTCTAACATCATTTGGTCCTCCAAAATAAAACAAAATTGCACATGGGTTTAGCAATCTTGAGTTTAGAAATTTTAGGTTTTTTCTCTTGGAAAACCAAATTTTTTGGCCAACCTCTATTACATCAACTCCTAGGCAAGTTTTTTTTTTGTTTTTCTACCTAAAACCCTCCAAACCTCCTATAAATAGAAGTATTGGACTCCCTTTTTTCAAGTGATCTCTCATAGCAATTTCAAGCGCATTCGATCCTCTCAAGGAATTAATTGCTTTTGGAATGCTCTATTTTTGTTTTACTTTTGTGCTTCTTATGATTAGCTTATATTTATGAATAAGTGGAGAACCCTTAATGAAATATATTTTGCATTACTTGTATTCTAAGATAAGGAGAAGAGGCCTACAATTTTAGATGTTGTCTTCACTTTTTTATTGCTCTTTTGCTTCCACCACAACCTAATCAGGTTTTTCTTGCATCCTTAGTTTTCATAGATCATTAATATTTTGTTTTGCATTGCATTTTCCCCATTTATAGATTGGATAAAATCTCCATTGTAAATTTATACCCCATCATTATAGGACATAAATTCAATGAATCCCTTGGTTTCACCATTATATCTTTGTTTTTGAATTCATGGTTTCCCATTACAGGGTGCAAACTCAGTTACTAGAGTTTGGGGGTAAATATTTTCTCCTAAAACCCTATATCATTCCTTGCATGTTTAATTGTGTATGTTCCTTCTATTTGCATTTTTCTTCAATATTCTATGTTGATGTACCTTGTCTTGCAAATTTTCCAAAGGTCAGCAATCACTTTCATTTTCAAATGGTTATACCAAGGGAGATTGATTGTTGTACCTCCAAGCGTAGTCATAGAGTATCCTAAGTAAGCCTTCAAACACCGATCAATTTTTCTAATTTTTTGTAGTTCTTTTGTAGGTCTCACTAAATTTGCAATTGATGTGTTTGGGATACAAATTCAGATTTAGGGTTGAATATTTAGGGGTGTGGATTTTGTTAGGTTCAACCTCCATATGAAGAAAGTATTTTTATAGATATTTAGGTTTTTTGTTACATGTATGTGTTAATTTTGTATTTATTTTTTATTCCATACTTAGATAACAAATAAAAATAAGGCATTTGATTTTAGTTCTAGGCATCAACAAAGAAAAGTATATAGTTTGCATCTATGCTAATCCTGTTTGTGCATTTTCTTGAAACTTTGCATGAAAAGAAAATATTTACTTTCTTGCAAAATTTAGGGAATAGTGTTCACTGAAATAAATAATCATTTTATGAATAGCTCCTTAATTGATTGCATTATTTTTTGCCCAAAATTATTGTTCTTTAATTATTTCTAGTTTAGATCTTAATCAAGACTAAACTTAGGTGTTTTCTCAATAAACACATCAAACATTCCATCATAGACTTAGAGTGACTTCTTAAACTGCTCCTGGTGAACCCTTCAATATCCCAAGGCCCCAAGTGTAAATAAACCATAGTCCCATGGCCATCTTCACTCTCAACAAATCCATTGAGAATCATAGGTGGTAGGTTATTTTTCCCCTCTATAGATATCAAGGAGTTGATTGTAGAAATTAGAAGTTTGATAAAGATGGATATTATTAGGAGGAAAATGAATAATATCTTTGATAAAAATACAAGTTGTATATGGTTTAGTTAATTTGATAGCAACATAATGAGAACTATTTCATCTTTTGTTAGTTTAATGGGAGTGGTCCCTATTAGAAGCCACGTATAACTTATTAAAAAATAAATTAATTTTAGAGGTATATTTTTGGATATGTGAGCATATATATAGAGAAGGAAATAAGCTAGCAGATAATGTAGCCAATTGCCATGTTGATCTTCATCTTGGTGAAATTTTAGGAGGCAACTAGTCTGGTGATATTTTGTCTCTTAATAAAAATGACTAGAAGAATTTAATTGCAAAAACATAATAGTTTGAGAAAGATGAAGAATATATTTATTATAAAAAACTAACAAGAATTCACTAGGGCTGCTTGATATTGTTGTAATGTATAATATCTTCTTCCTCATCAAACTAAATTGTGAGGATTCCAAGTGTATTTTAGGTTAATGGCCCTAGTTCTTTGGAAAGAGGGGTCTCTTTCTAAATGGAGTCCAAACTTCAATCCTAAATCACAAAAGGTTAACTTTACCCCCCTTTGGGTGCGACTCCTAAATTTACCTTTTCATATTTGGCATGAAAATATTTTATGGGGTATAGCTAAAGCTGTTGGGGACTTTGACATGATTGACTCAACTACCAAATCCAAGACCAGGGTGATTTTTACTAGAATGTGTCATGGTGAACTTGGAAGTTGATTTAACTAGTCATATTGAGCTTGTGATCAGATAGGATACCTGGATTAAATAAATTATTTATGAGAACAAACCCATGAGATTTTCAGCTTGTAAGAGGTATGGTCACTCGTCTAGATCGTTCTCTCATAAGGTCCCAAGTGGGGTTACCCAAAGGGAGAATGAAACCAAAAGGGAAGTTAATTTAAGACACGAATAGGGAACCCCTTTTGAGCAAGTCCAGCATGAATTTATTTTGAATGAGCTTGAGCTAGAGGAAAGGATAATAGACAAAGTCCCTATGGTGGAAATTAATGAGTTTGGAAAAGTAGTGGTCCAAAATATAAACCCATATAGCGATAGAAGTGTGGACCAGGTTCTCCCATAAGACTTGGTGACAAAGACTTTAATCCCTTCAGAGTTACTTCATAACTCATATAAAAGTTTACTCTTTGAGGAGCTAGTCATAGAAGAACTTTGCTCCCCCATAGAAGCCTAGTGAGGCTCTTGGTTAGGAGTTTCCAACCCTACTCAAGTTGAAAAGATCATCGTTCCCAGGGATGGGATCTTCGTGCACAACCAATTCCAGACCCAAAACTAGAAGTATCCAAAAAGTTCAGATGAATGTCAAAGACAATTGTAAGGTAAGGAAACCCTCTAACAAAGCATTAAGGATTCATGAGGTAGAGTTAGAAATTGTTGATTAACATCAATACCAATTGAATTTTGACAAATATAAGGATAGCAAAGGTAAAAAACTAAAACTTGATACATTTTGTAGGTCCCTCAATCCTTTTAGTGGAAATAATAGCTCCAAATATCGAATATGGAGTTGTTATCATGCAATATAAAAGGCCTAAATGGACCCTCCAAGCAAGGAATTTTATCGAAACTCAAGAGAAACGTAATACCTGATGTTATATTTATTCAAAAAAATGATATGGAAATTTATAATGTAGAGGAGTTAAAAAATTAGTTTGGAAGGTGGCATGTCTTGTAGCAAACTCTACCAATGGAGCTTCAGGGGGTTTTATTTGTCTATTGGACCCTAAGAAACTATATGGATCCATTCTATTTATTTTTAATAGAGTGATTAATATTATATTTTGTAATAAGTACTCTAGGTAGAGATGAATTTTGTCTAATATTTATGTCCCTAATATAGCCCGCCCCTAGCATGAATATTCTATGGGATTATTTGAGCTATATGAGAGAATTTTTCAAGGGGGGAGCTTGGATTCTTGCTAGAGACTTCAATAACCCCTTATACCCTTCGAATAAAAAGGGTGGTAATGATTTTGGTTCTAAAAGTATGGAATATTTTACTATATTTATTTCTAATAAAGATTTTATGGATGTGGATTTGAACGGGTCTAATTACACTTGGAGTAATAGGCATCTAGGTAATCAGAATATTCAGATTAGGCTGGATAGTATGTTAGACTCCAAGGAAGGTCTTCCAATATTTGGATATGCATTCCTTTGCTCTCTCTTAAAAGTGGGGTATGATCATAATCCTCTAGTTTTTTAAAGAGTCTCAAGCTCTAGTTTTTTTCCAGACCCTTCAAGTTTGAGGCAATGTGGCTGCAACATCAGGTCTTAGAATCAAGAATTTTGGAATGGTGGTCTCAAGGTTTTTTGGGCCCTCTTATTTCTCAAGTGGATTCAAAGCTCAAATTTGTTAAATCTAATCTTAAGGTTTGAAGCAGGTACATTTTTGGGATGTGTTCCAAAGGAGAAAAGAGTTGGCTGGGCAGTCAAAGGAAGTTGAATTAAATTTGGAGTCATATGGGGTGACTAAAGGGAATAGACATAGGGAAATAAAATTGTTAGCAAGTTTCCATAATGTGCTAGCGGATGAAGAAATTTTGTCGTATCATAAATCAAGATCCCTTTGGCTTTGTGAAGGTGATAGGAACACAAAATTATTTCATACATCCACCTTAAGGCATAGGAGAAATAATAGAGTTAGAGAAATTATGAAATCTGATGGTGTTATCTCGAAGGATATTACAGAAATCAGGGAAGAAGCGGTCAAATTTTTTAAAACCCTCCTCTGCTCTAGGGATGATAGGAATCTTTAAGCTGAAGAGAGGTTGCTACACCACATCCCCAACCTAGTTATAGATGATATGAATGAAGACTTATGTTCTTCCTTTTGGGATGAGGAAATTAGGGTCGTTGTATTCTCTATGGGTGGTCTGAAATCTCCGAGGCCAAATGGCTTTCCTCCTATTTTCTTTCAAAGGTTATGGAACTTTGTAGGTGGTGACATCTATTCATCCATGAGGGAAATTTAGGAGTCTAATTTAATTTTGACTAATGTAAACTCAATATTTTTAGTTCTTATCCCAAAGTTGGTGGGTGCTAAATATTTCTCTAATTTTAGGTCCAGTAGCCTTTGTAATACACTTTTTAAAATTCTAATTAAAACTATGGTGAATAGGCTCAATGTACACCTTCCAATAATTATTAATAATCCTCAAAGTGGATTTGTAGTAAGCAGATAAATTTTGGATGATGTTATTGTAGTGCATGAGTTGATTCATTATGTAGAGAAAAGTAGAAGGCCATGAACTTTCCTCAAACTTGATATGCATAAAGCATACGATCGGGTCTTGTGGAGATTTTTGATTTTGGTTTCAAATCTCACTGGATTAGATTGATCAGATCTTGTATATCATTAACAAAATTCTTAAACTTAGTTAATGGATCACCAACTAGTTATTTTAGCAATTTTAGAGGTATTCTTCAAGGGGTCCTATGTATCTATATTTGTTTATTTTATTGGTTGAGTCTTAGAGAAGAGCTCTGAAAGTAAATCCCATAGTAGTGGGAATCAAACCTACAATTGCTATTGACCCGATATTACACCACCAATTTTTTAATGATATGTTATTATCCCTTTTAGCTTCAATCCCTCAAGCCAAAGTTGTCAAAGAGATCCTCCAAGACTATGAAAGATCAAATAGGCAAAAAGTGAGTTTGAAGAAAAGTAAGGTGTTCTTCCTGAATATTCCTCTCGCTAGGTAGATGAAAATTGATGATATCTTGGGTTATGATATTGACTCCCTTTCATAATTTTATCTAGGACTACCAATTTTCAAAGGGGGTATTAAGACTTCTCTATGGGAACCAATTGTAGAAAGAGTTCAAATAAAATTGGTGGGATGGAAAGGGGTGCTTTTGAGCCAAGCAGGTAAAATTATGCTAGTTAAGTCTACTTTGTAGAGCATACTAGTGTACTTCCTTTCTCTCTTTCATATTCTAGGAAATATTCTTTATAAAATTGAACAAATTTAGTGATCCTTTCTTTTTTCTAGTTCTGATGATAAGAAGAAGTTCTCACTTGTGGCATGGGATCAGGTGTGCAGTAGGAAAGATTTGGGCTTAAGACGAATGAAAATATTAAACAAAACACTAATAGCTAAATAGAGCTGGAGATTGGTTCAAAAAGATAATGTTAATTAGGTTAAAATATTGGTAGCTAAATATTTAGGTAACACTGGTAATTTTATCACAGATCCAAGTCCTACCCTTGGCTCAGTATTTTAGCGTAGCATTGTTAATAGTCACTCTAATATCATAAAGGATGGAAGGTGGGTATTAGGTAATGGGTAAAGCATTTATTTTTGGAAAGACACATGGGCAATTGATAGACCATTAGAATCATATCCTCACCTGAATCTGGAGCAACCAATCACAATCCAGGATTTTGGGCTAAAGGTATGTGACTTCATTGTCTCTGTTAATGATAGAAAATGATATAAACCATTTTTTTTTCTAGGGATTTCATAGGAAGAAAAAATTGCATTAAAATATCTAATGGACATCCTAAAGTGGATGGTTATTCCTAGACAAGATAGTCCAAATAGATTGGTATGGGGGGTTGAGAAGGACATTTGCTTTTCTATTAAGTCAGTCTATCTAATGTTTGAGTTTCCTTTTATCCATGGTTTCCTGTTACTAATATTTGGCTGAAGGGGCTTACCCCAAAATTTAATATTTTCTTTTCGTTGGCGTTTCAAGGGAAGTTCCTCACATTGGATAATTTGCAAAAAAGAGGATTTGTTGTCCTAAACAAATGCTACCTGTGTGGTAGTGCTAAAGAATCACTTGTGCACCTATTGTATGATTGTTCCTTCTCTCATTCTATATTCTCCTAGTTTCTGATTACCATTATTGTGGTTTGGGTTTTCTCGAAGTTGTTATCTAACTTGATAATTCAATGGAGTAAACCCTTTCTATGTTCGCATCTTGAGGTTTTTTGGTCTATTGGTTTACCTCATGTTTGGTGGTATATTTGGAAGGAGAGGAATTCTAGAGCCTTTGAAAATATCTCCCATCCAACTGAGTTTGTGGTACTTCATGTTGTTGTTGCCATTATTGATAATATGAATATAATTTATTTAGATAAGGTCACTTCCTTTGGATATTTGGTGGTAGATTCGGCTCTTGGATTTAGACATTATTCTCTTGAACATTTCCCTAAAGCTCCTGCTAGACATACTACTATTTGGTAACCTCCTCCTCTTGGTTGGTTGAAGCTAAATTTCAATGGAGCTTCTAAAGGGAATCTAGGACCAGTCGATGTGGGGATATTGGTTAGATATTTTGATGGAAGGATTTTGTTGGCTTTCACTAAAAATTTAGATCGTTATACCAGTAATTTTATAGAGGCACAATATCTCTTTCAAGGGGTTTGTCAACTACAAATTTTGAATGGTAGAAAGATAATTATTGAAGGGGATTTCTTTGATATTATTAATATGCTCAAAGGTGTTCAGGTCCCTTCTTGGACGATTACAAATGAACTTGCTAAAACCCAAAGATAAATTTTAACCCTCGAAGTGGTTGACATTAAGCATATTTACAGGGAGGGAAATAGATCTACAGATTTTTTAGCAAACTTGGGACTTTTGTAGGAAAGACGCACAATTTGGTGGGAGGATTTCCTATATGGATTAAGTCAAATAGATAATTAAATTAATTTTATTTTCAAATGGCTCTGATCTGCGACAATAGGAATCCCTTGGGAAAAATTTTTGTTTGTCCTACTCGACTATTATGTAGCTTTGTTGTTTGTCTGTATTATGGATCCTTCTTGGTTTGCTATGTTGATATCTTTATTCATTATTTCCAGATGGTTGGTTGATCCACTCTTGTAAAAGGTTTTGGACATCTTTCAAAACTCCTTCAATCCATCTTATAAAAAAAAAGACAATTTAAATATGATTTACTTAAACTAGTAACAATATCATGTTTTATTATTTTAATAGAAATGAACTTGAAAGAAGCCAAACATAACTTATATATATATAATTGTGTTTCGTTAAGAAAAATAAACCTATAAATAAAATTCTTTTATTAATATGCCCATGTCAAGGAGTTGGAGAGCAAGTGGGTAGTTAAAAATATCCAGTTATCGAGAGGCCGAGGTTCAAATCTCTCCCCTCACATGTTGCGGATATGTTGTATATAAAAAGTTCTTCATCAAAAAAAAAAAACTTTTATTATTAAACTAGTTAATTTAAGAAAAAACATTTATACTCATCACTTTTTAAAAATATATATATAAAATCAATCTCTTCTCAATATCTATTTTAGATTTAATTATTTTAATTAAATTATTACAAAATTTAAATCTAAATCATTTATTCGAGGGTCAAACACTTATGATTTAAGTATACAATACTTTAATATTTAAAATTAAATCTACAAATATTTTGTTTTTACAAAATTCCATTCAACCACTTCTATATAGACTAATAAACTTTAAAGCAATTATTATTAATAATTTAACTTGACAGTTGCATTGAAAATAAGAACGAACCATGTTCATTGCTCAAGCTCCATTCCGATGATTTTAAAACAAACATTAATAACTTAATGATGCGATAATGGTTAAATTGCTTTCTAGGTTAAATTGGATGCGATAATGGTAGCCCGTACTAATGAGCTCTAAGATTAAATCCCTTTGTATTTTACTAATAACACCGATGTTGTATGGTTTTCACATTTTGGAGACCATTAAGTATATAAACCAATATTGTTTATTTAATGTTATACTTATTAAAATAAGTATAAAGTTCGGTGCAATATTGCATTGGAATTGCTTTCTAGGTTAAATTGGGTGAGATAATGGTAGCCCATATTAATGAGATCTAAGATTAAATCTCTAAGTACATAAAACAATATTGTTTATTTAATGCTATAGTTATCAAAATAACTATAAAGTTTGGTATAAGATTATATTTTTTTTGCATTTTGGATTTTAGATATTTTAGTGAGTTTTTTTTTATTAAAGTTAAATAATTATTTTTTCAATTGGTTATTTAGGATTAAAAAGGACCTATTCATATTATATCACCACCATACAGTGGTATTACAATAAAGCTTATTCATGTATCACTTGGCAAGATTTAAACCTTGGTTTTCTTTTTTAAATATTGAGGAATCTAGTCGGTTGAGCTAATGTCACTTGATAAAAATTAAAACAAATATTAACATATATAATTTTTTTGGATTTATCAAAGAGTGACATGTTAGTTGTTCAATGCTACCTTTATTACCTTTGCCTTTCGAGAAAGGCAACACAAAATATTTTGTTAATTTTTGTTCAATAAAACTTTGTATTATGATTTAAAAGATCTTTTCATAAATTATGGCAAACTGGTTGAAGGAATTCTAGGGTGACTTATCTCAAAGGAATAAAATCTCTTTGTTCATGGTAAATAAATTCTTGATGGTATAATTATCGCACAAGAAACCATACATTCGCTTCCATGAAAAAATCAAGTATGCTTTTGAAATTAGATATGAACAAAGCATATGATAGGGTTTCCTAGGATGTTCTACATGTTATTATTAGAAAGTTTGGCTTTGATTATAGTTGGTGTGAGTGGATTAAATTTTTTTATAACGCTATAAAATTTTCTATTTTGATCAGTGGTTCATGGTTCTCCTATTGGTTACTTCAAGCCATCTAGTGGACTTCGTCAAGGTGATCCACTTTTTCCTTCTCTGTTCATTATTCAGGTGAAATCATTAGGGAAAGCCTTTTCAAAGGCAAAAATAGAAGGAAAATCAAGGGTATTCAAGTACAAAAAAAAGGTTCCTTTGAATTTCATCTCTAATTTGTTGACGATACTTTTATTTTGGGCCAACCCTCAATTAGTGAAGCTATGGAGTTTAAATCAATATTATCATGCTATGAGAAGGCTATTAGACAATTGGTAAGTACTACAAAATCTATAATTTTTCTCATTAATACTGCCTTGGATTTAAAACAAATTATTGTGAATATTTTAGGGTTTAAAATTGAAAAATTTTCATCAACCTACTGGGGTATTCCTTTGTTTGATAAAATGAAATAAAAAGGATCTTTGGATCTCTATAGAAAGAAAGCTTGCTTGGAAGTGTTGGCATTAAATGCCTATGTAATCACAAATTTTTAATATGGGTCAAAGTTCAAGCATGAGGTGTCACCTTGCATACACATGTGAGTTGAGAGTAGCAGGCTAGAGTTTGCCTTGTAGAAGATGTGATGTAGTATTTATTTGAGATTACTAATTGAAAAAAGTGGAATGTTTGGACATACCTCAAGTTTGGGTTTTCCCTTGTTATTCTCTTGTTTTGTGTTTACATATTTATTTTTTTGCTCCTTGTTATGTATAGCTCTATTCATTGGTATAATGTCATGTTCAATTTTAACATGCAGGTTGGAAAGGTACATTCTTAAACATGATAGAAAGGCTACAACTCATAAAAACTATGTTGAAATCCATCCCTATTTATATGATGTCACTTTCAAGACTGCAAACAGGTATAACATCAAAAATTGATAAAATTCAAAGAGACTTTCAATGAAAAGGTTGTGAGGAAAAATTAGGTTTTCTCTTTGTAAGTGGGATAGGGTTTGCAAAAGAAAGAATATTGGAGGAGCAGGTTTGTGAAATTGTAGACTTATAAATTTGGTATTAGGAGAAAAACTTTGGTGTTATTCAGAGATCAAGAAAATAATTGGGTAAATATATTACTTGAAAAATATATAGGTTCTCTTGACGCAGTGAAATTTCTTAGGAAAACTCTACCCAAGGTATCGTCAACATGGAACTTCATATTATAGAGTTTGTAATTCATAAATAAATATATTAGATGGTTAGTCAATGAGGGGAGTTACACAAATTTTTTGTCGGAAGTTTGGTTGACGCCTTATCCTCTTATCTTTGACTCAAAATGGTAACCATTGGCTCAAGCATACTGAGCATCTAAATGTCCAAAGGTCAAAGACTATATTATTATGAAAAACAACTTTAGATCATGGATTTATTTTAGTAACCTACTTGAAGGATAGGAACTCAAAAAATTTGTAGATGAACTTCAAAATATGCTTCAAGAATTTTAATTGTCATTTTTTACACAAAAGGATGAGTTGTTTTGGAATTTATCAAAGGATGTTTCAGAATTTATCAAAGGATGGTGTATACTTGATCAAGTTAAAATATGGGGATTTAAAATAATAAAAATTTCCTTCTCCCAAATATTTTTCTTAGAAGAATGTTTGGTCATTAGAGGATCCCCTAAGGCCTCAACATTTATTTGGTTAGCAGTTCAAAGTAATATTCTTACAAGAGAGAGTCTAAAAAGAAGAGGATACTATGGACCCTTTATATGTGCCTTGTGTGAGAAGTATTTATAAACATTAGACCATTTACTTCTTCATTGTTCATTTTCTCACACCATTTGAGATTATTTTTTAAAATGAAAGTATATTGGGTAGCTCCATTAACATTGAAAGAGTAGATAAAATATTGGATTAATCATTTCAAAGCTAAATAATTATGTATTCTTTGGAGGATTGGCCCTGTCATTATTTGTTGGAATTTATGGCTTGAAAGGAATAACATAATTTTTAAAAATTAATCTCAAAATGATGTTCAATTTTGAAACCATATTATTGTCTCTTTTTCATAATGTCTACAAATATGGTGCTCATCATGAGAAGTCTCAATTGCAAAAAAAGGTGCTAATAACGCTACATGATTTGAACATACATGGAAGAGTCATTTGCAACAATGGAATTAAAACAAAGGATCTACTTCGATCTATGGTAAAAATAAAATATCTAGAAATTATGTCTATAAAAGTTAATTTTGATGGTGCTTCTAAATGAAATATAGGAACAGTTGGTGGAGGTGGTGTTTTTAGAAATAGTGAAGGTGAAATTCTTATTAGTTATTCAGAATCATATGGAACTTCAATTAAAAACCATGTAGAGGCAAAGACACATCTTACAGGGATTAAAATTGTAGTAGAAAAAGGATGGAAATTTATTTCAATTGAGGGGGACTCACAAATTATCATCAATGCTATTAACAAAATGGATGTGGATACTAGATAAAAAATAATATTAATGTTGATGTTCTAAAGTCAATATTTTGGAAGTGTGAGCATATTTATAAAGAAGAAAATGGGATAGCAGATAAAGTAGTGAATTGTGGTGTTGATCTTCATCTTGGTGAAATTCAAATTTTAGAAGGCAACTGACCAAGTAAGATTTTATCTTTTAATCTAAATGATGTCAAGGAACTAATTATAGAAAACATAGCACTTTGAGGAAGTTATTGTGATAAAAATAAATGAAAAAATTGTGATAAAAAAGGTTTTATGCAACAAATGTAATATTTTGGTATTTTGATGAGAATGGCCCCTAATAGAAGCCACACATAACTTATTAGAAAAAACTACTAACATATGAGAATCAACTTAAATTATCTTAAATAATATATATATATATTATACTAGAAGAATCTCGTTACAATTTTCTACTCATCTTAGTGGGTTTGAATCTTATTCCTTGTTGCCACTATAACATTTGATTGTGCCGAATAAACTTTTTAACATAACCTACAATGTTGATAGGACAACAACATGCCCTACGATATTATGAGGCCTTGAGATATTGAAACAACCGTCTCCACGCTCCCACGAGGATGTTTTAATCATAAACTAGCACTCAAACCTACTGACTAAAATTTCTTAAATTGAATAATTTTTAAAGTTAATGTTTTCACTATGGACCAGCACTTGGACCTACTCACTAAAAATTCTTAAATTGAACAACTTTTGAAACCTTGACTTAGAGGATGATTTGATTGGAATCATTTTGGTACTTGGCACCAGGCCTGGAATTTGAAAGGTATATGACCGTATTTTGCATTTGAAACCGTAAATAATGGTTTTAGTTTTATAGTGATAGTAGATTTTTACTTCCTATTTTTCTTAGAAACCATAAAATATACAGGTAAATATATTAAAAAATAATAGAATTTATTTATCATATACATATACATTAGATGTGCGAAGAAAGGGTAAAGTCTTAATAACTAAACTAAAAATAAAATTTATTTCCATTCATAAAATATGTTTGTCGTCTGGCGAGTTGGGTGAGTGGTACGAGTGGTGAATTAAGTTGTCATCGGGTGAGTGGGGTGAGTGGTGAATCTAGTGATAGGTCAAATATTTATTGCATTAATATTGCCAATTTCCAAACATTAAATTCCAAGCTTGGATGGCAATATGGCTCCTCACTAGCCTTTACATAGTATTCCATGGAAACATGTTGAATCTAGTGATATCTAGTTAACTTAATACTCTAAAACATTAGTTTATGCAACATTTCAACAATATTAGCAACAAATGATATAATATGGGCAACATAGGATTCGTCTGCATTACAAAGTTCATTTATAATGGAGTAGAACTACACTTGAAATTCTAATCACCACATGCAGGCAATGTTTAAGCTAGACGTTATGATACAAAGCAAGGAAGACCTAAGCCAGTACATTGTTATAAAGTAGCAACCCAACACAAATTTTTTAATAGAAAGTAGTTGAATATTTATTATATTATGTAGTTACGATGTGTTTGGGAAATTTAGAATGGGATATCAATCCTGGGCATGCAGAGAGATGAGTGACCATCTCGTAAGAGAGTTTCAACACCTATGATAGATATATAAGATGCTCAGGTGATTTTACGGCCCTCAGTGCCTCACCCTTGTTGTCCAATTCCCACCATCCAACACCCCTCCACCTTTGCACGGTCACCAAACAAAATTGAATATTAGTTCTATTGTTGTGTTGGGTTTCAGTTTTCACATTAGCTTTATTGTGGCATTGGGTTTCAATTTTCACATTAGCTCTATTGTGGCATTGGGTTTCATTTTTCACATAGCTTCAAAGGTAATTTTTTTCATTTTCATGTCGTTCTCCCTTCACTTTCCTGATGCAAAACATGCACACATAAAACTAGACAAATTTATGATTTGATGTGTAGCAACTCAGGTTGGTTGAATCCTTGAGCCCCCCATGAATAACACCATAAGCCACAAAAATCCCCAATGTGATGTGGTTTTAGATAGAAAGCAAGGCCACTCACCCAACCTTGATTCCAATAAAAAGCAAATGGCGAATGACATAGCATGTGGTATCCAAAAAACACTATTATCTTCGTTATCCTCCCTTAGAGAGATGTCTAAGGAAGAAGGTAAAAGACCCAAACCACCACAATTGAAATGGGAAAAAATTTTGTCTCTAAATCATGCAAATGAAGGTCCTATCCTGGAATGCCAGAGGCCTTAATGGAGCATTAAAATAAAGGGTATTTTCTTCCATGAGAAAGGAAATGAGACCCTCAATATTCATCATTCAAGAAAAAAAAGTGGAAAACTCAAACACAGAAAAAGTGGTCAAATTAGTGTGGAACAGTTGCAAATTTGTAGCTAGTCCCGCCATTGGTGCTTTAGGGGGATTGTTGTGCCTGTGGGATCTAGTCAAGGTAACTGGATAACGATTATATTACAATTATAAAGTCATAAACATCCACCTAAAATGTAATGAAACCAATAGGCAATGGCTTCTAAATAACATCTATGCTCCATATAATTTCAATGACCAGATCCTAATGTTGGACAACCTCATGGAGACGTGCTCGTCCTTCCCTTATCAAGAATGGATGTTGGGTGGTGACTTTAATAATCCCCTGTATCCCACTAATAAATCAAGAGGTGTCCCAATCACCCCCAGGAGCTATGAGTACTTTGTTGACTTCATTGATTCCAATGAGCTTATGGATGTTGAACTTCGAGATTCATTGTTCACCTGGACAAACCAGCACACAGGAGACCAACTCATCCAAATGAGACTTGATAGATTTCTATTTTTCAGAGAATCCATCCCAATACTCAGTGATGCTACGTTGTCGTCCCTTCCAAGAATAGATTCTGACCACAATTCACTACTTCTAAAAGTATCAAGACCTGATACTAGTTACAAACCTCCATTCAGGTTTGAGTCTATGTAGCTTCAACACCCGAAGTTCAAGCTAAAAATAATTGAATTATGGAGTCAACCCATCAATGGTTTGTGCATCTTCAAGGTTTGCATGAAACTAAAATTCCTCAAATTTTAGCTCAAGAAATGGAATAAGGAAGTGTTCAGGAATATTTTTGAGTCATGAAGATTAATCTACTCCCAATTGAATGAAATAGAAAATCAGGTTTAGAATGGCAATGCCACCAATGAGGTTAGAAGTCAAGATAAAATAAAATCAAAGCTAATAATGATTTTATATTTCAGCCCTTTTCTCATGATGAAATCAAAGAAGTGCTCTTCTCCATGTCAGCGGATAAGGCCCCCGACCCAAATGGGTTCCCTCCAAGGTTTTTTCAAACCTTTTGGGATATCATTGGAGAAGATGTTTCTAAAGCCATCCTTGAAATCCAAAGATCCAAGTTTATCCCGAGAGACCTTAACTCCACGTTTCTTACCCTCATATCAAAATCCCATGATTGTCACACCATGATCGATTTTCGTCCTATTAGCCTGTGCAATGTGTTATATAAAATTCTCACCAAATCCATGGCTAACAAAATGAAATTCATCATGCCTAAGAACATTGGCCTATGCCAGGGCAACTATGTCCAGGGAATATTCATAAACAATAGTGTTATCACCATCCATGAGCCCATCCATACTGTTATGGCCAACAAATTGCCAAAAAAATTTAAAATTGGACATCAATAAAGCTTTCAACATAATTTCTTGGGATTTTTGCATCTCTATCCTAACCCGGTTTTACTTCCATCATATATGGGTTCATTTTATGAAATATTGCATCTCCTATGTGTGGTTCTTGGTTATAGTCAATGGAGTAGTGACAAGATACTTCAGAAGGATACATAGAATAAGACAAGGCAATCCTATGTCATTGTTTTTATTCTGGTGGTTAACATCTTGGGGAGGGCTCTTAAGGATGTCTACTCTACAGGCAACATATCAGGAATCATAGCTTCAATCGGACTTCCCCTAGTGTCTCACCAATAATTTATTGAAGACACAATCCTGGCCAACCTCTATAGTGTCCCATAAGCTAAAGTCATTAGATCCATTCTGGAGGCTTACGAGCGGGCCACCGACCAAAAAGTCAATTATCTAAAAAGAAGTATTACTTCATCAATATGTTGGCTCAGATATAGAAAAGAATTGCTCAAATACTAGGATGTGCTATTGTTGAGTTTCTTGCAAAATATCTTGACCTTCCTCTCTTCCAAGGACATCCCTTAGAGAGAATGTGGGATAATGGCATTCATCGAGTAATGAAGAAGCTAGCAGGATGGAAGGGATCCCTTCTCAGTAGCACAGGGAAGTTCACAATAGTCCAATATTGTCTTCAGAGTGTTCCAATCTACTTCATGTCCTTATTCAGAGCCCCGATCGATGTTTGTAACAAGCTAGAATAAGTTCAAAAGAAATTTCTATGGTGAAGAATAGAGAATAAAGGCATATTTTCCCTCGTCGCAAGGGATAATGTCTATCTTCAGAAGTCCAGGGGTGGGCCAGGCCTTCGAAGAGTTCACCAAATGAACATGGCAATGATATCCAAACAAGGATGGAAGGTTGTGTTGTGGCCGCTCCACAACGTACCCCAAAACAATTGGGGACCCACGTCTTGATTTTCATGTTTCAAGATTTTGATTTTCTTGTCAGTGTCTTGTGATTTCATGTGAGTTCCAGGGGATAGTGTGTGTTATTTTGTTGTCAACAATTTTGTGACGATTTTTTATGTCAATTTATCATTGACGGTTTTTCGATGATTTTTGTCATCGATTTCTTGTCGATGATTTTTTGTCGTCAATTTCTTGTCAACGACTTTTTGTCATCGATTTCTTGTCGACGACTTTTTGTCATCAATTTCTTGCTGACGATTGTTTGACGATTTATTGCGACATCTTGTCGGTGTTAAATTGTTGTTAATAATCTCATGGTTTGGGGATGTGTGCATGATTGATAAATGTTCCATTTTTGTTAACCATGCAAAGTTGCCCCATTCAAATTTTAAAACTAATTTTTTTCAAAAATATATATATAAAAAATAAAAAATAAAAAGAAAATATAATATACATATATTTTACTATATATGTATATTATAATAAAAATATAAAATAAAATAAAAATAAACAAGTCGAGAGGAAGCCGTGGTGGCCTCCCTCACCTTTAAGCCTAGTTTTAGTTTAGGTTTTATTAAATTTATAGTGTTAGGTAATGTGTAGGTTATTTTGTTTAATTCGAAATCCCTAACTTTCATGTTTTGATCTTACAGGTGACCCGACGAAGGGAGACACGTCGACGAGGCGATTTTGGCATGAATGTGGAGGAAGACCCATGGACATAAGTGAAGACCTGTGGACATAAACTAATGTGGACGTAAACGGATCAAGATGGCATGAACCAGTTAGCACGGAGATATGCATAACATGACATGGTAGACAATCACCTAGGAGGACCTAGACCTCAATTGCTTACGTGGTAACATGGGCTTGACAGTCAACGCATGGATTAGAGGACAACTTGATGGTGACAAGGACAATGACTACTACCATGGACATTTGACAAGGACAGGCGAGGACCAAGGGAGTCTACATAGAGTTAATGTGGTAATGGGTGATGATGTAGATCAACTACAGGGGAGATGCATGGACCGATATGGGAATGAGGTGTGGACTGTGCAGTGGCAACATATGGCATAAGGGGAGAGTAACATTTCAGATTGATGAGAGTAATTCTACTTTGCAATACATATTGAAAGCTACCAAAGGATGTACATTCATGGCAAAGGGTGTTAATTATAACCAACGACATTACATGAAATAATAGCTAATCTACCCATGTTTTGGCTTCACTATGCAGACGGTCATGAGTACATACCATCCCCATAGCATGTAGTGTGAAGATGAATGGTAGTTTCTAATAGTATATGTCACCGATAACAGTGGGAAATCATGGTGAATGAGGATCTTTGGGTGCCAACCAACACAGAGGATGAATAGATGAAGACATGGTTCAAATAATGTGTGAGGATGTAGTAGGGCCAAGGGCAAGCCTAGAGGATCTAAATAAAGCTAAATTTGAACCCTTATCTGGTATGTGAGGCTGGGTATGATTCAGAGGACATATTGATCAATCGATTGCTAACAACAAGGCAACAAACATAGTAGCACAAGTTCGAAATAGAATCTAAAGGCTATAGTGTGAATATAATGTAGAACTATCATAGGGAAGTCATATGTAAGGCGTGCGAAGTGATTCTTCACCAGGGATAATGCAGTGATAGAAATATTAGCTCCCAACCTCAATGACACATCATAATAGGGACGAGGACCAGTGTTTCTTAATTGGTCAAGCAGAAAACTAGGATACCATTCATTGGAGATCACAGATATGGTTCAATGGTGAAATATGTAGTGTGATAGCCCAGATGAATATTAACGCCAGATGAAAATTAGTCCATTGGGCATAAATCACAGATGATCAATGGACGAGATCTAAATCTGATAGCATGCATATTATTTGGCATGGCTAAACAGTAGCCAGAGAAGAGATTCACAACACTCTGAAACATTGGAGCCGATGAACGCTTGTTAGAAACCGATGATCGGGCAATAACAACATCACAGTCTGGTTGCAGTGAAACAAAAATGGTGTGAAAGAGGCCAGGTTTGGTGAAATAACCATGAGGTGATTGGCAAACCGGCTGGCACAAGGTGCAGTCAGAGAGTTTCAAGTGATGCCATCGATGGCATTGAGGGTTAGGTTTATTTGGATGCCAAAGTGGGCGATGGGTGACTCTACGACCGGTGGCGCAACGAAATCGAAGATGGCAGCAACCATAGGTGGGATAATCAATTGAAATGCATTTAAAAATGGTTGAATATGTAACGCCAGCTCTCCCCTCATTTAAAATTTGCAGTACAAATGAGACACATTGTTGATGCTATTATGGGCCTCCATAATCAATGGTGTTAAGGGACGAAAGGCATGTGAAGCTTTAGAATAATGATATTATTTCTATCATGGGTACGAAAAGAAATGTTACAATGCCACATAGGAGATGGGCATGATTTGATAGTGTACCTATAGGTAAGTAACGTGAAATTATTTGAACCCTTTCATGATAAAGGATAAAATAAAATAAAAAAACATTTTGAATCCATTTGAAGGGAAACGAAGCGAAACAGACAAAGGGAAACATGAAATGAAAAGTCGAAATGAACAGTGAAGGGTTTTGAGGGAAAATGAAACGAAGAGATAAGGCACATGGAAAACTTTGAATACTGCAATGAAATGCTAAAACGGGGTTGGAAAATGGTTTTGTAAATGCAAGATCGCAGAGTTTTTCTGGATTTGTTTCTTTTGGAGCTATTTTTCCTTCCATGGTTGAAGCCCTTTGGAGGCCAAATTCTGCTATTGTAAAATGACACATTCTTAATGCAGGAGTTTTCAAAAATTTGCATCTTGTGGGCAAGAAAGAAGGAGATTCTCTTTGCATGCTATGGATTTAATGTCTATTTTCTTTTCTTTTTCAGATTTCGAGTTTGTAGATGGAGTTAATGCAAGTTTTCTTGGTTGCTTCATATGAATGCTTGAACCTGAAATTTATTTTAAACCCTAGGAACCAGCACTTAGTCAATTCCAAATTTTCTATGAGGAGGTGGCTTGTAAGTTATTTGCATAAATTTTGGATGATAGACCATTCTTTTGGTATGGCCAACTACCCATGGAGTTTAGGACTTCTTGGATACAACTAGAAGCAACCTATCTTTATCATTATGGTAATCAGGTTGACTTAGAGATGTTGAAAAATCAGTTTACCTCCATACGTAATGAGCCTAATGAATCCTTGAGTCAATTCAATGGAATATTTTGTGAGTTGCACTCCCAAATGTGGGAAAATTTTAACACATCATAAGAGGAAGCTATTAAATTATACATGGGAACCATACACCCCAAACTTGTTACATATTTAAAGAAAAACTTGGATGACCTGTCTCTAGAGGCAATCTATCAGATCTTGGAAAAGGTAGAACAAGTTTTTGAAGAAGAAAATACACATGTTCACATGAGAGATTGTTCTGTTGGAGTTAGTGATGCCAACCTACACCAACCATCAAATGTAGCCCCCTCCACTCCAATGATACCCAAGGTAAATGATCAAGGGGATGAATTTGAAGGTCCAAATGTTACAACCACCTTAGATGTAGTCCAAGAGGAGGTGCAAATTGCTAAGTCGACATCCACTAGTGAGGATTATGCAGAGATGATCTCATTCATAGAGATACACGATTATTTAGATGAAGGGGTTCTAAATTCAACAATGTTTGAAATATGTGATAGGACGAAACCTACCATAAAATTGGATGAAGTGGTTGAAAGTGAAATTGGAAGAAAACCAATAAATGAATTTGAAGATATGATAGAGTTTCACCACTTGTTCTTAGAAGATAATATTGATGAGATGTTTGAAATTAACGACCAAGAAATTCTTCACCCTCCAAATTGTGATGAAACGATATCATGGGTTACCAAGTTGAACTATGATAGCCTTATAAATTGGAATTCAAAAAATGACCCACTTTTGGAAATTGTAGATTAAAAATACACACCAAACAAAAATAAATAAAATCACAATAACAGAGTACAGAATAGTTGCACAAAACAAACGATTTCTATTAATCGATGGAGTTTAAAAACTCTTTTTTGAATACAACTGGGCCTGTAACCCTTTATTTGTGATACAAGATTACAATTCATGCTAGGGTTCTCCGAAACCCTAGCTGGCACAAATGGTGGCGCTTCCGAAGAATGTATCTTCAATCCCAACAGAGTGAGTGGGCTTTGTTGTATCCCTTGCTTGGACCACTCCAGCTTAATCAGCTGCCATCAATAAACCGGATCTGCTGTCAAAAACCTGCACACATTAACACTATCAAGGAGTTAGAAATTAATAAGAGGGCTCCACTGTGTGAGCCCTCGAAAACAATCTAAAACCCTAGAAAAATGAAATGCAGGAATTCAATAATAGATCAATAAAAGAAAAGAAGTTACTTGCTTTAAACTAATTTATACCTGTTCTCTGTTAACGCAGCTAGACCAGGCGACACCTGGAAGTAATGTGGCTGTCAAATCGGCTGCGGAAGGCGCCCTGGTGCACTCGCTGAATGCCCGCGTGCTTCTGGATTAAGGTTTCAGACGCCGGTCTGAGTCTGTGGCTATGGGTAAACGCCCGCGGGCACTTGGTAAACGCCCGTGGGCACTTGGTAAAGGGGTAAACACCCGCGGGCACTTGCAACAAGAATGGGGGATTCTGCAGAATGCTGTAGAAGAGATGGCGGCGAAAGCAACGATGGAAGCGACGATGGATGCGGCGATGGATGCGACGAAAAGGTAGCAGAAGAGAGATAGAGGGGATCATAAAAGGAGATAGAAGAAGTTAAGAAGATAGAAAAGATCCAAGATAGAAGTAGCAAAAGACCTAGGGTTTGAGCCATCAAGGTGACTCAATTTATAATCTACTCTTAGGGCACACTTTAGGGTTTTAACGACACTTTGAACGTGTGGCTAAGATTAAAGTGGATCTAAGGGTAGAGAATAAATCTAGGTTGTGAAATGGATTAAGATGGATGGACGGATGAGATTAAATGAAGGACGGATGGCTCAGATTAAATCACTTAAACTATTATTTAAATATATATATTAAAATATTAAAATATTAAAAAATATATATATAAATATTAATTTAAATAAATTTGGGGATGAAAAATGGCGGGAAAGGTGAAATTGGGCCAAATAATGGCGGGAAAGTGTGGATTTGGGCCAAATAATGGCGGGAAGGTGGATGACCGACACGTGGTTGACAGGAAGGTATAGATGACTTGCAAGTGGCTGGATTTTGGTGTCTACAGATGCCCCTTTTTGAGCTGCTTTGTGTGAAGACACAATGCAGCACAAAAACTTAGGACACCTGAAAAGCTGGATCAGACGCAACTCTCTCTCAAGACTAAAGCACAACTTTGAAGACCAAAGAATAAAAGAATATTTAAAATTTATCAGCTTACCCCCTCAATTGGCGAGCGAGAATGGTTCTCACGAGCCAATTGGAAGAAATTCGGAAGAAAATGAACCGTTTTTGCCCCAACGGTGAAAAAGGGGTTTGTGTATGAACCATCTGTTTATGTCCCAACAGAAAAGGGGTTGGTGTACAAACCAGAAAATAATATGATTGAAGACGATATGAGTGATGTGAAAGATGAACCGTTTTCTGCCCCAACGGTTAGAAAGGGATTTTTGCCAAATTTTAAATTCCATGATCATGTAAGATGAATTCTACTATTAGGAAAGTTAAAAATTGATAACGGATGCCCCAACTCCTGTGGGTGAATCCATACTGTTGATGAAATTGCCTTGTTGGTGCCATTGATATGCAGAGATGCAATATGAAAGAGTCTAGAACTTCAGAGATGCTCCTAGTGACTGTATGGATAATTCCTCGGGTCGAAACCAATCAACCTAGGTAGCCTTAATCTCTAGCAAGACTCAAAATAATGATGATATTGAAGATTGTCCACGTTTAAGGCCCCATGAACTAGGCCATCAATGACAACTCGTTGAGCAAATTAATCTTGGTATGAGGTCACTTGAAAAGTAGGATACCCAAAATTGATTTCCAATTTTTAAACAAGTGAAATAATTGATGATGATAAATGGTAAGTATCCTTATGGTGGTTTAATCCTCTTACCGAATTGCATGGATGCAAATCGCTGCAATCGCCAAGGTGATAGAATATACCACTAGATACGAGGTTTACTTTAATTTAATTTGGCAAAAATATGCATGATGAAAGAAGAATGAATGAAATTGACGATAGATTAGAAGAATTGATGAATGTTGTTAATTTTGTGAAGGTTTTGAATGTTTTTAACCCAATTTGTAAATCAATGATGAATGATGCGCTTTTTGAGCAAAATGACAAAATTTGTTTCCAAAACTCGTTGTAACCTTCACAAAATGTTTTATTATGATAAGAAGAATGGATGGATGCAATTTGATGAAATTTGGAGGAGGTAAGCTTCAATTTTGTAAGTTTTGTTCTTTTATTCAATACTGACACCAAATGCCGGTATGCATTTGGAGGTGGCAAAAATGCCCGTCGGTGTTTGAATGCATCATGAAATGCCCCACTGCGTCTGAATGCACCATGAAATGCCCCACTACATTTCAGGGTGCCAAAACTAGCTATTTAAACAGTTTCAGCGAGAATTTCGCTCATTTGTGCGTTCGAGCTTGAGAGAAGTGCGTTTGAGGGAGTGGAATGAAGTGAAGTGAAGTGAAAGGTTGTGTGGGAGAGTGAAGCATGCGGGAGCTATGGCGGAGATGGGAGCGGACGCGCCAGTGCAGCCAGCTGAGGTATTTGTTTATTTAAGCAAGTACTTTTATTTGTTTTTTTTTTTTTTTTTTTTGGAAAAAAATTTGTAACCAATTTTTGTTTTGTTGTTTTGCAGCTTAGGGTGTTAGAGGCATGACACCGATTCTCCCCTATCATTCCGGGGATGAGGAGGTCATTGTCCTAGGCAGACTGGGAGATATTGGAGGCAGTGGGACTAGCGGAGGCAGCCCGGTTGGAGGTAGTTCGGGCGGATGAGGGGTACCTCTAGGCACACCACTAGGTCTAGGGCTCCTACTAGGTCTCAGGGGTCCTCTTTTGATGGTTAGCTTAGTGCTTAGATGCACTCTTTATGAGCCTTGGTGCTCTATTGTATATTGTAGCCTTTTGGCATTCATTGTACAGCTTTGACCTTTATACAATATATATATACATGGCTTTTATTTATTTGGTGTTTTACTCTCTTTTGTGTGAATGCCTATGTTTTTGTGATGCATGTTTTTATATGTTTTAATGTTTTTGATGCATATGTGATGGAATGGAATGCAAACTTATAGATGATTAATGTGAGACTAAGTATATAACATACAAATATATGGATGATTAATGCAAGACTAAGTAAATGATATGTAAATCTATGGATGATTAATGTAAGACTAAGTAAATGAAATATGCACTAAGAAGCACTCATACTTTTAGATAGTTAGATTTAGCCAACTGTTATCATAATTGTTTAATCAGGGGCACCGAACTTGGTGGCTTGTGAATGGATGACGTATGGAATGACATGAATATGGAAGAAGATATGGAGGGTGATATGGAGGTTGATATGGAGGTTGATATGGAAGACTATTTTACAAAGACTCAAACATGCTAGTGGTATCAAACAAACTTACTAATACTGCCTAATTCAACTAGGACCAAATGTGTGTGCATGTGAGTTCATTAACCAAATCAGAAGCATGGTAGTGACTCTAGGCAATCAAAAACCTGTGTGTGTGCAAGTGTGTTCATTAACCTCATCTTGCATAAATTAGGTAACCCTGTTATGGAAAAGACCCCGAAGCTAGTTTGTCCGTATGAGCATTCAGAGGTCTCTTTTTGAGGAGAGACATGTCGCCACGCAATGAGTATACTCCACTGCCAGTCAAGCGTCTATAGCCCCGGTGAAGGTTAACTCCATAGTCCATGTTGTTTTTGACCTTTGTAAGCCTTGGGGATGACTACCTATCCGTGGTCTGGACAAGTAGTACGATCCTTACAACTTATTTGGGATCAGTGGTGTGTGAAAAATGTTCATTTCCTTAGAGCTTTGGGGAATCGGATTCTCAACCGAAGTATGATGAGAATTTTACCCTATCCTTACTACTCTGTTTATATTTATATTTTGTGATTGCTTGTGATAGTGGTAAGAACCACTGTTTTATGGACTATGTTTGCATGATAGGACAAACGAGGATTACCCTTTTCACTTCAAGGCACAACCCAAGGATGGTGTTATCTCTCTTTGACACAAGATGTTTTTTAAGATGTGAAAATGTGATAGGTTCAAGACCGCTTTTGAAATCATTTCCCAATACTCAAGATTTTATTTAGTGTAATTTGTGATATGGCCCTAGAGAACTTTGACATGCATTTCGAAGTTTGCTTAAAACACTAGAAATGGTCGAGTGACTCGAAAACATTTTGGCAATGTAAATATGTGCAAATGGAAAATGGATGTACGAATGACAATTCGGTTTGATGGATTTTATGAAGGTGCCCCCGATTAAGGCAACATGACTTTTGCTTGACCAAATTTTATATCCAAAAGATAGAATGGTCTCTAACATGATATGCAACTATGGCTGAAAATGAAATGTTATGGTTTTCAATGAGATGTATGCATATGAAATGCAATGTTTTTGAATGAGATGTATGCAACTAATAATGAAATGCAAATTCTTTTTATTTTATTTGTTTTTTTTTTTTTGTTGTACAAGCCATGTATATATGTACATATAAAATTAAAACTATGCGTAGAATGCTCTTAAGTGTATAACGACCTTGCTCTCGTCTATGTCTGCTCGGAAGACTTCTGGCTTAGAAGATGAAGGTGAATGTGGAGGTGAAGGAGGAATGTAGTTGGCGGAAGCCTTTAACAATTCCTCGGAAAGGATGAACTCTGAAATAGATGGAGGGGATGAAATCCAATCCATGTCAATCAGGCTTGGGTTGATCGAGACCTTTGGCTTATCCGGATCATATGGATTATGGAGTTGGGTGAATAAGTCTTCAAAATTCATTGTCGACTTATGGAAGAAAAGATGGGCGGAATGGAAGGAAAAACCGGTGAAGACCTCGGAAGACCTGAAGTGCAAAACAACATAGTTTTTCAGTTTTTTTTTTTTTTTTTTAGTTTGAGTTTTTTTTTTTTTTTTTTGTAGTGGTGAAAACCACTATTACACACATACATAAAGCAATAAAAGATTTTTTTTTTTTTTTTGGAATTTTCTGAATTTTTTTTTTTTTTTGGTAGTGGTGAAAACCACTATTTTAGTATATACATATAATACAGGTTTGGATTATGGCTTATGGATGTAGCGGAGGGGGTGGTTCACCTCGTTCTTGTGGAAGAAGCAAGCGAAAGATGGCCTCTTGGAGAGGGAACAATTGGAGATAAAACTCGTCTTGTTTAGTGAGGGGAATAATGGGCGCCGACTCTTCTTCAGATTCATCAGCATTTGACATGACGTCAAATTCTTCATAGACTTCATCTTCGGATTCATCGGGGTGGAGGATTTCTTCTTTTGAATTAAGATTAATGCTTTGAAAAGCTTGCTCAAAAGAAGAAAGGGATGAAAGTGGTTGGGAAGACACTACATTTGTCTCCAAAGGAGGACAATTGAGCATCTGGGAAGATGTTGGAGTTGAAACCGGCTGAGCAGATACAGCATTAGCCTCAAATATGGGGCTAGTGTAGACCTGAGTGAAACCAGCGGGTAGGGTTGATGCAATATCCTGCTAAAAAATAGAATCTTGCATAGGGGAATCTTGGATTGGCTCAAGGACATAGCCAGTGCCATCTCTTAAGTGAGTTTGCACTTGGGCCATATCAATGTGGATAATATGAGAGGAATTGTCTTCCTCCATGGGCATGGCCATGTGGTAGATGGCAGAAGGACGTGAAAGACCTGCAGGCGAACCTGCCTGAAATTCACTAGGATAAGTGACCATGTTGGTGGTGGGGATATTCTGTGAATTATTCATTTGATTATTTAGATTTAACACTTTAGATTGATTCCTTGTTAAGACCATGAAGCAATAAATCTAAACAAACTCAGAAAAGAAGAATGCAAAACTCGAATGATAAATTTACACTAAAGAAATTATCGAAAACAAGTCACAACCTAGGTTTCAACCAATGTGTCTTACCTTGCGGTTAATTAATTATTTTCTCGATCTTAATCTGTAGTAAATTTTAAGTGTCCGGTTTATGAGTTTTGCATGTGATCTAATCTTGAATTATTCACAAAAAAAGGTAAAAACTATGGCTAGGAAAGGACAACGAGATTCTTATTGGTGATGAAATCCAACAAGTTTGCTCGGGGGTGACCTATGGTGTCTAAGGCAGAATTTTAATGGATGGAGATGAATTCCACCGTCACTAAACTTCAAGCAATACCTGGTGATGAAATCCAGATATCACTATTTTAAATGCAATATGAAAATGCAATGAATTTTTTTATTTTAAATGTTTTAGTTATCTAATGTGTACATACAAGGCTATAAATCAAAAGTTCTAATGATCTAAGCAAGAGGCTACTGAAAACATGTCATTTCCTCTAAAGAAGTGGAGTACACCGTTTAAAACCCCCTGCCTACCAATGATATCAGATATCAAAGGAGCAACCGGAAGGTTCGTCCACTTCTCTGCCTGGAATCACCCAATGGCAGGAGTACTATTGACATCCAATCAATAGTCCTACTTAGATAATTAAAACAAATAATTCGTAGCTATTCTAATATGCAGCTAGGTATGCAATTTTTTTTTTTTTTTTAATGCAAGCAACAATCAATAATGCAATGCAAAGAAAAATGTAATTAAAAATAACTGTTCTTTTCCAGATTACTTAGTTTTTGTTCATTTTAAAGTAATGATCTGAAAAAGAAACAAAATATGGCAAGAAAAACCAAAAACGTAAAAAGTACAAACACTTACTTGGAAGCCTACGCTTTTTTGTAAAACTGACTTCAAACGCCCACGGGAGTCTGCACAGGCTGAAACGCACCTCTGCATTTCGTATTGGACTTCCAGACGCCCCTCTGTGTCTGCTGCATTTTTTGCAAACTCAAAAACCCTAGTTCGCTGGAACAACGAATTTCATGATTTCTGGAACCTACAAAATAAAACAGAAAACAGGAACAAATTAGTAAAGCAAGTATTAAAAATATGAAACCCTAGGGGGTCCCACCGTGATCGCCATTTGTAGATTAAAAATACACGCCAAACAAAAATAAATAAAATCACAATAACAGAGTACAAAATAGTTGCACAAAACAAACGATTTCTATTAATCGATGGAGTTTAAAAACTCTTTTTTGAATACAACTGGGCCTGTAACCCTTTATTTGTGATACACGATTACAATTCGTGCTAGGGTTCTCCGAAACCCTAGCTGGCACAAATGGTGGCGCTTTCGAAGAATGTATCTTCAATCCCAACAGAGTGAGTGGGCTTTGTTGTATCCCTTGCTTGGACCACTCCAGCTTAATCAGCTGCCATCAATAAACCGGATCTGTTGTCAAAAACCTGCACACATTAACACTATCAAGGAGTTAGAAATTAATAAGAGGGCTCCACTATGTGAGCCCTCAGAAACAATCTAAAACCCTAGAAAAATGAAATGCAGGAATTCAATAACAGATCAATAAAAGAAAAGAAGTTACTTGCTTTAAACTAATTTATACCTATTCTCTGTTAACGCAGCTAGACCAGGCGACACCTAGAAGTAATGTGGCTGTCAAATCGGCTGTGGAAGGCGCCCTGGTGCACTCGCTGAACGCCCGCGTGCTTTTGGATTAAGGTTTCAAACGTCGGTCTGAGTCTGTGGCTGTGGGTAAATGCCCGTGGGCACTTGGTAAACGCCCGTGGGCACTTGGTAAACGCCCGTGGGCACTTGGTAAAGGGGTAAACGCCCGCGGGCACTTGCGACAAGAATGGGGGATTCTGCAGAATGTTGTAGAAGAGATGGCGGCGAAAGCAGCGATGAAAGCGGCGATGGATGCGGTGATGGATGCGACGAAAAGGTAGTAGAAGAGAGATAGAGGGGATCAGAAAAGGAGATAGAAGAAGTTAAGAAGATAGAAAAGATCCAGGATAGAAGTAGCAAAAGACCTAGGGTTTGAGCCATCAAGGTGACTCAATTTATAATCTACTCTTAGGGCACACTTTAGGGTTTTAACGACACTTTGAACGTGTGGCTAAGATTAAAGTGGATCTAAGGGTAGAGAATAAATCTAGGTTGTGAAATGGATTAAGATGGATGGACGGATGAGATTAAATGAAGGACGGACGGCTCAGATTAAATCACTTAAACTATTATTTATAGATTAAAAATACATGCCAAACAAAAATAAATAAAATCACAATAACAGAGTACAGAATAGTTACACAAAACAAATGATTTCTATTAATCGATGGAGTTTAAAAACTCTTTTTTTTTAATACAACTGGGCCTGTAACCCTTTATTTGTGATACAAGATTACAATTCATGCTAGGGTTCTCTAAAACCCTAGCTGGCACAAATGGTGGCGCTTTCGAAGAATGTATCTTCAATCCCAACAGAGTGAGTGGGCTTTGTTGTATCCCTTGCTTGGACCACTCCAGCTTAATCAGCTGCCATCAATAAATCGGATCTGCTATCAAAAAACCTGCACACATTAACACTATCAAGGAGTTAGAAATTAATAAGAGGGCTCCACTGTGTGAGCCCTCAGAAATAATCTAAAACCCTATAAAAACGAAATGCAGGAATTCAATAACAGATCAATAAAAGAAGTTACTTGCTTTAAACTAATTTATACCTGTTCTCTATTAACATAGCTAGACCAGGCGACACCTGGAAGTAATGTGGCTGTCAAATCGACTATGAAAGGTGCCCTGGTGCACTCACTGAATGCCCGCGTGCTTCTGAATTAAGGTTTCAGACGTCGATCTGAGTCTGTGGCTGTGGGTAAACACCCGCGGGCACTTGGTAAACGCCCGTGGGCACTTGATAAACGCCCGTGGGCACTTGGTAAAGGGGTAAATGCCCGTGGGCACTTGCGACAAGAATGGGGGATTCTGTAGAATGCTACAAAATATATGGCGACGAAAGCAGTGACAGAAGCGGCGATGGATGCGGCGATGGATGCGACGAAAAGGTAGCAGAAGAGAGATAGAGGGGATCAGAAAAGGAGATAGAAGAAGTTAAGAAGATAGAAAAGATCCAGGATAGAAGTAGCAAAATACTTAGGGTTTGAGCCATCAAGGTGACTCAATTTATAATCTACTCTTAGGGCACAATTTAGGGTTTTAACGACACTTTGAACGTGTGGCTAAGATTAAAGTGGATCTAAGGGTAGAGAATAAATCTAGGTTGTGAAATGGATTAATATGGATGGACGGATGAGATTAAATGAAGGACGGACGGCTCAGATTAAATCACTTAAACTATTATTTAAATATATATATTAAAATATTAAAAAATATATATATAAATATTAATTTAAATAAATTTGGGGATGAAAAATGGCGGGAAAGGTGAAATTGGGCCAAATAATGGCGGGAAAGTGTGGATTTGGGCCAAATAATGGCGGGAAGGTGGATGACCGACACGTGGCTGACAGGAAGGTATAGATGACTTACAAGTGGCTGGATTTTGGTGTCTACAGAAATAATTGAACCATCTAAGGAAGGTGAAGGTGAATTTGATGAGAAACACATTGATGAATTGGAATATGTTGAAGAATTAGTTGAACGTCACCACTTGACTTTGGAAGATGATTATTATGATGCTTGGAAGAAGTGGGAAGACTACACTCACTCCAAAACTACTAATGAAACTTGTGTGCCAATTGATATACAAGACAACATAATCGCCTACTCAAAGGAAGATATTACAACTCCTATACAATTTGAGGATGTTTTAGAAGAGGGTTTCAAATATCATCAATTTTTGAAAGATTATAATGATCCTACTACCAAGGACAACGAAGAAAGTGAATTGATGAATGAATCAAAAGATCATGTCACAAATACCATGGAGTTTCATCCCACAAATTTGGAAGATAATTTTTACAATGGTTGGGGAATATATGAAGATGTGTTATTTCCTCATACCCCTATTTATGAAACCTCTATTCCAATTTATATGCAGGATGTTGAAACTTCTACTTCATATGAATATCTCACATTCACAAGATTTGAGAAGGTTACAAAATGCGATCATGTTGAATATAAATTCATTGAAGATTCGGATACAAGTTTGCATGATTATTTTGAGGATTCAAATGAAGAGATACCATGGATAGTGAACAAAGAGTTTGAATTAAATGACAAAGTGGTTGATCTATTAGAAGCAACGCAAGTGATTGATCATGAAGATGAGTTACTTGACATACACTTTGACCAAAAATATTTGAGGGTTGAAAAGGATGGGCATGTTTTCAATTGGGTGCCAAATTTTGGTATGTTTGATGAAAAAGTAATGAATGAAGAATATGAAGACCATGAGGTAAAATAGGGAATTGCAAATCCTCACCAAGTTTTGGTAAATGAAAATGTGAAAAATGTAAAATCTAAACCTTTGTATCCAAACATCCAAGATTTAGGTGAATATTTGTATAATTCAAATGATATTTATGATGAAATGCCATTGAAGGTGAATGAAGAACAAGAATTAATTTCTAACCACACCTTTGATAACATTACTTTAATGAATGAAAATGAGCTTGATGCACTTAAATTGCTAAATCAAATTCATCAACAATTAATTCTTGAACCTAGGATAAAAACTTCTAATGGTCCCCATTTAGTAAATATCCTATATGTTTGTAAATTGTTGCACAATTTTGATTGGCCTAAGAACATGGAAAATGAATTGACTTTGAAATTTTTAAAAATAGGCTCTTGCTTACAAAATTTTATTTTGGATAAATAAAGCCTAGTTCTAAATCATGAATGGAATTATGAAATTTGCACCTTAAATAATAGACAAGAAAGAATTGAAAATCAACCATTGTCTAATCAATTTGGTAATTTGAATCTCACCTATGAGAATACTAATGGAACTAAATCTAATTGGTGGGGTGAGAGAGGAAAGTTGAAGTTGGTTGCATTGTTTGGTCTAGTCTTGTTCTTGTTTGATTCCTTCCACATTTGGCATGTGTATCACGTCATATGTCTTTTAAATAATTCTAATCAGGTTTGGGATCCGGGAAAATGATAATCCAAACTTTGCACCATCTTGTATTATATTGTACATTTGTATATACTTTGGGTTTTCGTGTTTTGGTTTTGGATTTGATTTCAGTTTTGGTTTTAAAGTTGTGTGTGGGTCCTTTGGACACTTTTGGTTTGTCAGCTTATGTCCTTATGAATGTTGACTAAGACTAGGAGAATATGAAACATCGGAATTGTATTGCAGAAAGCTCCACGAATATCGCAAACATATTAAAGAATATCGTTTGGAACTTGTGATGCATGAAGTTGTCAGTTTTATAAATTATGGCAAAGTAGGTGGTATACTCCATCCACATTTCAAAAATAGCAATGCATTCATCCATGTCTGATGTTAGATTCCACATTGCATATACATTTCATCTCAGTTGCATCTACATTTCAAATACAATCATTGAAAAGGTGTCGAATCCTCTTAGGGTTATTACATAACATATATTAAAAGGATCCTAAGGTTGGGAACTGATGCCCAAACTATCTTGAACCAAGCACGTTCTACACATATTAAAGAGGATCTTGAGAAAAATGGTCAAAACCATACTTGGAAGAAAATGTGAGGCGAAAGGAGTATTTCGTGTCTGTCCTATTATGCAACATAATCCTTAAAACAGTGGTTTTTACCACTCCCATAGTGATTAAAGCCTAAAATCAGAGTAGTAAGGATAGGGTTAAATCCCCATTGAACTTATATTGAGGATCCAACTCCCCAAAGCTCTGATTTGACCTTCATGGAGTAGTAAGGATAGGGTCTAATTCTCATCTCACTTAGGTTGAGAATCTGATTCCCCAAAGATTCTCTTTTACCCATTCAAGAACTTGAAATTCCAAAGCAAATATTTTTTCATTTCATCATTAATGTTGGATTGGAAGGATCGTACTACATGTCCTTTGCAAGGATGGGTAGTCATCCCCAAGGTTCAATAAATCAAAAGTAAAGCCAAATCTTGGATTATGGGGTTGATCTCCATCGGGGCTATAGACGCCTGATTGGCAGTGGAGTATGCTCATGTGTGGCAACATGTCTTGTCTAAAAGCAAGACCACTGACTGCTAAAATGGACAGGCTAGCCTGATAGTTTCATCCATAATAGGTTAAATCATTTTGTTCAAGATGAGGTAATGAACTCCAGATCAGATTAGTAAGGATAGGGTTAAATTCCCATCTCGCTTAGTTTGGGAATCCTATTCCCCAAAGCTCTGATTTCACTTACACTTGCACATGGGTTCACGATGGTAGTGACACATAACCAACTTTGGGATCTAGTAAATTAATTCAATATGCAGGGTTTGACAATTTTAATATGTTTGTTCAGGGTACTAGAAAGTTTGAGCCTTTGCAAAGTAGGTTGTTATATCTCTAGCATCTTTACCATGCATTAAATCCTACAAGAATCATCTATAACTTCTCATATGCACGAATCATAAGTGAAACTGACAATGGAAAGTTGAACGAGTTTCAAACGATAGGGAATGAAGCACACTGCAAACATCGAGCTGAAGATGAATAATTCTAATGCTTCATGTATTTCGCATCTAATTTCGCTAACAATTTTTTGATGATTTTTGTTGATGATTTTTGTCGTCGATTTCTTGTCGATGATTTTTTGTCGTCGATTGCTTGTCAACGACTTTTTGTCATCGATTTCTTGTCGATGACTTTTTGTCATCAATTTCTTGTTGACAATTGTTTGATGATTTATTGCGACATCTTGTCAGTGTTAAATTGTTGTTAATAATCTCATGGTTTGGGGATGTGTGCATGATTGATAAACGTTCCATTTTTGTTAACCTTGCAAAGTTGCCCCATTCAAATTTTAAAACTAAAGTTTTTCAAAAAATATATATATAAAAAATAAAAAGAAAACATAATATACATATATTTTACTATATATGTATATTATAATAAAAATATAAAATGAAATAAAAATAAACAAGTCGAGAGGGAGCCGTGGTGGCCTCCCTCACATTTAAGCCTAGTTTTAGTTTAGGTTTTATTAAATTGATAGTGTTAGGTAATGTGTAGGTTATTTTGTTTAATTCGAAATCCCTAACTTTCATGTTTTGATCTTACAGGTGACCCGACGAAGGGAGACACGTCGACGAGGTGATTTTGGCACAAATGTGGAGGAAGACCCATGGACATAAGTGAAGACCTGTGGACATAAACGAATGTGGATGTAAATGGATCAAGACGGTGTGAACCAGTTAGCACAGATATATGCATAACACGACATGGCATACAATTGCCTAGGAGGACCTAGACCTCAATTACTTACGTGGTAATGTGGGCTTGACAGTCAACGCATGGATTAGAGGACAAATTGATGGTGACAAGGACAATGACTACTACCATGGACATTTGACGAGGACAGGCGAGGACCAAGGGAGTCTACATAGAGTTAACGCGGTAATGGGTGATGATGTAGACCAACTACACGGGAGATGTGTGGACCGATATGGGAATGAGGTGTGGACTGTGCAGTGGCAACATATGGCATAAGGGGAGAGTAACATTTCAGATTGATGAGAGTAATTCTACTTTGCAATACATACCGAAAGCTACCAAAGGATGTACATTCATGGCAAAGGGTGTTAACTATAACCAATGATGTCACATGAAATAAGAGCTAATCTACCCATGTTTTGGCTTCACTATGCAGACGGTCATGAGTACATACCATCCCCACAACATGCAGTGTGAAGATGAATGGCAGTTTCTAACAGTATATGTCATCGATAACAACGGGAAATCATGGTGAATGAGGATCTTTGGGTGCCAACCAACACAGAGGATGAATAGATGAAGACATGGTTCAAATAACATGTGAGGATGTAGTAGGGCCAAGGGTGAGCCTAGAGGATCTGAATCAAGCTAAATTTGAACCCTTATATGGTATGTGAGGCTGGGTATGATTCAAAGGACACATTGATCAATGGATTTCTAACAACAAGGCAACAAACATAGTAGCACAAGTTCGAAATAGAATCTAAAGGCTATAGTGTGAAGATAATGTAGAACTATCATAGGGAAGTTACATGTAAGGCACGCGGGGTGATTCTTCACCAGGGATAATGCAGTGATAGAAAGCTTAGCTCCCAACCTCAATGACGCATCAGAATAGGGACGAGGACCAGTTTTTCTTGATTGGTCGAGCAGACAACCAGGATACCATGCATTGGAGATCGTGGATATGGTTCAATGGTGAAATATGCAGTGTGATAGCCCAGATGAATATTGATGCCAGATGAAAATTAGTCCATTGGGCATAAATCACAGATGAGCAATGGACGAGATCTAAATCTGACAGTGTGCAAATTGTTTGGCATGGCTAAACAGTAGCCAGAGAAGAGATTCACAACACTCCAAAACATTGGAGCCGATGAACGCTTGTTAGAAATCGATGATCGGGCAATAACATCACAGTCTGGTTGCAGTGAAACAAAAACGGTGTGAAAGAGGCCAGGTTTGGTGAAACGAGGTGATTGGCAAACCAACTGGCACAAGGTGCAGTCAGAGAGTTTCAAGCGATGCCATCGATGGCATTGAGGGTTAGGTTTATTTGGACACCAAAGTGGGCGATGGGTGACTCTACGACCGGTGGCGCAACGAAATCGAATATGGCAGCAACCATAGGTGGGATAATCAATTGAAATGCATTTAAAAATGGTTGAATATGTAACGCCAGCTCTCCCCTCATTTAAAATTTGTAGTACAAATGAGACACATTGTTGATGCTATTATGGGCCTTCATAATCAATGGTGTTAAGGGACGAAAGGCATGTGAAGCTTTAGAATAATGATATTCTTTCTATCATGGGTACGAAAAGAAACGTTACAATGCCACGTAGGAGATGGGCATGATTTGACAGTGTACCTATAGGTAAGTAACGTGAAATTATTTGAACCCTTTCATGGTAAAGGATAAAATAAAATAAAAAAACATTTTGAAGCCATTTGAAGGGAAACGAAGCGAAACAGAGAAAGGGAAACATGAAATGAAAAGTCGAAATGAACGGTGAAGGGTTTTGAGGGAAAATGAAACGAAGAGATAAGGCACATGGAAAACTTTAAATACTGCAATGAAATGCTGAAACGGGGTTGGAAAATGGTTTTGGAAATGCAAGATTGCAGAGTTTTTTTTGTCTGGATTTGTTTCTTTTGGAGCTATTTTTCCTTCCATGGCTGAAGCCTTTTGGAGGCCAAATTCTGCTATTGTAAAATGACACATTCTTAATGCAGGAGTTTTCAGAAATTTGCATCTTGTGGGCAAGAAAGAAGGAGTTTCTCTTTGCGTGCTATGGATTTAATGTCTATTTTCTTTTCTTTTTCATATTTCCAGTTTTTATATGGAGTTAATGCAAGTTTGCTTGGTTGCTATGAATGCTTGAACCTGAAATTTATTTTAAACCCTAGGAACCAACACTTAGTCTATGGGGATTGTGCTTGTTTTGCAAGTCCAATAGGTTAGGTTGCATGCATGGAAACCTCACATCTTTGGTTTTGTCGAAATAGGATAGCATCATACTGAATGCATTTTATTTTCAGTTTTCGCATTTTCTTTCAACTTTTTCTGCATTTCATTTTCCAGAAATTTTAACTTTTTTTTAATTTTCAGGCATTAAAATAAACATTTAAAAATTTTCAAAATCCAAAAATAATTTCACCATTGCGTAGGTTATACTTCAAAATCCCAATACGCATTTTAAATTTTCATTTTCGGAGTTGTTTAGTTTTTTTTAAAATTCATCGAAGTTGTTGTTTTATTCCAGATTTTAAAAAATCCGAAAATAGAAAGTTTCCATTTTGGGCCAGAATTTCATTTTTTCAGTTTTTTTTTGCACTCATGAGCCTATGATGACATTCCCTTCATGAAAATTCCAATTTCATTGAAGGATTTATGTTTTATGGCATTTTCACAAATTTCCATTTTGGGCCTAAAATTACCCTCTCTTCATAAAAATTCTAATTTTACGAAAGAGGGGTAATTTGAGTATTACATTGAAGGTCTTTTCTTCAAGGCACTTAATTGTTCATCTTGATGAAAATTTGATTTCATTTAAGAGGGATAAGTTAAAGTGACATTTGAAGCCCTTTATTCAAGGCCATAAATTATTGCCTCTTTGTGAAGATCTATTTCACCAAAGAGGGATGGTTTATCGATCACATTGAAAGCTATCTTCATATTCATGATAAGAAGCCATATTTGGACTTAATAAAGAAGATAAAATCTACCTTAAAAATCTCAAGATAGAATGAATTAAGGCACTACATCGTGGTCATATGAGGGCCAACTCACATTTGCTTTATTTTGGTTCAATGAACAATCACTAAAGTTTCATGGTAAAATAAACCAACATTGCCCCGTGTTTACAGTTACTTGCAATCGCTAAGGTGTTCCAAGCATTTCAATTGAATATCTTTATTTAAGATTACTAATACACATACACAAATGCTAATATAGCGGAGACCTTGGAGAAGTTGTTTGTTTAACTTCTTTGCAAGAGGGGATTTGGAACCCAAATCCTAAGGGAGAGTGTACTTTCACAATTGGGTGAAAATACCACTCAACAAAGTTGCAACCAATTTCCTAGTCCAATGGATGGATATTGTAAAAAGCAAATATCTCATGCATGGGTCCTTGATGGACAATTTCCTCATGCCTTCTTGTTATTGAGTTTGGAGTTCAATGTGCCACTCTAGACCTATCATTTAGAAATGGTGCCTATGGAAGCTCGAGGATGGATCTCAGATTAGATTCTAGGAAGACCCATGGATTACGACTCAAACTCTGATTCACGATTAGTCTATAAGTATCCTCAAACCTATAACTGATCTACTTTTTGGTACCAAAGGTGAGAATTTTATCATCCATGAAATAGATTTCCCATGCTGGATTAACCTACCTATTGACCTAGAATCGTTGGAACTTCATTTTGTTAGTCTTTGCTTATCTGAGCTTCTTTGAACTCAGTTAATTCCCAGTACCCAACCACCCGATGCTCCCTTTTGGCAACTTAGTGAGTCAGGTCACTTTCAGTTAAATAAACCTATATATCATTGAATGAACCTAATAATGATTGGTTCTCTTCCAAGAAAATTTGGATTAAAAATATTGTTCCAAAGATAGCTCACTTTTATTGGTTGGTAACCAAAAATGGACTCTTAACCACCAATAATATGATCACCCATGGCATGATCCTACCGAATAGATCCATCCTCTACAAATCCACGTGGGAGTCAGTCAACCACCTATTCTTAGACTGCCCCTTCTCTGGTCATGTCCTGTCTTCTATTCTTTCCAACGTGTCCATGTCTTGGGTAGCCCCTCAACACATCAATGACCTCATCATCCAATGGCCCAATCCCTTTCACTCCACCTACCTAAAGTTTTGGTGGTATGTTATCCTTCCTCATTTTATGTGGCATATTTGGATAGAAAGTAATAACAGAGCATTTCGGTTCTCATACCTTGACCTAGAGTCTGTGTCATTGAGAATTGTCACATTTGCCTCCAAAAATACCAACATCATTTCCTCCTAGGACCATCCTTCGTCCTCCTTTGAGATCCAAGTGGCACATTCTGCTAACCTCTCGTTTGAGGTTTTAGGCCATCCTCACACCACGGTGGATAGATCCCTTGTTTCATGGATTCCCCCTCCCCTTGGTGGCTCAAGCTCAATTTTGACGATGCGTCCAAAGGCAATCCTGGTGAACCGAGTTGTGGTGGAGTGATTTAGGATGACAGAGAAAAAATAATTTTGGCCTATGTAAAAAGGTTTGGAATCCAATAAAATAATTTTGTAGGGGCTCGCATAGCCTTCCATGGCATCCAAATGGCCCTATAATCCAACATCCAGTATTTGATCATTGAAGGTGACTCTCTAAACATAATAAACTACATAAAAGGGGTCTCGAATCCACCCTGGAATGTGGGGCCACTTATTCAAGAAACCATATTCCACCTAAGGGCGATCAACAACATGTGTACATGGAAGGCAATAAAGTTTTTGATGCCATGGCCAATTTTGGGTTAGCAGTTTAGTCCTTCTCGATGTGGCAAGAAGATCTTGCTCAATGCATCGTCAATTCTTACCACGAACTTGCAACTGCCACCAATGACTAGCACCACGACTTCAAGGACCTTCCTACCCCACCACATAAGGTATGTCATTGGACCTTACTACACCATAGTGCCAAGGTGGCATCTTGATATCCATTGTTGTGTGAGAAGAGGTGGCAGACACTCATACCCAAGAGTCATTCTTGTCATTCCTCGGGCTGGCAACTCTCGGTGTAGTGGCCATTGTAAAGTGGTCATTTCCCACCAACTTAGCGGTGGTTTTCCCAATAGCAACGCCAACACCATCCATTGGAAATGTGCGCATGGACAAAGAGCAAAGGAAAAGCACCACAAAAAATGTGATCCCTTTCACGTGTGTGGACCGATTCATATAGGGACTTCCACCTCATGTCATGATGCTGACTACGTAGAGCACGATGATAGACTTGTTAGTCTCATGCCCAATATGGATCCCAACATGGCATATGATGCCCTCATGGCTCATCAATAGATGAATGTAGCATATGTGGTAGGCCTCCTGTGGTACACCTTGTCCATTTTTAAAACTTCCAACTACTTCCGCCAACATTTCCCCCCGCTCTGACCACATCTGATTTGGTGCATGTTTACCATACGAACCAAATCATTCCTCAAAATCAATTGGGTCATGCTTCAAGAGATCTCACGCCCAATGAGTCCAATCAACGACGTCAAATAAGTCCAAAGGCTGAGCATATCAACATGAACTAGTTCTAGCTATTAGAAGGAAGACTTTTAGTATGCTAGGTTGTAGAGAGAAATAGAGTACTCATCAGGTGGCATGAAGTATTTTCTCTAGAGTGGGGAATAATGGTGTTGCTCGAGCCCGACCAGTTGCAACTCAACCCTATGGTCGAAGAGATTCTGGCGGCCTGCGAACTATTAAACTTCTTGAAGAATTTCAGTGGCCATGATCCTGATATATCCCATGAATTTGTCCAGACCTGGGATAATGTCACTGTATCTCTAAGAGGATTAACCTTCGCTATTACCATCGACATGTTGGCAAAAATCATCAAGCTCTCGAATGAAGGAGATATTTTCTATAGGGACAAGCATTATATGGCTAGTGAATTGATGCTTCTTAGAGAGAAAGGGAATTTGTTAACTAAGAAGGACAATGGTTACGTTAGGGAAGGGCTTCCCCCACCATGAAATCAGGTTATGGTACCTGTAATGCAGTATTTTACAGTGGATGAGTCGATGTCACCCCTTCATAGTTTCCATGTGGTGTTTCTCAATTTTCTTAAAGACTTCAAGAAAATGAATATTTTGGAGTACCTATACCCGTCGATGGAGATTTTTGTTGATAGTGTTAGGCAAGGAAAATCCACTTACCTCAAGAACTAGGGCCTCCACTACATCATCTACAAGTTTGTAATTTAGAACCCTGACCAACACGCTTTATAGCAGGAGAGACCGGACGATGACCCTAAACTCGTTCTCGCACCCTTGGCAATTTTGGATGGTGCTCAGGAAGCTATGTCGGTTGAAACGGACATTGGTACTCCAAGTAGAGCTTACCATCCAAGGGGATTGCCCCCTGTAGGGCCTTTTGGAACCCCCATGCGATGCTCTTTTCGGGTTAAAAATGTAAATGATAAATCGAGCCCATCCCCTTCTCGCAAGAGCCATAGGACTATGTCTGTTCCATCTCTAGGATCCCGTTTTATCTAGCAAATGGGAGACGTGGACCAGATTACCGATCTAGAAGACATAGTCACCTTGGCCACCTAAATTCTTCTCAGAGCGAGTAAGATTATAACCCTAATGCATGAGCAGAAGAACACCATCTCTATGGAGGATGACCCCAAGTTGGACGAGGATTATGTCCCATAATGAAAAGATGATCCCAAATGGTCCCTTCATAGGATTGTCCCATTTTGATGACCGAGATTATCCCTGTGCTCTCTCTGCGTTTTCTAGTTTTCCTTTTGTGCCTGCGGGCCGTTATTGTAATAGGGGTTTCTTCTTTGTTTCTGGTGTATGGACTCCGCATATGGTCCACTTTTGACTTGTCCGATAGAGAGTTGAACCTTCACGGGATCCTATCTATAACATGTTTAGAAGGTTTTGGGTCCCTTTGAAAACCTATTATCAATAAAAAAAAAATCAAGTTGATTGAAATGTAGCATTTTCATAAAGATTGATTGAGATGTAACATTTTCTTAAAAGTAACCTAAATATCAATAAAAAATTTAAACCGTCCCAAAAATTTCAAAGTAATTTTTGTTTAAATTCGAGGCCTGCTTGGTACTGGATGTAAACCAAGTTAATGTCCAGAAAAAATGCATAAAATTCGAGGCCTGATTGGTACTGGATGTAAACAAAGTTAATGTCCGGAAAAAATGCATATAGTGTCTTTGAGCAACTAAGGAGAGAGAAAAGAAGAGTACAACCGCCATTAATATCACCGTTTGCCATTCTATTGTTTTTTATTTTTATCCATTTATTGGATAAATTTAGAAAATGATCCCATCAGTCAACTTTATGTTGCCGACACATTTTTTCCAGTTGAATAATGACAACTAATAAATTTAGAAAATGATCCCATCAGTCAACTTTATGTTGCCGACATTTTTCCCAGTTGAATAATGACAGATAAAAGGATAAGGGTGGATAAGTCTGGATAAATCCGTTATTGTCTTAGTATAATTTTCTAGATAGATAATTAGTAATCCTTTAACTTTATGTTGCCGACACATTTTTTCCAGTTGAATAATGACACCTAGAAGGATAAGGGTGGATAAGTCTGCATAAATCTGTTATTGTCTTAGTATAATTTTCTAAATAGATAATTAGAAATCTTTTATTGTCTTATTATAATTTTCTAGATAGATAATTAGTAATCCTTTATTTTCTTAGTATAAGTTGGTTGTTTGTTAGTAAATTATCCTAATACACATGTCGGAGATTTATTTAAAGTAATGTTTTGTATTAAATTCATTTAGTAAAGGTAATAGTCCATGTTTAATTTTGAGTATGTGTCAGACTTACGGTGACTATACACCTCTCATCTCATACTGGACGACAATAACAATAAGACCAATAAACTATTGGAAACAATCCTTGTGATTTGAACCCACGCTTATTAATTGTTAAAAATAATAACTATATAACAAATATATATATATATAGATATAGATCACAGTCAACCTGCTTAGATTCAGCTATGAACACAATAAAGTTGTATCAAATATTTTAAATATCTTATGTGGGCCATACGATCCATCTAAAGTTTAAATCAGTTGCACTTCATTTAAGTATGCCAGCAACCATCTATCATGATCGATGTTCAAAGGAGAAAATATGAGTAAGTTTTCGATGGTGAAAAGTTTCACCTTTACAAGCCAAATTTACCGTTTTACGGTGAGGAATGACCGATGTAATCAACATGAAATCTTTACTATCAATAACAAAATCCAAACATCATTAAATCAACTTAAAATGGTTTGGAACTATACGCTCCATTACCATCCAACAACATATTATTTTCTTTTATCCGTTTGTGTGGGGTTTACAGGTATGAGGAATGACCGATGTAATCAACATGAAATCTTTACTATCAATAACAAAATCCAAACATCATTAAATCAACTTAAAATGGTTTGGAACTATACGCTCCATTACCATCCAACAACATATTATTTTCTTTTATCCGTTTGTGTGGGGTTTACAGGTATTTTGGGGTTCGACATCACTACAAATCTATATAAAAAATAGTGATTTAGAAAAAAATTATAATTTTAAGATTAATTAATATTATATGTATATATTTTAAAAAATGTTGTTAAAAAAATTAAGATTAATTAATATTATATGTATATATTTATAAAAAGTATTGATATAAAAAATTAATTTTTAAAATCATTTAGTATTATATATATTTATTTTAGCTTTAGGTTTATTTTATATGGAAAGAGAGGTTATAATATATTTTTTTAAAATTTATTATATATCTATATATATAGAAAGAGAGAGAGGTATTTTGGGGTTCGACATCACTACAAATCTATATAAAAAATAGTGATTTAGAAAAAAAATTATAATTTTTAAGATTAATTAATATTATATGTATATATTTATAAAAAGTATTCATATTAAAAATGTAATTTTTTAAATCATTTAGTATTATATATATTTATTTTAGCTTTAGGTTTATTTTATATGGAAAGAAAGGTTATAATATATATATTTTTAATTTATTTATATATATATATATATATATATATATATATATATATATATATATATATATATATTTTTTTTTAGATTTAAATGGTTAAGTGCACTTGAACTCACCCAAATTAAGAAACCTCTATTATTATATATATATATATATATATATATATATATATATATATATATATATATATATATATATATATATGGATACACATAAGATGAGGGTAGGGTGGGGAGCAAGTACAGATATAGCACACAAGTGCGGAACTTGTGTGTTGTACTTGCTCCCCACCCCCACCCTCACCCTCACACAAGTGCTGCACTTGTGTGCTGTACTTGCTCTCCACTCGCAGCACTTGTGTGTTGTACTTGCTCTCCACCCCCACCCTCACACAAGTGCTGCACTTGTGTGCTCGTACTTGCTCCCCACCGCCACCCTCACACAAGTGCAAAGACTTGTGTGGAGTATATATGGATACACACAAGATGAGGGTGGGGGTGATGAGGGTGGGGGTGGGGAGCAAGTACGACACAAGTGCAGACTGTGTGGAGTATATATGATACACCAAATAGGGTGGCACAGCACACTTGTGTGCCGTACTTGCTCCCCACCCCCACCATCATCTTGTGTGTATCCATATATATATTTATATATGGATACACACAAGATGATGGTGGGGGTGGGGAGTAAGTACACACACAAGTGCTGCACTTGTGTGCTCTACTTACTCCCCACCCCCACCCTCATCTTGTGTGTATCCATATATAAATATATATATGGATACACACAAGATGATGGTGGGGGTGGGGAGCAAGTACAGCACACAAGTGCAGCACTTGTGTGCTGTACTTGCTCCCCACCCCCACCATCATCTTGTGTGTATCCATATATAAATAGCTCCCCACCCCCACCCACATCTTGTGTGTATCCATATATATACCCTCATCTTGTGTGTATCCATATATATATATATATGGATACACACAAGTGAGGGTGGGGGTGGGGAGCAAGTACAACACACAAGTGTTGCACTTGTGTGTTGTACTTGCTCCCCACTCCCCACCATCACACAAGTGCTGCACTTGTGTGTTGTACTTACTCCCCACCCCCACCCTCATCTTATGTGTATCCATATATATATATATATATATGCTGCACTTGTGTGATGTACTTTCTCCTCACCCCCACCCTCATCTTATGTGTATCCATATATATATATGGATACACATAAGATGAGGGTGGGGGTGGGGAGCAAGTAGTTATATTTTTTTTTATGAATTTAGATGTTTGATCTGTTACTTAATTTTATATTAAAAAATATTATTAAATAGTAAGCTTTATTATAAAGAAAAATTTGGGGGTTGTATGTCTTGTAGTATTAATTTTTTGGGTTTTCATCTACGAGATCCAAGTTCAAACCACGACCACTCATAAAAACCTGTGTTTTACCCTGAAATTTTGAGTTGTAAACTTACAACAGTGGGAAGGGATTTGACATCTTTTTAAGAGGTTTAGGGTTCAAATCTCACTTAATATAAGGTTATAAAGTAGCACTCATGTGTTTTTCAATTGGATGTCTGAGTTCAGACGGGTTAGCGTTTATAGAGACAACATCCAATGGTGTTACCTATTTTCCTATGCATACAAAAAACAAATAGAGTTTTATGGGTACATAGATGCAACGTATACATGATGAATTATTTGATGCAAGCACCACAACTTGGTTAAGTAGGTTTGAAGTTTTGTTCAAGATTATGTAAATTTTATTTAAAATTAAATAATTTTTTTTTTCAATATTAAAAACTTTTAATAGTAAAAATTTAAAATCTGGTCATAAATGACCTTAAATTCATAAGTTAATTTCCTCTAAAAACGTAAGTTTGAATTTTATAAAAGGATACATTAAATTACTATGTGATCATGATATACTATGGATGGAATCCATTTCAATTTCATACAATTAATTAACTAAATAATACTATCAAGACTCTATAATTAAGCATACTTGGACCATAATAGTATTGGGATGGGTGACTTGATGTCTTAAAAAACTAAGAAGATTCATAAAATAAAATTAGGTCTAAGGGCCTAGTTTAGTGGTCAAAACACTTGTTCAAGCGCAAAGACAACAATTCTAATTCCTCAAGCCTTGTAGTACCAGAGGTCCAATAATTACCTTAAAAGGTTTACTTCACACAATTGAGGTTAATAGTTAGCTTAAAAGGTTTACTCCACACAACTGAGGTTAATAGTTACCTTAAAAGGTTTACTCCACAAATCGGTTACGTTAAAAAAATCTACCTAATATAATTAGAGGTCATAATGGTAGCAAGTAGTTGGATTCGAATCCAATTTTAAGGAGTTACCGATTCCTCTAATATAATAAAAAAATAAAAATAAATCTTTATCAAATGATATTAGTTTAAATTCTTTAAAATATTTTCTTTTGGTTGATAGGATAGTTGGTTACAACCACAAATTTTTAGTAGCTAAAAATCGTAGGGTTCAAATCAGAGGGCATCGAACAAAACCTATTCCACCTAGACCACTGGATGCTCATCAATCTGGTTTTGTGTGAACTCAGAGGATTTAGATCAGAATACTATCTTTGCAATAGAATTCCCCAATGTGTGAACATGGGTCTCTTTTTGGTAAGTGCCTAGCCAAACTAGCACTTGCCAATTCACCTAACCCTTGTGGGTTAAATGCTTAAAATTATAGATTTAATGAAAATACTTAGGTTTTAGTCTTCTAAGTGATAAATACTTGAGATACCATTATAATAACCAACATATGATTTATTGAGATACCATTATAATAATCAACATATGGTTTATTGAGATACCATTATAATAACAAGTGTATGGTTTATTGAGATACCATTATAATAACAAAGATATTATTATAATTTTATGATGATAAAATGCTTGTTTAAATTACATATAACTCATGAAAAATTAAATATTTAATTTTTATATTATTTAGAGTTAATCTAAAATAAAATCAACTAAATTAACATTAAACGAAATCTTATAAATTAAATTAACTAAAAATATCATACATCCTTATCTCACATTCAAATTTTGATTAAAAATATCTGGACGAAAGAATTATAAAAGAAAAAAATTTCATTTCACTTTGAAAAGACACTTGCTTGATGAATTTCTTATAATTTTATTTAAATTTACTCAGACATGTTAAAGAATTAACATGATATGACTCTTGTAATTAAAATATAAGTAAAGCAAGGATATAATAAACAACATCGATGCCATTTTTCATTCACAAAGTTATGATAAAATATTTTGATAGATTTCATCATATATCCTTTTAATGTGATTTATATGATATTTTAAAAAATAATGATAAATAAATTAAAAAGCATTTTAGATTGTTTTTTTATAGGAGGGAGTTTGTTTTTATATAGGGAAGAGCTGAGGAGGTGAGGTATAGTCATTGTGAACAAAGCACTTACATATTAAAAAATTATTCTCATCAAGTTGGCATTAATGAATTATATGTTGTTATGACAAGGTTTCAAAATATTCTTATTTTGCTTAAAATATCTTATTGACTATCATCCCATGGTCTTTGTCAAGTTGATCAATTATTTTATTATCTTTTGGTTATTCTTGTCCAGGTTTTAGGAAGAGCTCTCTCAAAAGAATAATAGGAAAGCAATATCAAAGATATAGTTTGTTGATGACACTTTTTTAGGTCATCCCTTAGTTAGTGAGGCCATGGATTTTAAATTATTATTATTATGTTAGGAAATGGTTTATGGAAAATATTTAATATGATCAACTTTATGATATTTTTATCAATACTTTCTTTGATTTAATGAATTGTTAGAAGGATTTTAGGTTCAAAAGTAAAAAAAAAAATTACTATTAGCACATATAAAAGAAAAGAGACTTGGGGTCCAATTTTGGATAGAATGAAATCTTGTCTAGCTAGTTAAAATTTAAGTTCCTGGACATGGATGGAAGACATCAATTCATAAAGGATTCATAGAAACCTATTTTTATACATATAAGAAAAAAATAAGAAAATTTAAATTATATTTTCTTTGAAAATGTGAGAATATTGTATATTTCTCTTTGCAAATGAGATAAGTTTTATAGAGAAAATAAAACTAGAGAGATATACCTGTGAAATTGTATATACAAAAGTTTCAAAACATGGTTAAAGATTACTCAATTTATGAGAAAATTGCTATGAAAAAATATTTTTTTGTCAAAAATATATATGTTTAAAAAATGTAATGGAATTGTTAAGGTATAATTTTGAAAACATATAACTTCATATTGAAGTTTGATATTATCACAAAAATATTAGCTAGTTAGGCAATGAGAGTGGAGTCTTTGATAATTGATCGAAGCCTTATCCTCTTATTTATGGTTCTAAATGATGCCATTAGCTTAGGCTTGGTTGGCTAGTGGAGGTCCAAAAGCCAAAAATTATATGTGTGAGAGAGAGCATCAATTCCACATCTTAGATATTTATTAACATTTTTGTTGTGAGAAAAATCCTCAAATAAAAAGTAGATAAAATCCAAAATATGATTCAAGAGTTTTATTTCCCTATTTTCTATGAAATATAGAATTGGTTTTGAATATATCAAAATATCGTAGATACTTTTTAAAGCTAGGATATCCCTTAAAATTGTATTTGATCATTTGAGTCTCTCATTAAGGCCTCAACATTCCTCTCATTAACAATCCAAAGTAATACTCTTACAAGTGATAGTTTTCTAATAAGTGGATACTATGGACCTTTTAGATGTGTGTTGTTTAAGGATGAGCTAGAAACATCATACCATATATTTATTCTTATTGTTTTTGAAAATGTTTGGGGATACTTAAAAACAATCTATTAGGCTTCTATATCAATAATAATTGAGTTGATAAAATTTTGAAAATTTTATATCAAAATATTAAGTATGAAGAAAGATGTGCTATCCACTTTTTAATAATATTTGAATATACATTGAGTGAACCATGAAAAATTTATCTTAGGTGTTTCCTTGGAGATAACAAAAGAAAAATTCTCCCCACCCACTCAAAACTATAAGGGGCTTTAACAAATAACTACACATAAGCTAGGGCACTACTTGCAAAAATCAAGATAGTCATGGGACAACTATGAATATATATTTGAGTTTATATATATATATATATATGTTAAAAATAATCACAGTTAGATTGATAATAACATTATTTTTTTATATCCATTAATTATTGATAACTGTAGTATCTTGAAAATTTTATTATGTTTAAAAAAATAGCTAAAATGTTAATATGTTAAAATATATATATATATATATATATATATATATATATATATATATATATATATATTTATTTATATTAAAAATAATCACGATTAGATTGATAATAACATTATTTTTTTATATCCATCAATTATTGATAACTATAGTATCTTGAAAATTTTATTATGTTTAAAAAAAGAGCTAAAATGTTAATATGTTAAAAAAAATAGCTAACTAAAGGAGATTCTATCTTTTTAATGAACATTATATTAACACTATGAAAGAGAAAAAAATATCTTTAATAGAAAGACAAGCTAGATATAATCTAATAAACCTAATAGAAAAAATAACATTCTTTTGGTTTTGATGGAAATGACCCCAATAAAAGCTTCATATAACATATTTAAAAAATATATATATATTGCTCCACATTAAACATTAAGGAAAGTTGGAAAGTAGTTGTTTAAGTCTAAAAGCCTTGATGCACACAAATTTATTTCTTTTATTTTATAATATGATTAAGATTTATTTTGATGAACACATACACACCCCCTCACACACCCAAGGTTTGAACCTTGGACTTACCCCTCACACACTCACCCATGCCATGGGAACCTTGGACCTCTCCAAAAAGAACCAAAGCCTAAACCCTAAAACGCACCCCCTCACACACTCACCTATGCCACGGGAACCTTGGACCTCTCCAAGAAAAACCAAAACCTAAACCCTAAACTGTTGAGTTGTCCCCCAATATGATTAAATTTTTTAAAAACATATCAATTAAAATTAAGAATAAGCTTGAAAATTTGAACTTATATGTTTTCAATTATATAATAATCTTATCTATTTTGTTGTTCACATTTATTTGATATAAGCAGAAGACAATTATATTAAACTTATATTGACTTTTTTGTATGTTAAGGAAATCAACATGCCTTCTAAAACTCTCAATAACTGGAGAGTTTTAACTACCCACTTGCTCTCCAACTCCTCTACATGTTGCAGATATGTTGTATATAAAAAGGTTCTTCATCAAAAAAATATATATATAATTTTTTAAATTTCTTTTAAGTTAAATATTTGATTTGTGATTAATATACATTAAAAAGAGGCATGATTTTGATAGAGCATGTGTATATCCATTATGTTTCATTTAGTTTAGACATCGTTGTAGAACTAACGTTAAAAGAGAACGTATAATCCTATTTTCTTTATTATTAACTCAATTAAATCTTAACAACTATAAATTTTTATAAATTTATTATTATTATAAAAAATTTATTAATAAATTTTATATAATATATTTTAAAAAAATTAATTAATTTTAAAATTTATTTGGATGCCTTTCCTTCATAATCCCGGTTTTATATATACAACCACAACTATTTCTGCATTCCTTGAGATGTTACAACTTTATGTAATAATTCGTGAATTGCTGAAGTGGTACCGAAGGCCTTAGCACATACGAAATGCTATTTACATTAACAATATTGGCCTTGACGTCCATATACCAAAGGAATCTTTTCACTTCCTAACAGAGAAAATGAAAGGGGTCTCTCAGTGTCCGGCCGAGGGGGTCCGCTTTATTTAACTCTTCTTCCCTTCAGAAAAGGACTCCTTTCAAGATCAAAATTCTTCATTAATTGATTGATAGGCTCCATCCTGACCGCTACAACCATACACGTCGCATTTATTTCACACTTCCTCTCAAATCGAATGCTCATATGATTTAATTTCCCTTCACCAAAGAGTATAGTTATCTCAATTTACACCCTTTGCTCCAAGTAATTCCTCTCCTTGAGCATTGCAGGTCTAGCGTAGGGAGGAATCATGAACTTGAAGGTCGGGGTGATTATGGGATTTTCTCTTCTGTGTTTTTATTATTGGTTTGGGCCTGTTAATGGGGCGGCTGCGCCCCCTACTAAGCAGGTGTGCAGTCCAGTATTGTTGATGCATTGCGTCGGCTCTCAGAAGAGCCATCCCTCTACTACATGTTGTACATCTCTGAGAAGTTTTTCTGAGGATAAGTGTTTCTGCACTCGTCTTCGTCAAGGCGTGGTGGACGCTAACACTTACATTCCAATCGCTCAAGCTTGCGGCATCCCAACTAATTCTACCAGCAAATGTAAAGGGTATTTATTTTTTTAAATGATGTCAAGTACAGGGAAGGGATTTTATTGACCTCTTCATAACAAATATTGTAGTTCATGTCGAAACTTTGTGATTTAAGATAAACCCCTTTGAAAAGGTACTCAAACTTGTTTCAACAAGTAATATATACAGTTCATTAGTTTGGAAGTTTAAAGTATGATATCGTTGGCAGTCTAGGACAAATGAAATAATCAATCGAGCTAGCACTAAGGGATTAAAAGATTTGGTTTGTATATAGGTTTTACAGAATAGAAATAATGCACCTGATTTCTACACTTTTCTTGTAAATTCAATGCAGATAAAAGCTGTGACAGATATTGTAGACAAAAATGGTGGAAGGAGGTCTGTCAAGATCAAGATCTGTGGATGTGGAGTGGAGTGATAGAGAATAAAACAATGAATGTAAAGGGGATATGTATAGAAATACGAACGCAGGTAGATCTGTCTGATAAAAGTTAATACTAGTACTTTTTGTTCCCTTTCCATTTGATTTTTTTTTGTGTGTTGGTTTTGAAGAGCAATTGCAGGATTATCTTAAAAGAATTGAGAGCTCAGGTACAAAATACAGTAATGAAGCTATAGTTATGTGCAGAAATTTAATTTCGAGTTCAGGTTTCCTTGCATAAACACTATGTTTCATAGCGCCACACGTGAATGTAAGCGGTGTACGCAACTGCCAGAGCTCTGTTCTTTTAACTTCGTAATGTTTAGTACCACAAGTAAACCATGTACTGTATCAGTTATTGAGATTTAACTAATTTTAATTAATACTATTTAAAAACTATCAAAACATATTATGATTTTTTTTATAGAATTTATATCTTAGTGGTATGTTTTTGGATTTTTATTTAGAATATGTTTTTAATTTTTATAGAATTTAAGTTTAAATCACAAAACAAGGGATTATACCCTTTCAAAAACTTGTACTTTCCTCTAAACTCTTTTTTTTTATCTCTTTTGGGATATAGTAGCGGTATATCATTGGGTTTTCGTCTAGGAGACCCAAGTTCAAACCCCTACAAAAGGAAACCATGTTTTACTCTAAAAATTTTAAAGTCTTGACAAGGATGGTATGTCTTTTGGTTCTTATCTAAGAGATCCTAGTTCAAATCGGAAAAGGATCCTTTCAAAAATCCATGCTTTACCCTAAAATTTTATTTAAAAAAAATAAGTCAATTGATAGGAACAAAATGCTTGCTAATAAACTACCCCATTCAATTCCCTGAATGGTTAGATCTTTTAACTTCTTGTTGACAAAAAAAAAATAACTAACATCTAAAGGATCTAACTATTGGGCTTTGGCTCTTCTTCATGAGCTCTTAAGTTTAAACTGCTCCTGACTATGTGTTAAGTTCCTTATTGATAACTTCAGCTCTCCTTTTATGAAAAATCATGGTAAGATGAGAATACCCAACCTTATCTATTGTAAAATTTATCTTACTAATCAAATTAAAAAAAAAAAATTAAAAACTTACATTTGAACATCTAAAAGAATATACCTCTTTACAATGAAGATATAGAAGAGAAAAAGGGTTTGACAACGAGGTTGCAGTACCTCTGGAAAAGTTCTTATGAAGCGAATTTACCACTGGTAATTCGGATTTGATGTTTATTGTTGATGTTTACTGTTATCTTTAATTTACAAATCTCCATTGCGATTTGATGTTTACTGTTATCTTTAATTTACAACTCTACATTACGATTTGACTTTTACTGTTATCTTTAATTTATCTTTTTAGGTTTGCTCTTTCCGTGGTTAAAGGGACCTGCACGAAGATTCCCTTATAAAAAGACAAAGCGTCGGTCTCGTGCCATAAAATCAAGACCATAAGCAGTTCGTTTTTTAATTTTTATTTTAATTTTATATAAGACGAACTGCTTATGGTCCATCCCCATCTAGCTGAACTTCGAATTTCGAGCCCATTAAAACTCGAGTAACCAATCGACAAACACTCAGGTAATAGCCCATCCCCGTTTAGGTAAGTTAGACCCAACCCCTGAGGGCATTGGAATGGGCAAACACTCAGTAGCTACAATCTAGCCCATCCTAGTCTAGCTAGATCCCAACTCTAGATGACATTCAAACTAGAGCAACAAACCGAGAAACACTCAACTGCTACCATCCAGCCCATCCCCGTCTAGGTATGCTGAACTCAACCCTCAAGGGCATTCAAACGAGTAAACACTCAACAACTATCATCCATCCCATCCTTATCTAGTTGGACCCGACTCTTGAGGGAATTTGAATTGGGGTAGATAATCGACAAACACTCAGCTACTACCATCCAACCCACTTGTCTAGTTGAACCTTGACATTCTCAAGGGCATTCGAATTGGGGCAGCCAACTGACAAACACTCAGCTGCTACCATCCAATCTATCCTCATCTGGGCATACTAGACCAAAAAACACTCAACTGCTACTAACTACTACCATTCAGAACATTCCTATCTAGCGAGGCTAGACCCAATCCTTGAGGGAATTCAAACTGGGACAACCAATTGATAAACACTCAACTGCTACCATCCAACCCATCCTCATCTAGTATGTTGGACCCTCGACCCTCAAGGGTATTCAAATTAGAATATGCAACCAACAAACACTCAACTACTACCATCCAAGCCATCCTTGTCTAGGTACTTTGGACCTTGACCCAATAGGGCATTCGAATTAGGGCAACCAAGACCCTCAAGGGCATTCAAACTTGGGAAACCAATTGACAAATACTTAGTTTCTACTATTCAGCTCATCCTTGTCTAGGTACATTGAACCCCTAACCCTTGAGGGCATTTGAACTGGGGCAGCTACTCAGTTGTTACCATCTAAGTATGTTGTGGTTTGAACCTTGAATCTTTCCAAAGAAAAATCAATGCCCTAACCATTATTTTGTCCTTATTAAACTGTGTATTTTGGTTTTTACCTTTAAAACTATAAATTGTTATTACTCAAAATTATAAACTTCGTTAAAATAGAACATCAAAAATAAAACTTAATAGCCATGCATCTTAGAAGGTTACCTTTAGAGGGTGTTTATCCTTGGGTATTTTAGATATATCGTATTTATTTTTAATAAATTAAACATGTTTTTTTTGTCATCAAAAGATTATATTTGTTTTAAAACATGTTTAACTTGTTTTTATATTTAATTTAATTTTTTTTTTTTTCTATCAAATTTATTTATTTTTTCTTAAAATGATATTTTTCATAATTTCACATCATTTTAATTAAGAGATAACATCTCATTTAACCAGTTGACTTTTAAAATTAAAATTTCACCAAAATGAAGATCAACATCACTATTGGTTAGATTATTAGATACTTAATTTTGTTCTTTATAGATATGCTCACATTTGTAAGAGATTACCTCATGATAATAGCTGATGAATATAAAAAATATTGTTATTTTTTTACTCAATCCCCACAACCATTTTTGTTGATGGCATTAATGTGAATTTGTGAATCCCTCATATTTCCATATTTTTTCAATTATAATTTTAATGTTATAAGAAGTTCCCTAGCATCTATATAGTTAGTTGAAGTTCCACATGATTATGAGTAAGTGACCAAAATTTTTTCTTAATTATTTTGAAATAAATTACCTTCATCAAGTTTTCCCAAATTTCCTTTGGAAGCATCATCAAAATTAATTTTGATAAACCCAATTTGAGATGGAAGCAAATCCTATGGTTTAATGGCATTGTTGTAGATGAATCTTCTATGTATATTCAAATATTGTAATAAATTGGCTAGTACCTATTTTTCCATGCTTGAGACTTCCCATGATGAGCATCATATCTATAAAAAAATATATTCCAAACTTGGGCATGATTTTGAGATTTATTTTTAATTTTTTTACTATTCCTTTCAAGCCATAAATTCCAACAAACAATGACAAGATCAATCCTCCACTGAATGCATAATGCTTTAGCTTTGAAATAATTAATTGAACATTTCATCAACTTTTTTAATGTTGATGGAGTTGCCTAATATATTCTTCTATTTTTTAAAAGTAACCCTAAATAGTGTGAGCAAAGGGACAATAAAGAAGTAAATGGTTTGATTTTTCTAAATCCTTCTCATACAAGGCACATCTGAAAGGTCCATGGTATCCTTTTCTTTGTAGGCCCCTACAAAAATCTTACTTTGAACTTCTAATGAAAAGAATGTTCAGGACTTAGGGAGATTCTCTACTGACTAAACATTCTTCCAAAGAAAATATTTGGGAGTAGAAAATTTTGATTACTCTAAATCCTCATATTTCATGTAAAAATATGCAAATATATCTCTTGAAGTAGCTTTTGAAGCTCATTTGCAATTTGTTTGAGTTCATCTCTTTTGACTAGGTTACTAATAGAAATTTGTAATATGGAGTTGTTGCTTAGATTAATTTAACCTTTGACCTTTGGATTGTTACAAGTTAGAAATCCCCAAGCCAATGGTTGTCATTTTGAATTAAATATAAGAGGATAAGGATTCAGTCAATCATTAAACCAAAATTTTACATAATTCCCCTCTTTGACTGATCATCTAATATGTTTCTTTATCAATTGTAAACTATTTTATAAGATCTTCCATATTGGTGATCTTGGGCAGGGTTCGTTTCCTAAATAATTTCATTGCATCAAGAGAACCTATATATTTTTTTAAGTAACATGTTTTCTCAACTCTTTCCTCGACCTCTGAATAATATTAACCCAAGTTTAGCTCTTGAGATCAAACTCATAAGTTTATATTTATGCAAGAATGCCCCTCCAATATTCTTTTGTTTACAAACCCTATCCCTATTACAAAGAATAAACATAAAATTTTCCTCACATCCTTTCCAAAGAAAGTCTTTTTGAAGTCTATCAATTGAAAATCATATATCTATAAACAATCTCAAAGGTTACATCATATAAATAGGGATGGATGACAGTGCATATTTGTGTCAACAAAGTGAATGTGATTCCCATTATCAATCAAAGTATAAATAATACAAATGATCCTTAGAATAGCTTGTTGATTACGGAGCTAACGAGATGTGAATAGGAGTAGTTATAACATTGTTATAACAATACTAACGGTCTTCTAAATAACATAATAAACCTAACACATATTCTAACATCCCCCTTATTACATTATTTGGGTAATAATATAAGTACTAGCTACACTATCATCCCCCCATACAACAATATTTAGGTAAAGTATATAACTACCCCAATACAGTGAAGAAGAAGAAGAAGATGAAAAATGAAAGAATGGTGGTTCGTGCTTTGTCTTTGGCTCTGGATCTGGATCTAAGTGTACCTTTGGATTTGTACCTCCGGTTCTATATTTGGATCTGCTTGTGAATCTACCTCTAGATCATTGCCTTTGGATGTACCTGTAGATATGCCTCTAGAACTTTGTCTCTGGTTCTATCTATAGGTCTGTCTCTGGGTCATTATCTTTGGGACTGCCACTCGATCTGTCACTGGATTTGCCTCGAGGTCTAACATAGGTTTTACCTTTTCGATAGAAGCCATACAACATTGCTTTCATCATGGTCCATTGTGTGTGATTTGTCCATCCATAATCTATATGAACCTTGTTGGCTATTTTCACTTTGTATCAAAAACTTGAAGAAGAATGATTCGTACATCCACAAAAATCATAAGGATGTAATTTCCAACATCTAGTTGCAACATTTCATGTCTTTCCACAATGACTGCAACAATGCTTTTTAGGAGATGTAGGAGATTTAGGTTTTACAAACATGGAATTACTGGTACTTGCATGTCCAGTATAGCCAAGGCCTTCATTCTTTGCCCTAACATTTAGCATTATTGGAGTTTTAATGCCCTGTTCATGTTTACTTAATATCTCACCATTGAATCCCATTTTCTTCATCAGTTTGGATCCATATCATTTGGTGTGTTTTTCAAAACACCTAATTTCATCATCTTCATCAATGTTTTTAACAATATGGCATTTGTCACTATTGATGAGATTATGGAGTTATTTTTTAGGAGGTTCAATGTTTAAGTCACTAGTGTCACAAGCAAAATCTACTACTATGATGAGATCACCTGTGCTACAACTGATATCTACCATAGAAGGTAGGAGGTTGCATGTATCACAACAAGCATTGGCCATCATGGGCTCAAGGTCACATGTGTCACAACAAGCATTCACCACCATGGGCTAAAGGTCACTTGTGTCACTACAAGCATCGACCATTAGGGGTTTGACCTATGTTTCCTCACTAATGTCCCTTTTCTCTTTATGTTGTGCAATATCAAGAGCATAAAATTACATGTATATTCCCATTACAACAATAATATGGATTAGAACACCATTTTTTTGCATATCTTCACAAGATGCAGAATCATTGATTATGGCATCTACACCATTCCGTAGTGTGATAAATGTGCCATATTCATAAAAATCCATCCCATCCATGAATGGAGAAAAGTATGGACTTTTAACTAATTTAGAAACATCATTTGGTTTTGGGATATTTTTCTTCTTTGATCTACCCATTCTTAAGGTGTTAGTATCTGCCAAAAATGCACCTTTTACAATAAATTTTGCAAAAAATAATTTGACTAAGGTGTCGATCACTGCAAAAAATGCACCCTTATAAGTCTTTCCCCTTATTTTTGCAAAATTATATCTCCCCTTTTTGGAGATAAAAAATTTATCTGTCCTTAACACACAAAACAAATGCTTGCCTTCTTAGACAAATGTCAAAAAATTGCAACAATAAAATATCCCCCTTCGTATTTCAAGAACTCCAAAAACAAGAATGTGCTATTGATGAAGTCTAAAAACGTTTGTGTGGGATAACTTATGTTTGATAGACAATTTGTCAAATGCACTTAATTTTACAATAAATATGATTTAAAAAAAAAATCCCCCCTTGAGTTTGCAAAATATAAGATGAAATGTGTGTTTTAGGGGACAAAGGTATGGAAAAAAATTTAATTTGAAAACAAAAGTTTGATTGGAATAAAAATAATTTGTAATTTAATTAAATATAAAACAAGTTTCTTAAATTATAAAATAATATAATTAAGAAATTTTATATTTAATTAAAGAACAAAAAATAAAATCATTAAAACCAAAACAAATGCTAACAAAAAAAAACTTTAATCAAAAAACAAATACCTTTTTATGGTCAAGGGGGATTGAATCCCTGACTTCACGATTGGGAAATCGTAGCATCTAGCCTCCTACCAACCTGGATAGCATCATCTGTGGAAAGGATAGGAGACTAGCTCCTATTTCAAAACTCAGCGGTCCCGGATTGACTTCACCAAGTGGGGTCGTCGCTCCTGGTCCACTTGGGCAATTTGATGGTTGCAACCTAGACATTTGTTAGGCCTACACCTACATCATATGGACCAGAGACCCTAAGCGATGGCTTGGCAGTTAGATATGACCATACACTGATCACAAGTCTACATGGCAGCGAGCAATGAACTTGATAGGTGAATACCCTAGACCTACGTGCCCTAGATCTACCTAGCTAGGATTCAACCAATCGATGCACATCTGACAGAGGACAATGTTGGAGGTGGACAATACCACGGACTCCAAGGACATAGATCTAACCCTAAAGGGAAGGACACCTAAGCAGGAAGAAACCTTGCTCTGATACCATAAGAAAACGTGATTCTCATTGATAATCAAAGTATAAATAATACAAATGAGCCTTAGAATAACCCGTTGGTTATGGATCTAACAAGGCATGAATAGGAGTAGTTATAACATTGTTATAACAATACTAATACTCTGCTAAATAATGTGATAAACCTAACACATACGCTAACAATTTTATTTGCAGCCTTCCCACCATGGTTAAGAACTTATCTTTCTAACTTGTCAAAGAGGATTTCACTCTACGTAGACAAAATGTCAAAACCCTGTTATATTTCCTTTATGGTACAAATAAATACCCATGTAGGATGATGGGAAATTATCAATTTTAAACTCCAATGTATCCATAATATTTCATTGTAAATCTAGGGCAATATTATCAAAAATTCTTGGATGTTGTACTATTAACCAACTATCTAGGAGACTTCTCATAGCATGATAATATTGATTTAAGATCCATGGCATCGTTGATTGAGTGACCACCCAAAATAAAAGTATCATTAATAAATTAGAGATGAAATTCAAAGGGACCATTTTTTGTAGCTTGAATACCTTTTTTTTCCTTCATTTTGCCTTTGAGAAATCTCTCCCATATACAAGAATAATAAATAAATAAGGAGATAGTGTATCACATTGGTAGAGTCCACAATATGACTTAAAGAAACCAATAGGACAACCATTGGTCAAAATATAATGTTTCAAAGTGCTTCAACAATATTTATTCCATTTACACCAACTTTGATCAAAACCAAACTTTTTGAGAATATCATGTAGAAATCTCCAACAAATCCTATTATATGATTTCTTCATGCCTAATTTTATAAGCATACATATTTTTTCATGGAATGAAGAGAATGTACGACCTCTTATGCAATGATTACACCATCAAGAATTTTTTAACCATGAACAAAACCAACTTGTTCCCATGAGATAACACAATCTAGAATGTTTTTCAACATGTTTGCTATAATTTTTTAAATGATCTTATAAATTATATTACAAAGGCTTATTAGATGAAAAATATAAAATTATTTTATCTCACATTTCTTGGGAACCAATGTAATAAAAGTGGGATTGTTCAATTATTGTAGCCTTTATTTTTTGGGCCTCTTCAAACACAACCAACATATCAATCTTCAATGGATACCAAAATATTTGAAAGAAAAATGTAGGAAATCCATTGAGGCCAGTGCCTTGTTATGATGAAAAGAGAAAACTACTTCATGTAGCTCCTCCATAGATATATTCTTCAGCAAGATTTCATTTTGATGATATATTTTGCAAACACTTATTTTGTGCCTACCTATCTTGTGAAATATATGATAAATATTTTTTAAATAATTAATTTCTTATTTTCTAATATCTTCTACTTCCTCATTATTTTTTCCATTTGGATCTAAAATACTTTTTATGTGACAAAAAGATTCTTTTTTTTTGTTGTAACATAAAAAAAACTTGGTATTTCTATCTCCTTAATCTATTTCCCCCTAGAATTTTGGAAGAAATATGAATCCTTTTTTAATAACATAAGAATCTTAGTCCATGTCAATGATTTGTACTATCTATTGTATATTTTTGAGCTTGTATTCATTTTCCTTCTTTTCATTCTAAATGCTACCAAATAACTTGATGTTATCTTCATTTTTCCCTTTAGATATTTCATCTTTTAGAAAACATGTACATACATGATCCTTCAAAATTTACTTCAAATGTCTTGGAGCCACATATACTAGATGTGAAATTGATTAAGATGGCTATTATTGATAAAATCACAAATCAAAAGAATTATTTTGTGATTTGACCTTTCTTGCAAAAGAATATTAGAAGAGATTGTATACTCTATTTGCAACCACGTGTTGTATAATGAGAATCTATCCCATCATTTTTCTATATGAGTTTTCCCAATGCATTTAGTATCCCATGTGTATTGAAAAATTGAATGAATAACATCCCAAAGCCATTTGAATTCACGATTGAAGTAAAATCTTGCATTGATTTAGATAAACTAGGAGTACCACCATTATTTTCAAAAGAAGATAGAATTGTGTTGAAGTCAACCCCAAAAATTCATATATCACAATTATGAATCATCATTATGTTTAAAAAAAATATGCTAAGGTCCTTCCTCTTTCCTATAGTTGGAGCATGTACATTTAGAACCCTAACTTTGATATTTTCATCTTTCTTGCAAAATATTGTGACAATCCAATTACATTTTGCTTCGAGAAAATTTCCATTCCATTTACATTTGTTCTATATTTTTGCAATGCCTCCTTAATAACATTTTTTTTAGGGATCTTATTCATACTCCTAATATTCCATTATACAAATTTCATCATCACTTTTTATTTTTATTAATGGGCTTTGAAACATACAAAAGAAATGCATTTGATCTAATAATTTGCTAAAACACAAATTATACATAATTGCTGATTTTATTCATGATTGAAGTGCTTTTGTGTTACAAATTGGGGGAATTCCCCTTTCTTTCTTTCATGAATTTTACAATAAGTATCGATGCTTTCTCTTGGGCTCCTCAATGTAGGTGGGATTCATGCATAACGTGTGCCACCACTAGTTGTATTTGTTTTTTTTTTTCCTCTTTGCATTTGTGCTAGGCCTACAAAATAGATTTAGTATGTTTGGGGGCTTGCCTTAGTCAGGCCCCATGGTAAAAAGGACAAATAAACTCAAAATATGTAATGAAAACTGAAATAAATTGCATAGAACCTCATAAAAACATCAAATGGAGCTTTACCTACAAGATTTTGAGTGAAATAAGTCTTGTAGATCCAACTCACAGGTCGGGGGGCGAATTGGTGTCGGATTCATAGGTCAGGGGGCAAATTGCACTGTAAGTACTTTATTTTGAAAACCCTTGCACGAATAGGCTCCTCAAGTGCTATAATGTTGCTGGTATGGATCAGATGTCCTTGTTTTTATTTTTTATTGCATTTTGATAGAGTTTTTGTACTTCATTTAAAATGGGAGAGAGGTAGAATGAGGGATTAGGTCCACTATTTATAAATAAACCTAAGGTGTAGGGGATGTGGTTAAGGGAACTAAACCCTAAGGTCAAGTTCTATTGTGGTTATGTTAGGGTTTGTGAGGTGTCATCCCCATATTCCCTAAAGAAATATCTCATCCTCACACATGTGTGAGGAGAGATTAGGGTTAACTAGGATTAGTCAACTCTAAGGTTAGATTAGGGTTAGGTTAGGGTTTCCTAAGAAATATCCTAACCAAATTTGTGCACACACATGTGGGAGGGAATAATTAGAACTAATTAGGGTTTAGGGACCTAATTAACCTTTTTAATCCAAAAAGTACACTTTAAGTGAAGTCACTTTAAAATTAGAATTTGAATTAACTTTAATTAAGACTTTTTGGGAACTAATAGTCCCGTGGGGTCCTAATTAAGTCTAGGAAGGGCTTAAGTGGTCTTAGGTGATTGATAAATGGTCATTTTATGGATGCAAGGTGGTTAGGGTGTGGATTGAGTAGTTTAATAGGGTTTTTAGTGAAGTCGTCTATGTAAGTCTACAATATGCTACGCTAATCTAGAGTGATCTACGCTAGTCTATGCATGTCTACAGTAGTCTATGCATGTCTATGATAGTCTACGTAGGTCTAGAGGGATATACAATAGTCTATGCCGATCTATAATAGCCTAGAGGTGTCTAGGATGGCCTATGTAAACCTACAAGTATCCAAAAGGATCTACAAGTATGTAGAGGTAGCTATGTGCAACTTTTGGGTGTCTATATTTTACCCCTTTTTGTACTATACTATGTGAAGCACAATTTAATACAAAAATGTGAAGGGATGTGTAGGGGATAAGGGAAATAAGGAGAATGGAATCCAACCAAAGGTATGTAGCCGCTCGAAGCATGACCATACAACATTGACTAGGAATCCAGGGAGAGAAGAGAAAAGAATGGAATCTAATCAAAGGTATGTAGCCGCTCGAAGTGTGACCATACAACATTGACTAGGAATCCAGGGGAAGAAGAGAGAAAGAAAGAAAAAAAAATGAAAAACAAACATTGGTGAATGGAAATGGATGATTGCGGATGCAATGCGATGATTTTGTTGAGTCTGTATGACATTTCTTGATGTCATACTGGTTGCTTGTGGGGGCAACTTTTGACTGCTTTGCTTTTGCGACCAATGCAAGATGGTCCAAAGTACGAATAGAAAAAATACCTATTCAAATTTTTGTTGTTGATTGATTGATGAGTGCATGGTGACAAGTGTCAAACCATTTGAGCTAGTTAACATATGGATTATTCAAATGTACCATTCATTATGTATCATGAATGCCAGAGTGACATCTCCAAATTTTGCACTAGGATTATTCAAATGTACCATTCATTATGTATTTGACATACATGAATACCGGATTGACATCTCCATGGTAATGCATAGCTCTCGTGATCTAACAAATATCTGGTTGGGATTGAGATTATTATCATAAGATAATATTTAGCAAAACATTTTGTAGACAGATGTGATATTTGTGATTTGGATGTTTGGTTGTTTGGTTATGTGCAAAGCTAAATTTTGGATATGAATACCCCCTCAAGCGAGGAATCAACAATGAGGTGAATGCAATGTGGTGATATGGTGATGAATTATTTGATAGAAGAAACATGCATGATAGTAGTGATGAAAAATAATATAGGTAGGAAAGAGGGCATATTTCCTAGGTTTTGGAATCAAATTTGGGTGATTTTGGGGCTTCTAAGCTCAATTCACAGGACAGGGGGCGAATTGGATCTGGATTCGCAGACCAAGGAGTGAATTGGTCTAATTTGTAGGTAGGGTTGAATTGGATCTAATTCACATTCCAAGGGGCAAATTGGACCTAATTAGGGTTTTTATATATATTTAAACCCTTTTGAAAGCATGGGGGATCATTTTGATGATGACAAACTTGGAGAGTGAGGAACGAGTGATGGTTGGCAATGTAGAGCACTTGCAATTGACCGGTTTGAGCAGCAGTATGGTGAGAGGATGCACTAGTGCTGGTGCTCAACATGGATACCCATCGGTAATTGTTATTTATTTAATTTATTTTGCAATTTTATTTCTCGAAAAGAGTGAAATAGGGGAGGGGGATGTTTTCATTTTATTTTTAAAATTTAGGCAAATTTTAATTAAAATTGGAACACAAAGTGTTAAATAGGCTTAATGGGTACCCAAAAGTGTAATCATTTTTTAGGTTTGACCAGTTTTTGTTGTAGTTTGACTGGGTAATAGGTAGGATAGTCTCGTAGTTTGAATTTCCATTTTTGGAGCGATGGTGTATTGTTTTTTAAATGTGGTTGAATTTCATTTATAAAAGTAGGAAATGGGTATTTGATTGTGTGACTATGTTTTTGTTTTATCCTCGTTTGGTGTGTTATCTGAATGTGAGTCGTTACGATGTAAATTAAGAAACTTTGACTGTTAAGTTTTCCACTATGGGTATACTATTTTTGAAAACCATTGACACTTTCACCGTAGAAGGGTGAAATGGGTATCCAAAAATGTATGTTGTTTTGGTGTGTGATTGCATTTGGCATATGTTTGAATTACGTGCCATGATGTAGATAGGATTGAATTTAAAATTGGTTGTTGGGAGCCTGATTTGCACTATTTTTTATTTATGTTTGAACTTTCACCGTGAAGTGGTCAAATGGGTGTCTAGAAATACGACTGTGTTTTTTATGTGGTGTGATTTAGCATGTGCAATATTTTTATGTAGATTTGTATACTATTTTTGAAACTTGTTGACATTTTCACTGTGAAGTGGCCAAATTGGTTATCAAAAATGTATTTTGTTTTTGCATGTCTAGTGGGTTGATGTGGTTTTGAATTTTGTGCCATAGTGGGTATGTGGATAATTTTAAATTTGATTGTTGGAAGCCAAATATGTACTATTTTTCGCATTTGTTTGAACTTCTACCATGAAATGGTAAAATGGGTATCCAAATATGTAATTTTTTTTGGTATATTTTGAGATATGTAGGTTGTATATGCTTTGATGTCTCCAATTACATGATTGATTGAATTAATTAATTTGTGTGTGAAATGTATTGAAGAAAATTAATTTTTTGATTATTTCAAGGATTGTATATTGGACTAATATGTATTTTTTTGTGCTTGTTTGTGTATGAATAGGTGAAGATGATCAAGCCATGTCATCATGTTTGTATGATGAAAGGTGAGTTGGATGAGCTGATGAGGAATGAGGTGGATGAGGTGTGGTTGGATGCAGTGTGGTTTAGAGGGATATGGGAATGTAAGAGCATTCATGCCAACAGGGCATACATATCTACTTTGTGTGAGTTGTGGGATGTGAATCGGAAAACTTTTCATTTTACAATGGGTGAGATGATGATTACCTTGGAAGATGTTTATAGGATATACAAATTGCCTATCGAGGGTGAACCAGTGAGGACAACACTAGATGATAGTAAGGAAGCTATGATGGAGTGGTTTTTTGGAGATAAGTGAAGAGAAGTGGATATAAGGAAGATGGATTATGAGATACTTTGGAACAATAAGATGCTATCTAAATGCCAATGTGTGACGATGATGATGATCTCCACTTATGCTTTTCTTGATACTTTTGGGGTATTGTTTACCTAGAATATGTTGGACGTGGTGAGCAATATGGTGGAGCACAATATTGTGTTTGCATGGACACCTGCATTTTTGGCATAGGTATATAGGGAGTTGCATGATGTGGTGCATGTTGGGCGAAAGGGGTTGAGTTGGACTCCTTTGTTACAAGTATGGGCATGGGAGCATATAGCCATTGAGAGGCCATCATTATTGCCCTATAATGCTCATGTTGAGGGACAAACACATTTACCTTATGCTCTAAGATGGAGGACTGATGAGGATAAGGGCATTAAGAGGCCACATGAGGGTGATCCTCTATTTTGGAGGGTGGAGTTTGGCAATTTGGTGCCTAGTGTTATTAGGTGGAGGTCATGGATGGGTGGGGTGACATGGGAGAAGGATGATGAGTAGTTGGGAGACATTCATCGAGGTAGGTGAATGGTGGGATGATATACTCAGTAGGCCAAGTTCTTTTAGTTCAATCAAGTCATCTGGCAGTTTGAACTACAATAGGATATTCTTGAGGTGCCTGTTGTGTACTATCAAGGATGGGGTAATAGGGGACAACCACCTATAGTTTTACCATGGATAGGTGATAGGGATGCATCGATGGTGATCCTAGATATGGGTAATGTAGGGACAACACCAGATTTTGGTGCCTATTGGGCGATGTAGATCTAGGATCTAGGTGTTGGTGTAGTTTATCGATGGGTACCGTCTAGTGGTGAGGTACCTGTAGTAGGGGGTATGGTAGTGAGAGGTGCTCAGGCCAGGTCATAGGTTAGATCTAGTAGTGAGACAGAGTTACCTCTACAACAATCCAAAGAATGATTGGGTGGCACCTCAAGTTCATCTATAGAGTGAGTGGAGGAAGTTCCAGTTCCTACGAGTGGTGGAGTGTAGCCTGTGGAGGAGAGCAACCATGGAGGAGGTAGGTGGGGGTATGGCTATGGGGGTTTTTATGATATCATGGAGATGGATTTCTTTGATGGGATGGAGAAGATTTCCATCAAGCAGTAGGAGAAGTATGAGGCTGAGGAGGAGGTGTTATTACTACAAGATCAAGTATGATAGTTAGAGGGAGAGCTTTATGAGAGTGAGATGCGTAGGCTAGCAGAGGTGACAAATTCAGAGGAGAGGTTAATAACGTTGGAGACTACTGGTGATATTGCTTAGAAGGCCTTAGAGGATAGGTGTGCTAGGATGGTAGAGGAGATGGAGCAACTTGGGATGTAGATATTGTAGAGTTATGAGCTAAGATGGTGAGGCACTAGTAGGTACAAGAGGGTCCAAGGGAGCCTAGGTGGTAGGGGAGGTATTAGCTGATATGGTTGCTCTGAAGGTAGAGATAGATCGAATATGAAATGGTAGTGATATTAGGAGAGGGTTGTTAGTTGTGGAGGTAGTAAAGTGGGTATCTTGTGAGTATTCTCTAGTAATGCATGGGATCCCACTCTCTTATTATGACCAGGTGGTGTCATAGTCTGGGACATAATCATGAGTATGGACACAATCTCAATGGAGTCATCAGAGCACAACACGATTGGTTAGAGAGGCACGAGGGCTGAAGTGCAAGATGTGGCTGCTGGTTTAGGGATGGTTTTGTCTCCTATAGGGGTTCAGGGTTCATGAGTGAGGGTAGAGTCTAGTATATCTACAGTAGCATGTGGGATAGCACCAAGGAGGGCGATCCATGAGGGGAGTGGAGAGGCTCCTAGTGGTAGTTAGGTTGATTACCATTATAGCCTACGGGTAGTTTTAGATTATGTATGGTGGGCATGGTCCTAGGTTGTAGCCTACGAGTATTTTTGATGGACTACATATATATATATATATATATATATATATATATATATATACATATACCTTTTGGTTTTAGCTATTATATATTGAAGAAGCATGAAAAATGACATGCCTTAAATGTGTATTGAAATAAAATGATATCTATTATTTCTAAGCAAACATACGAAGGAAATATGCAAAATATACAATGGAAAGAGGCCCCAAATGGAAGGCATATTTCCTCCTATGCATGGCAAGGGAATGGACAAGTGGTAGCACTTGCCCTGCATGCCAAAACTTACCCATTTGCATATTTTCCCTAGTTAGTTATAAATTGAGGTGCTCACACCCAATTTCAATAGGAGACAATAACAAGCATGTATCATGAAGTGTTTCTCACATTTGTCCTCACATTTTCCCAAGTATTTTCCTTGAAAACCTCTTCATTCAAAGGTGCTTTAAGGGGTATCCTAAAATACACTAAACTGATTCCAAAACCAATCAATTTTGAGATTTAGTTTCCCAAATTTTATGACAAGACTCCTAGGAGGTTTATTGACCAAATCCAAGTGGAATTGGTGGCAAAAACCACCCCAGTTTGTGGTCATCCCCAGGGATGGTTAGTAGGTCTTATTGGAACTCCTAGGGATGGCCATGAAATGGCCCACAATTTTTGTCTAATTTCTATGTAGATCATTTATATAGCATTATAATAGCATCATATCCAAATTTTGTAAAGTTTTGAGTAGATTTAATGGGTCAATTAGTGTTTTCATGATCGCATGCTCACTTGTTCCTACCAGGAACGACCACAAGTTCTACTAATAATTTCACTGTGATTTCTACTCAAATCCTTCCAAAATTACCTATTTAACATCATACTATAATTTCAAGTCATTTTTAGTTGTTTAGAATAGTTGAAAATTAATTTTAAATTCATAGATGCATATTTTCTATGGTTTTCCTATTTTTATCATTAAATGCATATGCTATTAACATAATTCAATCTCTTGTGTGTAGGTGTAGGTATTCTAGGCATGAGGGAGGAGCTAAGAGGTATATTATAAGAATCCCAATATTATCTCTCAAGTGTGGGTTGTGAAAGCATGAAAAATGACACATCTTAAATGTGTATTAAAAATGAAATGATATCTATTGTTTCTAAGCAAGCATGTGAAGGAAAGACGCAAAATATGTAAACTATTTGAAATGGAGAATCATTTGTAGTAAAATAGGGGGGATTTCTTCTTGTATTTATTAATTCATCAATTCCAAAAGTTTACAATACATCCCCTTTGGGGGCTTATCATTTTGATACATTCAGATTACAAATTACAAGGGAATGAATCCCTCCATGAACTTAATGGTGCGTTTCAATGTTCTTCTCGTAACCCACACTTAAGAGATAATCTTGGGCTTATTATAATATGCCTCTTAGATCCTCCCTCATGCCTAGAATACCTACACCTACACACAAGATATTGAATGATGTTAATAGCATATGTGTTTAGTGATAAAAACTAGGAAACCATAGAAAATATGCATCTATGAATATAAAATTAATTTAAGACTAATCTAAACAAATTCAAATGACTTGAAATTATAGTATGATGTTTAATAGGTTATTTTGGAAGGATATTAGTAGAAAACGCAATGAAATTGTTAGCAGAACTTGTGGTAATTCCTAGCAAGAACAAGTAAGCTTGTGATCATGAAAACACTAATTGACCCATAAAATCTACTCAAAACTTTACCAAATTTGGATATGATGCTATTATAATGCTATAGAAATGATCTACATAGAAATTAGACCAAAATTGTGGGCCATTTCATGGCCATCCCTAGGAGTTCCAATAAGACCTACTAACCGTCCCTAGGGGGGATGACCATAAACTGGGGTGGTTTTTGCCACCAATTCCACTTGGATTTGGTCAATAAACCTCCTAGGAGTCTTGTCATAGAATTTGGGAAACTAACTCTCAAAATTGATTGGTTTTGGAATCAGTTTAGTGTATTTTGGATGCCCCTGAAAGCACCTTCGAATGAAGAGGTTTTCAAGTAAAATACTTGAGGAAATGTGAGGACAAATGTGAGCAGCACTTCATGAGCAATGCTTGTTATTGTATCCTCTTTAAATTGGGTGTGAGCACCTCAATTTATAGCCAAAATAGGGTAAATAGGCAAAGGGGTAAGTTCTAGCATGTAGGGCAAGTGCTGCCACTTGTCCATTCTCTTGCCATGCATAGGAGGGAAGATGCCTTCCATTTGAGCCTCCAATTTGCAGGACTTGATGTTTATGACATCCTCCTAATAAATTTTGGGTGATTTTGTAGGATAAATGGTAGTAATTGATTACCATTTGTCCCACCCTTTGAATTTTTGTGGGTCTATTTCATGGCCATCCCATCCAGGGACGACTGCATGTGGTCATCCCTAGGTGGGACGACCATGAACTGTGGTCGTTCCAGGGTGGGACGACCATGGATACTTGGACCAAAACCTCCCAAAAGTGGGGTAAACCCTTCCAAAAGTGGTTGGGAGCATTAATTAACCCCTGAGGATTGTGCAGTGGCACATAGTAGTCTTATCTGATTTACACGATTTAAGTGTCTACAAATGCACCTTTTTGAGACACATTGTGTGCAACTGAGCACTGATAAAAAATAGATGACTAAATTGTTAAATGATTGAGGTTATTCATTAACCTAAACAAATTTATATGTCTACTTTTTAGAAATAGCATACATTCTTGGAATCCTTTATTTTGATATAGTTGAAGGATTGATTTTGGTATACCTTTCAACCACACTGTAATGATAGTTGTAGGAGCTTAGGGTATACTTGGTCTTGGTTCCTTGTGTCCTTGTAAGCCTTTTCAAGGGTGAATTACTAAGGATTCAAGGAGTCCAAGCCTTTTTTTGTTGCATTTTCTAATTTTTTGCCCCAACATGGGCTTGCAAATTTATCTTTGGCAAAGATTCTTTTGAATGTATGAAAATTGCACTTTTGAGTGTTTTGAGTGTTGATTTGATTATGAAATCGTTATTATGACTACCCCCTAAAGTGACGAGTCGATGAGGGCATGACTAATTATGAAATTTATGAGTCACTTGACACATATGAATTAATTGGGATAACTTTCAGGTTTTCCCATTGCAAACCTTATCAATTATGCTAGGATTTTGATCATTTTAATGATGATTTATGGAAGCGAAAGCCTAAATACTTCATTCCCATGGAGAGGTCCAGATATAATATCCTTTTTTGGGATTTAAATAAATACTTTTTAGAGCATCCATGAATACTTTGGATTTATTTTTTATCCCTTTTTAGTTTGAACCATTTTGGACCTGTTTTTGGTGGTTGTTTGGCCCTGTTTTTGAACTTTTTTAGCTATTTTTTTAGGATTTTTTGGTGGCTATCCCTGGGTGGTATGACTGAATATTTTATTTACATTCTCAGGTGGGACAGTCATCCTATTATCTGACAATCCCACCAAGGGGTAGCCATGCTTTTTTTGAAGGCTATATAAGCCCAAAATGAGGCAAATGAGCTCATTTTGCATTCTCAACTTGGAAAAATTGAGAGGTAAAGAGGAGAGAGATTATTTTCTAAACCAAAGTGCTTATAATATTACCCAATAATTATTATGATCCAACAAAAATACTCTTCAATTGGAGGATCCGGTACGAGACAGGTACGGACTGCATTTTATTCTCTTTCTTTATTTAATGTGAAATGTTAATTTCTTTTGCTTTTTCCATAACCTACACTAAATACCAGTTAAGGAACCATAATAATAGGTAAATTTAGGAATGTAAGCAGTTATTTCTAGTTTAGATGCATTATTGTGCCATTATTCTGCTATTGTTTTGCATTTTTAAGCCCTCGAAATGCAAAAAAATAGTAGAATAATGGCAAAATAATGCATCTAAACTAGAAATAACTGCTTGCATTCCTAAATTTACCTATTATTATGGTTACTTAACCAGTATTTAGTGTATGTTATGGAAAAATCAAAATAAATTAACATTTCACATTGAATAAAGAAAGAGAGAAAAACGTATTATGTACTCGTCTCACACCGGCTCTATCGCTTTATGAGTCCTATTTCTGGCCCATAATGATTATGGGGTACTCTTATAAGCATTAAAATTCATAAAATAAACTCTCTTCTCTTCACCTATCAAGTTTTCCAAGTTGAGAATGCAAAATGAGCTCATTTGCCTCATTTTGGGCTTATATAGCCTTTAAAAAAGCATGGCTGCCCCTTGGTGGGATGGTCAGCTAATAGCATGATAATCCCACCCTGGGATGTCCATAAACTATTAATTCATCCCACCCAAGGATGGACACCAAAAAATCCTAAATAAATAGCTAAAAATGTTCAAAAATAGGGCCAAAAAACCACCAAAAATAGGTCCAAAATGGTTCAAACTAACAAGGGATCAAGATTAAATCCAAAGTATTTATGAAAAATCTAAAAAGTCTTTATTTCACTCCCAAAAAATTCTATTATGTCTGGAATAATCCATGGGAATGAATTATTTAAGCTTTATCTTCCATAAATCATCATTAAAATGATCAAAATCCTAGCAAAATTGATAAGGTTTGCAATGGGTAAAACTGACAATTATCCCAATTCAGTCATATGTGTTAAGTGACTCATAAATTTCATCATTATTCATGCCCTCATAAAATAATCACTTTAGTGGGTAGTCATAATAATGATTTCATAATCAAATCAACACTCAAAAGTGCAATTTTCATACATTCAAAAGAATCTTTGCCAAAGATAAATTTGGAAGCCCGTGTTGGGGAAAAAAATCAGAAAATGCAACAAAGAAAATGCTTTTCCACCTTTAAGCCTCATGAATTCACTTAAAAATGTTTACAAGGACACAAGGAACCAAGACCAAGTATACACTGAGTCCCTACAACTCTCATTACAGTGTGGCTGAAAGGTATACCAAAATCAATCCTTCAACTATGTCAAAAGCAAGAATTCCAAGAATGTATGCTCTTTCCACAAAAAATGTATATAAATTTGGTTATTTTAATTAATAACCTCAATCATTTAATTATTTAGTCATCTATTTTTTCTCAACGCTCTATTGCACATAGTGCATCTCAAAAATGGCATCTATAGATACTAAAATCGTGAAAATCGAATAATACTACTATACACCACTCTTATCAACATCATATGTCCCCATTATGCAACCCTCAAGGGTTAATTAGGGCTCCCAACCACTTTTTGGAGGGTTTACCCCACTTTTGGGAGGTTTTGGGCCATGTAGACATAGTCATCCCACCTTTGGACGACCACAATTCATGGTATTCCCACCCAGGCATGACCACATGCAGTTATCCCTGGGTGGGACGACAATGAACCAGACCCCCAAAAATTCAAAGGGTGAGATAAATGGCAATAAATTACTACCATTTATCCCACTCTATCATCCAAATTTTTTTGGGAGGCTATCATAAACATCAAGACCTACAAATTGGAGGTCCCAAATGGAAGGCATCTTTCCTCCTATGCATGGCAAGGGAATGGACAAGTGGTAGCATTTTCCCTGCATGCCATAACTTACCCATTTGCACATTTGCCCTAGTTTAGCTATAAATTGAGGTTCTCACACCCAATTTAAATAGGAGCCGCTAACAAGCATGGATCACGAAGTGCTGCTCACATTTGTCCTCACATTTGCCCAAGTATTTTCCTTGAAAACCTCTTCATTCCAAGGTGCTTTAAGGGGCATCCTAAAATACACTAAATTGATTCCAAAACCAATCAATTTTGGGATTTAGTTTCCCAAATTTTATGACAATACTCCTAGGAGGTTTGTTGATCAAATCCAAGAGGAATTGGTGGCAAAAACCACCCTAGTTTATGGTCATCCCCCAGGGACAGTTAGTAGGTATTATTGGAACTCCTAGGGATGGCCATGAAATAGCCCACAATTTTGGTCTAATTTCTATGTAGATCATTTATATAGCATTATAATAGCATCATATACAAATTTGGTAAATTTTTGAGTAGATTTAATGAGTCAATTAGTGTTTTCATGATCGCAGGCTTGCTTGTTCCTACCAGGAACGACCACAAGTTCTACTAATAATTTCACTATGATTTCTACTCAGATCCTTCCAAAATCACCTATTTAACATCATACTATAATTTCAAGTCATTTTTAGTTGTTTAGAATAGTTGAAAATTAATTTTAAATTCATAGATGCATATTTTCTATGGTTTTCCTATTTTTATTATTAAATGTATATGCTATTAACATCATTCAATATCTTGTGTGTAGGTGTAGGTATTCTAGGCATGATGGAGGATATAAGAGGCAGATTAGAAGAATCCCAATATTAGCTCTCAAGTTTGGGTTGTGAAAGCATGAAAAATGGCACACCTTAAATGTGTATTGAAAATGAAATGATATCTATTGTTTCTAAGCAAGCATGCGAAGGAAAGATGCAAAAGATGTAAACTATTGAAATGAAGAATGATTTGCAGTAAAAGAGGGGGATTTATCCTTGTATTTATTAATTCATCAATTCCAAAAGGTTACAATACATCCCCTTTGAGGGCTTATCATTTTGATACATTCAGATTACAAATTACAAGGGAATGAATCCCTCCATGAGCTTAATGGCGTGTTTCAATGTTCTTCTCGCAACCCACACTTGAGAGCTAATCTTGGGCTTCTTATAATATACCTCTTAGCTCCTCCCTCATGCCTAGAATACCTGCACCTACACACAAGAGATTGAATGATGTTAATAGCATATGCGTTTAGTGATAAAAACTAGGAAAACCATAGAAAGTATGCATCTATGAATATAAAATTTATTTGTGACTATTCTAAACAACTCCAAATGACTTGAAATTCTAGTATGATGTTTAATAGGTGATTTTGGAAGGATCTGAGCAGAAATCATAGTGAAATTGTTAGCAGAACTTGTGGCCATTCCTGGCAGGAACAAGTAAGACTACAATCATAAAAACACTAATTGACCCATCAAATCTACTCAAAAATTTACCAAATTTGGATATGATGCTAATCTAATGCTATAGAAATGATCTACATAGAAATTAGATCAAAATTGTGGGCCATTTCATGGCCATCCCTAGGAGTTCCAATTAAGACCTACTAACCATCCCTAGGGGGATGACCACAAACTGGGGTGGTTTTTGCCACCAATTCCACTTGGATTTGGTCAATAAACCTCCTAGAGGTCTTGTCATAAAATTTGGGAAACTAACTCTCAAAATTGATTGGTTTTGGAATCAATTTAGTGTATTTTGGGATGCCCCTAAAAGCACCTTCGAATGAAGAGGTTTTCAAGGAAAATACTTGGGCAAATGTTGAGGACAAATGTGAGCAGCACTTCGTGAGCAATGATTGTTATTGTATCCCTTTGAAATTGGGTGGGAGCACCTCAATTTATAACCAAACTAGGGAAAATGTGCAAAGGGGAAAGTTTTAGCATGCAGGGCAAGTGTTGCCACTTGTCAATTCCCTTGCCATGCATAGGAGGGAAGATGCCTTCCATTTGGGGCCTCCAATTTGTAGGCCTTGATGTTTATGACAGCCTCCCAATCAATTTTGGGTGATTGGGTAGGATAAATGGTAGTAATTGATTGCCATTTGTCCCACCCTTTGACTTTTGGGGGTCTGGTTCATGGCCATCCCACCCAGGGATGGTTGTTGGTGGTCGTCCCTGGGTGGGACGACCATGAACTATGGTCATCCCTAGGGTGGGACGACCATGGCTACATGGCCCAAAACCTCCCAAAAGTGGGGTAAACCCTCCCAAAAGTGGTTGGGAGCCCTAATTAACCCTTGAGGGTTGCCCAATGGGGCCATATGATGTCGATAAGAGTGGCACATAGCAGTATTATCCGATTTACATGATTTTAGTGTCTATAGATGCCCCTTTTTGAGATGCATTGTGTGCAATAGAGCGCTGAGCAAAAATAGATGACTAAATCATTAAATGATTGAGGTTATTCATTAACCTAACAAAATTTAGATGCCTCCATTGTGGAAAGAGCATACATTCTTGGAATCCTTGCTTTTGACATAGTTGAAGGATTGATTTTGGTATACCTTTCAGCCACACTGTAATGACAGTTGTAGGGGCTTAGGGTATACTTGGTCTTGGTTCCTTGTGTCCTTGTAAGCCTTTTCAAGGGTGAATTCCTAAGGCTTCAAGGAGGCCAAGCCTTTGTTTTGTTGCATTTGCTGATTGTTTGCCCCAGCATGGGCTTGCAAATTTATCTTTGGCAATGATTCTTTTGAATGTATGAAAATTGCACTTTTGAGTGTTTAAGTGTTGATTTGATTATGAAATCATTATTATGACTACCCCCTCAAGAGATGAGTCAATGAGGGCATGAATAATGATGAAAGTGATGAGTCACTTGACACATATGACTTAATTGGGATAACCATCAGTTTTACCCATTGCAAACCTTATCAATTCTGCTAGGATTTTGATCATTTTAATGATGATTTATGGAAGCGAAAGCCTAAATACTTCATTCCCGTGGAGTGGTCCAGCCATAATAGCCTTCTTGGGGAGTGAAATAAAGACTTTTTAGAGCATCCATGAATACTTTGGATTTAATCTTGATCCCTTGTTAATTTTAACCATTTTGGACTTATTTTTGGTGGGTTTTTGGCCTTATTTTTGAACTTTTTAAAGTTGTTTTTGAATTTTTTATTTTTTATGATATTTCATAGAAGAAATGAAATGAATACCTCATTATTATGGAGTAGTCCAACCGCAATGGCCTTCTTGGGGATTGAAGTGAAGACATTTTAGTTCGACTATGAATAATTTGGTTCAAGTAGCCTTATGGTAATTTACTCATCTTTCTAGATTGCATGGAGTGCAAGTCGCTGCAACTACCAAGTGTATAGGGTAAATAACTGGGTATGAGGTACACTTGATATTTTGCTTTATTTAATTTTTTTTTTTATTTTATGATTTTGGGAGCGTGAGGTCTGAGGACCCACTTTATTGCATGCTATGGGAAGTTTATGGATGATGATGTATCTTTTTACACATATATATATATATATGAGTTTTTTGTTATCATCATGTGTTTCTTTACTGCTTTATGAGATGTATGCAATGCTTATATTTGCTTTATGATGTTATGATGGATGTCTAACATGTATGCATGTATTTGTAATATGATGTGATTTGATGATATGTAGATATGTAAATGCATAATGAAATGGATGATTTGTTTAATTTGTATGATGTATTATGATTACTAGTTGACACATTAGATGCTAGCACCATAGATTGTACAAAATTTATCTCATAATTTTAATGTTATCATGACATTATGTAATGGCTTGTGTAAATGTAAATTAACAAACATGTGATGGCATGATATGAAATGGAATGAATAGTATAATGTTTTATGATGTGTTTGGGATTTTTAGGAGACTCAAACACTCTAGTTACCTAATCAAAAGTTGTATAGTAACCATGCAAGACTTTTTAACAAAGTATGAATTTGCTAAGATAACCAAGATATTCAATATCCCTATGTGTGCATGTGAGTTCATTACTATGATAACGCATAAAGTTACCCTAGTGCCAAACAGGATTGATTCAGCCCATATGTACTAGAGATCACCTTATGAGTCTCATTATCCTGAGTTTTGTACTTAGTTGGATTAGACCACTAGGCAATATAGGCTACCAAAAGCTAGCTCATCCACATGCAAACATTGGTCTGTACAAAAGCAAGTTGCTTATGTGATAGACATATCATCATGCGTAAGGATACCACCATTGCCAAGTGGGCTTGATGCCACCCAACCTGTAATGAGGATCACCTTATGGTTCTCTAATACTGAGAATTCTAGGGATTCAAGTTCAATACTCCCTTATTTTCTTTTAAATTTGAATTTTTAAAGGGAGTTGCTCATTTTTGTTTATGGTGAGCAATGGATTTTGGTAGTGGTGAGAACCACTATTTATTTTACTTTTGCTAATGGTAAAAACCACTATTTATTTTTGCATATTGTGAAGTGATAATAATCATTGTTTATTTTTCTCTTTTGGATACTTGCCCCAATTTGGTGTGAAGCAAGGGATTTTGATTATTTTGGGTAAGGAGGAACTTGTCCTTTTGTCAATTCTCAGCATCTTTGAACCATTCACATAGGGGGATGAGTGAGATAAACTTTTTGCTTAAGGTAACCTAGACCACTTTGTAGGTTTCATCTTTCCTTGTGCTAAACTTGGATTTATTAATGTGAAAATGTGTTGGGATTTTGATATATACAAGGTATAATCTAAGTAGGATTCTACCTTCTAAAAATCATGATAGCTTTCTACAAAATCTGAAAAGAAAACTAGATATGGTTGAGTGACCGAAAACCCTAACTATATCTTATGAACAATGGCTAAGTGATGGGAAACAGACACACAATATGGAGTGTAGATGTAAATGATAAGTGTAATGTAAATAGGTGGTAAAATTGACTTATGATAACAGTGAATTTGATAGATGCCTAGTATACAGACCTGGTGCTAGACATGTATGATCAACTTCTAACAATGCACAATGCAATGATGAGTATGCCTAATGCAATTGATGTTATAATGCAAATGATATGAAATGCAATGCAATGCAATATTTTTGTGTTTTTGATATTTTAATGATGTTTTTGTATTTTTGATATATATATATATATATATAGTTTGACCAATGGGCTTAATGAATGCCATTGGGGATTTTTGGGTGACCAAAGGGCTTATAGATGCCTTTGGGGCATTTTGGAGTGACCTAGATGGTCATAGACTACCTAGGAGCATTTTAGGGTGACCAAAGGGCTTATAGATACCTTTGGGGCATTTTGGGGTGACCTAGATGGTCATAGACCACCTAGGAGCATTTTAGGGTGACCAAAGGGCTTATAGATGCCTTTGGGGTATTTTGGGGTGACCTAGATGGTCATAGACCACCTAGGAGTATTTTAGGTTGACCAAAGGGCTTATAGACTACCTTAGGGATATTTTAGGGTGACCTAGATAATCGTAGACCACCTAGGGGTATTTTAGGTTGACCAAAATGGTTATAGACTACCTTAGGGGTATTTTAGGTTGACCTAGATGGTCATAGACCACCTAGGGGTATTTTAGGTTGACCTAGATGGTCATAGACCACCTAGGAGTATTTTAGGTTGACCTAGATGGTCATAGACTACCTAGGAGTATTTTAGGTTGACCTAGATGATCATAGACCACCTAGGGGTATTTTAGGGTGGGCATGGTGCTCTAAGCATGGAAAGGTCATAGGTGACTAATATTCAAAGGTTCAAGCTCTTCACTTCCTTCAATAGATGCTAAGCGATAAGTTCTAGGTCCAATATGACTAGTAATGATATATGGACCTAACTAGTTTACCATAAATTTATCCCATAGATGGGGTGGCAAATTTGAGTTTTGTTGGTTCTCTTTTAGAACTAAATCACCAACCTAAAAATCTCTAGGGTGGACTTTCATGTTGTAAGCTCTCTTGAGGTGCTCTTGATAAACACGTAGATGCTCAAGGGCATTCACGCATCACTCATCAAGCAAAGTGAGTTGATCTAGATGAGCTTGCCATGTAGTATCATCATCGATGAACTCCTACATAGATATGCATAGTGATGGTATCTCCAACTCTAAAGGCATGATAGCCTCAGCACCATACACTAGTGAAAATGGAGTTGCCCCAGTGGGAGTCCGAATACTAGTGTGATAGGCCCAAAGGGCAAGAGGTAACTGATTATGCCAATCCTTATGATTTTCCTTAATGGTTTTCTTTAATATTGCAACTACTATTTTATTAGATGCCTCTACTTGCCCATTAGCTTGTGGATAATAGGGCATAGAAAAGTTGTGTTGTATATTATATTTCATTGTTAAAGCATGCACATCCTTATTCTTAAAGGGTGTCCCATTATCTAAAATTATCTTGGATGGAATACCAAAATGACATATGATGTTATGCAATATGAACTCCACGATGCGAGGTCCAATCATAGTGGTAAGGGGAATTGCTTCCACCCATTTTGTGAAGTACTCAGTAGCCATTATGATAAATGTGTGATGGCCTGAGGAGGTAGGTGAGATTTTCCTAATTAAATCAAACCCCCATTGTGCAAATGGCCAAACCGATTGAATCGGTTGTAAGGCCTGTGAAGGTACATGTGTCAAATTTGCATGATGTTGACACTTTACGCACTTCTTCACATAAGCACAACAATATTGCTCTAAAGTGGGCCAATAATAGCCCATGCGAAGAATGCACTTTACGATGGCCATGCCACTGAAATGGCCACCACATGTACCATCGTGTGCTTGGGCAATGGCCCAAGCTGACTCTTGAGAGTCTAAGAAATGAAGGAGGATACCCTCATAACTTTGATGATACATTATGTCTCCTAGTAAGACATACTTTGCCACCTTTTTCTTAAATGCTCATTTTATGGCATGTGACAATCCAGAAGGAATACTTCCTAGTTTTAAATAATCTTTTATTTGGGTAGCCCAATATTGTTTTAAAGAAGCCTCAATTGTATGAATTGCGTAATCCTTTTGACGTTCCTCTCTCACAAATGTTGATTGAGAGTGAACTTGTAGATATAGTGTTGTGCTAGTATCAAAAGGATTTTGAGGGAACAAAGTCCCCCAAGCAGCATTATTCAAATAATTGTGTATTTGAGAGAACCTTTCATGTGAAGGTTCAATCTGAATCATGTGGACTTCTAGTATAGAGTTAAGCTCATCACGCTTAATCATAGATTGTGATAGCATTTTCACTTGAATGGTCGTGATATCATCGATGGGTTCTATGGGATTAAAGAGCCTAAGGAGGCCATTGTATCTACAAAATGGTTAGATGAATGAGGGAGTGCCTCAATATCATACCACTCAAAATTTACCAGAATTTTATCCACTAGGGCTTTATAGGCTTGCAAGACTAGGCACCTACACTAGAATATCCCTTTGACCTGATTAACTATGAGCAAGGAATCATCAAAAATGTTGAGCTTTATTATTTTCATGGTGATTGTCATTTGAAGGCCTATGAGAAGGGCTTCATACTCGACATTGTTATTGGTGCATGAGAAATTAAGTTTAAATGAAAGGGGTATTGGAGCCCCTTACGGTGTGAAAAACATGATTCCTATACCACCCCCTTGCTCGCACTTAGAACCATCAAAAAATAGAGTTATGTCAGCCTGTGACTCAGGCTCTTCAGGATCTGGTGATTCTAAGACATGAAAAACTCCATCATCGGGAAGCTCTATAGTGAGAGGTTGGTCATCCTAGAGAGGAGCCTCTACTAGTTGATCGGCTATGACCTAACCTTTAATTGATTTCTATCCAATGAACTCTAGGTCAAATTCCATCAACAACATGATCCATTTCACCATGTGACTACTATGGTAAGTTTGACTCATCATGTAGTGCAATGGATTCTCTTTTGAAACTACATACGTGGTATGATTGAGCATGTAATGGTGTAGATTTTTAGTGGTAAAGACCACTGCTAAGCATAGCTTCTCAACGTATGCATATTTTACCTCATAGTTGACTAGGGTGTGGCTAATATAATATGTAGCATATTCTTTATGTAATTCATTATTTTGGGCCAACATGGTGCCCAATGCAAGCTCAGTAGCTGAGATGTAAAGGTAGAATGACACTCCTAGTCGTGGAGGAGCCAATACTGGTGGTGAAGCTAGATATTGCTTGATCTCATCAAAGGCATCTTGACATTCTTCATCCCAATGAAATGCAACCCCCTTGTGTAGTAACTTGTTCATAGGTCGACACTTATCCGATAATTGTGCTATGAAGCACTTTATGGATGCGACCTTTCCTTGCAAGCTACGCAACTGCTTGATAGTTGTGGGGGAGGCATTTCTAGAATTACCTTGAATTTGTTTGGGTCTACTTCTATGCCTCACTTAGAGACTATGAATCCCAAGAGTTTACCAGATGTGACACCAAAGACACACTTCTTGGGATTTAGCCTAACATTATGCTCAATGAGGTGATCTAAAACCTTGTGCAATACATTGATATGCTCATGGCGTAATAGAGATTTGGCCAATAAGTCATCCATGTAATCTTCCAGAATCTTATGCATGTAGTCATGGAAGATATATGTCATGGCTCATTGGTAGGTGGTGCCAGCATTTTTAAGGCCAAAAGGCATGACCTTGTAACAAAATGTCCCCCAAGGCATTGTGAATACCATTTTGATCTAGTCTTCTAGATTAATATGAATTTGATTGTATCCAGAGAAACCATCCATAAGGGATAACATTTTATGTCCTATTGTAGCATCTACCAATGCATCAATGTTTGGTAAGGGAAACTCATCCTTAGGACTCACTTTGTTGAGATCTCTAAAATCAGTGCAAATGTGAATCCTCCCATCGGGTTTCTTGATGGGTACCATGTTTGAAACCCATGGTGGATAATCTACTGATATAATAAAGTCAGCATCCAATAGTTTTTGCAATTCATATTTTACCATCAAGGTGACTGTTGGATGCATCTTACATAACTTTTGCTTAACTAGTTTGACATTTGGGTCCAGTGTAAGATTATGCGTGACCATATTAGGATCTAGTCCTAGCATATATTTATAAGTCCAAGAAAAAGCTTCTATATTCTTTGTTAACAACTTTATATAATCAGCTTGTTCATTAGGGGATAGACCTTCCCCTAATTTGATGTTATGGGGATTATCAAGATCTATACCGATATCCCTATCAACTATTGGCTCAATTGACATGTGTGATCCATATTCCAACTGATGTGGAATAGGGATTAAGTGAATGTCATCAACTGGGTTTACACCCTCAATTGGCATTTCTTGCTCAACCTCAGCTTGATAGACATTTTGAGTAGTCCTTGGAGAAAAATGAAATGGTTGTAACATTTCCTCGCAAGGCCAATACTCTGATGGAGATGGGGGAGAATCTCCCCGATCAAAGTCAATTGCCTCAACATCGAGGTGCAATGGCTTTGATGGGTTATTCAGATCTCTCAATGGTGCACTTAGATCTATGGAAATCATGTTGATGGATACATGATCTCCCTTCCATGGGTGAGTGGGTCTAGAGATCTGATGTTGTCTCTTAACTCATGGGGGTGGTTGTGGTGGAGGTGGAATGACCGATGGTGGTCGATGGGGAAGGCGATGATCTTGCTCTTCAAGTGGTAAAATCTATCACCAAATGGGATGTTGTACTGGGAACATGCAAAGATAGAACTCTTCTTCATCATCCAAAGGGACAACTCGATCATGTTCCTCATCTAAGCTTGGATAATTTATGGGTGCTATGCCATAGTCCTCTTCATCATCTATTGTCCATTCATGAGGAGGACCTTGATCCTCTTCCTCACTATCAGATTGAAGGGTGTGTGAACTCTCTCCCACTTTGTGAGGTTGAGTGACATCATTGGATAACCCTTGATCTACCATGTTTATGGGAAAATAATCTCCCAATGAATGGACATGATGTGGATTGGCATAGGGATCATGTGCAAGCTCATCCCTATAATTTAGACATAGGTATTCTAGACCTTCTATGAGGACATCTAAAGGTACTGGCTTATTGTGTCCCAACCTAGATTTATCATATGGTAACTGATATTATGGTTGACATGGAACATGAGTACCTTGCTCATACAACCCTAGACCAAAACCATGCCAATTGTAGTGATGTAGATATCACATGGCATAGTCAAGATTTGACATGTAGTTTATATCCTTAGAGAAAGGTTCATCATCTTCTTCTTGTTGAGGAACTGGCAATATTCCATACTCGATACCCCCATATATAAAATTTGTTTGATTGGGTGGTATACCAAGAGGTACAATGCTACCTATGGGGAGATGAGGTCATCCCATATCTTGCACTATCTCTATGGATGGAACTGTTGTGACATTTCTGACTATGTACTCTCCTATCCCTGTACTAGACATCTGGATTGTAACCTAGGATGATGAAGGTGAAGGAGATGGAAGTGAGGCTTGAGATGACTCAATGTGTACCTCCTGAGATGGTTCCTCATCTATAAGACTAGGAATATCTTTCGTAGAGATGGTGGAAATGATGGGAGGGATTTCATCGATTGGCCTCTTCGACATGTTCCTCTATGGAGGATCTGACGATGATGAAGGCTCTTCTGAAGTTGCCAATGATGAAGATGGTATGGATGAAGATGGTAATGGTGTAATGGAAGGTAATGGAGATGGGAGTGGACTCTGAATGGATGTATTCAGTTGGAAGTCCACATGAGTCGATGGTAAGGTTGACTCGAGGATTTGTTGCACCATGTTACAATACTTAAAGGGCTCAAGGTCTATAGAGACTACGTGTACCTACCCTTCATAAGTATATTTGAGACATTGATGAGCAATGGATGGGACACACTTCATGTCCTAGATCCAAGGTCTACCTAGCAATATGTTATAGGCCATCACACCCTCCAAAACATGACATAGTGTCGATATAGTTTTGCATCCCACCTGAATGGGTAGGACTATAGTACCGACTATGGAGCATATTGTATCATTAAATGCTCGTAGGGTGTAAGTGGATGCTACAACATGAGATGCTGGAAGTCCTAGGTATTTAAGAGCACTAGTGGTTATTATGTTGCTTGATGAACCAGTGTCTATCAGAACTCTCTTATATGGTATATCATTCACACATGCAATGATGTGTAAAGGAGGGTCCACCACATCACTTGCTATGGGTTTGAGTTCATGCTCATGGAACGTGATCACTAGTTCCTTACATTGTTGCACATGCCCCACAAAATCGATGAAGGAGTTAGACTCCTAGGGTTGCAACTCTATCGACTTAAGAATATCCATTAGAGCTTCTCTATGAGGTGGAGATTGTTGAATTAGCTCATATATGGACAATCTAGCCGATGTTGTTCTTAAGATTTGTGCAAGCTTACTTTTTATTGTCACTATTAGCCTAGGTGGAAGGCTCTGTACTGGAGGTGGGGGAGGTTATGATATTGATGGAACATCGCTTGAAGTTATAGGTGGTGCAACTTGACTTGGGTAGCATCTATTCCTAGTCACAATACTTATCATCCTGATGTACCCTTGTAAAGGGGGTGTCATCTTGACCTCATTCATTTATTTAGTAGGAGCTACCTGTACCTCATGAGTAGGTAAGGGGTCTTTGAAAACCCCCATATATTGATTATTTGGGGTGAGAGGATTATCCACTTGGAGCTCGTTCCTCTCTATCATGTCTTGCACTATGTTTTTGAAACCATAGCATGTAGGCAAGTCATGGCCATTCTATCGATGATATCGACAAAATTGGTCTTCTCGACGTCCCATAGGCTTTGGTTTACCTGTATTCGGGTCTATAGGCTTGATTTCTGGTAAATTAACCAGTTTGGTAGCCCATAAATGATCGAATAGGGAGTCCATTGACTCAGCGAAGGGTGTAAACTATCGCCTAGGGTGACGTTGTTGATTCTGACCCTGATTCGCTTGAGTATTATTATTATAACTCGCAGGAGGAGGTTGGGCCTGATAATTTACCTTTTGAGGAGGCATCATTTGTGTAGGCCCTGGGACATTAATGGCCACTTGATTGACCACTTCTAGCTTTGATGGCATCAGATTGCTCTTTGGATTCTTTGTCCACTCCTTGTGAGGTTTAGCTATCTCCCCCTCTTGGATTTTGATCTCTTCTATGGTTCTAGCTTGCGCTAGAGCATCCTCAAGAGTGGGATATTGTTGGAGTTGCAACAATAAAGATATTGGTTTCAAGCAACTCTTTGAAAACATCCGAGTTAACTCAGACACTGGAAATAGATAGGGTAGCTTAGCTAGAAGCGTTCACCACCTATTTCCATAGTCAGTGATAGACTCATCGTCATATTGTTTTAACCCCGTAAGGTCAGTTAAGGTCACCTTCCTCTTGGTATTGAAGGTGAAATATTCCAAGAACGCATCTGCAAACTATTCAAATGTATAGACGCTATGCCTTGGAAGTTGGTTAAACCACTCAATGGTAGGGCCAGAGAGGGTAATTAGAAATGTTCTCAGGAGTAATGCATCATTCTCCTGTATGTTGAAGCACTGATTCATGAATTTTGTAACATGCTCTTGAGCATCTTCTTCCCCTTTAAACTTGTCCAACTTGGGCATTTTAAAATGCTCAGGATATGTTGGGGAAGGTATAGATGGATGCAGTGGTTGATTGTGCAACTGGTGCAAGGTGGGTTTTTGAAGCCCATTCCCAGTTATCTTACCCTCTATAGTTTCTAAGAGTTCAAGCAATGCTTGATACGCATCAGAGGATTTAATCTCCTCTTCTTTATTTTGGACCCATAGAGGGGGATGAGGAATATTAAGCATAGGTTGAGGTGGTTGATTGTCATCAACCATATCTCCAAAAGGTGCTTCTAAGTAATCCTCATTTTGTTCCAAATCATCATAAGCCCCATAAGGTGTTTCAGGAATGGGCCTACAAGGAGGAACGAAAGCCTACTGTAGGTGATCTATATTAGGCCTAGTAGGTAAGTTTTGATCAGGCCTAGGAGGTCTAGGTGGCAACATTTGATTAGGTCTAGGAGACCTATTCTGATGGAAAGTAGGTTACCTTTGCCTAGCCTCCTATCTATGCGTGCTTGGAGTAGGAACTCCATTACGCAATGTTTCTTGAATCTATTGTTCAAGTCTTTATCTTTCTAATTGTTGTCGATGCTCTAGGAGATCCAAGCATTGTTTATCAGACCAAAGTTGATTAAACTTAGCTTGATGATCAACATACTTCTTGACTAATTGATTAATTTGATCAACTGTATTGGGCCTATGTGCCTTAGCATTATTTCCTAGATACCTATCTTGTTCAAGAGGGTCTGTGAGATCTACTACGAGCTTCCCTCGATTGAGAGAAGTCACATTAACTTGAGGCTCACCCCTAAACATATGTTCTTGATAATCTATTGGTGTAGAGGCACATCATGCTTGCATGGAATAATGTGACTGAGGATGATTAGGATCTTCCTCAGGTCTTCCCTCATAAATGAGGAATGGTAGGGTAGAATTGGCTCACCCACTACGATGAGTATCATACTCATCTAGGTTTTGGTACCTTGGGGAAGGGTGATTTGAAAGCATAAGATGATCATTCAACCCTACCCTAGGTGTATGGCCTTGTTCTCACACACCAACGTGTGGAGTAGACCGAGTAGGCATGTGAATGCGTGGTATTGCTCTATGTGTAGGTGCCTCATTGCATGGTTGCCTTTCTTGAAAGAAGGCATTGGAATTATCTATACTTGGGGAATGATTCCCTAGATTGGGACTGTGACCTATGGGGGTACCCCGTGTAGGAGTCCCTCATAGGCTAGGTCCCCTTTTCGACACTCTAGGACTAACCATCCATTCATCTACCACTTGATGATTTGGGAGAGTAGGTGGCTGCCAAGGAGGTATAACCATGTCCTTGGGGTCAAAATGAAGATGTTCTATGTCCTCTTGCCTACTCCTCATAACATCCACCCTTAAGTGGGCTTGGCTATGGGTATATACCATAGCTACTTACTCTAAACCTCTATGTGATTATCTCCTTTACAAGTTTTATAGATTCAAACACAATCAATAGAAACACACAAGAATACAAATGATTATCTCTTTTAAAGATTATGTGTTCCTAAACTGTTTGATGTGTTTCAAATTTGTTGCTTTTGTAAAGAATCTCTTTCACGTGTTTTGAATGTTGATGTAATTCTCAATTGTTTAAAGGTTTTCACCTATATACTCGCAGCTCGACAACCGACAATGAAAGTCTGGTCACGTGAACCAACCAAAGTATGGAGATGAAATCCATACCCGATCAGGGAGCATAGGTCCTACCAGTCCTCACCCAGTACTCACTTGGTCAGTGTTATACCCTTCGAAGAGGAGTACATGCAAATTTTCCAAGCTACATCGGATCTTGGAGCTGAATTTGGCCAAAAATATAGGGTACATGGGATTTGAGCCAATGGATGGAGATGAAACCCACCATCGTTGAACTCTATCAGTGGTTGGGGATGAATTCCAACTCACTAACATTAAAAAGAAGTGTGGTGTGTGTGATTCCTTTTAAAATTATTGAAAGAAAACAAGATAGCATTCAATGATTGTTCACTAAATGCATGAAATTACATTTCACTTTCAGAATCATAAGCATATATATAAAAGGAAACTACAAAATTTGTAAACTATATGAAAACCTAACCCTTAGGTAGGTCACATGCAAGCAAACCAAACAAATGCATTTTGAAAGGCTGTTCTTTTTCCTATTTTTCTTCGATTTTGTTAATGCAAAATTTAGAAATATGAAATCTAACTTTCAAATGCACACAAAAGACAAGAAAAACTAAAATTTAAGCTTTTTGAAACAACCTAGATGCAAATTGAAGGTTTGGAAGATTACCTTTTCTGTTCTGAAACTTGTTGTTTCTAGAAATTTTTGTAGAAACCCCCTGGTTTTGTGGCCATCCCTGGGTGGGATGGCTGCAAATTTGGGGGCCATCCCTGGTAGGGACGTTTACAGTGGCCGTCCCTGGCAGTTCCAATTAGGAATTCTGTAGTTGTTCCTGCTCAGAATGGCCAGAACCTGCAACACACAAAACACAAAAAGGAGGTCAAAAATGACAAAAATGAAAGGGAACAAGGGACAAGGGTCCCACCATGATCACCACTGAAGAAGTGCAAAAAATGGCACGCCTTAAATGTGTATTGAAACTGAAATGCTATCTATTGTTTCTAAGAAAGCATGCAAAGGAAAGATGCAAAAGATGTAAACTATTGAAATGAAGAATGATTTGCAGTAAAAGAGGGGGGATTTCTCCTTGTATTTATTAATTCATCAATTCCAAAAGGTTACAATACATCCCCTTTGAGGGCTTATCATTTTGATACATTCAGATTACAAATTACAAGGGAATGAATCCCTCCATGAGCTTAATGGCGTGTTTCAATGTTCTTCTCGCAACCCACACTTGAGAGCTAATCTTGGGCTTCTTCTAATCTACCTCTTAGCTCCTCCCTCATGCCTAGAATACCTGCACCTACACACAAGATATTGAATGATGTTAATAGCATATGCGTTTAGTGATAAAAACTAGGAAAACCATAGAAAATATGCATCTATGAATATAAAATTTATTTGTGACTATTCTAAACAACTCCAAATGACTTGAAATTCTAGTATGATGTTTAATAGGTGATTTTGGAAGGATCTGAGTAGAAATCATAGTGAAATTGTTAGCATAACTTGTGGTCATTCCTGGTAGGAACAAGTAAGACTGCAATCATGAAAACACTAATTGACCCATCAAATCTACTCAAAACTTTACCAAATTTGGATATGATGCTATTCTAATGCTATAGAATTGATCTACGCTAAAATTAGACCAAAATTGTTAGCCATTTCATGGCCATCCCTAGGAGTTCCAATAAGACCTGCTAACCATCCCTAGGGGATGACCACAAACTAGGGTGGTTTTTGCCACCAATTCCACTTGGATCTGGTCAATAAACCTCCTAGGAGTCTTGTCATCGAATTTGGGAAACTAACTCTCAAAATTGATTGGTTTTGGAATTGGTTTAGTGTATTTTGGGATGCCCCTAAAAGCACCTTCGAATGAAGAGGTTTTCAAGGAAAATACTTGGGCAAATGTTGAGGACAAATGTGAGCAGCACTTCATGAGCAATGCTTGTTATTGTCTCCTTTTGAAATTGGGTGGGAGCACCTCAATTTATAGCCAAAATAGGGCAAATGTGCAAAGGGGCAAGTTTTGGCATGCAGGGCAAGTGTTGCCACTTGTCCATTCCCTTGCCATGCATAGGAGGGAAGATGCCTTCCATTTGGGGCCTCCAATTTGTAGGCCTTGATGTTTATGATAACCTCCCAATCAATTTTGGGTGATTGGGTGGGATAAATGGTAGTAATTGATTGCCATTTATCCCACCCTTTGACTTTTGGGGGTCTGGTTCATGGTCATCCCACCCAGGGATGGCTACATGATGGTCATCCCTGGGTGGGATGACCATGAACTATGGTCATCCCTGGGTGGGACGACCATGGCTACATGGCCCAAAACCTTCCAAAAGTGGGGTAAACCCTCCCAAAAGTGGTTGGGAGCCCTAATTAACCCCTGAGGGTTTCCCAATGGGGCCATATGATGTCGATAAGAGTGGCGCATAGCAGTCTTATCCGATTTACATGATTTTAGTGTCTACATGTATACATATGTTATGATGTTGATTTGTAGTGTTTGTATTTTGCTTTCATACATAGCATAGTGTAATGTGCGAGTAAATGTACAATGCATGGATATACATGTGGTAGGGTGTAGATATATGATCATACTATAGTATAGATATATTGTAGAATGATATGAAGGATTGTATGTCGAATGCAATGCAATGTGATGTGATGTGAATGAAATTTGTAGTAAATGTATGTAACATAGATGCGATGATGTAATGTGAGAGAATGCATGTAAGATAAATGTATTGATGTGATGTTTGATAACTCTATGTAACATAGATGCAGAGATGCATGTATGAGGGGACTAAAATACGCAAAGGAAGCACTTGTATTATTGCATGTACCTATGTGAATGTGATCCATTCCATAATCTCAGGGATGTAGGATGATACAAGGTATATGTAATGACTTTGAAAAACGTAGTTTTTGTAATCAAATCTCAGACCAAAAATTGTGCAAGTATTTATGACAACTCATAACCAATATGACTGGTTCAAATTCTATCATGGACCTATGTGTGTAAATGAGTGATGTTCATTTATCCATTTTGAGGGAAGTAGGATTAAATCATTTTAGAAATGGCCAAACTGATGCGTAGTCGTTATACCATCATTAATTCTCAATGAATCTGTCAATCCAGGGTAGTGTACAAGGCTATCTGTGGGAGAAGAAGTGAAACAGCTATAACTTAGGTCAATCTAGGGCAACAAGTCTTATTGGTGGAACCGATTGTGTGGGGGGTTTTGGAACATTCCTATCTCTAAATTGCATAAATTAAATCTTAATCTAAGTTGCGGAATTGGAAACTAATCATTAACTACAGAAATGAAGTCCTAATTACAATTGCAGAATGAGACCTAATTATATTGCAGAATTAACAGTTGCAGAATTGAAAGTCTGATCCTAATTGTAGAAAGAAAATCTAATTACTTTTGCAATAATGAAAGTTTAGATCTAATGTGGAAATAAAAACTATCAAAGTTCTGTAACAGAATTTTGTCAATCTTCTATTCAGATTTTGACAGCAAAACATAAAATATAGGAAATTGTTGAAAAACAGTAAATTCTGGAAATAACAATCTAAAAATAAAGTGGAAACTTTTCTAAAAGTAAGATTGCAACTAAAACTTTAAGCACAAGATTAATCTAAGCATAAATAAACTAATACTACAAATATTGTCAACTATTTACAAGCAATTGACATAACAAGTTCTACAACTCATTCTGTCTGCAGCAAAATCGGAATAAAAACCTGCTTTGTTAGTCCTCCTCCTAGGTCTGGAAGTGGCCAGCCTCTTTGTCCAGAAGAAGGTGTAAGTCTCTCTATTTTTCTAAATCTTAGTCACATTCATTTACAAGTAATTTGAAATAGAAATGGTGCACTTTATTGATCAAAAGACATGATTACAAGAATTCTGCTGAAAAACTGTTACAGTACTGTAACAGTCAATTTCTAGTTATACTCTGTATTTTTTGCTAGCTTCCTTACTCTATTTTCTACCTCTTTTTCTATCTACCTCACTCAACCTAAATGGGAGCAATATTTATAGCTATCCTATGATCTTATTACAAAAAAAGAATATCAAAAAGATCTAATCCTACAATGCTGCAACAAATTCTGGTTTTATCCTAGAAGAGGACTAAAACTTGATCTTTTCCTTAATGATGGCTTTGGTCGACAATGATGGCAAAGACAGATGGAAGATATTTCTCTTTACTTTTTCCAACCTTTATTTCTCTTTTTCCTGCTTCAAAAATCAATCAAAAGGTCAAAAACACATTATGTTCTTCATTTCGAAGATAAGTGGCTTCATTCCGAAGACAATGCAGTTTTCATTTCGAAGATCGCTCATTTTGAAGATACTGCATTCTCATTCTGAAGATCGCTCATTCTGAAGATACTACATGCTTCATTCTAAAGATCCGCTCATTTCGAAGACGCTGCATTCTTCATTCCGAAGATCCGTTCATTTTGAATATGCTGTGTTCCTTCATTCCGAAGATATCTGTTCATTTTGAAGATATCTTGGTATGAACAAATATATGTTTTTCCATTGATTTTTTCTGCATCTCTTAGGTGGGTTATCTCCTAAGATCAAATTCTAATGGTCTTCATCCCTTTCCTCATGTGAATTCTATGCCTTGCTATTTATGGACAGCTGGTTGGAATTTACATGGGAAAGACTAGTTTTTGCTGCACAGCAACTGTTTTCTTGCACTATTGCCAGATTTAGGTGAAGTAAATGCTTGAGACAAATCAAAATATGATTAGTGAAATTTTGCTATTATTCTAAGCATATCCCATTGTAGCAAATCATAGCAAAAAGAACACAAAACTATGTAAAAAGTTGTAAAATCAACATATAATATTTCAAATACATTGATCATGCAAAATGGTTAATATACAGCATATTAAATCAACTTAACTAACATATCAGATAAAACATAAGAGTTTATAGGAATTTTTAGTGTACAAAATGTGTTATGATTGAGGCATTTCCAGGCCTCATCATTTTCTCACCAACTTATATTAATGCATGCCCTCATGCATTCTGTTGGGCTATGGAATCGCATATGTCCATGTTTAGATTCCATGACCTGTAGAATAACTTCTTGCCTATGTAATACCCCCTATTTTCTTGAATGTTTTTGAGCCAATCTTCAAATTGTTCATCAGGCTGGGCATCTTCCTCAAAGTAGAATGGAACTGGAGTAATGATGGTTGGAGGCCTGAACCTGAGACCTATCCAGTTATGTTGCATGATCTGGATCAGTTGGACTACACCTTCTACTCTTCTTATGGACCATTCTAGATTGATGGGGGAGATAGGTTCTCTTTTCCTCAAAGACATGGAAAGTTCATTCTATTTGTCTCTGCATACTGACAATGCTGGGAAGAAATTGTGATCACAAAAATTGTTAAATCTGGCCACATAGTCCCTCAAATTGTTCAAGTACATTCTCTTAATATCATCCATGTTCATCATTGAGAAGTGTTGTTGAGTGATATTTAGGTGATTTGGCTGGATTGCTCTGACTAACAACTCAGCCCTTGTTTCAATCACTTTATTCTGCCTTTTCTCGTGATCCCAATAAAGCTGATTTTGCAAAGTAGACATAAATGCTCTCAACTGAACATCTCCAATGTAGATTTGAGGATGAGAGTCAACTTCCTCTGGAATGAAGAAACTATGTAAAAATAGTTCACACAGGAGATTTTTTTGCTCAAAAGGACTGTTAAAATATGCTTCCAAAAAATCTTCAATAGTGTCCAATTTATAGGGAATATTTGAAGTAATCCTCATGACCTGCCATCTGAGGTACTTTTCCTTCAAAATAAGGCTGTAAAACCTGGCTGGTCATCTAAATTGGACTAAAAATTCAGCAATTTGACATAAGTCAGACACCTTTTCTTTCAATGCCTGAATTTTTGTGTCCTTGGCTTCTAGCTATTTTGCTTCCAATTTGAATTTTTCAGTTTTATTGGCAAGCTATTCATATCTAAGCATCCAGCTAGCTATGTCTGCATTGTACTGCTCTAAAGACATAGTATTAGGTGGTCTTACCATAGGAGGAATCCTAGGCAACAGATTTGTCTGAACTCCTTTTTTTGCCACTTCCACTGGCTGTTCATCTGTCAATAACTCTACTTGCACCCCCTTATTTGCTATTTCTATGGGGTTGTCATCAGATAGTATTTCTACTTGTATCCCCTTATCTGCTGTTTCTACTAGAATTATAGCAAGTTGAAATGCAGGGACCTCAGTAGGAGTACTTACTTGAACATTTTCTTGTTGTTGGGACTGTTTCTATGTTGGTGGCTCATTTTCAACATCCTTTGCAATATTCCTCACCATTTCTGAAGTATCTTCTGAACAAGAAGGCAATGCTTAAGAATAAGATGGTGCTGCTTCAGAATGAACAGGCACTTCTTCAAAATGAAGGAGTGTTGTTTCAGGATGGACTCCCATGTCTGCTTCATCAGAATCATCTGCTCTTGATAAAACCAGAAGCAATTGAGCCAAATTATCTTCATCATGGGATATAGCTGGTTGTTTTTCAGATTGTGACAACTTTTTTAGTTCTGCCACTTCCTACTGAAGTTCTACAATTTTTCTTTCTTGCATCTCAATGATGCTTTCTTTCTCTGTGATCCATTTGGTCTGTGTTTTGACAACACTTCTTGCTGCCCTCAGCTGCTCAGTGATGTCTTCCACTTCTATTTTTGCTTCAGAAGTTGATACAGACAAATCAGTTGCAGTTGGCTGCTCAACCAATATCTCTTCTTCTACAACAGGTTGTTCTTGTTCAGGAGGCTTTGTGATACTGTCTATAAGGATATCTACCATATCTGTAGCCTGTTGAACTGTAGCCTCTTCCAAACCAACTTGCTTAGTTTCTACCTCAGCTATCTGTTCAGGGAATTCTGGAAAGTTGTCAGATGCTGGTTGTATCTCTGTGACATCTGGGCTACTTGGTCTATCTTCTTCCTCCATGACCCGTTCTACAGTTTCTTTAAAATGGATTCTTGTAGACCTCCTAGTTCCAGATGCAAACTTCTTCTTTTTGCTCTATTTTTTGGTGACAGTAGGGGTCATGGGGTCAGTTTTAGATGCCTCTATTTCCCTTGTTTCACTTATCTGTTCTGACAAATCAGTTGTAGTTTCAGCAAACCAAACTTTCTTTTATTTTTTTGCTCTGCTGCTAGTTCTAGATCCTCTTCTCTTTTTTCTCTTAACTTATGAAGTTGAGGGTTCAGGAGCAAGGTTTTCTACTACTGCTGTGGGGTGTAGTTCTGTAACAGCTTCAAGGGCACCTTCTGCAACTTCTTCTGCAGCATCCTCTGCAACATTTTCTGTAGCAACTTTTGTAATACTTTTTGTAGCAGTTGTTTCCTCTTCTACAACAACATCAGCAGTATTTGATTCTTCTTCTTCCTCACTTTCATCCCCAAAAATGACATCATTTAGGTTAGAGTAAAATTTGTCAAAACTCCTAGGGTTTCCTCTAAAATGGTGTTGGCAAACTAATTTGATGAGGCCATGATGGCGAAGGCTTCCTTTACCCTCCTAATATCTTTTTGCCATGTTCTTTAACTCTTGATACAGATACAAGGGAAGATTTACCCTAACTTCTGGTTGTTGTCTACCATGTCTGAGATGGTTTAAAATTTGTAGATGATGCCCTGACAACAACACATACTGCCCTTCACAGGTCAAAAACTTAATCACCCAGGTGGCTACTTCATCCCAGGGTTCTTGTAGGCTGGCCCTTTTTAACCCTTTGCATGTGTTGTTATGGGTTAAGTATTCAGGTTCTCTATCATTTTCTTCTACAAACTGATTAACTACATTTGCCAATGTGTTCTTGCTAGATCTAGTAATTGAAATCCCTTCTAATAGCAGCTCTGTAATCTGACTTAAAATTTTAGGGCTTACCTCAATAGACATGTCGTTGACATGTGCTAAGTTGTTTCTGAACGTATGGGTGAACATGCCAGCTAAATCTTCAAAAGACCCATTGAATTTATCCAGAAATGTCATAAATCCTCCATCTTCAAAAATCTGCACAACTGCCAAATTTTCTCGAAGGTAATTGGTATCTGCAGGCTCTGTTCTGATCTTTCACCCCATTTTTCTCTGTTTAAAAATTGTACACTACGGCTGCTATTCTACTACAGGATTTCTGGCTATTTTCTGTTGCAAATTTGCAAATTTTTAAGTTAAAACTCTCATTGCCCTATTTCTCGTCTTCTTCTTCAGAATGAACCGTATCTTGTGCATTGTACCTTGCAACATGTCTTTGGAAAGAAATATGGCACACATTTCTACTTTTGCACTGTACACCTATTTGTTGATAATTGCATGGATGTCCTTGCCATCAGATTCACCTCATTAGTTTTGCAGATTCTCACGTGCATGTTAATTGACATTAAAAACTGGTGGCATATGGTTGGTCATGTTCTCCGTATTTCCAATGAGTGCAAAAACAAACCATGTGCTGATTGACACGTGTCCCTTCCTCGCATGCAACTAAGAAAAAATATTGATTTTGTCATATCTTACCTTCTTGGATGCCACGTGGAAATGCTCTTTTCGAAGATTATAACTTATTACGCAAACAAAATTTCATTTCAAATATTATGACCTCATTTCAAAGACAGGTCTTCATTCCGAAGACAAATCCTCATTTTGAAGATTATGACCTCATTCCGAAGACAGGTCTTCATTTCGAAGACAAATCTTCTTTGCAAAATTTTCATTTCGAAGATAGATCTTCATTTCGAAGATCAATCCTCATTCCAAAGATTAATCCTCATTTCGAAGATCAGGCTGTATTGTGAAAGTAAATCATCATTCCGAAGACATACCCCCATTTCGAAGATAGATCTTCATTTCGAAGACATATCTTCATTTCGAAGATGATGCAGCAAGTCGTCATTTTGAAGACCAAGTTTCATTCTGAATACAAATTGTCATTCCGAAGACAAAGTTTCTTTCTGAAGACAAAGTGCAACATTCATTTTCTTGTCATTCTGAAGACAATTTCATTCCGAAGATAATACAGCAAGTATTGTTTTTGGCATTCTTGTTCCGAAGATTAGGCAAAAATCAATATTTTCATTCTCAAAACATGTTTTTAAGTATGCCAACTCTTATGAATACCTTTTATGCTAATGGTTAATTGTAACATACTATATACCAATCATTTTACAATGAATAAATGTAAGAAATATATACCTGATAAAAACAGTTAATGCCAGTTTTTGAAGAATGATTGCTTTTGTTGATATTCTACTGAGATTTTCTGCAACATTTCAAAACAAGTGCACTAGGTGAATTTGTACAATGATGGTTCAAAAATTTCTCAAGGTTATGCATGCCAGAAAACTGGTTTTCATGCACACCAACTCAATAGTGCCTTAAGAAAAGGTTTTCACTGCTGGGTTATTCATTTTTCTCTCTTTTTTTTTCTTCATTTTTTTATTTTTACCTCTCCTTTTCTTTTTTTTTTTTCTTGATCCTGACTATGCCCATGAAGGAATTTCATGATTTCCCCTAAAACCATGCCCATGAAGGAATTCATACTCAAAATTTATTCATCTTTTTGTTTTCTATTTTTCTGATTTTTTTTATTTTCTATTTTTTCTTGAAATCCACTGATCATGTTGATTGTTTTGAAGTGGAAGAAGGAATCTCTTCCACCTGTTGTGTATCCAAACTATCAAGTTCTTTGCAAGAATTTTTCTTTAGTCAAAGGTGTATGGTATACCCTGAGGCGATGTCCATTCACTACCAACTTTCTTCGTGACCCATCAATGGGGGATAAATGAGCTGCTCCATTGTTAAATACTTCTTCAATCCAGTAAGGTCCCAACCATCTAGTTTTCAGTTTTCCAAGGAAGTCTTCATATTGAGAATCAAATAGTAAAGCCAATCTCCTTGTTGAAGTTTCCTCTACTGAATGTGACTGTCATGCCATAACTTCCTCTGCTCTTGAATTACCTTAGTCTGGTGCAGAGCATCCAATCTAAGTTCATCCAATGCATTTAGCTGCAGAATCCTGTCTTTTTGTGCCTGCGATAATTCAATTCTAATTTCCAGTGTTGTGCGCAATGTTAGTAGCTCAAATTCAATAGGTAAGAGAGGCTTTTTACCAAAGACTAGTTCATAAGGTGTGAATCCAGTAGTGGACTTCCAAGTAGTATTGTAGGCCCAAACTGCTTCAGGTAATTTGTCTAGCCAATTTTTCCTATGAAAAGCTACTATTTTTGTCAAGATTTGTTCTAGTTCCCTATTTGTTACTTCAACCTGGACATTTTATTATGGGTGGTAAGGTGATGATTTTCTATGTTTGATTTCATACAATTCTGTAAATGACTTTATGACTTTGGATGCAAATTGAGGTCCTTGGTCTGTTGTGATAGACCGTGGAGCTCCAAATCTCTAAAAAATATGAGTATACAGGAAATCAGTGACCTTCTCTTCACGAGCATGTTTGAAAGCACGCACCTCTACCCACTTTGTCATGTAATCAGTGCATACTAGAATATGCACCTTTCCTTGAGAAGGTGGATCAATAGGTCCTACAAAATCAAGCCCCCACCTCTCAAATGGTTCTAAAACCATTTGAGGCTGCAATGGCATCTCATTTGTATGAGTGGGTTTCCCCATTCTTTGGCATGCATCATAATGCCTGATGTACTTTTTCACATCCTTGTGAAGAGATGGCCAATAATATCCTATCCCCAAGATTTTTCTAACTATGCTTTTTACATAATAGTGTCCACCTAAGGGTTCATCATGACAAGCTCTAAGGATATCATACACTTCATCCTTTCGGATGCACCTACGTAACACATGGTCAGGACTACACTTAAAAAGCATACCCTTAATCCATTCAAAAGAAGAACTCTGTTTGATCAATTGTTTTTTTTATTTTGAAGTAAAATGTGGAGGAACTTTCCCTGTGACCAAATAATTGGCTATATCTGCAAACCAAGGTGATTGAACTAATATAGCAAATAGTTTTTCATCAGGAAAAGTGTCATCAACTAATTCCCCTTCATCTGTGTTCTGTAACCTAGACAAGAAATCTGCCACAACATTAGCTTTTCTTGGTTTGTTGATTATGGTGATATCAAATTCTTGCAACAACAGCAACCAACAAATAATTCTTGCACTTACCATAGGTTTATTCATCAAATACTTAATGGTTGTATGATCTGTGTGAATAAATATTTGATAACTTGTGATATAATGCCTGAATTTGTTGATGGCATAAATTACTGCTAGGAATTCTTTCTCAATTGTTGTATAATTTTTCTCTGCTCGTCAAGTTCTTGCTAATGTTGTAGATGGTATAATGTTCACCATTATCAATTTGTCCTAATGCTGCTCCAATTGTTGTATTGGAGGCATCAGTCTGAATGTGAAATGGTAATGTCCAATTAGGTCCTTTGAGCACAGGTGGAGTTATCAATTTCTCTTTCAAAGCTTCAAATGCTTCCTGAAATTTTGTAGTCCAGGAGAATTCAGAATCTTTATTCAATAAGGCAAACATAGGACTGGATATTGTACTAGAGTTGGGAATAAACCTACGGTAAAAACCAATGTGTCCTAAGAAGCTTCTGACATTAGTATGAGTTTTAAGAGGAAGGAGATTCTTGATAATTTCAACTTTCTTTGGATCAACTTGGATCCCTTCAGGAGAGATGTGATGACCAAGAACTATCCCTTCCTTCATCATCATGAAGCATTTATCTAGATTTAAGGATAAGTGGTATGTTTCACAACGAGTTAAGACTTTGTCAAGATTTTCCAATGTAAAATCAAAAGTTTGTCCACATACTATGAAATCATCCATGTAAATTTCAACACTTTTGGTGGTCAGATCAGCAAAAATTGCTAGGACTGCTCGCTGAAAAATTGTTGGGGCATTACACAAACCAAAAGGTAAAACCCTATAGGCAAATTTTCCCCATGGACATGTAAAATTTGTATTTTCTTGATCTTCAGGTGCAATCTGAATTTGATTATATCCACTAAATCCATCAAGAAAACAAAAGTATATTTTTCCAACAAGAGTATCTAACACTTGATCTATGAAAGGTAATGGAAAATGGTCTTTGTATGTCACCTTATTCAATTCTCTATAGTCTACACATACTCTCATTTTTTCATTTTCTTAGGAACTATTACCAATGGAGAAACCCATTGGCTATCAAAAATTGGGTAAATGAATCCTACTTCCAGGAGTTTTTCAATTTCTTCTTTCACAATATCTCTTAAGGCAGGATTCAATCTTCTTTGAGGTTGTCTGACTGGCTTGACTTATTCAGTATAGATTCTATGGGTACATATATCAGGATGAACTCCTGACATATCTTTGTAGTTCCAAGAAAAAGCATGAACATGCTTCTACAAAACAACTATCAATTTTTCTTCCTCTTCCCTAGTAAGCTGGCTATAGATGTTCAAAAATTTGCCTGGCTAGACTTCTATTTGTTTTGTATTTAGAAGGACTGAATTCACTTCTTCATATTTGGTGTTTAAGGGATTAAGAGGACATTGCTGAGATGGGAGAAACGAAGCAGTTTCTGTTTCATTGCTGCTTGAGGGAAGCATATCTTGTATGGAACAGTGAGAAGGAAAAATCAGATGATGGTGCCATCCATGTGGTAGTGAAACAGAGTTTCCCTGTGATAGCATAGATGATTCATCTTCAAATTTTTTATTCTCCTCATTACTTATCAATTGTTGGATATTTTTTGCTTCCCCTTCTAAACCTTGTTCATGCAGAACATTCATCAGGATTGTTTCATTTTCTAAGTTTTTTGTGTCACTGAGGTCTTCTGTGTGTTCTCTTACTACTAAGGTAGCTAGTGTAGAAATGACCTCTTCTGGTTCTTCATCTGAGTCAAAAAACCATAACTGACATAAAAATTTGCTAGATGGTTTTGCAGGAGGATATAAATAAATTTTTTTCAGCTCAATACCATTTGAAATAGTCATATTTCCAGATCTGCAGTCTATGAAAGCTGCTGCAGTTGCAAGCCAAGGTCTTCCCAAAATAATGGGATATCCATGTGCTGAATTTCTTGGCTGTAAAACCAGAAAATCTGTAGGGAATTCCCAAGGAAAAAATTCTATAGGGACATCTTCAATGATTCCTTCAGGTTTTGCAACTGACCTATCAGCCATTTCTAAAACTGTAAATGTGGGGCTGATATGTTTGAGCTGTAATTGTTCCATTGTATCTTTAGTCATGACATTTATTGCAACTCTTAGATCCACTAAAACATTTGATATTGGTACTGAACCTATGGTGACTGTGATAATTGGGCTTCCTGGATCACTATACTTTGGAGGTAGTAGTTTTCCAGATAAGAGATCAGCTATCTTCCCTTCAACCTGCACAGTCTTGGGGAATGCTTTCTTCTTTCTTCCTGCTCTTTTAATGCACAAATTTTGGACAGTACTGTTAATTTCTGGTATTTCCTTAATGGCTTGCAATAAGGGTAATGAAATAGTCAACTTTTTGAGTTCTTTGACCAATTCTGACTCAGAAATTTTTGGTATTGCATTATGTCTTTCAGGATATGGAACTATCCTTAGTAATTGTTCTGCTTATGTCTCTTTTTCTATTGTTGGATCCAATTTTTTTGTTTCTATTGTTGGCTGGATTCTCTCTGGTTCTGATGATTCTTGCTTTTCATTATCTTTGATTTCCATTAAAACTGGTTTAGGTACAACTTTCCCTGAACGAAGTTGGATATCGCTACAATCAAGAACATTAATTTCAATATTTTCTTCAGCGTCAGCCACATAGACAAGAGGTGTCTGTCTTACACTGTTTGGATTAGTGACTGGCTAAGATGGCAATTGAGGTTGTTTCACTTGCTTGTGTTTCGTTGTTGTTTTTCTTGAAAATTTTGATTAGGTGCGAGGCAACAAATGCTGAGTTTGACCTTGATTCCTTTGTTGCCTTGGATAGGACTGGTATTGCTTGATTCCACTATGGTTGGTTTTGCACCCAATGTGGATTAGTCCGATTCCGATTCCAAGCTGGATTGTTTTGATTCCATGAGGGGTTGTTTTGATTTTGATTCCAGGCTGGGTTACTCCAATTTTATTATGGACATTCTTGGGAATTTGTCCATTGAGGATAATTCCAAGGACGTTGGGGTCGTTCTGATTTTCCCCAAGGCATAATACCAGGATTATGCCCCCAATTTGTAGGAAAACAAAGGGGATTTTGATATTGAGAGAAATTCCCTCCTTGTTTTGGTCCAATATAGTTGAGTTCCTCAGTCTGGTTTTCTAACATAGTTTTGAGTTGTGGTAGCAGGTGGCATTGATCAGTTGAATGCCTTTTTGAACAGATACTACAAATGGATGAGATAGATGTTTTATTTAAAGGACATTCCTGCAAAGCATGTTTACTTCTACATCTTGGGCAATAAATTTCCAAAGGTTCTATGTTTTTAGCTTTTGCAGAGATTTCCCCTAAAGTAGTGTTTAGATGCACTAGGATATCAGTTTTGAAATTTGCAAGTTCCTCTATCAGGTCCTTTACATCAGTGCCATTTGTGCAGCTTTTTCTTCTTCTCTGCTTAGTGCGAGAGTAATTCCTACAAAGATCCATAATTTCCTCATTACTGAGAGTGGTTACATCCCCTTTTCCCATTAAATCTAGAACTTCTCTGGATTCATCTTGCAATCCTCTCAAAAAGATAGTTTTACACAATTATGGTTCTACTAGTCCACATCTCCTTTGAACAAAGGAGAACCTATCAAGATAATCTTCCAAGGTCTCATCATCTTCCCACTTGATTCTAAATAACTCATATTTTCTATTCCTTACACGACAGTATTCCTGATATTTGTCTAAAAAGACAGTCTCCATTTGATCCCAGGTTCTTATGGAATTTGGCTCTAAGCTCATGAACCAACGTAATGCTGAATCCTTGAGAGTTGAGGGAAAAACCTTAAGTTTTTTATTGTCATTTATATAATCATAGGTCTGACACACTACCTTGAATTCAAACAAAAACTGATTAGGATCTTCAGATACAACACCTCGAAATGTTGGAAGTACTGAAGGTGAAATGGTCTTCGTGGGAGAGTTTTGTGTTGGATTTAGATGAATAGGATATTCAAATGTTCTGGATGGTTGGAGTATATCCTGATCATCCCCTTCATTATGAACATAGCCATGCTAGCCATCTGCATTGCCTCCTTCTGTCATAGTTTCTTGTTTCCTAGGAGAAGTTAAAGCTTTCCAAATTGTTCTCTCAAGAGGTCCAAGCTTCTCTGTTGATGAGTCTGATGAATTATATTCCTTAAGATATTCTATTGATAAAATTGGTGATTTTCTTTTCTCAAAATGTTCTACTGATGGTGAGACTGGTGATTTTTCTATCAATCTTTCAAGTAGTTCAAACACAGGTGATTCACCCCTTAGGCGTGAAGATCTCCTTAATGGGACAATCTAGGGATACTTTGGAGTATCCCTAGACTTACTCATTCATTTTTACTCCTAAATTACATAAATTAAGTCAATAGTTATTATCTTACTCTGCTGTTATATTCAGATTTTAACCTGAATGTTCACAGTTTAGTCTGATTACAACTATTAGACTATTTGTTTTCTTCTGACAACACTATTCCTCGGCAAAGACACCAAAATGATATGTAGTCGTTATACCATCATTAATTCTCAATGAATCTGTCAATCCAGGGTAGTGTACAAGGCTATCTGTGAGAGAAGAAGTGAAACAGCTATAACTTAGGTCAATTTAGGGCAACAAGTCTTATTGATGGAACTGATTGTGTGGGGGGTTTTGGAACATTTCTATCTCTAAATTGCATAAATTAAATTTGAATCTAAGTTGCAGAATTGGAAACTAATAATTAACTACAGATATGAAATCCTAATTACAATTGCAGAATGAGACCTAATTATATTGCGAAATTAACGGTTACCAGAATTGAAAGTCTGATCCTAATTGCAGAAAGGAAATCTAATTACTTTTGTAGTAATGAAAGTTTAGATCTAATGTGAAAATAAAAACTATCAAAGTTCTGTAACATAAGGTTGTCAATCTTCTGTTCAGATTTTGACAGCAAAACATAAAATGCAGGAAATTGCTGAAAAATAGTAAATTCTGGAAATAACAATCTAAAAATAAAGTGGAAACTTTGCTGAAAGTAATATTGCAACTAAAACTTTAAGCACAAGATTAATCTAAGCATAAATAAACTAATACTGCAAATATTGTCAACTATTTACAAGCAATTGACATAACAAGTTCTACAACTCATTCTGCTGCAGCAAAATCAGAATAAAAACCTACTTTGTTAGTCCTCCTCCTAGGTCTGGAAGTGGCCAGCCTCTTTGTCCAAAAGAAGGTGTAAGTCTCTCTTTTTTTCTAAATCTTAATCACATTCATTTACAAATAATTTGAAATAGAATTGATGCACTTTATTGATCAAAAGACATGATTACAAGAATTCTGCTGAAAAACTGTTACAGGACTGTAACAGTCAATTTCTAGTTATACTCTGTATTTTCTACTAGCTTCCTTACTCTATTTTCTACCTCTTTTTCTATCTACCTCGCTCAACCTGAATGAGAGCAATATTTATAGCTATCCTATGATCTGATTACAAACAAAGAATATCAAAAAGATCTAATCCTACAATGCTGCAACAAATTCTGGTTTTATCCTAGAAGAGGACTAAAACTTGATATTTTCCTTAATGATGGCTTTGGTCGGCAATGACGGCAAAGACAGATGGAAGATATTTCTCTTTAATTTTTCCAACCTTTATTTCCCTTTTTCTAGCTTCAAAAATTTGTCAAAAGGTCAAAAACACATTTTGTTCTTCATTCCGAAGATAAGTGGCTTCATTCCGAAGACAATGCAGTTTTCATTCCGAAGATCGCTCATTCCGAAGATACTACATTCTCATTCCAAAGATCGCTCATTCCGAAGATACTGCATGCTTCATTCCGAAGATCCACTCATTTCAAAGATGTTGCATTCTTCATTTCGAAGATCCGCTCATTCCGAAGATGCTATGTTCCTTCATTTCGAAGATATCTGTTCATTCGAAGATATCTTGGTATGAACAAATATATGCTTTTCCATTGATTTCTTCTGCATCTCTTAGGTGGGTTATCTCCTAAGATCAAATTCTAATGGTCTTCATCCCTTTCCTCATATGAATTCCATGCCTTGCTATTTATGGACAGCTGGCTGGAATTTACATGGGAAAGACCAGTTTTTGCTACACAACAACAATTTGCTTGCACTGTTGCCAGATTTAGGTGAAGTAAATGCTTGAGAGAAATCAAAATATGATTAGTGAAATGCTGCTATTATTCTAAGAATATCCCATTGTAGCAAATCATAGCAAAAAGAACACAAAACTATGCAAAAAGCTGTAAAATCAACATATAATATTTCAAATACATTGATCATGCAAAATGGTTAATTTACAGCATATTAAATCAACTTAACTAACATATCAGATAAAACATAAGAGTTTATAGGCATTTTTAGTGTACAAAATGTGTTATGATTGAGGTATTTCCAGGCCTCATCACAAACTAGCTAGCTCATTCATAAGCAAATAGTGATCTATACAAAAGAAGATCACTAATGTGATAGATGTGTCACCACTTGTAAGACTATTCCATTGGTAGGCAGGCTCTTGGAGCCTATTGCTAGCGATGGAAATCATCTCATGGTGTTATGTTAAACCTAATAACCAAAAGCGATGAAGCATAAAAATGATGGTATCTAAAGGATTTTCCTTTTGTTTTCTACCCCTCATTTATTACTTGTGTTTTTTATGTGGTGCTCGTTTTCTTTATTTTCTCTTTTTTTTTTTGTATGGGCATTGGCTTTTGTTTTTTGTCCATTTGTCTTATTTTTGCTTATTTTTATCCCTTTTTTTATCCCTAGGTCGTATGTTGACCATGCAAGTAAGAGGACAAGTAGGGTAAAATGTTTTCTAGATGGTGATATCTACGCAAGGTGGTATCTTCCCTAGACTCAAAACTTATTTAATGTGTAACCTGTGTGAATGGTCTATGAGAGAAGTTGAACCAGCCTAAAGAACTATAAGACGTGTGTAAAACCTATCAACTAGAGATGACATTTGATTGACTGAACTCGTGAGTGGTCAAAGCTTAACAAGACACCTATGTATACCCTAATACTAAAAATGGGGAATGGACATCCAGGTGGTGATACTAACAAGTGCATATGTTACTCTTGTTGAAGGCACATTTTTTGGGGGGAAGAATTTACAAACTTGAAATGAAATTTTAAGGAAAACATATGGATATATGCAATGGGTGTAATGTAAATGATTCAAGTGGAGGAATGCAATATCTATAAGAGGAAGTTAATGAACTATAAAGGGAGAAGTTTGAAAATTTATCTACAGATGAGTATGGTGTATCATAATGACAAGAGTGAGATGATGTGATAATGGTTGCCCAGTGTGTGGGGTGTGTGTAAAGGCGAATAAACTATGACCTATGGGAATGCATGTGGTAATTACACAAAGAGAAAGGATGTGAAAGTGGGATTTATATATGGAAGAAATGAGAAGAAATAAGCATTGGTAACAAACAAGATGAGGATATTACCAAAGACCAATGAAGCTAGAAGAAAGCATTTCAACGTAGGTATGTATTCACTCGAAGCGTGACCATACAACTACGTGAAGAAGTAAGAAGTAGAGGAAGAGTTGAGAAGAAATATGAAGATAAACTACTGATGGGTGAAGTTACATGGGTCAGGGTGTGAGTGAGGAGGTGAAGTGATGATGTTGCTAGGGTGTTGGTGGTTTGTGTAGTTTGACATGTGGTGGATGTAGCAGGAGGGAGATATCAAGGATTCACGCAATGGAAAAGTGTGACGAATGATGCAGTGTGGGGGACTCTAAAGTTGGTTTGATGAACGAGAATGCTCATATGATGGGATGTGATCACCAATAAACATGTTGTCTACCAAGGTTTTAAATGTATAGCAGTTGTCAATTTCATGGCCTGGCTGATGATGGTATATATAGAATTGTTGTTCATGGTAATTCCACGATTTGGGATGTGATGGGTCAATAGGCCTAATTTCAGGTAACACCAGGAGGCCTTGGTTAAGGATATGGTGAAAAATTTTGGATAATGGTGTGGATGGTATAAGTGTGGGGTAGATGTAGGGGTCTATGAAAGGTATGCAGGAAGCATATGGAATGAGGTTGAACGGTCGAGGATTGGATCGATATCTCGATGTTTGGTGAGACTATGGACAAATAATGGACCTGGAGAAAGGTGAAGATATACGGGCTACAGTGGACTGGTGAGAATATGTGAGGCAATAATAATGGCTCAAATGTAGCTCTAGAGCCTTGATTCAAGCTAATATGTGATGGATATCAGGATGTGGAGGTGATGAGATTGGAGAAGGTGGAGAGTGAGACTCTAATGGATAAGGGGTGAAGTATGGGTGTGAAGCGGAGTTTGCATGAGGTGAAAATGGGGGTGAGTGGAATAAATTTGTAGATTGTGAGGTTGGCTGGAATGGTAGGCCACATAGTGGTGAAGGTGGCATTTGGAGGATGGGTGGCACAGGAGAAGGTTGTGGGTAACGTCATGTACGGGATTGAGTTACATTCATTGAATCAACTTAGGAAGTATTTAGGTGAAGAGCTTGAGAATATGGGGAAATCCCACTCAAAATTTGGGGAGGTAGGCATGAAGGACTTGTTGGATGAGGTGTGTATCCTAAATTGGGAGGGCAATAAGTTCCATAAGGATGGCAAGGGGAAGAGGACGGTGATTAGGGGTTCCTTGCATCCTCAGGTGGGGATGGAGTAGACCCCTGGGTGTGAACATGAGAGCTTTCTTCATTTTTATCAAAGGAGGATAGGGAGACCTAACTGTCTCCAGAATGAGGTGAGTAGGATGACCCTCTATGGCAAGGTAAATGGTGTCAAGGTGGAGTGTGGTGATCCAAATAGGATGAGGGTGAGGACTATATGGCATGCACAGTGGTAGGTGGTCTGGTTAGATTTATCGGTGTGATCAAAACTAGGGATAATAGGGGATGATCCTACATGGTGGTAGTCTAAGATGTTGATAGTGTGTGTGGATAATCGTGTATCTCTAATGATGATGTAGTGGTAGATGATGTGAATCCTACAAAAATAAATAGATACCAACAACATATAAATGACATAAAAATAAAAAGTACATGTATAATGCAACTATGAAATAAAAGGCATGCATGTATCATGATTTCCATAGTAGACGATATGTTTGTAAATAGCAATATTTACTATTTGTGACAGTGAATGTCTATGTGGACTAGGCATTAAATGCACAAAGGTGAAGGATATTGATCGATTCGGGTTCAACGAGACCTTTGAGATTAGCCATGTGATAGAAACCTAGACTGAACTTGTGTATGATTATGAAGGGGCCCAACCAGTTCGGGATAAACTTGTCTCATTGCTGGTAAGGTTAACTTGTGATTTGTTGGTTCTCTTTGAGAACCAGATCACCAATTTGGAATTCATGTTGATGTACCTTACTATTGTATGCATGACAAAGGTGATCTTGGTAGACATGTGTGTGCTCAATGGTATGAATATGGTGCTCATCAAGGATTTTTAGATGATCGAGGTGGGCTTGACGAGTGGTGCCATCATCAATGAATTATTTCATGGATACCTGTAGGGATGGTATCTCAATTTCTAGGGGTATAATGGCTTCAGCACCATAAACTAATGAGAAATGGGTTACCCTAGTGGGAGTACGAATGCTCGTATGATAGGCCCAAAAAGCTAGGGGTATTTGATTATGCTAGTAACGATGAGATTCTGCTACTATTTTGTGAAGTATGGAACAAATTGTTTTGTTTACAGCTTCTGCCTAGCCATTACCCTGTGAGTAATATGGGGTAGAGAAACTATGATGGATGTTGAATTTAGCACAAAGAGCATCGATAGTTTTTTTCTTGAAGGATTTCCTATTATCAGAGATAATTTGGGAAGGAATTTAGAAGCAACATATGATATGGTTTGTAATGAATATCGTGATCTTAGATCCTATGGTCTGGGTAAGTGGGATGGCTTCGACCCACTTTGTAAAATATTTTGTGGCTATAATGATGAATTTGTGATTGCTTTATGAAGCGAGTGTGATTAGTCAAATAATATCAAGACCCCATTGAGAGAAAGGTCACATGTACTGGATAGGTTGGAGCGCTTGATATGGAAGGTTTGTGAGGTTTGCATGTTGTTGGCACTTGATATAGCACCTCACATATTCACAACAATCATGCTCCATATTTGGCCAGTAGTATCCCATGCGAAGGATGCATTTTGTGATTGCCATTCCACTAAAGTGACCATCGTAAGTACCATAATGGATTTCTTGTACAACCCATTGGTATTCGTAGGGTCCTAGGTAGCACAAGAGGATGCCATCATATCTACGATGATAGAGGATGTCCCCTAGTAATATATAAAAAATCACTCATTGTTTGAATGCTCGATGATGAGCACATGGCAGGTTGTATGGTAGGAATCCTAACTTGATATAATATTTTATCTGTGTAAACCAAAGGTCATGTGGTTCAGTGTTGACCACATGAATACCACCATAATCTATAGGAGATAAATGCAATATGGTAAATTGGGTGAGTGTGTGAATGGATACAAATGTAGTGTCTAATGATGGATTTTGTGGTATTAATGATCTTAAGGAGGCCATTATATCTGCAAAATAGTTTTATGATCATGGAGTGGCTTCAATATCATACCACAAAAATCAGGAAAGAAGATGTTGTGCAATATGTTTGTATTGTTGGAGAACTAGACAACAACATTGCCAGATCTCTTTCACTTGGTTCACTATTAGGAGGGAATCACCTATGATGTGGAGGCATTTGATATGCATGGCATGGGCCTATTTTAATCTAAGGATTAAGGCTTCATATTCTACATAATTATTTGTACAAGGGAAGTCCAATTTAAATGAGAAGGGGAGTGGTTCCTCTTTGGGTGTGAAGTAAATAATGCCTACACCCCTAGTGTGAGTGCATCAAGAGTCATCAAAGAAAAGGGTTAGGTTAGTTGGTGTCTCTAGCTCGACATACTCTTCAACCTCTATTATGTGGAATATGGAATTGTTAGGAAGCTGAATGAGGAGAGGTTGGTCATCAAGCAAGGGAACTTCTGCAAGTTGGTCTACGATGACCTATCATTTAATGGATTTTTAGGAAATGAACTCTAGGTTAAATTTAGTTAGAAGCATGATCCATTTTGTTGTTTGGGAGTTGTGATAGCTTTTTTTCATCATGTACCGAAGGGTATTGTATCAGGCAATGACAAAGGTTGTGTGATTTAACATGCAATGGCAAAGTTTTTGGGTAGCAAAGACTATAGCTAGGTATAACTTTTACATGTACCTATATTTAACTTCATAGTTGACTAGCATATGAATAATGTAATATATGGCTTGTTCGAGCACATTATTTTGAGCTAGAAATGTACCTAGCACAAAATTTGTGGCTGAGATGTAAAGAATTAACGATAGCTATGGGTGTCGGGGAGACATAACTGGTGGAGAAGTTAGGTATGTTTTAATAGCATTGAAGGCTTGTTGGTAGTTATCATCCCATTTGAAATTGACTCCCTTTTGTAGGTGAATGCATGAGATTCCGAAAGAAAAATAGTGATTAAGATATAATGAAAACAGAACTTCGAATCAACCAAACATAAAAGGGAAAAGCAGGAGCACGGCCCCTTTTATTAATATGATTCAAACTCTGTTACAATATGTCTCTTCAGTTACATATTTTCAATTACACCAGATGAACAATGATCTCCTTCCGCATGCCCACATTTGAAACGGACGGGCTAAAATGTTGTCGTCGCTAGTTGTTGATGAATCTTTGCTCCTGCTGTTCTTCCTGCACTCAAAGAAACAGTAAACTGTTTAGTAGCACCTGTGACTAAAGGATAAAGCGTTTAAAAGAAATACGTGCAAAGATTGATTGAAGACGTGAATAAAATAACTTGGGCTACCCAAGTAAACATCCAAAAATATAATGCATGATATCATTCAAGATACATGATTAAAGCCGCGATAGCTTGATAATAGATTCGATCAACTTATAACGTATAAAGGAATAGATTAAAACAAAACTGCGCAGGCCGTAACATATAGCGAATACATGATAACGAGAATAAATCAAAATGTCGACTAAGCAATAAAGATGTGAGGTGCCCAAGCAGGCTGCCCCCGTTAGAACCTAGTTTTGATGCCAATCTACTTAAAGAAGGGCCCAAAATCTCTTGTGCTGAGTGATGTCATCGAATTGATGTGTTACGATGGTCGAGTGTCGAGTTCACAGTTTGGCAGCACTTCGTTGCCTGGAAATGTCTACCTCCTTCCTACTTTTGCATTGCATTGAGCTAGTTTTTATAGAGGAATTTTGCCTCTAAACATTAATGTCAAACCCTAAGTCCGCCGCTGAGATTTGACCCTTGTCAGATGATTTATGAGACATGGCTCGCACTGACATCAGTAGTTATGAGGCATGGCCTCGGATCGGATTTGTTGCTAACACTGCTTGTCTCATTAATGCAGTTGGTGAAGTCCGCCGTTCTACAGACCCACGGGGTCTCTTTGAAAAGGGGCACGTAGGGGTGCCACGTGGCGGTCATTCCTTGGATGTGGCGGCCACGTCAAAGTCCGCCTTTGATTGGAGAGGTGTCTGCTTTTAAACGCAAAATGCCGAAGTGTCGCGATGTCGCGACGTCGCGATATCGCGACACTTCGGCCGTGGTTCCCCCTCGGGGCCTTAGGTGTCGCGATATCGCGATGCGCGATATCGCGACATCTAAGGCCGAGGCTTCCCTCGAGGCCTTAGGTGTCGTGATATCGTGACGTGTGATATCGCGACATCTAAGGCCGAGGCTTCCCTCGGGGCCTTAGGTGTCGCGATATCACGACGTGCGATATCGCGACATCTAAGGCCGAGGCTTCCCTCGGGGCCTTAGGTGTCGTGATATCACGACGTGCGATATCGTGACGCCTAAGGCCGAGGCTTCCCTCGGGGCCTTAGGTGTCGCGATATCGCGACGCGCGATATCGCGACATCTAAGGCTGAGGCTTCCCTCGGGGCCTTAGGTGTCGCGATATCGCGACGCACGATATCGCGACGTCTAAGGCCGAGGCTTCCTCGGGGCCTTAGGTGTCGCGATATCGTGACACTCCCTCATGATTTACATCGTGACGTCGCGAAATCACGACGTCTAAGGCCAAGGTTCCCTTTTGATTAAGGCTTGTTTGCTCTTGAAGTTTTGCTTAAGGTTTGTTTGAACTGAAGGCTTGTTAAAGCGACCAACTTTGCTCTGCTCATTTTTTGACCTTCTAAATCGTTGTGTGAGTGGCTAGGACCACTGTTTGACCTCTGAGGGCTGCCCTGAAAGTTGTGTGTGTCAATGCGATCAGTGTTTGTAGTCACTTAATCGGATTGGTGTTGTTTTGGTGTCTACAGATGCCCCTTTTTGGGAAGCGCTGCGGGTGACGCAGTGCTGAGCAAAAATAGATAACCAAAGCACTAATGATTAGGGTTTCTTGGTAACCTAACCAACTTTTGATGCCCCAAGTATGGAAAGGGCATGCATTCTTGAATCCTTGCTTCGACGAGCTAAGGAATTTGATTTCAAGTGTTAACCTATTTTGGTGAGGTGTGACTTGAGCTTGGACATTGATCGGTCATGATTAGGCAAAGGGCGTAACCTTTTGTCCACAGGGGGAACCTTGTGTTCATGCTTCGGGAATGCCAAGTGTTTGATCAATTTAATGATTGCTTGTTTACTGCCCCAAGCAGGAGCGTGATTGTCTTTGTCAATGATTCTTTGAATGCATGTCATTGCCTTGATTGGGTGTGTGCTTGTTGATTGGTGACTAAGTGTGACTACCCCCTCAAGCGACGAATCGATGAGGGAATGACCTTCGTGAGAAAAGCGACGAGTCGCTTGACCCAAGATGACTTAGGTTAGGGTGCCTTTAGATGTTTTACCATTTAAGCACGTGCAATTTCCCGACATTTGGACCTATTTTTGGTGGGTGTTAACCCTTTTGGTGATGCCATAATGGGGTGAAATCATCAAAAACCCATCTTCCCGTGGAGCGGTCCGGCTATGGTAGCCTTCTTGGGGAAGTAGGAGAGTGACAATTTGAGCCCCGACATCGATTTTTTTATGCCAAGAGGTTAAGTGCAAGAGCACTTGTGTCTGGCAATGCTTATTGCTATGTTTTTGTGTTGCATTTTTGTGATGTTTTTGTTGTTTTGATTTTCTTTCTTTGTGTATATGTCATGATATTATGGTATGCATAATGATTGATGTTGATGGATGCATGCTACTTTATATTGATGGATGCATATGATGGATGCATATGTTGTGATGAATGCAAATGTATGTGATATGCAGAAATGAAATGGATGGATGGACTTTGTGGTGTTTGGCTATGGCACCATAGACTGTTTAGAACTCTATTATTTTGTTTTGAGGCGATTGCTGTGATGCATGACTTTGTATGTATACATGTGGTTTTTTCTTTTTTTTTTGATGGTATTGTAAGGATGAAAAGTAGCGCAGTTGGTTTAGAAATGTAGCTAAGGTTTTCTGAGACTCAGACGGTTTTAACTTACTAGCCATGATTGTACTTTATCTTACAAGACTTTTGAACAAGGTATGAATCGGACTTGTTTTTGACCAAGTTATTTCACATCCCTGTGTGTGCAATTGAGTTCATTTATGTGGTATTTGTCAGGATACCGCCAGTGCCAGATGGGCTTTCAACCGAACCTGTACTGAGGATCACCTAATTAGCTCCACTAACTCCTTTGTTGTATTTAGTTAGATTAATCTGCGGTGTTATCTAGGATACCATAAGCTAGCTCATCCACATGCAAATATTGATCTGTACACAAGTTAATGTGATAGATATATCGTCATGCGAGAAGTTTACCGCTAGTGACCGATAGGCTATCAACCAAACCGATATTGAGGCTTGCCTCATGACCCGTTAGAATGCTGAGAGTTCCAGGGATTCAAGTTCAACTCCCTTCTTTTCTTCAATTGTATTGGGATACTTGCTCGTTTGTAGTGATAAGATCACTGTTTATTTTGATTTGTTTTTCTTTTGAGCAAGGGATTGGGGATATGGAGTGACGATAATCACTATTGTTTGTGCCTTTTGATGTGTGCACTGTAGGATGTCAAATTTTGGAGTTTTGACTGTTTGCAAATTTTTGATGTTTTGCAACTATTTAGAACTTTGGGATTCTTAGGGAATTGGGTAGGGAGGATGCTTGTCCTTTTGCCAACTCTCGAGCATTCTTGGGGTCATTCGCATAGGGGGATGAGCAAGATAACCATTTCGCTTATGGTGACCTGGATTACTGTGCAGGTTTCATCTTTCGTTCACACAACTTGGGAATTTTTATGTGTTTTAATTTGTGTTGGGATGTTACGTAACAAGGTGTATTTCAAGTGTAACTCTACCTTCGTAAAATCTGTTTGACTTGATACATTACATGGCTAAAGAGCAAAATGATGACTGAATCACGAAAAACCCTTGATACATTAAAAGACCACTGACTCTAGTATGGTAAAAGCAATGCATGGTGTTTTTGTTGTTTTTGTAAAATGGAACAGTGTGGAACAAGATGGACTAGCGGATTTATTACAGCCTATGGTGCCCTTGACCTGTACGACCACAAATATGCAATGTATGGATGCAATGCTTTAATGCAGCTATGTATTTTTGTATTTTTGATGGATTGATTTTTGTGAATATGAAGATGAAGTGCGAGAAGAACTCTCTTATTGATGAATTTGAGTATGCCTAGAAATGAGATGCAAATTTTTGTTGTTTTTGATGATTTTTGTTGTTTTTGAATTTTCTTGATTTTTGACCAAGCGATTGTGGAAATCCTTGGAGCATTTTGGGATTGACCAAGCGATTGCAAGAATCCTTGGAGCCTTTTGGGATTGACCAAGCGATTGCAAGAATCCTTGGAGCCTTTTGGGATTGACCAAGCGATTGCAAGAATCCTTGGAGCCTTTTGGGATTGACCAAGCGATTGCAAGAATCCTTGGAGCCTTTTGGGATTGACCAAGCGATTGCAAGAATCCTTGGAGCATTTTTGGGATTGACCAAGCGATTGCAAGAATCCTTGGAGCATTTTTGGGATTGACCAAGCGATTGCAAGAATCCTTGGAGCCTTTTGGGGTTGACCAAGTGATTTTGACAATCCTTGGAGCCTTTTGGGATTGACCAAGCGATTGCAAGAATCCTTGGAGCATTTTGGGATTGACCAAGTGATTGCGATAATCCTTGGAGCATTTTGGGGTTGACCAAGCGATTGCGATAATCCTTGGAGCTTTTTGGTTTGGATTATGGCTCTTCAAGGGATAGAGGTACCCCCAGCTTGATGGTCTTTGCGCTCCGGATCTGGCTCTGGAGGGATTGGCATGAATGGATCGGCCCTATGCACGGATAGGAGGACAGGGTCTACCCTCGACACTGATGTTGCTATGAGGTCTCTGGGTTGAAATTGATCTTTGTGTGCCCAAAGTGTCGGATGTAATGCTTGGTCCCACTGCGGTGGGTTAACGTGCCACTCATGCCCTAGTATTATGTTTATCTGTTGACATGCTTCATCGATATTTATAGGATGTCGATGCTGTCGCATGTGATTGTTGTGGGCTATCTCTGTTTTATCCTCACCTTCGACCAGTGAGTACAGCTCATCATAATCTGGAGATTCTGAGACATGGAGGACTGCATCATCAGGTAGCCCTATGGTTAAAGGTTGATCTTCTTCGAAAAGAGCCTCATGTAAGGTGGGCCTTGGGAGCTCCAAAATCTTGGTCTCTATCGACTCTAAGTGCTCTAGCACTTTGCATGTATCGGGAGATTTGAGCTCCTCCTCTTTGGTTGGTTCTTGTTGAGGAACTTGGGGCTTATGGAGGGGTGGCCAGATGGCACCCCCCATGCCTTGGTGGGGCTTTTCATCCCGCTCTTCTTCTTGCTCTGATTCCTTAGAGGCTTCTTGATGAATTTCTAAGGGTGGCCCATAAACCTGAGTGGGTTCCTGAGGAAGGCACTCATTATTGGTTATAGGAGTGGCCTCCCGCTCATGTCTAGGAGGTGTTGGGGGTAGCGTTTGATGAGGTTGCGATGACCTGTCTCGCCCCCATGGGTTGTGCCCCTCAAAATGTTTTGTCTTATGTGTGTGAGGGGTTGGAGTCTTCTCTTGCACAGTGTGTTGGAACAACTCCTCCTTCTGGTGCTGAAGGTGTTCTTTATTTAGAAGATACCATTGCTCTAACCGTTGTCGTTCTAGCTCAAGTTGCGTGAGTTGCATCCGGTGTGCGAAATGTTTGACAGATTCTAAGATAGTTGGTCTCACCACTTCATGTCTAGAAGGCCTAGATGCCTCTCCTAGATATCTATCTCGGTCGTAGTGATCCAAGATATCTATAGGCCGCATCCCTCTGTTGGAGGTAGTGGCATTTATCCGAGGCTCTGGCCTCAGTAGGTGATCCTGATATCTAGCATTTGCGGAGGCGTCTTGCTCCCGCACTGTATATTGCTCTCGAGGAAGGTAGGGGTCTTCCTCATACCCCCTTTCATAAGTGAAAGAGGGACGGGTGGCATTTGCTTGCCCTGCCTGAAGAGCCTTGTGCTCTGGAGGAACCTTGCTCTCTAGATTTGTCCTTGTAGTCCTGACAACCAGAGGGGGTGAAGGAGGTATAGTGTAATGATGTGGTTCCTCCCGTTGAACCCTATGTTGACCTAGCGCTTCATCGCGCGGTGACCGCTCATAGCGAGCATCTAAGGGAGCTCTCCTATGACTGTACCCTTCATGGAAGGGTGTGTGCCGAGTGCTATGCTGAATAGGAGTGCTCCTCGAAGGGGTGCCTCTATAGTCCCATTCCGTTGGGGCACGGAGGGGACTGCCTTGTGTGTCAGGCCGCCAAGGTGGTATGACCAAATCCTTGGGGCTAAAGCGAAGGCGACTAGCGCCCTCTCTTTGTGCACCTTCCGTAGCGTCCGCCCTTGATTGGGCTTGGCTACGGGTGTACACCATTGTGGTGCTTCTCTACTTAGCTAAGTAGATTTTTATCTCATTTATGATGATTTGTCTTTTTGTTTACACTAAGCAGAAATGAACACACGCATACACAAAACCGTGATTATCTCTTTTAAGGATTTGATAGTGTGTCCTAAATTGGTTTAGTGCATTTTGATGTTTTGTTTTGTTTTTGCAATTTTTGAAGAACGTTTAAATGCATAATGTTGGCTCATATGACTCCCATAAATGGTCGCCCCTTCAATATACCATTGTCGGACCGATATACCAACCTCTCTATATACCCGCCCTTACGAGAGGGAAACTATAGGTACGTGAGAGCGAGATGGTACGTGGAACATAGGCGGTATAGAAGGGGGATTGTTCTGTTAATGACACCTACCATAGAAGACTTATCCTCGCGTGCATGGGAATCACCCCAAGCAACACTCGGTCGGCTTTCATCAGGATTTACGTCTAACAACGAGTGACAATCGGGGAAATGGATGCAAAGCTAAGCCAAGGTGGTGATGAACCCACCGTTGGTCTTGCTCAAGGGCTGGGGTTTTACGACCAGCTCCTTGGTTCAAATTTACCACGTGCAGTGTGTGGAGTTCATTTTAAAAAAAATGAAACGAGCAGCAAAAAGAAACTTTCCCTATGCAAACCGGAAGACAGCAAGAAACACTACAAACCGGAAAACAGCAAGTAAAAATTTGAATTTTTTTTTTTTTTAAGTAAATAAATAAAGCAAGAAAAATTTATGAAAAATTTCTCTACCTTTCTTTAATAATTAAAAAAATTAATTATTAAATAAATAATTACATAAATAAATAAATAATTAAATAAAGCAAGAAAAATTTAAAAAAATCTACCTTTCTTTATAATTAAAAAGAACGAAAGTAAAAGATTAAACAAATAAAATAAACAGAAATTTCATAGAAAATGACATGGACAGTTAAAACCGTTACCTCTTTATGCTCGGATTTGCTATTTCTGACCTCCGACTAAAAGGTACTTGTTAAGCACAAAACACAACAAATCGGATTAGTTTCTGTGATTTAAAAATCTAGGAACGGTCCCACCGTGATCGCCACTGAAAGCATGAGATTTCGAAAGAAAAATAGTATTAAGATGTAATGAAAACAGAACTTTGAATCAACCAAACATAAAGGAGAAAAGCAGGAGCACGGCCCTTTTATTAATATGATTCAAACTCGGTTACAATACGTCTCTTCGAGTTACATATTTTCAATTACAATCATGAATAATGATCTTCTTCCGCATGCCCACATTTGAAATGGACAGGCTAAAATATTGTCGTCGCTTGCGTTGATGAATCCTTGCTCCTACTTGTTCTTCCTACATTCAAAGAAACAATAAAAACGTTTAGTAGCACCTGTGACTAAAGGATAAAGCGTTTAAAAGAAATACATGCAAAGATTGATTGAAGACGTGAATAAAATAACTTGGGCTACCCAAGTAAACATCCGAAAATATAATGCATGATATCATTCAAGATACATGATTAAAGCTGCGATAGCTTGATAATAGATTCGATCAACTTATAACGTATAAAGGAATACATGATAACAGAATAAATCAAAATACAGCTAAGCAAAAGATGTGAGGTGCCCAAGCGGGCTGCCCCCGTTAGAACCTAGTTTTGACGCCAATCTACTTAAAGAAGGGCCCAAAATCTCTTGTGTTGAGTGATGTCATCGAATTGGTGTGTTACGATGGTCGAGTGTCGGGTTCACAGTTTGGCAGCACTTCATTGCCTGGAAATGTCTACCTCCTTCCTACTTTTGCATTGCATTGAGCTAGTTTTTATAGAGGAATTTTGCCTCTAAACATTAATGTCAAACCCTAAGTCCACCGCTGAGATTTGACCCTTGTCAGATGATTTATGAGACATGGCTCGCACTGACATCAGTAGTTATGAGGCATGGCCTCGGATCGGATTTGTTGCTAACACTGCTTGTCTCATTAATGCATTTGGTGAAGTCCGTCGTTCTACAGACCCACGGGGTCTCTTTGAAAAGGGGCACGTAGGGGTGCCATGTGGCGGTCATTCCTTGGATGTGGTGGCCATGTCAAAGTCCACATTTGATTGGAGAGGTGTCTGCTTTTAAATGCAAAATGCCGAAGTGTCGTGATATCGCGACGTCACGATATCACGACACTTCGGCCGTGGTTCCCCCTCGGGGCCTTAGGTGTCGTGATATCATGACATCTAAGGCCGAGGCTTCCCTCGGGGCCTTAGGTGTCGCGATATCATGACGTGCGATATCGCGACGTCTAATGCCGAGGCTTCCATCTGGGCCTTAGACATCACGATATCGTGACGCGCAATATCGTGACACCTAAGGCCGAGGCTTCCCTCGGGGCCTTAGACGTCACGATATCGCGACGCACGATATCACGACGTCTAAGGCCGAGGCTTCCCTCGGGGCCTTAGATGTCGCGATATCGCGACGCACGATATCGTGATGTCTAAGGCCGAGGCTTCCCTCGAGGCCTTAGGTGTCGACGTGCGATATCGCGACGTCTAAGGCCGAGGCTTCCCTCGGGGCCTTAGGTGTCGCGATATCGCGACGCGCGATATCGTGACGTCTAAGGCCGAGGGAAGCCTCGGCCTTAGACGTCGCGATATCGCGACACCTAAGGCCCCGAGGGAAGCCTCGTCGTGACGTCTAAGGCCGAGGCTTCCCTCGAGGCCTTAGGTGTTGTGATATCATGACATGCGAAATCACGACGTCTAAGGTCGAGGTTCCCTTTTGATTAAGGCTTGTTTGCTCTTGAAGTTTTGCTTAAGGTTTGTTTGAACGAAGGCTTGTTAAAGCGACCAACTTTGCTCTGCCATTTTCCGACCTTCTAAACTACTGTGTGAGTGGCTAGGACCACTGTTTGACCTCTGAGGGCTGCCCTGAAAGCTGTGTGTGTCAATGTGATCGATGTTTGTAGTCACTTAATCAGATGGGTGTTGTTTTGGTGTCTACAGTAGGAGATGATTGAATGGTTTGTTTTTCTATGAATCGATGAGTGGATGTGATATTGCCTTGGAGATTGCATAGTTGTTTTAAGGTGGTAGGCAGGGGCATCTCGATTATGGCCTTTACTTTGTTAGGGTCTACCTCAATACCGCATTGGGAGACATAACTGGTGGGGAAGTGAGGTAAGTTTTGATAGCATTGAAGGCTTGTTGGCAGTTATCATCCCATTTGAAATTGACTCCCTTTTGTAGGATATGATTGAATGGTTTGCACTTGTCTGATAGTTGTGCTATGAATCGATGAATGGATGTGATCTTGCCCTGGAGGTTGCACAGTTGTTTTAAGGTGGTAGGCGGGGGCATCTCGATGATGGCCTTTACTTTGTTAGGGTCTACCTCAATGCCGCATTGAGTGATAATGAACCCTAATATTTTGCCTGAAGTAACTCCAAAGACACACTTCTTTGGGTTAAGGCATACATTATGTTCTAATAAATGGTCAAATATCTGGTGGAGATCGTCTAGGTGTTGCGAGCATTTCTTGGACTTCATGATGAGGTCGTCTACATAATCTTCCATGCTTTTGTGCATGTAATCATGAAATATATAAGTCATTGCATGCTGGTAGGTTTCCCAACATTTTTAAGGCCAAAAGGCATGACCTTATAGAAAAATGTCCCCTAGGGGGTTGTGAATGAGGTCTTGTGTTGATCAGTGGGGTTGATCTTGATTTGGTTGTAACCAAAGAATCCATCCATAAGGGAGATCATCTCATGGCCTATGATAGAATCGATGAGTGAGTCGATGTTAGGTAGTGGGAAGTTGTCTTTGGGATAAGATTTGTTTAAATCATGAAAGTCAGTGTAGACACGAACTTCATCGGATGATTTTGGTACTAGAACCATGTTGGAGACCCATTCAAGATAATCTATGGGTACTATAAAATCTACATCTAAGAGCTTTTGTAGCTCATATTTGACTAGTAACACAACTGTTGGGTGCATGCATCGTAGTTTTTGTCTTACAGGTTTGGCATCTTTGTCTAGCGTGAGGTTGTGGACTACAAGGGTGGGATCGAGGCCTAGCATATCCTTGTAGGACCATGCGAAGACTCTGATATACTTTCAAAGGAAAGTAGTGAACAAAATGTGCTCTTCGGGTGAAAGGCTTGTGGCTAGTTTAATGATGTGGGGATTTTTGGGGTCGTCATCGATATCTACATCGATGGTTTCTTCTATGAGCATGTGGGAACCATCACACAATTTTTTTAGAACTGGAATGAGGTGGAGGTCATCGATGGCCTCGAGAATGTCATACTCATCATCTAGATAGATGTCTGTGTGGTGCACCTATGGGATGTGAGGTGGTGTGGAGGGTGAAGGAGTGTTAGCAGTACACAAGACATGAGGTGAAAGTAGGAAATCTTGGGGTACCGGTATGGGTGAGATGTGCATGAGATCGATGAAATTGGGGTTTGGTGTGTCATCATGGGTTGGTTGGTGTGTGTATCGAAGTGGGGAGAAAAGATCCACCTCGACCATATTAACCAACATTGTGGGGGATGTGGGTGGTGAAGAGTCTAGTGATGATGACTCAATAATCTATGAGCATCCTAAGAGGCTCAATGGAGGGCACAAGACCACTGGTGGAGAACATGGTTGAGTAAATAAGTAGTGGAGTTATCGATGGATAGGTAGGAACATGGCTAAATATGTTGGTGATGGTGGTGGAGATGTCATGTCATGCTTCGAGTAATGAGCATTTAAGGATAGGGTGACAAATTGGCTTATCAATTCATCGACACAACATGATGAGGTGGTGTCGAAACAAGGGGTTTCTTGGAAGAAATCACATGGAACTGTGATGGTAGAGTGAGGTGATGGGTTGTCCTCTAGGATGTCCATGTCAATGTATTCTTCCAAGGTGTGTGTTGGAAGAGGGGAAGGGTGTAGGGAGAGATCCTGTAGCTCATCCTCAAGTGTGTGGATGACCATAGGGTGGTAACCTAATATGGATTTATCCATAGGTAATTGTACATGGGGGTTAATGGGTGTACGCAACCCTTGTTCATAGTGGCCTAATCCAAATCTGCACCAATGGAAGCATCAAAGATAGCATAAGGTGAACTGAGGATTGGCCATATGGTCCAATGTACCATAAAAGCTAGATTGTGGTGGTGGAGGGACTACAGGTGGGAGTGAGGAATCGACTCCTGCATAGACAAAGTTGGTGTGATTATTAGGGGATCCTAATTGTATAATGGTTCTGATGGTCAAAACCAAGGCTGAGGGATGGCCAAAGTCTTGCATGGACTGGATGATAGGTGGACGTACATGGGCATCATGCACATTGTAATCCCCTGGGCCTAAATTTGTCATGAAAATGGAAATACGTGGTGATGTACATGATGGCGAATGAGGTGGTGAATCTGAATCAGAAGATGATGGTGCAATCTGAGATTCTCTTATAGTGGTAGAGGAAGGGTGTAACAGTTGGTCATCTAGGTGAGAAGCTCATTGTTCCCACTCATGGCATTTAGTCATGGTAGCTGGGATAGGATGGTTTACCTATGGGAATTGTGAAGGAGGAGGAGAGGATGTTGGTGTTAGACTACATGGGGAGGTGAATGACCTAGGCCATGGGAAAAAGGGAAGGGGAGGTGTTTGTGGTGTAGGGAGGATAGGGGCTTATGTAGGGGAAGATGAGTGAGGTGGAGCGGTAGGGCAAGAGGGATATGGCGATGATGGTCATGGTATCATGGGTGGAATTATGGATGATGATGGCTATGATGGTGGTGGTGGCCATAAGGATGGTGGTGAGAAAGGTATGGTAGTAGGGTTAGGTGCTACTAAAGGTGGTGCTAATGGTGCTGACATCGAGGTGTGTGTCCTTGATGAGGATTGTGGTAGCGAAGTGGATGTTGGGGAGGATGTCGATGCTCCAATAGATTGATGGGAAGAGACGGGAAAGAGTTGCGTGGAAGAAGAGGAAGGTGTAGGTGGGAGGTCTGCGATGTTGTAGAATTTGAAGGGATCCCCATCGGTAGGAATGCAATGGACAAGTCCATCATGGACGTATTTAATGCAATGATGTAGTGTGGAAGGGATGCACTGCATATCCCTAATCCATGGGTGACCAAGGAGGATGTTATATTGCATCTCACCTTGGATGATGTGAAAAAGTATGGAGATGGTATGGATACCTACTCGGATGGGTAAGACGATGGATCCTACTATGGGTCTCATGGAACCATCAAATGCACGAAGGTCGAGAGATGGAGTGGTAAAATGGGCTGGTGGGATATGCAAGTGATGTAATGCCATTGTGGAGATAATACTAATGGAAGAACCAGTATCAACGAGGACACGCTTGTAGGTGATGTCATTGATGGTTGCTTGGATATGGAGGGGAGGATCCACTCCTTCTCCTACTAGTTCTGTGATCTCGTGATCATGGAAACTAATGGAGGGTTGAAGGCATCATGGGATGTTCCCTACAAAGTTTATGAAGGCATTCGTGTCATGTGTCTCCAAATCGATGGAACGTAGGATGTCATTCAATGCCTTGCGATGGGGTTGAGATTGTTGTAGGAGGTCAAAAATGGATAGTCGAGTGGGGGCATTATGTAATTGGTGGGTAAGGCTACCACGAATTGTAATGATATTTTGTGGTGGAGGTGGTATGGTGCTAGGAGTCATGGAGGACTACGGTGATGTGAATTGGACCGGTGGGGAAACAATAGGTGTTGTTTGGTGCGATGGGTATCATTGGTTTTGAGTGGTAAGGTTGATCATGCCCACTACACCACATGATGGGGGATCACATTGGACATTGTTTACTTGCCTAGGTGGCCCTGGAGGGTTGAATGGTGGTCTTTGGGGGTTAGTCCCCCTATGGTCAGGTAAGGGGTTCTAGAAGATCCCTAGGTTTTGATTTTGTGGGGTGAGGGGGTTTGAAACCTGGATGGTACCCCTATCAATTAGGTCTTGGACTTGACCATAGAAAGAGCGACAAGAATCGATATCATGGCCACGTTGTCGATGGTATTGGCAAAAGGCTTGCTCATTGTATCCATGAGGCTTAGGTAGGTTTGGATCCAGTGGTCAGATCTCGGGTAAGATGATGTGACCTCCCTCATATAATCTCTAGAAGAGGGCTGGTAATGGTTCGAAAAGTGGTGTGAGATTGCGTTGTTGGGCCTATGGGTGCATGCCATAAGGCTACTGAGGCCTAGGAGGGGGAGGCACATTGGTTTGAAAGATTTTTCATTGAGGAAGAGGGGGTTGTGGAACTGGTGTGGGTGCTAAGGTAGCAGCTGCCACTTGATTGGCTTGTGGTGGTCGAGGAAAGGGTTGGTTGGGAGTATTTCTATTAAAATAGAAGTTAGAATTGTAGTTGGGCTTCTATCTTAACTTGATTTTGCCTGATTGGACCTTGATGTCCTCAATTACTTTGGCTTGGGCAATGGCTTCTTCAAAGGTACAACTTTGATGAAGCTACAGGGAGGTGGAAATGTGTTTGTGGCAACTCTTGGAGAAGAGTGTCACTAGCTCAGTGGTAGGGAGGCTATGGGTGAGGTCATGGATGATCGATCTCCATCTCGACACAAATTTGGTGATGGGTTCATCATCAGCCTATCATAAGGTGTAGACATCTGAGAAGTTAGTCTTATTTTTAATATTTATGGAGAAGTGTTCTAAAAAGGAGTTGGCCAATTATTCAAAGGTATATAGGCTATGGCATGGGAGCATGTTATACCAGTCTAAGGCTTGTCCCGCAAGTGAGAGGGAGAAGGTACGTAACATAAGGGGGTTGCTACTATGAAGCTGGTAGCAAGCTGAGTGATAGTTACTGACATGTTCTCTAGGATCTTCCTTACCTTTGTACTTATCAAACTTTGGGATCTCAAAGTGATAGGGGTAAGGTGGGATAGGAACTGATGGATGAACTAGCTCATTGTAGAGTTCATCATATGTTGGTTTTTGTGGTCCATAACTGGTCATGCATAGGTTTAACATCTTGACTTCATCTCATAGGAGCTGAAGCTCAGGTGTTAAGGGTGTGGAGGACTATGCTAAGGTGGGTTGAGCCTAGGAATGTGGTGGGTATTGGAGTTGTTCTTCCTAGTACTGAGGGGGGAAGTGTGGCAACTGGTCCTGGTAAGGTTGTTGTTGGGTGATGTATGATGTCATGGCTAGTGGGACACTAGGCTATGGAATAGGTGTTTGTTGGGGATAGTAGTATTGTGATTGTGGGATGTGTTGTTGTGGCATGGGTACCTTCTAGGTAGGAGCCTATTGTAATGGTTGGGCCATAGGTGATGATGACCACAAAGGGGGAGGCATAAATAATGTAGATCTAGTAGGTAATGGTGGAGGTATCGAGGCTATCGATGCTAGGGGTGGTCGAGATAAGGTGTCAAAGGATGGGACCTATCTCTATCCCGAAGGATGGGAGGTGGTAAAACTAAACTATGTAGAGTATCCTAGAGAGGTAGGAGTGTAGGTTGTGGGTCTTAATCTATAGGAGGAGGTAACCTAAATGTTGATGTAGATGAAGGTTGAGCAAAGGATTGGGTAGGGTACATTCTAGACACCTGAGATGGAGGTGGGAATGATGAGGAGGAAGGAGGGTAAGCTTCTAGGGTAGGATCTTGGGAAGCTAGAGTGAGGAATGTATCCACTCCTGATTGGGTGTGAGTAGTTGGTTGTTGTTGTTGATATTGCATGGTTTGGGTTTGAAGAGGTGGCTATGATAGGTCCTCAAATATTGGGAAGAAAGGTGATTGGGATGATGATGGTTGAGACTCTTGAGAAGAGTATGGGTGTGATGTTTGAAGGGGTGCTTGTTGCTCCTGTAAGGAGGGTTGTTGTTGTGTGGTTTGGAATGATGGCATCTGGGTACCTGTGGTAGAGGAGGAAGGGTCTGAGATCATTCCTACAATAGGGGTAAATGATGCAACCTTGGTGAGTGTGGTTCAATAGGGAGGAGTCATTCTCAAAGAGGGATTGAGATAAACTTTGGAAGAAAGGGTGTGCAAAGGTGGGGGATGTAGGTGGAGTCTCCTCATCTATGGTGAAGAATGAGTTAGGTTGTCCTAGAGTAGTGTAGATCACATGATCATAGAATATGGTGGGTGGATTAGGTGATGATACAGGGAAAATGAGTGGATAATATTCTATGAGTGAAGTGGCGAGGGCTTCACTCAAAGTGGATGTCTCACCATGAGCCATCGTGTGTGTATAGCATGGATCAAACTCTATGAGTGGATCAGGTGTGTATGTGGACTTCCCCTTCATGATCGAAGGAGGAGGGATGGATTGACTAGAAGGGGTACTAGGTGCCTCCTCTATAGGGTGTGCTTGCTCACATGCACGACTATGGGTAACAATAGGCATGATGATGTGTGTCATGTCGTGAAGCTTTAGAATCACACAAAAACTAGAATTTGTGGTTCTGTATGTGATGTGTAAAGGGGGTGTGAAACAACCCTATGAAGTGTGGCCTCAAACTAAAGTGACAAGCTATGTGGAGCTAAAAAACAAAGTGCTACGTGGTGTGATGTGCTGAAACTAGTTTGTGATCATGCAAACAACGTGAAACTAGAATCAATTCTAAATGCAAGAAATAAAGTGTTTTATTCATTTTAGTGTGTTTTGATGTTGATACTTCCTAGGTAAAATCATGGGTAGTGGAGTGAATACTCTAGAATATCAGGAGTGTCATCGGTACTGAACCTCCTACAACACCCAAATATGCACATAATAGAACAATATCATGATGTGCGAATGGTGACCTATATGGAAGGCACAGTAAAATGATAACCTAAAGGGGGAGAACTCAATATGCTAAAATGAGCTCACTATATCCTCTCACGAGAAGAGGTGGCATTGTCTAAGACCTACTAGGCATGGTCAACAACCCCATGCTTTCACTTCACCCTTGGGCAGGCTTAGTCAATAATGACAGTTACCGTGTCCACGAATTATGTGAGCCTTGTGAACAAAGGTATCTAATCCTATCCCACTCCGAAGCCCAGTCTCAAAAGTGGGGGGTTTTCGATGATGAAGTCTATAAAACCACTCTTATGGGGCTACTAGGTGTCTAAGGAGGTGATATGGTGGAGGGTACAACTCCTGCCACACCAGTCTCGAGCGATGGATTGGGGATGAAATCCAATCTCACCACTTGTTTTGAACCATGTGTGTGTGTGGGTTTGAGTTTTCTAACGATGATGTATAAAGCAATAAATCTAACTAAATGCTCTTTTGAAATGAAATTCTAGCCCTAGATGCACTTTTTGGAAGCAAAAGGCTAAAGTAAGATGCGTTTTGTAAAATAAATCTAGTCCTATGTGCCTTTTTGGAAAGGAAACTAAGACCTATTCTATAAAAGCGTGTAAACAAACAATGTGACACATGTGAGAAGAGGGGTTTATGGAACCCTAATTTTGGAACATGAAAGAAATGTAAGAAATATTTATACAAAGATAAATAGGCAATCTTAAACTAAATATGTAGAAAGAAATATGACAATTGCAATTTACCCAGGGGATTTGTGAAAGAAATGGGGAAATCCTAATTTAATGACAATAGAAGGAATCTGAAATTTGTATTTACAAAAAGGAATATGAAACTTGCTTTAACAAAATATGCAAAAAGAAATTTGAAAAATCCTAATTCTTAAATGCATGAAAGAAATTTGACTTTGATTTTTGTACAACAAAGAAATTCAAAATTGCTTCAAGAGAAATGTGCAAAAGGGATTTGCAAAACCCTAATTCTAAATCTGACTATTAGAATTAAAATCTGAAATGCTTTTGGAGGGAAATTGATGTGAAAGGAACAAGAAAGAAATGCAAAACTTATGCAACATGCGATTTGCAAAAAGAAATTAAAAATTTCTTAAAAATAAATGAAATCAAACTTTCTGGTTTTGTGCAGGTTTTTGCAACTAAAGTAAACATTTCTAGCATGATGGATGCGTAAGAAAAAGGAAATTTACCAAATGTATCGATGCATTTACTAGTAAATATTTCTTTGCACATAAATGTCAGAACAGAGAAATTTTTGGGGAATACCTAGTTTTTGATGCTACAGGTGGTCTGCTTTGCTTCTCTACTGCTCACCCCTACAAGTTTGAGGGTTTTTGAGGCTTGTAGGACCAATTCATAGGCCGGGGGTGAATTGGATCTGGATTCATAGGTCCAGGGGGTGAATCAGATCTAGGGGCCTGAAATCCCTATTCTAAGGGTTTGAGGGGGTTGTCAGGGCTTCAAGGGTCTCTGAGATGTCTATATTGGTACCTGCAACAACACAAAAATAATAGATTGAGTTAGATTCATGATAAAACTATTCTAACACAATCCTTTGTGGGGGTCCCATCGGGCGTGCCAGAATGAAACATACAAAAGAAATGCATTTGATCTAATAATTTGCTAAAACATAGATTATACAAAATTATTGATTTTATTCATGATTGAAGTACTTTTGTGTTACAAATTGGGGGAATTCCCCTTTCTTTCTTTCATGAATTTTACAATAAGTCTGATGCTTTCTCTTGGGATCCTCAATGTAGGTGGGCTTCATGCATAACATGTGCCACCACTAGTTGTATTTGCTATTGTTTTCCTCTTTGCATCTGTGCTAGACCTAAAAAATAGAGTTAGTATGTTTGGGGGCTTGCCTTAGTCAGGCCCCATGGTAAAAAGGACAAATCAACTCAAAATATATAATGAAAACTGAAATAAATTGCATAGAACCTCATAAAAACATCAAATGGAGCTTACCTACAAGATTTGGAGTGAAATGAGTCTTGTAGACCCAACTTGCATATTCGGGGGCGAATTGGTGCTGGATTCGCAGGCACGGGGGTGAATTGCACTATAAGTACTTTCTACTAGAAATCCTTGCACGGATGGGCTCCTCAGGTGTTATAATATTGTTGGTATGGATCAGATGTCTTTGTTTGCATTTTTGGTTGCATTTTGATAGAGTTTCTGTACTTCAACTAAAAGGGGAGAGAGAGGTAGAATGAGGGATTAGGTCCACTATTTATAGATAAACCTAAGGTGTAGGGGGTGTGGTTAGGAGAACTAAACCCTAAGGTCAGGTTCTATGGTGGTTAGGTTAGGGTTTGTGAGGTGTCATCCCCACATTCCCTAAGGAAATATCTCATCCTCACACATGTGTGAGGAGAGATTAGGGTTAACTAGGATTAGTCAACTCTAAGGTTAGATTAGGGTTAGGTTAGGGTTTCCTAAGAAATATCCTAACCAACTTTGTGCACACACATGTGGGAGGGAATAATTAGGACTAATTAGGGTTTAGGAACCTAATTAACCTTTTTAATCCAAAAAGTGCACTTTAAGTGAAGTCACTTTAAAATTAGAATTTGAATTAACTTTAATTAAGACTTTTTGGGAACTAATAGTCCCGTGGGGTCCTAATTAAGTCTAGGAAGGGCTTAAGTGGCCTTAGGTGATTGATAAGTGGTCCTTTGATGGATGCAAGGTGGTTATGATGTGGATTGAGTAGTTTAATAGGGTTTTGTACCTATAAACTAGTGAAGTGGTCTATGTAAGTCTACGATATGCTACGCTAATCTAGAGTGATCTACGCTAGTCTATGCATGTCTATAGTAGTCTACACATATCTACAATAGTCTACGTAGGTCTAGAGGGATCTACAATAGTCTACGCCGGTCTACAATAGCCTAGAGGTGTCTAGGATGGCCTATGTAAACCTACAAGTGTCCAAAAGGATCTACAAGTACGTAGAGGTAGCTATGTGCAACTTTTGGGTGTCTACAAGGTTCAGCCCAACTTATTTTTATTTTAATTCCCAAATTGAAATCCCTTTGAGTTTATTTTTCTCTTTGTTTATGATTTTAAGACCTTCCTCTCATTTTTTCATTCCCACTAGCACTTTCATATCCATAAATCTCTTTTATTTTTCCATATTGATCATAATGAGACTTATCTTCTAAAGATTCATTCTTCCCTAAATAATTGGAAATACAAGGAATAACCTCATAAACACTTTCTTCTTTATGTTTTCCTAGAAAACCTAAAGTATAAGGATGACCCTTCATATTAATTACTTTATTATGCTTACCTAAAAATATTAAATTTCCATGGATATCCTTCATATACATTTCATTATTATGCTACTCTTGAAACCTAAAATTGCAACATATACACTCTATATTACTTTCATTTTCTTGCAAGGAGAGGATTTTATGCTACTTGAGAAGAATATGATTTACTTGGATTAACCTTGATTTCCTTCATCTTGTTTTCTTTACAATTTGCCTCCCCATATTCCTTTGCATCATTTACTCCTAAATTTGAGCTTGTCCATTGTATTTTCTCATTCCTTGTGTCATTTTTTATTATAATGGTTGATTTGAGTAAATTGTAATGGTCTTTGCAATGTGATGATGTAGAGCATTTTTAACCACTTTATTAGAAGTGAAAAAATCCTTGATTTTACCTAGCTTCTACTATGTTATGATTTCCTTGTTTTATATTGAAGTTTATCTCATGTACAATTTTTTTTATCTCTTTCTTCATAATTTCCACTTTGTAATATCTTGCCATATATTTGGGCTCATACATCAAAATGCAATGTTTCAATAATCCACTTAATGATCCCATTTTATTGATTTAGATTTAATCCTAATGGACTATGGTAAATATTTTGAAATATCCATGACAACACATATTCGATTATATACAACATAATTTCTCTCCTTAGTAGTTTGTCCCTCCTAGATGAAATCCCCTAGAGTATTATTGATATGTTTCAAAGACTCATTATTTGTGAAATAATAAGGAATTCCATAAAACCTAATCCACACCAAAAGCCTTTTAATAGTCTCTATCTCCATAGGAAAATTCTCACCCATGGTATTAAATATAATTTATCTTTTCCCCTATACCAAGGACCACCATCCATTATTTTATTCGTTATTTATGAACTGGAGAAGCTAGTGAGGAAAAATTATTTTGAAAAAACATTCATGAAGTAATTTGAGTTTAATTCCCACTTCCACTTGATCCAAATCTGAATCTTTTAATAACTTGACCAATATCCATGGAACTTACATATTAAACCTACTCTGTTAAGAACCATTATATCATGCTCGATCATATCATCCTTGATAATCACTTTTGGTATAGTATATGCTACTTGAATAGGGTTTTTCATATATTTTTGTTCTCTTATCAATAACTAGGGCATCCATATTTCTAGCTAGGGAATCTTACTTTCAATAAGGACTTTTAAAATTGAATTTCATGCTATGTTACATATATGTTTCTTCATATGAATCCATTTTTGAGTAGTGCTTACTCCTTGCTCACACTTTACTTCCTACTCATGTTCCTAGTCATACTTTTAACACTTGCTTTCTAAAATTAAAAAAGACAAGACTTACTCCTAATTTTAATTTATTGTAGGTGTGTACTTACTCTCAAAATTTATTATTATGAAGACATATTTGATTATCTGAATTAATTTTTACATTTTCAAACAAATTATAAAATGTCAATATTAATATTTACTAAAATCAACAAACCATTAACTTTATTCCAGATGTAGAAATAATTAAAAAATATTTAGAATCCTATATAAATAGTCCAATAGATCTTGGAAAAATATATACATAACATATTTTAGTAGAGGTTTTTTATATATTTTATGATGCCTTTCTAATTATATATATAGGTGCTATATATATTTTATGGTAGAGTTATATTTTTGGGTATAGTAAAATTTTATGGGCTTTATGCAGTATGATAACCAATGAATTTGGATTTGATGGAGAAGAATACCCATTAGATTCTAGGCCTTTTGTGACTATTTTCTAGAAAAAGAGGATATCATATACAAATATTCAAACTAATACAAGATAAACCAAGATACTTAAAATAAGATAGTAAAGTAATATATTAATAGTAAATGTTGAAAACTATCCTCTTTGAAGCATAAATAAAATGGATAATTCAATTATAAATTGCACCAAAATTATCCACAAATTTCTAACTAGATAGGATTAATTCTAATGCACTGAAAACAACTACTTGACACCTAGGGAATCAAGGATTGTATCATTTAGAAAATAAAGAAGCTCATTCCTATACTCTCTTGCTTGCAACATCAACATCATAAATAAAGAGATATCACACCTAGATATCCACAAAGGGTTTGATTTGCCTTGTAAATTGGTCCTCAAATGATAATTAGTAACCTTTTGATGCAAATCCATGTATAGCATCTTGTCTTCCTTCATGGAATGCAATGAAGTGGTAGTTGATGACTTTGGTTGTATTTGCAAGGGTAAGAGAGAAAGAGAGCAATAAAGGGTACATGATGTGATAGCAATAGATATAAAGAGCAAGAAAGTAATGATAGTAGTAAAATTATCAAGAAGTGAATTTTTGGGTTTTTACAGCACAATGAATGGTTAAAATTTGAGAAGGTGAAGTTTGTATTTATAGTAGATAACTTTTCCTTTAGAGTCGATAAATAATTGTATCTCTTTTTGGGGTCATAAAATCATAACCATGTCCAAATGACATGTAAATTGAACCCTAGGTGTAAAAACATGAAAGAATCATGAATGTGTATGAAAACCCCTAAAATTAATCATATAACCAAGCTCCAACACTTAAAGTGGAAATATTGACACTATTAACTTTAGGACATGTGATTTGGGGAATGTGTGTCAAAACATATCTTATATCCTTAATTAGATTTTGGAAAAATTAGGAGGTCAAAATATCAAGGTGGAAAAAAAGTGATAAGTGGGTGAATAAAGGGAACCAAAATAATCAACCAACATGGCTAACTATCGCATCTGGTGAGGATGTGGAGGTGGAGGCATCTAAAATAAAACTGGGAGATAGTCATATAATAATAGAATGGAGGTGAGTATGTGGTACTCTAGTGCATCTGGTGAGGATGTGGAGATGGAGGCATCTAAAATAAACCTAGAAGATCCATTCTAGTCAGGTAAGTTTGGTGATTTGTATTATTTTCCTCTATGGGACCCTAGGAAGGTTTGCTCTAGGGTGGTGGGTATGGTGGTACCTTCCCCTTCACCATCCTATGCTAGGGTGGTGTCTAGCTCATATTGTAGGCACTCAAAAGTCACACATTGCTATTTATACATATCTATAGGTGATACCAAATATACCTAGGATACTGTAGACTATTTTAGTCATGCTTAGGCATGTGTATATACACGTAGACATGCGTAGACTTCCATAAGTTCACCATAGTAACGTGTAGACTTCCACAAATGGATTTCAATTCCAAAACCCTAATAAGACCTCAAAACTACATTTTATGCATCGAGATACCTTCAGAAGGCAACCCAAGGCAATGCATAGCCCATTTACACTCAATTGACACCCCCACAGGGTACTAATTGGCAAAATCAATTAAAAGTCAATTATCAAATTCTAATTTAAAGTTGACTTCACTTAAGCCCATTTTAGGGTAAAATTGGATTAATTAACTCTTTATTCATAATTAGTGTTAATAAAATCCTCCCACATGTTCCAATTTAGGGTTTCCTAGGGTTTTATTTTAATCCTCCCCTAAACATGCTTAAGGCCTAATTAGGAGTAGCACTAATCCTTCCTCACACATGTGTGAGGATAGAATATTTCTTACTTAGAATGAGATGTTGCCACATAGCATCTATTAACCTAACCCTAGTCAGAATCAAACCTATATTTAGTCTATCTAACCCCCCTTGCACCTTGCATTTGCCTATAAATAATGGGTCCTAAACCCCTAATTAAGTCTGATTCCCAAATTCAACAAAGTACTATTACTCTAAAGAAATGAAAATCCAATAGCACATAGTCCATTCCCAAAGCATACAGATGGATTTTGATAGCATACAGAGGCATCCCAGCTGCCTTAGGATTGATTCATCAAAGATATTTCACCATAATATTATCATAGCTCAATTCACAGCTTGCCCTACGAATCTAGTCCCAATTAGTGACTCAGGTCAGGAATTGCATATGCAAGCCCCAAATCACTCCAAATTTGGGAGGTCTTTCATAGGTTATCTAACAGATCTAAGGAAGAGGAATAGCATACAAAAACAACCCTGTGGTGGCCTACATACATCGAAGCCCACCTACACTAAGGAATGCTAGAAGAAAGTATTAGATTGATTGTAACCTTGTTAGGAATAGATATGGACAAATGGCATCAATACCCTCTTGTAACACATGCTCATTAATATCAATGGAATACAACTTCTCTGTTTAATACATCATTTATGTTTATGTGTTAAATTATCAAATGTCATTTTCTACCCGTTTCATTCTGGCACGGCCAGTGGGGACCCCCACAATGGATAGTGCTAGATTCACTTTTCTTGTAAATCTAACATTATCTTCTATTTCTGTGTTTTGCAGGTACCAAAACTATGTTTCACTAAAACCCCCAAATCCCTGGAAAATGTCCTAGGCTAGTAGATTCCTGATTTTAAGCCTCTACACCTGATTCGTGACCCACCATATGATTTAGGTCAAATTCACGACCCAGGCCGTGATTTGAGCACAGAAACCTCAAAAACCCTCAAATCAGCTTGGGTAATCGTTTATGTGCCAAGAAAACCCCCCTTATCATCATAATGCAGGTATTTTCACTTTTTATGCCTCGGTTGCAAATTTTTGGAAGTATAAATGCATTAATTAGTTGAAGGACCATTACTAGGCCTAGTTTTGGGTTCATTGCAAAGTAGTTAAAGCATTAGGGTTTCTAAAATTTTTAGGACTTGCAACTTTCTAGCAAGTATATAAAATTTATTTCTCAAGTAAATTTGCATTTTTTTTTGTCTTTACATATAGAATAAGCCTAAGTTGTTCTTCCTTCCTTCATAGCTTACATTGCTAAAAGGAATTTTACATTCCAAAGTGAAATCAGGGTTTCTAATCCCCTTTTACATTTTTGAAAGTATTTTTACATTTTGAAAGTGCAAGTTAAGGTTTCATAATACCTTTTACTCCATACACATTTGGATTGCATGTTTCTATGTTTTGCAAAGTATATTAGTTTACTTCACAAAGGCATTTAGGCTAGCTCATTTATTTGCAAAGATTGTAATCCATCTAATCATTTGCTTTCAAAAAGGCATTTGGATTAGTTTTATTTTGAAAAGGCAAGTAGTTAGTTTCTTATATTGTAAACATCGTTAGCAAAACACAAACCCACACACATTCATGTGGTACTTAAACAAGTGGTGAGATTGGATTTCATCCCCAATCCATCACTCAAGACTGGTGTTGGTAGAGTTTTACCCTCCACCAGCTCTCAATCCCCTAGACACCTAGTAGCCCCACAGGAGCAGTTTTATGGATTTCATCACCAAAAAATCCCCCACTTTTGTGATTGGGCCCTAGATTTCATCACTAGTGGTTACCTACAGAGTGGGACAGTATTAGTGCATTCATCCACAAGGTTTGTATAATTTATGGAATTGGTAACTGTAGTTCTTGACTATGCCTGCTCAAGGATAAAGTGAAAGCATGGGGATGTTGACCATGCCTAGCATGTATCAAAAAGTACCACCTCTTCTCATGAGAGGATATTATGAACTCACTTCAACATAGTGAGTTCCATCCCTTTAGGATACCATTTTACTGCGCCTTCCATACAGGTCACCATTCACATGTTGCGGTACCATTATATCTTGTGCATATTTGGGTGTTGCAAAAGGTTTGCTATTGATGAAATTTTTGATTTGCTAGAGTATTCACTCCATTACCCATGATTCTACATAGGAATTATCAACATTATAACACACAAAATGAACATAACACGTTTATTTTATCAACATTTAGAATTGATTATGGTCTACCATTGTTTGCATGATTACAGACTGGTCTCAACACACCACACTATATATTATTTTGCTACACACAACATGTCACTTATTTTACACTCATAGTAGACACACTTGAGTCTACATCACACATGGTTTATTCTTAAAAACTCCCTTTAACACATGCCACTATTCCTATGGTCACCCGTAGTAGAGTGCATGAGAAATCACACTCTATGGAGGAATGGCCTCCCCATTCCTCTAGTCAGTATACTCTTACTCCTTTGATAAGAAAGGATAGGATTATAGATACATATGATTCATGCATAGAATATGATGCACAATTCACACACATGATGCCTCATGTCGAGACATCAAATTTAAGTGAAATTCTCTCTACTTCACTCACAAAGGATCACCCGCTCTTTGTAGCTTCATCCTCACCTAATCCATCAACCACATTCTATGACCATGTAATCTATACTGCACTAGGATAGTCTCCTCTAGCCTTCACTATATATGAGGAGGTCATGCCTACTTCACCCACCTTTGCACATCCCATTTTCTAGAATCTATCTCAATCCCTATTTGAGAATTATTCCTCCCTTCTAAACTGTACCCATCCTGAGGTCACATAATTCGCCCCTACCATAGTAATGGTGTCGAAACCATCCTCATTCACTATAGGAAGTCATAATTCATCCTTCCAAATTGCACAATAGATCCCTATCCATCAAGAACCATAAGCATTCCTGCAAACCTCATGCCCGTATTCCTCACAAGAGTACCAACCATCCTCTTATCAAGAGCCATTATTCACCATATCTGAGGGTACCTCCCAACAACCTCTTTAGGAACAAGAGATGCTTATCCCATATTTTTAGCATCATTCCTACCTATCTCATAGGTATCCGGAGTGCATGACGCCCAACCCTTGGAGCCACATTTGCCTACGATGATCTTTAGGATACTACCACCTATGCCCTTTAAGGCTCCCACTACCCATATCCATCCTACCTATGGATCGAAACCAGTAGTGTATGTACCTACCCAACCAAATTATTCCACACAGTTTAGCTTTCCTACTTCCTACCCTCTAGGGAAGAGATAGATCTTGTCTTTTGATACCTCATCTCGACCACCCCTAGCACCAGTAGCACCGACACCTACACCACCACCAGATACACCTAGCTTCTTTATGCCTCCTCAAATTTTTTCATCACTGCCCATGGTCCAACCAGTACAATAGGCTCCAAACCAAGAAGTACCCATGCCACAACCACATGTTGCTCAGTCATAATATTATTATCCTCAATAGATTCCTACCCTACAACCTAGTGTGCCTATAGACATGACAACACATGTCACCCAATACCCACATTATCATGATTAGGCATAACAGTTTTCCCCACAGTATTATGAAGAACAACAATACCAATACCCACCATATCCACAAGGTCAACCTATCATAGCCCAACCTTCAACTCCTATGACACCCGAACTTCAACTCTTGCGAGATGAAGTCAAAATATTGAACCTACACACCTCTAGCTATGGGCCACAAAAGCCTTGCTATGTGAACTGTGCAATGATCTAGTACATCCATCAGTCCTTATCCCTCCTTATCCCTATCGCTTCAAAATACCAAAATTTTACAAGTATAGAGGTAAGGAAGATCCCAGAGAACATGTGAGTAACTACAGCTCATCCTATTACCAATTGCATAGTAGTAACCCTCTTATGTTGCGTACCTTCTCCCTATCCCTTGCTGGGACAACATTGTATTGGTACAACATGCTACTGCGCCATAGCCTATACACCTTTGAACAGCTGGCCAATTCCTTCTTAGAGCACTTTTCCATCAACATCAAGAAAAACACCACATTTTTAGATGTCTACGCCTTACGACAAACCCATCACTAATTTTTTTGCCAAATGGAGAGTGATTATTCATGATCTCACCCATAGCCTCCCCACCTTAGAGCTTGTGAAACTCTTTTCCAAGAGTTACCACAAACACATTTCCACATCCCTCCAACTTCATCAAAGTCATACTTTTGAATATGTTATATCACAAGAAAAATCAATCAAATATATCAAGGTGCAATCTGAAAAGATTAAGTTGAGAGCTAAAACCAACTATAACTCCAAATTTCACTTCAATAGACCCACACTGAATCAACCTTACCCATGACCATAATAAACCAATCAAGTCATAGCTGCTACCCTAGCATTAGTACTGAATCCTCCATCCTATACACCGCAACCGCAAGTGTTCCAAGCTAATGCACCTACCCCACCTCGACCACAACAATACCATGGAATACACCCATAGGGTCCATCGTGCAACTTTACACCTTTATCTGAACCATTACCAATCTTGTTCCATAGATTGTACGAGGGTAACCATATTTTTCTACCCAAAATTTGCCCATTGGATCCAAATGCACCTAAATATTGTGAATACAATGAGTAATTATTTTATCCCTTTCATAAGCAACGTGGCCATAATATAAATTCATGTCATTCCTTTCGGGGGCAAGTTCAAGACCTAATCATAGGGGTATTATTCAGGTAGCAAACCCTTTAGCCCCGTAGAACCAAAACCTAGGGATTTTACAAAACCCTCTACCAGATCATAGAGGACCCACTCCCCCTAGACCTCCAAACAATCCTCCAGTACCCCCTTGCCAAATCAAAAATGTCCAGCATGATACTCCATCACATGGAGTAGTAGGCATGATCAACCTTACTATGAGAAACCAACGGTACCTATCACCCTAGAGAACACCTATTATTTCTCCCCCTATCCAGTTTACATCCCTGCAAGAATCCCAAAGGCTGAATGCTATACCGACACCACCTCAAAATGTGATTACCATCTATGGTAGTCTAACCCATCAGCTAAGCAATGCTCCCATGTGGCTATCCATATTTGACATCCCACAATAGTCTCAACCCCATCATGTGGCATTGAATGACATCCTACATTCCATTGACTAAGAGAAACATGACACAAATACTTTTGTCAATTTTGTAGGGAACATCCCATGATGCCTTCAACCATCAATTAGCTTTCACGACCATGAGATAACAAAACTTGTTGGTGAAGGAAACAAACTGACCCTCCATTAAAATATAATATCAATTATATTACCTACAAGTGGGTACTCGTTGACACGGGCTCATCCATCAGTATCATATCCACAATAGCCTTGCATCACTTCCACCTCCCTCCAACATATTTTGCCACACCTTCCCTAGACTTGTGGGATTTGGATGGTTCCATGAGACCTACCGTAGGATCTATAGTTCTGCACATTCATGTAGGAATTCGTATGATCCCCATCCTCTCTTACATCATTCAAGGAGAAATGCAATACAATATTCTCCGTGGTCGCCCTTGGATCAGAGACATGTAGTGTGTCCCATCCATATTGCATCATTGCCTCAAGTATGTCCACAATGGACTTGTTCATTGTGTCCCATCCAATGGATACCCCTTTAAGTTTTGTAACATCATAGACCTTCCCCCTGCACCTTCATTCTCATATTCCCAACTGTTCCCTGTATCTTCTCACCAGTCAGTAGGAGCATCGATATCCTCACCAATTTCCACTCTAACACCCCAGTGTTCATCAACAACACAAGCCTCGATATCTACACCATTAGCATCACATACTAGAGGACCTAAAACTGATACTATACCTTCCTCACTACCATTCTCATGGCCTCCACAACCCTCTCAACCTCTACCATTCTAGTTTTCATGCATGGTGTTGCAACCACCATTGCTACCCATTACACAACTGACTACATTACCTCCTTCACCCTCGCATATGGAAGCCCCTATCCTTCCTACACCACCAACACTACCTCTTCCCTTATGACCAAAACCTAATACATCCGCATCCCATGCATCCTTGCACCTACACCGATGCCATCCGCTACACAGAACAAACATCCTATTCAACCCACAACAACCAAACATCATGAACCTAAAAAAACAACACCTAGGTCAAACGAACCTTCACACCCTTCAACTACCACTATTAGGGAATCCCAACTTTCTCTTTCCTAATATGAATCAGATATGCCACCCCAGTCGCTAGAGCATACCACACCATGCATATCCATATTCATGATAAATAATGGCCTAGGATAATATAACGTATGTGATGCCTATGTATGTGACACCCCTATCCAATATACCCAAGATTTTGGATATCCCTCAGCCTCGATATTGACTATTGGAACTGTCATACAATTAGGAAGTCTCGAAAACCATACCAAATTTGTGCATGCAGGATTAGAATCTTCAATCCCATCACAAACTTCTTCACCACCACAATCTAGCTCAGGTGATGCAATTACACACCTAGCCAACCCTTAATTTGCCTTGCGCTACCTATAGTGCTTTCATTGGCATGGTTTTGGGTTAGGTCATTATGAGCAAGGGTTGTGTACACCCATTAACCCTCGTGTCCACTCACCAATAGATAAAACTGGTCTAGGTTATTTCCTAACTGTCGTCAATACATTAGAATATGAGATACAAGATCTATTATTACATCCTCCCTTGCACCCAACACACACATTGGAAGAGTATATTGACATCGATATGCTAGAATACATGACTTCACCCACATAAACCATCACCATCACCTAGGATTTCTTCCAAGAATATCCTACGCCTAATACCTCCTTGTTCTGTGATGTTCAAATATTGGCAGAACACTTTGCTACTTTATCTTTGGCTACACCACCAATAGAGTAGGACATACTCCTGAACGATCCACCACCTATAGATTCAGACCCAGTGTTTCCTGATCCACCACCGATACACCTATCAGTATTCTCACCTATACATAGATAGTTATCGAGAGCATCCTCTTGTCCTCGTTCACCACAAATCATCCTATGGCCTCCCTTAAGTCTTTTGGGACAGGCACAACCTACCCAAATTCATAACCATATTCTACCCCACCTACTTCACCTGCATCATATATTAACATGGTTGAGGTATATTTATGTTCTCCCCTCCCTTACAGCCACCAAAAAAATTGAGATGACACCCCAAACCCAAAATTTATCGATCTTGCACACATTTCACACACACTAGCACCTAGAGACTTTCTTCTCTCTCCTCACATCTTGAAAATAGCAAACACCCCTTCCTCATCCACATCACACCAAATATCTCAAGTCCATCACATGGGCATTTACGTAGATGATGAGTTCAAGTTTAGTAAGGCCATCAATGACTTCAATCTCATCCCTATCCCTGAATAGCTACGTAATGGATCTCGCATGATCATCGAAGACACAATCAACATAGACATTGGTGAGGATCCATAAAATCCACACATACTAAAATTAGCCACTAGACTCTCACTCGAGGAGTGCATCGCCTTTACGAACTTCCTACGCAAGTATATAAAAATCTTCGCATGGTATTACAAATACATGCCAGGACTTGACCATGTTGTGGTAGTGCATAATCTTATACTAGTATATAAAAGTCTTCTCATGGTATTACAAATACATGCCAGGACTTGAACAATAAGACAAAAGTTGCAATGCATGCATCCAACTGTCACATTGATAGTAAAATCTAAGCTTCAAAAGCTCCTAGACGTTGATTTCATAATACCCATCTACTATCCTGAGTGGGTATCTAGCATGGTCCCTATCCCCAAACCATCTGGTGATGTTCGTGTGTGCACAGAATTTTGTGACCTAAAAAAATATTGTCCCAAATACAACTTCCCTCTACCCAAAATTGACTCCCTTGTTGACTCCATCGTAGGTCATGAGATGATTTCCCTCATGGATGTATTTTCCAAATACAATCAAATTCAGATCAACCCAACTGATCAACACAAAACATCCTTCACAACATCTTGGGGAATGTTTTGCTATAAGGTCATGCCCTTTGGCCTTAAAAACATTGGGGAAACCTATCAACGAACCATGACCTACATCTTTCATTACCTAATGCATAAAAATATGGAAGAATATGTAGATGACCTCATAGCCAAATCAAAGAAACGTGTTGATCATCTCGAAGATCTCTACCATATTTTTGATCGACTACTAGAAAACAACGTGTGTCTCAATACAAAAAAGTGTGTGTTCGATGTTACATCTAGAAAGATACTATGATTCATTATCTCCCAATGAGGAATTGAATTATATCCTAGTAAAGTGAAATCCATCATCAAGATGCCTCCTCCTACCACCTTAAAGCAATTACGCAGCCTACAGGGCAAGAGTACCTCTATTCGCAGATTTATAGCATAATTATTAGACAAATGTCAACCATTCAATCATCTCCTACAAAAAGGAGTACAATTTAAATGGTATGAAAATTGTCAAGCTGAAGAACACAAGCTTATACTGAGAGGGGGGGTGAACAGTATAAGACCTCTTTTTACTTTTTCCTTTATACTTCAAAATAGTAAAGCAATATACCCAAAGCAATATCAAAGCAATGCACAAAACCATCCACAAAGTGACACAACAATTTACATGGTTCATCCACAAAACTTTTCTCTAAAAGTTATCTCAAAGTTCTTTGGGAAACCTTCCCAATTACAATGTTTATGAGCCTCGGCTCAAAGGAGAAACCTTCCCCCAATCTGAATTTATGAGCCTCTGCTCAAAGGAGATACCTTCCCCTACCTCTGCTCTGGTTGGTGATCCTCTAGAAGACCTCTGCCTCCGTTGCCCTTAGCAAATGGAACTCTATCCACAGAAGACACCTGTCTTCCCTGCTCTGGCTGGAGACCTCTGTCCTCAACTCTATCACCTCAAAGCTGGTCCTCGAATTTGCACTAAACACAGTCCTTCGGTCTAGCACAAATGTCCTCGTCCTCTGTCTTTGATCAGCACCAAACACAGTCCTTTGGTCTGGCACAAATCTGTCCTCAAGTTCTTCTCATAGAACCAATGCACCTCTGTCCTCAAGTTCTCTGATAGAACTATCAACCTCAGCTTCACAAGTCCTCTCGCTAAGACCTGTCCAAATCTGCTCACAAGTCCCCACAGGAACCTATCCAAAACCTCGCTCACAAGTCCCCAATGGAACCTGTCCAACACCTGCTCACAAGTCCCCAATGGAACCTGTCCAAAACCTCGCTCACAAGTTTATCAAGAACACTTGCTTGGCATGAACCCACAAAGAGAATGGTTAGAGACCCAATGTGATTCATCCACCTCATAGAAGCATAAAGAGAATTGTTAGAGACTCAATATGATTCATCAACCTCATAGAAGCATAAAGAGAATTGTTAGAGACTCAATATGTTCTATACTTAACTCCCAATCTCAATCTCAACTCAATCTCAAATCTCAAAAGAATAAGATAGATGTAGTATGCTTTTCTCAAGAACATGAAACACAACCCAACAATTGCCAACCATGCAATATCTCATATAACAATGATACTCATGTTCTTTCCAACAACCAATATCTTTTCTTAACCAATTTGGGCTTCAACAACAATGCTCATAGACAAGGTTTAACCAACATCATTCAACTCAACATTAACCTTGAAGCATTCTACCAATCATCACTAGAAAAGGAAACAAGTAGAAATCCTTTTCCCTCCAAAGATATTTGAACAAAACAGCCACCCACACAATATCACCAATCATACTCATAAGAAGAATGTGCCCATACCTTATTGAAGTGAAGGAAACCCCTTTGGAAATCTGCCACCATCACAAAATTCTTTTGCCAATCTTCACAAGGGTTAGTAGATCACAACATAATCAACATTACTCCACTTTTCAATAATCATCACCAAGGTCTTTAATTGCACAACTTCCTTATCTCTCCTAAAACCACTTGTACCATAAAATAAAATAAATCACAACATTGCATAACCTTATAACTCCCAAAACCACTTATGCCATAAAAGTAAAATAAAACATTTTATATCATGCATAACCATTCCATACTTTAGTTATGACTCCCCTAAACCTTTGATGTCCAATTTACTTTTCAAACATTCAAATAAAAAATATTTTATTTCCCTTCACCTTATAACTCCCTAATTGAATGTGCACGTCATAACATAAATTAATTAATTGAAACACCTTATGACTCCCTACACGAGTGCATACCACACATCAAAAATTATTTTACTTAAAACCTTATGACTCCCTCATACGACAAGACGTAGACCACAATAACCAAGCATTTTATGACATACCTAAAAAGTGCAGCCACGTAATTCGAACACGAGTGCTCTCCTTTCCTAGCACCTTAGTTCTATCTTGGGAACCACTCGGGCTACGCACCCTCTTGGATTTTACACCGCCCACACTTTTATTTGTCACTTTCTAGAACCGCAAACAACATTCGGCACGTGCACATGAGTTTTGACCCATCAACCTCTAGTATCTCAAATCTGTCCGCGACCACCTGGGTTGGATCTCTTTGTTCTCAATGCTTACACAACAACCATCAACCGATTCCCCTATGTTTTCGTCTTTATCCTCTTTGAAATCCGTGCCACTTCTATTCGATGTTGTATCGCCAAAAAATCAAATCACATGCTCTTTGTTTTCTTTTGTCGCACGGTTGAGAAACAAATTACGTGCACCCTCTCTTCTTCCAAGGTGTGGCTATCGCATCATTTTTATATCCTTACACCTTCGACCACGCAAGCGAATGTCTTCCTCCTTCGTTGGCGCAGGGGCTCAATGACGAAAATGAAAAACACGGCGATTAATATCAAATGCCCCTTCTTAATATTTCACACACACCGTCCCTTCGCTGGCGCAGGAGCTTAATGCCAAAATCGAAAACACATCAAGTATTAAATATCGAACTCCATCCCACCTTTTATATGCACTAAGATGCATTGATTAATACGTCGGCACTTTAATTTATTTTAATATTTTAATTTAAATTTTAAATAAATAAAATTTAAACTAAATATTTAAAATTAAATATCTTCATCACCGGGGCACCTTTTTCAACGAAACGAAAAGCCAGCTTGGGTTTTAAGAAAAACCCACTTCAAATCTGTTGTCCATGGTTTTAAATAAAACCTTTTATTTTGTCTGCCTTGGTTTTCACAAAAACCCTTCCGCTTCTTGACATCAATGACAACATCAACACTTGAGCAAAGGCAATGTACCCAATGTACCCAAAATTGCCAACAATCTCCCCCTTTGTCATTGATGGCAAAACTTTACTAAAAAACACATCTTCAAGAGCCAAAACTGAAATCACTCTCTCTGAAGTTTTGCTCCCCCTGACTTGAAGCTTTCCTCTTCACTTGAAGCTCTCCCCCTTACTCATATCTCTCCCCCTTTGTCATCAATGGCAAAGGGCCACCTTTGGGGCTCGAAACTAAGAATGAGCCTCTTAGCTTAGTCCCTCCCCCACCTCCTGTTGAGGTGATTAATTCTGGGGTGGGAGTAAAACTCCCATTAGGCACTGATCATCATCAGCGTCTATAACTTCCTTGTCGGGCCTTCTCTTGAACTCTCTATCCATATTCCTGTTCCTGTCATTGTTCTGATCCTTGGACCTGATCATGCCACTGTTCTTGTTCTTGTATTCTAGAATTTCAGCTCTACATTGTCTAGCTATGTGACCTTCATTGTTGCACTTGTAACAAGTAACAATGTTATTTCTTTGAGGCATACCTGTTCTTTGAATCCACCTATTTTGACTAAACCTGTTCCTATTGTTTGCCTTGCAATGAACTGCCTTGTGCCCAAATTGATTGCAAGAGTAGCAATACCCATAAAAGAAATCACCACTTCTAAAGCTGTTATTTACCTTCTTCACCTGAGCCATGCAATGTACAGCCATGTGACCAAACCTGTGACAAGCAAAACATCTGCCTTGAAACTTTCCTTTATTTGACTTCTTAGGTCCTGAAAACTTCTCCTTCTTCTCATTCCAAAATCTGTTTTCTGTTTCTATGCATCTATCATTCAAGGACTCATGATCTGAAATATTTTCCTCATTAGAACTCTCTTCCTTTTGGAATCTCTTACTAGACTCTCCAACTTGTTTCTTGTGAGGTTTAACAAAACCAAGACCTGTTTTATCTGTTGGATTTCTTTGACTTTGGATGAGAGACTTAACCTTTTTGGAGCTTTCTTGAAACCTGTACAGCTTATCCTTGTACTTTTTATTTTCCTCTTTCAAAGAAGCCATTTTCTGTTCTAATTCACTATACTCAAGCACCTTAGATTCTAACTCATTCTTGAGTTCTTGTGCATTAGCCATAGAGACATCAAGACTTTCTATAAGTTCATCTCTCTCCATACAACATTCATCTAACTTATCCTTGAGTCTAGCATTCTTCTTTCTTTCCTTTTTCAAAACACTAAGAGCATTTGTAAGTTCACATTCAAGATCCTCTATTTGATTGCACTTTGAATTATCAAGGCCTTTTTCAGATTTCTTATCACTAGAGGTGCTACCCTTTTCAAAAACCATACATGCATCTTCCTTATCATTTTCTGAAGCATCCTCATACATACTAACAACCAATTCATTATTTGTGCAATCATCCTCAAGGTGACCAAAATTTCCACATCTAAGACATTTCATGATAATGAATCTATGTTTCGGTTCTTCCTCTTTTTCTGATATGAACAACATCTCATTTTCATTATCACTTGAAGAACTTTCACTATCACTGCTAGAACACTTACTTGCTTTGTCTAGGTAGAAGCTCTTCTTGTGCTTGTGAGAATACCTCTTTCCTTTATTGTTGTGCTCATCTTTGTTCTTCCTTTGATGCCTATGCCTTTCAGAATCCTTGCTCTTACAATCCTGTTTAACTTCATCACTTTCATCCTTGGCAACAGTACAGTTAGTAGCATAATGACCAAACTTTCCACAATTGAAACATCTCACATTTTTCATATTTTTGTGCTTTCTAAAGAACTTGCCTTTCTTGTTGTAATATGCCTCTTCATCACCAGAAGACTCATCACTCTCTTGAAGTTGTTTACCTTTGGAATTCTTGGTAGTCTTGAAAGCTGCCTCCTTCTTGACATCAACCTTCACTTGAGTTCTTAACTCAAATGCTGCAAGTATACTATGGAGCTCATCCTTTTTTAACTTATCCAAATCTTTAGCTTCCTCAATAGCAGAAATATTTTCACTAAATCTATTAGGAAGAGATCTTAAAATCTTATCACAAACATCATTTTCAGCAAGCTCAAGACCTAAGTCTTTCATGGAGTTAACAACTTCATCCATACGAAGCATGTAGTCACTAATATTTTCATCATCATTCATTTTGAGTTGTTCAAACATACCTTTGAAGTGTCTCAACTTGGCCTTTCCGACATTTGTATCACCTGTATGAACCACCTTCAATCGATTCCACATTTCACTAGTTGTCTTGCGGTGAATCACTTTGGTGAGATCTGCTTTCTGTAAGCCTTTCAAGATTGCATTCATTGCTTTTGAATTGTTGTGATGTAGGAGCCTTTCTTCTTTAGTATTAGGACCATGTTCGGGAATAGTGTACTCATCTTCAATCACTTCCCAAACCTCATTCCCAAGTGCCATTAGATGAACCTTCATCCTTGCACTCCAAAGACCAAAATCTGACCCATCAAGAATAGGTGTTGCATTGCCACTTGAATGATCCATTGTGTTCTTTACTAGCTTTTCCTTCAAGTTGTTAAACTTTTCGAAGGAACCAGCTCTGATACCAATTGAAGAACACAAGCTTATACTGAGAGGGGGGGTGAACAGTATAAGACCTCTTTTTACTTTTTCCTTTATACTTCAAAATAGTAAAGCAATATATCCAAAGCAATATCAAAGCAATGCACAAAACCATCCACAAAGTGACACAACAATTTACATGGTTCATCCACAAAACTTTTCTCTAAAAGTTATCTCAAAGTTCTTTGGGAAACCTTCCCAATTACAATGTTTATGAGCCTCGGCTCAAAGGAGAAACCTTCCCCCAATCTGAATTTATGAGCCTCTGCTCAAAGGAGATACCTTCCCCTACCTCTGCTCTAGGTGGTGATCCTCTAGAAGACCTCTGCCTCCGTTGCCCTTAGCAAATGGAACTCTATCCACAGAAGACACCTGTCTTCCCTGCTCTGGTTGGAGACCTCTGTCCTCAACTCTATCACCTCAAAGCTGGTCCTCGAATTTGCACTAAACACAGTCCTTCGGTCTAGCACAAATGTCCTCATCCTCTGTCTTTGATCAGCACCAAACATAGTCCTTCGGTCTGGCACAAATCTGTCCTCAGGTTCTTCTCATAGAACCAATGCACCTCTGTCCTCAAGTTCTCTGATAGAACTATCAACCTTAGCTTCACAAGTCCTTTGCTAAGACCTGTCCAAATCTGCTCACAAGTCCCCACAGGAACCTGTCCAAAACCTGCTCACAAGTCCCCAATGGAACCTGTCCAAAACCTGCTCACAAGTCCCCAATGGAACCTGTCCAAAACCTGCTCACAAGTTTATCAAGAACACTTGCTTGGCATGAACCCACAAAGAGAATGGTTAGAGACCCAATGTGATTCATCCACCTCATAGAAGCATAAAGAGAATTGTTAGAGACTCAATATGATTCATCAACCTCATAGAAGCATAAAGAGAATTGTTAGAGACTCAATATGTTCTATACTTAACTCCCAATCTCAATCTCAACTCAATCTCAAATCTCAAAAGAATAAGATAGATGTAGTATGCTTTTCTCAAGAACATGAAACACAACCCAACAATTGCCAACCATGCAATATCTCATATAACAATGATACTCATGTTCTTTCCAACAACCAATATCTTTTCTCAACCAATTTGGGCTTCAACAACAATGCTCATAGACAAGGTTTAACCAACATCATTCAACTCAACATTAACCTTGAAGCATTCTACCAATCATCACTAGAAAAGGAAACAAGTAGAAATCCTTTTCCCTCCAAAGATATTTGAACAAAACAACCACCCACACAATATCACCAATCATACTCATAAGAAGAATGTGCCCATACCTTATTGAAGTGAAGGAAACCCCTTTGGAAATCTGCCACCATCACAAAATTCTTTTGCCAATCTTCACAAGGGTTAGTAGATCACAACATAATCAACATTACTCCACTTTTCAATAATCATCACCAAGGTCTTTAATTGCACAACTTCCTTATCTCTCCTAAAACCACTTGTACCATAAAATAAAATAAATCACAACATTGCATAACCTTATAACTCCCAAAACCACTTATGCCATAAAAGTAAAATAAAACATTTTATATCATGCATAACCATTCCACACTTTAGTTATGACTCCCCTAAACCTTTGATGTCCAATTTACTTTTCAAACATTCAAATAAAAAATATTTTATTTCCCTTCACCTTATAACTCCCTAATTGAATGTGCACGTCATAACATAAATTAATTAATTGAAACACCTTATGACTCCCTACACGAGTGCATACCACACATCAAAAATTATTTTACTTAAAACCTTATGACTCCCTCATACGACAAGACGTAGACCACAATAACCAAGCATTTTATGACATACCTAAAAAGTGCAGCCGCGTAATTCGAACACGAGTGCTCTCCTTTCCTAGCACCTTAGTTCTGTCTTGGGAACCACTCGGGCTACGCACCCTCTTGGATTTTACACCGCCCACACTCTTATTTGTCACTTCCTAGAACCGCAAACAACATTCGGCACGCGCACATGAGTTTTGACCCATCAACCTCTAGTATCTCAAATCTGTCCGCGACCACCTGGGTTGGATCTCTTTGTTCTCAATGCTTACACAGCAACCATCAACCGATTCCCCTATGTTTTCGTCTTTATCCTCTTTGAAATCCGTGCCACTTCTATTCGATGTTGTATCGCCGAAAAATCAAATCACATGCTCTTTGTTTTCTTTTGTCGCACGGTTGAGAAACAAATTACGTGCACCCTCTCTTCTTCCAAGGTGTGGCTATCGCATCATTTTTATATCCTTACACCTTCGACCACGCAAGCGAATGTCTTCCTCCTTCGTTGGCATAGGGGCTCAATGACGAAAATGAAAAACACGGCGATTAATATCAAATGCCCCTTCTTAATATTTCACACACACCGTCCCTTCGCTGGCGCAGGAGCTTAATGCCGAAATCGAAACACATCAAGTATTAAATATCGAACTCCATCCCACCTTTTATATGCACTAAGATGCATTGATTAATACGTCGACACTTTAATTTATTTTAATATTTTAATTTAAATTTTAAATAAATAAAATTTAAACTAAATATTTAAAATTAAATATCTTCATCACCGGGGCACCTTTTTCAACGAAACGAAAAGCCAACTTGGGTTTTAAGAAAAACCCACTTCAAATATGTTGTCCATGGTTTTAAATAAAACCTTTTATTTTGATTGCCTTGGTTTTCACAAAAACCCTTCCGCTTCTTGACATCAATGACAACATCAACACTTGAGCAAAGGCAATGTACCCAATGTACCCAAAATTGCCAACAATCTCCCCCTTTGTCATTGATGGCAAAACTTTACTAAAAAACACATCTTCAAGAGCCAAAACTGAAATCACTCTCTCTGAAGTTTTGCTCCCCCTGACTTGAAGCTTTCCTCTTCACTTGAAGCTCTCCCCCTTACTCATATCTCTCCCCCTTTGTCATCAATGGCAAAGGGCCACCTTTGGGGCTCGAAACTAAGAATGAGCCTCTTAGCTTAGTCCCTCCCCCACCTCCTGTTGAGGTGATTAATTCTGGGGTGGGAGTAAAACTCCCATTAGGCACTGATCATCATCAGCGTCTATAACTTCCTTGTCGGGCCTTCTCTTGAACTCTTTGTCCATATTCCTGTTCCTGTCATTGTTCTGATCCTTGGACCTGATCATGCCACTGTTCCTGTTCCTGTATTCTAGAATTTCAGCTCTACATTGTCTAGCTATGTGACCTTCATTGTTGCACTTGTAACAAGTAACAATGTTATTTCTTTGAGGCATACCTGTTCTTTGAATCCACTTGTTCTGACTAAACCTGTTCCTATTGTTTGCCTTGCAATGAACTGCCTTGTGCCCAAATTGATTGCAAGAGTAGCAATACCCATAAAAGAAATCACCACTTCTGAAACTGTTATTTACCTTCTTCACCTGAGCCATGCAATGTACAGCCATGTGACCAAACCTGTGACAAGCAAAACATCTGCCTTGAAACTTTCCTTTATTTGACTTCTCAGGTCCTGAAAACTTCTCCTTCTTCTCATTCCAAAATCTGTTTTCTGTTTCTATGCATCTATCATTCAAGGACTCATGATCTGAAATATTTTCCTCATTAGAACTCTCTTCCTTTTGGAATCTCTTACTAGACTCTCCAACTTGTTTCTTGTGAGGCTTAACAAAACCAAGACCTGTTTTATCTGTTGGATTTCTTTGACTTTGGATGAGAGACTTAACCTTTTTGGAGCTTTCTTGAAACCTGTATAGCTTATCCTTGTACTTTTTATTTTCCTCTTTCAAAGAAGCCATTTTCTGTTCTAATTCACTATACTCAAGCACCTTAGATTCTAACTCATTCTTGAGTTCTTGTGCATTAGCCATAGAGACATCAAGACTTTCTATAAGTTCATCTCTCTCCATACAACATTCATCTAACTTATCCTTGAGTCTAGCATTCTTCTTTCTTTCCTTTTTCAAAACACTAAGAGCATTTGTAAGTTCACATTCAAGATCCTCTATTTGATTGCACTTTGAATTATCAAGGCCTTTTTCAGATTTCTTATCACTAGAGGTGCTACCCTTTTCAAAAACCATACATGCATCTTCCTTATCATTTTCTGAAGCATCCTCATACATACTAACAACCAATTCATTATTTGTGCAATCATCCTCAAGGTGACCAAAATTTCCACATCTAAGACATTTCATGATAATGAATCTATGTTTTGGTTCTTCCTCTTTTTATGATATGAACAACATCTCATTTTCATTATCACTTGAAGAACTTTCACTATCACTGCTAGAACACTTACTTGCTTTGTCTAGGTAGAAGCTCTTCTTGTGCTTGTGAGAATACCTCTTTCCTTTATTGTTGTGCTCATCTTTGTTCTTCCTTTGATGCCTATGCCTTTCAGAATCCTTGCTCTTACAATCTTGTTTAACTTCATCACTTTCATCCTTGGCAACAGTACAGTTAGTAGCATAATGACCAAACTTTCCACAATTGAAACATCTCACGTTTTTCATATTTTTGTGCTTTCTAAAGAACTTGCCTTTCTTGTTGTAATATGCCTCTTCATCACCAGAAGACTCATCACTCTCTTGAAGTTGTTTACCTTTGGAATTCTTGGTAGTCTTGAAAGCTGCCTCCTTCTTGACATCAACCTTCACTTGAGTTCTTAACTCAAATGCTGCAAGTATACTATGGAGCTCATCTTTTTTTAACTTATCCAAATCTTTAGCTTCCTCAATAGCAGAAATATTTTCACTAAATCTATTAGGAAGAGATCTTAAAATCTTATCACAAACATCATTTTCAGCAAGCTCAAGACCTAAGTCTTTCATGGAGTTAACAACTTCATCCATACGAAGCATGTAGTCACTAATATTTTCATCATCATTCATTTTGAGTTGTTCAAACATACCTTTGAAGTGTCTCAACTTGGCCTTTCGACATTTGTATCACCTGTATGAACCACCTTCAATCGATTCCACATTTCACTAGCTGTCTTGCGGTGAATCACTTTGGTGAGATCTGCTTTCTATAAGCCTTTCAAGATTGCATTCATTGCTTTTGAATTGCTTGTGATGTAGGAGCCTTTCTTCTTTAGTATTAAGACCATGTTCAGGAATAGTGTACTCATCTTCAATCACTTCCCAAACCTCATTCCCAAGTGCCATTAGATGAACCTTCATCCTTGCACTCCAAAGACCAAAATCTGACCCATCAAGAATAGGTGCTTGCATTGCCACTTGAATGATCCATTGTGTTCTTTACTAGCTTTTCCTTCAAGTTGTTAAACTTTTCGAAGGAACCAGCTCTGATACCAATTGAAGAACACAAGCTTATACTTGAGAGGGGGGTGAACAAGTATAAGACCTCTTTTTACTTTTTCCTTTATACTTCAAAATAGTAAAGCAATATATCCAAAGCAATATCAAAGCAATGCACAAAACCATCCACAAAGTGACACAACAATTTACATGGTTCATCCACAAAACTTTTCTCTAAAAGTTATCTCAAAGTTCTTTGGGAAACCTTCCCAATTACAATGTTTATGAGCCTCGGCTCAAAGGAGAAACCTTCCCCCAATCTGAATTTATGAGCCTCTGCTCAAAGGAGATACCTTCCCCTATCTCTGCTCTGGCTGGTGATCCTCTAGAAGACCTCTACCTCCGCTGCCCTTAGCAAATGGAACTCTATCCATAGAAGACACCTGTCTTCCCTGCTCTGGCTGGAGACCTCTGTCCTCAACTCTATCACCTCAAAGCTGGTCCTCGAATTTGCACTAAACACAGTCCTTCGGTCTAGCACAAATGTCCTCGTCCTCTGTCTTTGATCAACACCAAACACGAGTCCTTCGGTCTGGCACAAATCTGTCCTCAGGTTCTTCTCATAGAACCAATGCACCTCTGTCCTCAAGTTCTCTGATAGAACTATCAACCTCAGCTTCACAAGTCCTCTGCTAAGACCTGTCCAAATCTGCTCACAAGTCCCCACAGGAACCTATCAAAACCGCTCACAAGTCCCAATGGAACCTGTCCAAAACCGCTCACAAGTCCCCAATGGAACCTGTCCAAAACCTCGCTCACAAGTTTATCAAGAACACTTGCTTGGCATGAACCCACAAAGAGAATGGTTAGAGACCCAATGTGATTCATCCACCTCATAGAAGCATAAAGAGAATTGTTAGAGACTCAATATGATTCATCAACCTCATAGAAGCATAAAGAGAATTGTTAGAGACTCAATATGTTCTATACTTAACTCCCAATCTCAATCTCAACTCAATCTCAAATCTCAAAAGAATAAGATAGATGTAGTATGCTATTCTCAAGAACATGAAACACAACCCAACAATTGCCAACCATGCAATATCTCATATAACAATGATACTCATGTTCTTTCCAACAACCAATATCTTTTCTCAACCAATTTGGGCTTCAACAACAATGCTCATAGACAAGGTTTAACCAACATCATTCAACTCAACATTAACCTTGAAGCATTCTCACCAATCATCACTAGAAAAGGAAACAAGTAGAAATCCTTTTCCCTCCAAAGATATTTGAACAAAACAGCCACCCACACAATATCACCAATCATACTCATAAGAAGAATGTGCCCATACCTTATTGAAGTGAAGGAAACCCCTTTGGAAATCTGCCACCATCACAAAATTCTTTTGCCAATCTTCACAAGGGTTAGTAGATCACAACATAATCAACATTACTCCACTTTTCAATAATCATCACCAAGGTCTTTAATTGCACAACTTCCTTATCTCTCCTAAAACCACTTGTACCATAAAATAAAATAAATCACAACATTGCATAACCTTATAACTCCCAAAACCACTTATGCCATAAAAGTAAAATAAAACATTTTATATCATGCATAACCATTCCATACTTTAGTTATGACTCCCCTAAACCTTTGATGTCCAATTTACTTTTCAAACATTCAAATAAAAAATATTTTATTTCCCTTCACCTTATAACTCCCTAATTGAATGTGCACGTCATAACATAAATTAATTAATTGAAACACCTTATGACTCCCTACACGAGTGCATACCACACATCAAAAATTATTTTACTTAAAACCTTATGACTCCCTCATACGACAAGACGTAGACCACAATAACCAAGCATTTTATGACATACCTAAAAAGTGCAGCCACGTAATTCGAACACGAGTGCTCTCCTTTCCTAGCACCTTAGTTCTATCTTGGGAACCACTCGGGCTACGCACCCTCTTGGATTTTACACCGCCCACACTTTTATTTGTCACTTTCTAGAACCGCAAACAACATTCGGCACGTGCACATGAGTTTTGACCCATCAACCTCTAGTATCTCAAATATGTTCGTGACCACCTGGGTTGGATCTCTTTGTTCTCAATGCTTACACAGCAACCATCAACCGATTCCCCTATGTTTTCGTCTTTATCCTCTTTGAAATCCGTGCCACTTCTATTCGATGTTGTATCGCCGAAAAATCAAATCACATGCTCTTTGTTTTCTTTTGTCGCACGATTGAGAAACAAATTACGTGCACCCTCTCTTCTTCCAAGGTGTGGCTATCGCATCATTTTTATATCCTTACACCTTCGACCACGCAAGCGAATGTCTTCCTCCTTCGTTGGCGCAGGGGCTCAATGACGAAAATGAAAAACACGACGATTAATATCAAATGCCCCTTCTTAATATTTCACACACACCGTCCCTTCGCTGGCGCAGGAGCTTAATGCCGAAATCGAAAAACATCAAGTATTAAATATCGAACTCCATCCCACCTTTTATATGCACTAAGATGCATTGATTAATACGTCGGCACTTTAATTTATTTTAATATTTTAATTTAAATTTTAAATAAATAAAATTTAAACTAAATATTTAAAATTAAATATCTTCATCACCGGGGCACCTTTTTCAACGAAACGAAAAGCCAGCTTGGGTTTTAAGAAAAACCCACTTCAAATCTATTGTCCATGGTTTTAAATAAAACCTTTTATTTTGACTGCCTTGGTTTTCACAAAAACCCTTCCGCTTCTTGACATCAATGACAACATCAACACTTGAGCAAAGGCAATGTACCCAATGTACCCAAAATTGCCAACACAAGCCACATTCGATGCCATCAAAACCTACCTCATGTCATCGTTTGTTATGTCACCACCGCATACACAATTACCACTAACTCTATACATCTCATCCATAGAGCTTGCACTAGGTACACTCCTAGCTCAAAAGAACACTCGACAAAGAGCAGTCTATATACTACATCAGTCGCACACTAGTTAGTTATGAAATGAGATATGGGTACATGGAGAAGTTATGCCTAGTAGTAGTATTGACCACCCAGAATCTAAGACATTACATGTTAAACCACACAACTTTTATCATAGCCTGAGACAATCCTCTACGGTATATGATGAACAAAAGTTAACATAATTCCCACACAACTAAATTCATTATGCTCCTAACCAAGTTTGACCTAGAATTCATATCTCAAAAGTCCATCAAATGGCAAGTCATTTCTGACCAATTGGCTAAAGCCCCTATAACTAAAAACCAACCCCTACTCATCCAATTGCCCAATGACTCTATCTTTCACATAACCGAATACAAGGAGTACATCGAACCAAAATTCATGGCTGACCTCACCGTGTTCTTTTATGGGTCCAGGTGTCTCCATGCTAGGGGTGCAAGCATTGTTTTATTTACACTAGAAGGAGAACCACTCCCATTTCCATTCAAAGTTGATTTTACCTGTACCAATAACAACACAGAATACAAAGCCTTAATCCTAGGATTTAAACAAGCACACACTATGTACATAAAATGCCTCCATATCATAGGCGACTCACTTTTGATTATTAATTAAGTGCAGGAACTTTAGCTATGTAATTGCCCAGTTCTCCAGCAATACAAGAATATCGCCCAACAACTCCTATCCCAATTCGAATGGTATTACCTTGAAGTCGCACCGCACTCATCTAACCATTTTGCAAACACCATGGCCTCCTTAGGGTACCTTATTTTGCAAAACCCAATCTCCAGCATGACGTCTATAACCATTCATACACTTACACAATATGCTATATCACCCACACCTCCCATATATTATGGTGGTGTATATGTGGTAAACATAAAATCTCATGATCCATGGTTCTCATAGATCAAGGAATACATCAAACTAGGCTTCCTACCATGTGATTTACCCCATGCTCAGCTCTGAACCTTTAAACAAAGAGTGATCCACTACACCTTGCTAGGGGAAATCCTATACCACCGTAGCTATAATGGTATACTCTTGCGTTGCCTAGAACTGCAAGAATCACAGTGGGTTGTACAAGAAACCCATGATGGCACTTGTGGTGGCCATTTTAGTGGCATGGCAATCACTAAATGCATTCTCTGTATGGGCTACTACTGGCCTAAAATGTAGCAATACTACTGTGAGTATGTCAAATGTTGCATTAAATACCAAAAACATGCCAACGTAACACATCTGCCATCCCAAGCACTTCAACCAATTCAGTCCACATGGCCCTTCTCCCAATGGGGCATGGATCTAATTGGACAAATTACACATGCATCATCTAGCAATCATAAATTTATCATTACAACAATGGAATATTTTACAAAGTGGGTCGAAGCCATCCCACTGGTCCAAACTATAGGAGCTAAAATTACAACATTTATCATGGAGCATATCATATGCCACTTTGGAATTCCCTCCCAAATTATTTTAGATAATGGGAAATATTTCAAATACAAAACTGTTCGAACCCTATACAAAATATTTCATATACATCAAAGCTTTACAACCCCATATTACTCTTAAGGAAATGGCCATGCTGAAGCTACTAATAAAACCATTTGTTTTATTCTTCGTAAGACTGTAGCAAAAACTCATTGTGATTGGCATAATCAAATTCCCCTAGCCTTGTGGTCCTATCGTACGAGCATTTGTACTCCCATGAGGGCAACACATTTTTCACTTGTCTATAAGGTAGAAGATATCATGCCCCTTGAGCTGGAGATACCCTCTTTACAGATATCCATGAAAGATTTCATTGATGGTGACATTGCTCACCAAGCTCATCTAGATCAACTAACACTCCTCCATGAACGTCACATCCATGCCATCGAGCACACACGAGTATATCAAGATCACCTTTGCCATACCTAAAATAGTAAGGTACATCAAGCATGAATATCATATTGGTGACTTGGTTCTCAAAGAGAACCAACAAATCACAAGTTAGCCTCACCAACAACACGATAAATTTACCCTAAATTGGTTGGGTCCATTTATTATCACACACAAATATGGTTTAAAGGCATATCATTTGGAAAATATGGAAGGCCTTAATGATATTGAACCCATAAACATCGTACATCTTTGTGCTTTCAATGCATGATTTATAAACACAGTCACTATCACACAGTCACCATCACAAGTGTCACATAGTATTATAAATAAATCATTATGCACATCATCGTATGAATCTGTTATTTCTACTTTATTATTTTTGTATACATGTACATTTCACCTTTCTACCATTTTTATGCTCGGGGTATTTGTTTTTCCTTTTTTTAGGACTCATGCCATCAGCAGGAGAGTTCTATAGCAGCCTCACCTACCACCATGCACGACCATCTATAGCCATAGCAAAAACCCATTACATCGATCGATATTTCCCGACCACCAACCACCCTTCATACCAGGTGCTCCTTGCACTCATCCCGTCTAGGTCACCACACTTCACCTCAACACCATTTCCCTCGCTAGCGAGGTTTGTCTTATTCACCATACTCTGGCAACATTCATATTACCATGTCCTCTTTCAACGATAAAGAGGAATCCACCCAACCGCAAGCACAAGGATCATCCTCCCATCTGTCTAATGATCTTAGATATCACTATTCACCTCCAAGTCATCCACAACAATCCATAGGATCTTACCACCCACCTAATAGGGAATACACACCTTATCAATATTGCCCTACATTTCTACACACTCCCCTTCCTAATGGTGAGTCTACCTATGCGCAGGCTCTGCAACCCCATGCGGCCCAAGCTACTCAAGTTGGTCATGCAAACATCCCTCTTTCTCATTTGTGTCACCACCTAGGGCCATCGCCTATGCCACCGATCCTCAAGACACCACCTTCACCACTACAAGGCTTACCGCCCTAACAAATATTACAATTACCATAGTAATTCCATACCATTTCTTCCTCATCGCATCCCTATCCTTTTTCCACCACACATCAAGCCATTCTATTTTCCTTAGAATCTCGATCACCCCTTTTCCCAATACCATCACCACCACACCACGAGATACAACATCTCATCTCCTGTATCAAAGCTTTGGAAGTACAGATGAGCCACTGCCATTGCCACGTTCACCCACAATAGTATTTCACAATCCATCCATCTTTACCACCATGCAGATCCCTTCCCCAACCTCAAACTTGACCCATACCAGAACGCAAACCCATGCCTCCATTACTAGATCATATTTCACCCAGGCCTCGCTCACCTCTAGCAGACCCATACGTCTATCCTATACCTATTCCACATACGCCACTTTCCAAAATGTTCCATCATCTCATGCACCGAGGTCTTATTAACCTACCCGAGATTCGACCTATTGACCCCTGGCATCCTAAACCATGCAATTACAATGAAAATCAATTTTACATGTACCATCACCAACCAGGTCATGATATCGAAGAGTGTAGATCATTCGAAACCCTGGTGCACAATTTTATAGTTACATGCATTTAGCCAACTTCTCAGTCCTCCACTCCGCGTCACTCCTAGGACTTTACCACCCCATAGTACCCTAACAACACCCACCTATTATATTCATAATATTTCCAACTATAGCTCTAGCCACAACTCTAGCTATGTCATCACTTCACCATCTCACTCCTATCCAGATCTATGCCATTTCGCCCGATAGTAGTGTTAGTTACTCATCTTCTTCTATCTCATTCTTCTACTTCTCACATATGTTTATTCATTTCTTCTCTTCTATCATTGCTAGCCATTGGTGATCCCATTTCCTTGATTGGTTACCAATGCCTATTGCCTCTTATTTCTTCCACTTGTACATTCTACTCTCACATCGTCCTTCTTCTGAGAGACTATTACATACACTTATACAACTCACAACTTATACATATACTACACACACACCCCACACACTGGGGCAACCATGATCATAGCATCACACTTTTTGTCATCATTACATACTTCACTCATCTGTAAATAGGTTCTTCTAAAAAAATTCTCTTTCTAAACAACATAACTTTATTCTTGTAAATATCGCATTCCTCCACTTGCATCACTTACAATTACATGCATTGCACATATCCATATGCTTTATAGTTAAAATTTTAATTCATGTTTGTATATTCTCCCACAAAATGCACCTCAATAAGAATAATACATGCACTTGTTAGCATCACCACATGGATGTCCATTCCCCCTTTTCAGGATTAGGGTATACATAGGTGTCGTGTTTAATTTTGACTACTCTATAGTTTAGGCAATCAAGTGTCACCCATAGCTACTGAGTCTTGTACATTCTTCTTATGGTCTTTTAGGCTGGTTCAACTTCTCTCATGAATCGCTCACAACAAGTTACACATTAATAATTTTGAGCCTTGGAAAGAGGACATATTGAGTAGATATCGCCATCTAGCGAATGGTATCCCCTGCTCGTCCTATCGCCTGTATGGTCAACATATGACCTAGGGATAAACAAAGGGATCAAGCATAAGCAAAAGGCAAGAAAAGAGCATAAAATAAATGCCAATGCTCTTAGAATAGAGGAAAAAAATCATAGAATAGCAAAAAAAAAAATCAAAAGAGAAAATAAAAGAAATGAAAAGAGCACTACCACAATCAGATAGGTCAACACTAGAATAGGGGCAAAAAACAAAAGGAAATACCTCTTGATATCACACATGTTATGCTTATCACCTTTGGTCCTTAGGTTCAACATAACACTATGGGATAATTCCAAAAACCTACCTACTAGTGGAATAATCTTACAGGTGACAACACATCTCTTACATTAGCATCTCGCTTATGTAGAAATCATTGTTGTGGATGGATGAGCTAGCTAGTATGGTAGCATCTACAATGGGTTAATCCTACCTCCCTCAAAATGGATAAATGAACATTACACATTCACACACATAGGTCCAAGATAGATTTTGAACCAGCCTGATCATGTTATAAGTTGCCACAAAACTTGTATAGCTAAGGGTTTGAGATTTTATTGTCATAACTATGTTAGTCAAAACCATTACACATGTCTTACATTATCCACCAACCCTAAAATCATGGAATGGATAGCATCCATACAGGTAAATGCAATGATACAAGTGCTTCCTTGGCGCATTTTAGTAAGTTCATACATGCATACATGCATCTATGTCAGATACATTTGATACACATTATAGTATTGCATTCATTCTACATGCATTTCATATCAAATTACATTTATTACATTCATCCCATATGCATTTCAAAATCGCATCATAGTATCACCATTACTATACATACATTCATTACAAAATCATATTTGATATCACATCATATCACATTGGAAATACAATCATAACACTACTCTACAATCCATTTATACCACAACATGATAATAGATCTAAAACCATGTCATACATGTATATCTATTCGTCAGACATATCTACAAATTATGTTAAGCTAATCCATGCAAACATAAACAAGAACACATTTCAAACCATCAAAATAACACATGTATATAATAGTCAAAATCAACAAGGTATATATATATATCATCCATACAAAATGCCCAAAGGCTACAACCTAGGATCATGCCCATCATCATATATCATCAAAACAAAATGCCCATAGGCTACAATCAATAATAGCTATCCTAGCTCCCACTAGGAGTCTCCCCATGGCCCTCATGGCTCACTCGCATCCCTGTAGCCTATCTCGACTCCACCCTAAACTCTGAAATCGGATCCATAGTAGGCTGATCCTGAACCTCAACCCTAGCACCTCTCTATCCCATAGTAGCCACACTACACTGAATTTGATGTGATGATGCCCGCACCTATGACTGTGATCCAGACTACACCACAATCTTACCATAATCGGGTAGAGGGATCCCATGCACCAACAAGGCAGTCTTGCACATCATCTTCTTAGCGGTCTCGACCACCAACTGACTAGTTAGAGTATCGATCGCCTGATCCTTCCTAGACATAGCAACCCTCATATCCACCATGTCTACCTCCAACTGTTGAATTCGATCATGCAACCCCTGTACATCCTCTACAACTGGCCTCTCCAAAATATCACTGGGAATCTGTTGTGCTATATCAGCAAATACCCCAATATCAATGGTATCATCGATACCACCCATACCGACCACCCTGCCTCCCTCAGCCTGAGCTCCAATAGTCTGCTCCATCCCAACCTCTACACCCACATCCACCTCCTCTACCCTCACGCCTTGGGTGCTCACCGAGGCACCTACGCGATGTCATGACCATCATAGAGGAACATCCTCCTCAATAGTAGTCATACTCGCTCCCCCAGCCTGAGTCCTCCTGCTCATCCTCCTCTTTGGTGAAGATGCCCTAGTAGCAGGTGCTACCCACCCATCCACCACACCTCTCCCAGGCTCCCAAGACTGTAGCGCCCACCAGGCGTCAAACTTCGGTGTCGTCCCTGCATCCCCTACATCTAGGATATCCATAGGAGGGTCCACCTCCCCAACCCAAGGTGGTACAATAGGGCACTCTCCCCTTGTCTCCCTATCACCTGAAATAGATAACAGGAGTCCCTAGAACATCCTGTCGTAATCCAAACTAGCGCTATACTCGATCAAACTAAAAATACTCAGTCTACCGAGTATATCTCCCAACCAACCATCTGCCCCATCATATAGCCTACAACTGCTCATCATCCTCTCTCCAACTCACTCCACCCATCCATGGTCTCCATATAATATCATCTACCATCAACTCGCTGAACTTAATCCTCCACAAAACTGGATCACCCTCATGAGGCCTCTTCATACCCTACTCCACCTCCGTACTCCACCTCAAGGCATAAGGAAGCTCCTTATCCTCCATGTGTACAGGCTGAGGTAACAAAGAGGGCCTCTCAATGGCTATGTGTTCCCATGCCCATACCTGCAGCAAGGGAATCACACTCAATCCCATTCGTCTACCCCGAACCACCTCATATAACTCATGATATGCTTGGGCCAGAAGTGCAGGCACCCAAGCAAACATAACCTTGTGCTCCACCAGGTCACTAACTATATCCAACATGTTCCAGGTAAATGGGAAACCCAGAACTATCAGGCAGGGCATAGGTAGATATCATCATCATAGCCACACACTACCTATCGAATATCTTCTTCTGACACCATAACCACTCATAGTCCATCTTGGCAGCATCGATCTCTCTCCACCCAGCCCCAAAGAATCTCTCCAACACCTCGTCCTTCCTCCCATATTTGGCTACCCTCACAGGAACACCCTCAATCGGCAACCGATAGATGCGATACACATCCTCCAATGTCATGGTCATTTCCCTCGTAGGAAAATGAAAAGTGTTTCGATCTGCATCCCACCGCTCACATAAGGTAGACACAAATGCCCTATTAGTGAAGATGCTCTTACACTCCCACACACCGTGGAAGTGTATGTCATCTAACCACTACAATTCCTCCTTAGTCTTCATCAACTTTTCAAAACCTTGCTTAAACTTTCTCACCCGATGACGGGGTTCAAGCGACTTCACCTGTTCAACACACAGCACAACACCCATCAGTAACCCACATAACAAATCAATCACATATAACATCATCACTCATAATTTACAAATTAAAAACACTTAATTTGACACGTATCTCGAGACAAAATAACATACAAATAAAATGATAAAATACATCAACAACACAATCACATATTTGGATACCCATTTTGTCATTTTATGGCAATAATCCAAACACATACGACATACAATACGTATTGGTCGCCCAAAAAATCAATAACAAACTCAACAGCATAGCTAATATGGCATGCAATCCAAAACATGATCAATTAATACGACATACAAAAAACAAATCACATTTCTGGATACCCATTTGCCCACTTAATGGTAAATGTGTCGACAAAATTCAGAAACAAAGCACCAATCAACACAGATCTAACAATCAAATTTATCCTAAAAACACCAAAATCGAACACATATCCAGGCACGTAATCTAAAAATAACAGTCACATTTTTAGATACCCATTTGCCCATTTAGTGGTGGAAATTCAAACTGACATCAAGTACAGTCTACATCGGGCTCCCTATAGCTCATTTTCAGTTTACTACTATCTACACCGTGGCACGTAAATCAAAGGCATGTCAAATGAAGTCAACTACCAAAACAACTAATATTTTTGGACACCCATTTTTCCCTTCTACGGTGAAAGTGTTATCAGTTTTTAAAGATTCTACCTCTAACATGGCAAATCTAATGCCCTAGAGTTCACACATTACACCTCAAACCATCGAATACCAAAATCACATCAAATGAAGTCATAAAAATAAAACAATCACATAACGGAATACCCATTTCCTACTTTAGCGGACAAAGTGCAAAAACATATCGATGTCAGTACATCGTTACCTCACAAACTGACAGTCAAACTCTACACTGACTCTACCCATTACCCGATCAAATTGGTGACAAAACAAATCCAATTGAAAAACCGACCGCACTTTTGGGTACCCATTTGGCCCGTTTATCACTACGTATTCAAATTTTACTTAAAAGTTACAATTTTTTTTAAATCGGGATGAAAACCTCCCCCCCTCATTCATATTTTCCCAAAAAAATAAAATACAAACAAAACAAAGTCAAAGATCACTTACCGGTGGATCCCCGCACCTGATGCCAGCTGGTCTACGTCCCTTCATCATCCTGGCTCTCACAATCACTAATCGCGCTCCTTGCATGCCATCAAATGCTCTCCCAAGTTGCTTTCCACACACGTGCATTGTCCAAATGAGCCCCTGCCATGCATATTTGGGCTAAAATACTACTTAGTTGTCGTTTCATGACCCAGGTCGCGAGTTAGGTCAGAATCATGACCTAGGTCATGAATGAGGTCAAAACCGTGACTCGGGTCGTGAATTCAATCAGAACACACCAGAACATCCCCAAAACCCTAGGAAAGTAGGGAAATGCCCTCTAAAACCCTAGGAGCCTCAAAAACTTACCTTTTAACACCACTTGCAAATACACATTGCATTTTACCGACAAACTTGTTACATTCATACTTTTGGACCATGTTGATCTGGTCACAAAAAGCACAACAGACAATCGTTGCCATTCTTAAGCAACTAGTATGGCATCGTAAATGTCATACAGATGCAGCAAAAACACAGCATTGCATTCGCAATCATCCATTTCATTTTATTAGCATTACTTTTTATTTCTTTCCTCTTCTTCTCCTTCCCTTCTTCTCTTCTCCTTCTTGGCTATCTAGTCAATGTTGTATGGTCACGCTTCGAGCGACTACATACCTTTGATTAGATCCCATTCTTTTCCTTCTCCTTCTTGGCTATCCAATCAATGTTGTATGGTCACACTTCGAGTGGCTACATACCTTTGATTAGATCCCATTATTTTTCCTTCTCCTTCTTGGCTATCCAGTCAATGTTGTATGGTCATGCTTCGAGTGGCTACATACCTTTGATTAGATCCCATTATTTTCCTTCTCCTTCTTGGCTATCTAGTCAATGTTGTATGGTCACGCTTTGAGCGGCTACATACCTTTGATTAGATCCCATTATTTTTCCTTCTTCCCCTTGGCTATCCAATCAATGTTGTATGGTCATGCTTCGAGTGGCTACATACCTTTGATTAGATCCCATTCTTTTCTTTTCATACTAAGCAATCATATTCATCATGCATTGGTATCTTTATCAATTGTTGCATCATCAATTCACCACATTCCATTCGCCTCATTGCTGATTCCTCATTTGAGGGGGTATTCATATCCAAAGTCATCTTTGCATGCAACCACAACTTCAAAAATCCAAAAGTGCGGTTAGCGCATTTGTCTATGAATTTTTTTGCTGAAGATTATCATACGATTATAATCTCAATCCCAAATAGACATGGGTTACATCAGGAGAGTTATGCGTTACTATGGAGAAGTCAATCTAGCATTCATGTACGTCGAGTACACAACGGATGATACATTTGATCAATCCTAGCACAACATTTGGAAATGGACTTCGCAACCACGTTGATATGGTCACGAGTTGATGATCCAGATGTTAAACTAGCTCAAATGGTTTGACACTTGTCGCCATGTTCTCATCAATCAATCAACAACAAAAATTTAGTTAGGCTTTTGTCCTAATCATACTTTTGGACCATGCTGATCTGGTCATAAAAGCAAAGCAGTCAAAATTTGTCATTCTCAAGCAACTAGTATGGCATCGTAAATGTCATACGGACTCAAAAAAATCACATCATTGCATTCATAATCATTCATTTTCCCTTACTAGAATTGTTTTTATCTCTTTCCTCTTTTCCTTATTTCCTTCCTCTCTTCTTCCCCTGTGGACATCCAATTGATGTTGTATGGTCACGCTTTGAGTGGCTACATACCTTTGATTAGATTCCATTATTTCTCTTCTTTTCCCTGGATACCCGATTGATTTGTATGGTCACGCTTCGAGCGGCTACATACCCTTTGATTGGATTCCATTCCCCTTCTATCCCTTTTCCTTCTGCACAAACCCTTCATATTTTTGTATTAAACTGTGTTCTACATAGTATAGTACAAAAAGGGGCAAAATGTAGACACCCAAAAGTCACACATTGCTATTTTTGCATATCTATAGGTGATCCCAGACATCCCTAGGATACTGTAGACTATTGTAGTCATGCGTAGACATGCATAGACACGCGTAGACATGCGTAGAATTCCATAAGTTCACCATAGTAACGTGTAGACTTCCACAAATGGCTTTCAGGTCCAAAACCCTAATAAGCCCTCAAAACTACATTTTATGCATCGAGATACCTTCATACGACAACCCGAGGTGATGCATAGCCCATTTACACTCAATTGACACCCCCACGGGGTATTAATTGGCAAAATCAATTAAAAGTCAATTATCAAATTCTAATTTAATGTTGACTTCACTTAAGCCCCCTTTTAGGGCAAAATTGGATTAATTAACTCTTAATTCATAATTAGTGTTAATCAAATCCTCCCACATGTGCCAATTTAGGGTTTCCTAGGGTTTTCTTTTAATCCTCCCCTAAACATGCTTAAGGCCTAATTAGGATTAGCACTAATCCTTCCTCACACATGTGTGAGGATAGGATATTTCCTACTTAGAATGAGATGTTGCCACATAGCATCTATTAACCTAACCCTAGTCAGAATCAAACCTAGGTTTAGTCTATCTAACCCCCCTTGCACCTTGCATTTGCCTATAAATAATGGGTCCTAAACCCCTAATTAAGTCTGATTCCCAAATTCAACAAAGTACTGTTACTCTACAGAAATGGAAAGCCAATAGCACACAGTCCATTCTCGAAGCATACAGATGGATTTTGATAGCATACATAGGCACCCTAGCTACCTTAGGATCGATTCACCAAAGAGATTTCACCAAAAGATCATCACAGCTCAATTCGTAGCCTGCCCTATGAATTTGGCCCCAATTAGCGACTCGGGTCGTAAATTGCATCTGCAGGCCCCAAATCACTCCAGATTTGGGAGGTAAGCTCTATTTCAGTATGTTATTATCTTCTGCATATTTCATTTTAGTTTATGTTACAGTTTTATAGTCATTTTTGTCTTTCTAAACATGGGGCCTGACTAAGGCAAGCCCCCCATCACACTAACCCCCTTTTGTAGGTCTTTCATAGGTTATCTGACAGATCTAAGGAAGAGGAACAACATACAAACAACAACCCTATGGTGGCCTGCATACATCAAAGCCCACCTACACTGAGGGATGCTAGAAGAAAGCATCATATTGATTGTAACCTTGTTAGGAATAGATATGGATAAAGGGCATCAAGACCCTCTTGTAACACATGCTCATTAATATCAATGGAATATAATTTCTCTGTTTAATGCATCATTTATGTTTATGTGTTAAATTATCAAATGCCATTTTCTACTCGTTTCACATATTGTGGTGAAGATTTTGCTCCTTGCAAGGTTATACCAAAGTCTTTTCAAATTCATGTTTCGGATAGCACTGTTAACTCTTTGTTGAAGAAAGGCTCGTGGGATCTGGTTGGTAAGTTTGTTGGTGGGAGGCCAAACCTTGATGTTATTAGACATTGGGCATTGTCCATATGGAAGCCAAGGGGCTCTCTGGACCTTGCCACTCTCCCACAAAACTTTTTCCTGATCAGGCTTTCCTACGAAGATGATTCTAGGAAGATCTTGGAGGGTGGTCCATGGTTTTTTGGTAATTATGGGCTCTTCCTTAGGAAATGGGGCTCTGACTTCAACCCGACCCTATAGAGGGTTAATTTGGTGTCTAGTTTGGGTCTATTTGCTTGATTTTATGATATTCCTGTGGCACGAAAGTGTTTTTAGAGCTATGGTGAGCTCGATTGGGGAATTTGTTTCCTTTGATAAGGTTTCTTTATCGGCTGCCCATCATCAATTTGTAAGAATATGTATTATGGTGGATATTGAGAAAGAGCTCCCAAGTTCTGTGGAACTCATTTCTCACCTAGGAAGTTGGGCTCAGGCTATGGTTTATGAAAACAAGCCTCAGGCTTGTCAAGTGTGTGGGTTGGGTGGTCACCATAAAAAATTTTGCCCTTAGAAGAAGCCTTTGAAGTCGCCTATTCATCAGGTCCTGAGTGTGGAAAATTGCGTGGACCCCCTTACTAGGAGGACCCATTTTAAGAAGCATAAAGTGTGGCATAGAAGGGCCTAGGGGGCTTTGAAAGGCAAGGAGATTGTTTCTTCTCAGCCTAAGAAAGGGGTCGATGGTGGGGCTCCTATTTCTAGTCCATGGGGTTCGGCCTTGGTCGTGAGTGGTTCTCTGAGGCCGGAACCCCAAAATAATTTGGAAGTGGTTCTTCACCTGGATCCTCCAGGGCAAGATGTTGACCTTCCCCTTTTGAATTCCTTTGAGTGTCTTGGGTCGGAAGGGGGTGAGGACAACCAAATGGTTAATGAATTGGAGACTTTGACTCCTCGGGTTGTTAGAAATTCTTCTTCCCCAAAGGAGCTCTCAACTCCTAGGGTTGCTAGGAAATATTCTTCTCCGAGGGATATTTATGCTTCCCCTAAGCGTGGCTCAGATAGTTCGGTGGTTTCTCCTAAGCTCAACTTGGAGAAAGGTTCACCTGGTCCAAAAATGAGGAGTCACCATAGAAAGGGTATTGATACTGGGATGGCAAAGAAACCTGGTAGACCCCCAAGTAAATATGGAAGGAAGAAAGCCATGGATGAGGCAGTTGCTAATGGTGGTCAGGCCCTCCTTGTGGTGAAGGAAGGAAATGGGGAAAGACAGTTGAAACTTGATGGTTTCAAATCCCCTCATAATGGGGGGCTAGGGAAGAAGCTTTCTTTTTAAATTTTCCAATGAAAGTGTGTTCATGGAATGTTAGAGGGCTTAATAGCTCTTCTAAAAAACATTTTTTAGCTTCGCTAAGAAGGGAGAGATCTCCTGATATTTTGTGTATTCAATAATCCAAGTTGGAGGCTTCCTCGTGGGAGTCGGTGCATAATATTGTGTGGAAGGATTTAGGATTTATGGCCAGTGAAGCGTCTGGTTCATCCGGAGGTTTACTTTTCTTCTGGGATTCTTCGAAGTTTGACGACCATGTAATTTCATCCTCCAATCGGGTGATTAATATTTTGTTTTGGTGTAAAGTTTCTCAGAGGAGATGGGTGATGTCTAATATCTATGCCCTAAATTCTTATACTAATAGGCATAATTTTTGGCTTCTATTGCTTGAGATGAGGGAAACATTCCAAAATGAATCGTGGGTGGTAGCAGGAGATTTTAATTCTCCTTTATATCCATCTGAGAAGCATGGTGGTAATGTTGTGGATGAAAGGAGTTTGCAAGATTTTATTGATTTCATTAATAAGGTAGAACTCCATGATTTTGATTTAAAAGGGGAAAAGTTTACTTGGAGTAATAGGAGGTCGGGAAATAGTCTTATTTTGAGCAGATTGGATAGGATTTTTGTCTCTAATTCTAGGGTCAATCTGTTTGGTGATGCAACATTGTCTACTCTTCCTAGGATTGGGTCCGACCATAATCCCTTATGGCTTGAGGTCCCTGACGGTCTTCCCTTCCTTCCTCGACCTTTTAGGTTTGAAGTTATGTGGTGTTCCCATCCTGATTTTGAAGCCCGTGTTAAGGAATGGTGGTAGGAAGACATTCCTGGTGAAGGGATGTATAAATTGTCCAATAAACTAAGGAAGCTTAGATTTAATCTCAATATGTGGAACAAGTTTACCTTTGGTAACATTTTCAGAGAAAAGGAGAGATTGCGGATGCAACTAAAGGATATTGAAGCCATGATGGATGCTCAAGGTAGTTCTGATGAACTGCTCCAGGAAGAAAGATCCCTTCTCTCTCATTTTCATAACAAGCAGGTAGAGGAAGAGCTCTTCTGGAAACAAAAATCCAGAGAACTTTGGTTAAAATAAGGTGACCGTAACTCCTATTTTTTCCACACTTCTACGTTGCGTAGGAGGATTCAGAATAGAATTAGAGAGATAGAGAAGGTTGATGGTGGGGTGTCTTCGGATGTGATGGAAATTAGGGAGGAAGTCATTGGTTTTTTTAGTTCATTACTATGTTCCACTCCTGCTCGTGATGCCCAAGAGGAAAGTTTGATGTTAGAAGCCATTCTGAGGATTGTTTCTAAAGACTGGAATGAGAGGCTTTTGGCTCCCTTCTTGGATGAGGAAATCCAAAAGACTATTAATTCTATGGGACCTCTTAAAGCTCTAGGGCTAGATGGTTTTCCCCCTATTTTTTTCAGAAGTTTTGGCATGTCTGTGGTGAAGATGTTTGCTCGATGATCAGAGATTCCCAATGTTCTCTGGTTATTCTGAAAGTGGTGAATTCAAATCTCTTGGCTCTCATCCCTAAGAAATATTATGCATCTTCCTTCAGTTATTTCAGGCTGATAAGCTTATGCAATATAGTTTACAAGATTATTACCAAGGTTATAGCCAACAGACTCAAGCCACTCCTGCCATTGCTGATTGATTCTACTCAAAGTGGGTTCATCCCGGGGAGGTAGATCTTGGATGGGGTGATTGTAATTCATGAGTTAATGCATTCCATCCAGAAGAGTGGTAGAGAGACATTTTTTCTTAATCTGGATGTTAGTAAGGCTTATGATCGGGTCTCCTAGCCATTTTTATTTAGTGTCTTAAGGAAATTCAGCTTTAGTGAAGCTTGGATTAAGTTGGTGGAGGCTTGCATTTCGATTGCTTGGTTCTCGATCCTTGTCAATGGCTCTCCTATTGGGTTTTTTCATTCTAGCCATGGAATTCATCAAGGTGATCCATTATCTCCCTTCCTATTCATCCTTATGGTAGAAGATCTTGGAAGATATATCTCTTAGAGACGAGGTGAGTTTGGTCTGCGTCTAGGCATTACCTTGCAATCTGATTTCTCATCAGTAGTTTGCAAATGATACCCTTCTTTCTTGTGTTGCTTTGGTGGTCCATGCTAGGGAAGTTAAGTCCCTTCTGGATTGTTATGAGAGGGCAGCTGGTCAACAGATCAGTTTTTTAAAAAGCAATATATACTTCATCAACACTCCAGAGGCCAGGCAATGGAAAATTACCGATATTCTAAATTTTAGGATTGCTTCTCTTTCGACCTCTTATCTAGGTCTTCCACTTTTTGTTGGTCGTATTAAAGACTCTCTTTGGACTCCGATGGTTGAAAGAGTCCAGAAAAAATTAGCATCCTGGAAAGGGGCTCTTCTGAGTCAAGCTGGTAAGGTGGTGTTGGTTCAAAGTACGTTGTAGAGCATTCCTATTTACTTTTTGTCCCTTTTTCATCTCCCTAGTAAAATTGCGGTGAAATTGGATAGTATTTGCAAGGCATTTCTTTGGGCTGGCCCTGAGCTCAAAGGAAAATTCCACTTGGTGTCGTGGGAGCAAATTTGTAGAAGAAAGAGGGATGGTGGATTGAATTTGAAGAATGCAGCTAGGATGAACAAGGCCTTGGTGGCGAATCTTGGTTGGAAGGTTGCCTCTAACGATGATCATCTTTGGTGTAGGATCCTGAAAGCCAAGTACAATTTTGAATCCTTCATTTTGGATTTCCTCCCGACTAGTGGTTCAACCTTTTGGAATAGCCTTGTTAAGTCCTATGATTTTATCAAAAGTAATTGTAGATGGATTGTTGGAAATGGTAGGGGTGTGAATTTTTGGGAAGACTCATGGTTAAGAGATCATCCTCTGATTGAGGATATGCATTTTAGATATCTGAGTCAAAATTCTAGATTTGCTGAATTAATTAAAGTGGTTGATTTTATAGTGGTTCATGATGGTAGAAAAGTTTGGTCTAATCCCCCTCCTATTGTGAGGAATGCCATCGATCTTTAGTCTTGGAGTATCTTGATGGAGGAGCTTCATCTCTATGTTGTGCGACAAGAGGACATGGAGGATCACTTGGTTTGGAATGGAGATAGTGAAGGGTCATACTCTGTTAAGTCGGCATATGAGCTTCTTAGAACTAATTGGGATGGCCAATTCCCTATTATATTGATTTGGTTAAAGAATTTTTTTTTTTGGTAGATAAGATACTATAGCATTAATACCGGGTTTTACGGGTTTACCCAAAACCTTTTACAAAAATAAGCCCAGGGTTGTTGATGAACATGTCCTTACTAAGGATCCTATATATGTAAAATATACATGTCGTCAAATCCATTACATCCGATAAGGCACATAGCCTATTATCAAAAAGAAACTTCCCATACAACATTTTGGGTATACCCCAAGAAAACACACCTGCATCATAATTACAAAAAAAGAAACAAACACAAATCCCTTCCTTGAAATAGTGGAGAAACAAAAAGCTACAGAAACACATAGCAGAGTACTAAAAAAACTCCCACAATCTCTGTATTGATAGTTACTCTTAATAATTATTTGGTAATTGATTTATTTTGTATATGACATGCTTTGGGACCACATCCCGTCTTGGCCAATCAGCCTTGGAGAAGTGAACCTGTTGGCTAGATTTATGGTTGTGGCTATCTGGTGGTCCACGTGGCTCTGGTTCAAAGTCTTATATTGTCATTTCTTTCCTGCCCTGTGATTATCAACCAACCTCAAATTACTAAGATGACTAGGATCCATGTTATATGACATGTGACTATCCCCATTAGTATTTGTGGTATTTTCAAGCAACATCCACCAAGACTAACAACTCGGATAATTTTTATTGTGAGTCCATTTCAAAAAAGATATGGGAATACTCATAGCCTTAGAAATTACAGTGCCTTCCCTATTGGTAAATTATACTATCATTCTTGGAATTCTTATTGAATAAGCTCCTCTACTTCACTTGGGACACTGTGTTCCCATTTGAAAAGTTTGTCACCATCGACACCCAAATTGGCCAGCTTATCAGCAACTTTGTTAGCTTCCCAAAAGACATGTTGGGCTTTTTTGTCCTGTCTTCCCTAGAAAAGGATCCTAGCCTCTTCAAAAATTGTTTTAATCCTCCAAGGAGGTGTTTTCCAATTATTAAGGAGATTTATAACATGCATAGAGTCTCCTTCTATGATCAAATTGCCTTCTAAGTCTTGATTCATTTGAAGGCCTCTCCACATAGCTCTAGCTTCAGCTTCGTTGTTCGTCCTTGTTCCCAAATATTTGAAAAATGCAAGCATCATATTCCTATTATGATCTCACACAATGCCACTAGTGCCTACTCTGCCAGGATTGTCCTTAGACACTCCATTAAAATTAAGCTTAAACCAACCCGTAGGAGGTGGGGACCACTTAACATTGGCTCTGGGGTTGACTACCCTAGGCACAGACTCATCTAAAAAGTTTAATCTTAAATATTGAGCAATCATGATTTCCTATAGATGAGTTTTACGACTATCAAAAGGGATAAGGTTCACATTCTCTTTGGCAAAGGATAGGATCCTAGCAATGATAGTTTGATGATCATGGATAGACTCATTAAAGACTCTATGGTTCCTTTCTAACCACACCTACCAAAGATAGTGATTGAGACAAATTTTCCACATGTATCTAAGTCTTTGTATTTAAAAGGGACAAGGCCACTAGATGAACAAATAAAGTACGATGTCTAATTTAACCCAGGAAATTTTAAAGGCCTAAAAAACCCCACTTAGGACAGTCAAGGAAAAAGGGCACTCAAAGAAAATGTGATAAATGGTCTCCCAATTAAGCCTACATAGATAACAACAATTAGTGATACAAATACATTTACGCATCATATTATCAATGGTTAGAATTCTTCCTTGGATAACCAACCATGAAAAGACTACAATTTTTGGAATTAAATTTTTTATCCAAACTAAGTCGTTTTGGAGGACAAAATCCTTGTCATCAAGCAGAAGCTTGTAAGCTGATTTAATAGTGAACTGCCCATTTTTCGTAGGAGACAAGGTCACTTGATCTTCATTAGATCTCATGGGGATAAAATCTTGCCCAAGAATATTATAAAGATCATTTGATTCCACTTGAAATCCCTGAATCCTTATTTGTTTCCACTTCATTCTGCCTTTGTCCTCAACCATATAATTGGAGACTTTTCTGCCAATGAGTTCTTTCGTGATATCTCTAATTCGGGCTAAGTTAGGATATTGCATCAGTGGTTCGTCCTTAGCCCACTTGTCATTCTAGTAATTTATCCTCTCACCATTATCTAAAACCCATCTTAAACATTTTTTGATGATTTCCTTACAATTGAGAATTGCTTTCCAAAAAGCAAAACCTCTGATTGGAACTGAGTCACTTAGAAATTCCATATTTTGAAGATACTTTCATTTGATGATAGTTGTCCATTCATTTTATTCACTAGAAATGAGGCACCACACCTGCTTACCTAGTAAAGCTAAATTCATATGAGCAATTCTCCTCACACCTAAGCCCCCATTTTTCCTAGGTCTACACACTTTGGTCCATCCTACAAGGTGTTTCCTTTTGTCTCCTCTGATCCAGTCCATAAATTTTTTTTGGAGTTTCTCAATTTTCTGGAAAACCTTCATAGGGGTTTTGAAAATGGAGAGGAAATATATTGGAATGCTCTGAAGAGAGGCCTTAGTGAGGGTCAACTTTCCTGCTTGAGATAGAAAACCTTTCCATCCAACAAGTTTTTTTTGAATTCTTTCAATAACCCTGTTCCACATTGACTCTCTCAGAGAATCAATGAAAAGAGGGAGACCAAGATACGAAGTGGGGAGGTTTGCTATATCACACCCTAAAATTTTTGTAATCCTTCGTTGCCTCTGAATGGGAGTGTTCAATAAATATAGCTTGCTTTTACTGAAATTAACTTTCTGACTAGCAACGTCCTCATAGAGTTGTAGGATATATTTAATTCTTTTGACCTCAATGACCGAAACCTTAGTCAATATAAGGGTATCATCGATGAATTATTGGTGAGAAACAACCCTAGTGAGAGATGTTGCCTTGATTCCCGATATTAGCCTTGAAATACAAGAATTTTTTATGGTTCTACCTAAAGCTTCTACCACAATGATGAGTAACATGGAGTTGATAGGATCTCCCTACCAAATTCCTCTATGACTTTGAAAGTAACCAACAGTTGTTCCATTAACCAAAATTGATAACCATGCTTTCGAAATGCATTCTTTTGTCAAATTAACCCATTGGTGGTGAAAAACAAACTTAAGGAGGACAACAATCATAAAGTCCCAATTTAGCCTATCAAATGCTTTGTTCATATCAATATTGAGGGCAAAAATAGATCTGTAAGTCTTATGAGCAGAGTGCAGAGCTTCATGAACTATGATAACTCCATCCAAGATTGACCTGCCCTGGACAGAGATTCCCTGGCATGGATCTATGATGCAGGGCATAACATCTCTCATTCTATTTGCAATGGATTTAGTTAGGATCTTGTAATAAATATTGCACAGACTGATTGGCCTAAAGTCAGCCATAGATTTAGGGGTTTGCTTCTTAAGAGTTAGAGAAATAAAAGTAGATTTGAGACCTTTTAGGATATGATTGCTTTCTTGTAATTCTCTGATAGAAAAAATTACATCCTCACTTACGATATCCCAAAAATATTGATAGAAATGATGGGAAAAGCCATCGGGTCCTGGGGATTTGTTTGGCTCCATGCTAAACAAGGCTTCCTTAATTTCCTCATCATAAAAGTGATCTAGAAGATTAAGGTTTATATCCTCATTTTTTATGCTAGGAATGGATTGCAAGAAAATATCTTTGGCCTCCTCATTGCACTACGATTCCTGACCAAGGATAGAATTGAAATAAGTTATTGCCTCCTTTCTGATTTTTGTTAAGTCCTGAGTAATATAACCATCTACTTTTAAAAAAAAAATTATCTTGTTATTGCTTCTGTTTCTAATTGTGGTGACATAAAAAATCTTGAAATTTGAATCTCCATATTTCAACCAAAGAGCCCTTGATTTTTACCTCCAATAGATTTCCTCACAGGCCAAAATGTTATGAAACTCTGCTAGTTTTGTCTGTTCCTCCTGCCTAGTAGTTTCATCAGCATCACCATGTTGAATCCTCTAATAAATTATCTTCAAACTTTCAACAACCTATTTTTTATTTTCAAAGAGGTTCCCAAAGACCTCTTTGTTCCAAGTTCGAAGCTTTTTCGTAATAAACTTTAATTTTCCGACAAGTTTAAAAGCTGCACTACCCCTAAAAGGTTGCTGCCACCACTGAATTAAGTTATATTTGAAACTGGAATGTTTGATCCACATAGATTGAAATATTAAAGGTTTCTTGAAGGACAGAGAGTTAGGGATCTCCAAAAAAATGGTATTATGATTAGAGGTAATTTTAGGAAGGGCTTTTAGGGTAGAATAATCGAACAGAGTTGTATCCTCCTTTGATAGAAAAACCTATCAAGCCTTTCTTGAATTAGATGACACCTTATCCGTCGATTGCTCTAGGTATAATTCAGTCCTCTAAGTTTTACATCCATCAACATGTTGGAGTTCACAAAGTTATTGAACTCATCCATGCTCCTGAAAGGTGGTCCATTTCCACCCATTTTGTTTGAAGGGTAAAGAGGAGTGTTAAAATCCCCAACCAGAATCCAGTGGACATTATGGAATATTTCATTTAGATTACCTAAGTACTCCCATAGTAGAGCTCTCTCCCTTGAATTGAAGTCAAGGAATAAATATTTGAAAGGATCCATGATCTGTTGTTGTTTATTTCCTTAAATAAAACACTAAGAACCCTATCATATTTCTGAATAATGGTGCCTTCTACTATCCAGGGACCCCACAAAGTCATAAGGCCTCCAGACACTCCTCTGGATGATTTGCAAACCATCTCCCCTTGATTCCAAATTTTTTTTTCTACTTTTTTTGACTGAATATCATCAGTTTTTATTTCTTGCAACATGATAATAGTTGGATTCACTTGATTTCTTATTGCAATGACTTCCCTATGTTTGGGTAGGCCATTGAGGCCTCTCACATTACATGAGAGGAACTTTATTTAGACTATTTGGGATTTCTTCCTCTCCCCCTCACTTTAGGGGGTTTTCCTAATTTGTTGTCTTCAAAACCTGGAATAACCTATTGAAATAAGGTTCTCTGTTTTCCATTGGCAATGTCATTATCAGTATTAATTTTTTGATGCTCAAAATTTGATATTCTCCCTCTTCTTTTTCACTGCCAAAATCTATAGGAGACTTCAAAATTCTCCTGGTTTGTTTAGGAATAAATTGGGGGGAGGCAATTTGTTGCAGAACCGGACTGCCATCTTCCTTAGTCTGAATATTTTCACATATCTCCAACCGTACATCCAAATATTCTCCTTTTTTCCTGTACTCCCCTAGTCTGCGGGATGACCCCTCAGTAGGATTCACCTGGCTCCTAGTGATGATGTTAGGGATATGAAATTTTTTATTTTCCAATGCCTTAACTTTCTTTATAAGTTCTTCAGCATTAAGGTTTGGCTTTGGGATGCCCACTGGGCTTGAAGTGTTTTTAGCATTGGGGTTTAAGGATCCCGACTTGGATGGAGATTCTAGAGATCGGGCATTAGGGTTTGGCTTTATGATGCCCATGGGGATTACAGTAGTTTTAGCATTAGGGTTTGAGGATCCTGACTTGTATGGGGATTCTAGAGAGTTAGAAAGGTTAGCCTAAAGTTTTTGGGCTTCCATGTCTTTCGATAATCCTCCTACTCCCATATTGGATAGAATTGAAAATTTATTTGAAACTAGAGGATTGGAACTTACCTGAGTATTTTGGTTGCCAAAAACCTATTGTTTTCCTTTGTCTTGTTGGGACCATACACCCTCTATTTTCTTTTTTTGGTAGACATAGTTTGCCTAATTAAAATCACCTTTGCCAGGGAAACTCCTCAAATTTCCTCTGTCTAGCATTCCCTGCTTCTACTTTTCTCTATTCATTGCTAGGTTAGGGCACTGATTGCATAGATGTCCTTGATTTTTGCATTCTACATAGAATTTCGGTCTGTTCTTGTATTATACCAGTTGTTTTTGATAGTATTCTCCATACTCTAGCTCCACAAACCTTGGCAATTCATTATCCAAATTAGCATTTACATAGATTCATGCATGAGTCATCCTTATCTTGGCCAAGGTCACATGGTCAATGGAGATCAGGTTCCCTATAATTCTAGCTATGCCTTGTAACCAATATTCATTGAAGAACTGGGCAGGTAGACTCAAGAGACGAACCCAAATAGAGATAATGTTAATATAATCCCCAAGGTTAACATGTTTTTTTGGCTTGTGGTACAAAATAAAATTTTAACAATAGAAAATATCCTCAAGAGAGTCCTAAACCTGGTTAATAGATATTTTCTATGTAAATTTGACTGGGAATCATCTTCTCATTTGTTACTCAATTTTTGGGTCTTTTAGGAAATACTTTCATCCATTCTTAGCTGGATCAAGGTGTATTGGGTGATACCTAATTTGATTTCTAGCTGTGTCTATCAATGGGCTTCTCCCTTTTCCTTGCCTGGACTTAGGTATTTTTGTAAGTTCCTTCTACCTCATGTAATGTGGGGTGTTTGGAAGGAGTGGAACATGAGAGTATTCAAGGAAAAGGAAATACCGACCCTTCAAATAATTTCAAGAATTTTGTGGAGAATGGTTGAGAATGTGTCGTCTAACTTAAAGGATTTAAATTTTTTAGCGATAATCATTCTGAATGAAATCATTCTTGAGGAAAAACTTAGTTTTGGGAAAGTGGATTGTCCTCGACTAGCTCCTAACCCTAGAAGTGTTGTTCGATGGGCACTGCATCATGTTGGTTGGTTTAAATTTAATTTTTATGGGGCATCAAAAGGAAACCCTATATTGGCTAGTACTAAGTGGTTATCCATGATAGTAGTGGGAATCTAATTCTCATATTTGCAAAAAACCTTGGTGTCTAGTCCTCTCAGTTTGTGGAAGCAAGGGCAACCTTCTCAGGTGTTTCATTGGTTAAAGAATTAGAAATTCAAAATGCTATCATCGAGGGTGACTCTTTAAATGTCATTAATATGCTCAAGGGGACCTGTCAGGTTAGTTGGAAGGTGTCCAACCTGATCGATGAAGCAATCTGGATTATTTTATCTTTGGACAATGTTTTTATAGCACACGTGTTTAGGGAAGGCAATGTGGTGGTAGATTTAATGGTGAATCTCAAAGCTTCTCATCTAGGATTCTCAGTTTGGTAGAGGGACTTTCCACCAGAGGTTGTTCACCATTCTAATGATGAGGTCCCTTAATTGTTGTCAGAAGGTTGTTCTTCTACTATTCTGGTGGGGGCTAGTTTGGTGCAGTAGGAGGTGTTGGATGGAGTACTACATGGTTGTAGCTAGGATGGTGGAGGTCGTTAGTTATTTTTTATATTAGGTAGGGTATTTTCCCTTTCAAATTATAAATTGTGAGATTTTTTATCCCTCTCGATGTTTGCAATATGGTATTTTTTTAAGTTTTTTTTGTTTTGGGTCTCCCTCCCATTGGAAGCCTTTTCTGTGTCAGTACCCCTTCCTTATCTCTTTCTCTTCGATTTTGAAGTACCCCCTTGGGATGTAAAATTTTCCCTATTTAATGGTTTGGTTTAGTAACATCCCTCTCATGTTTCCTTTAGGGCTTCTATGGTGGTGGTGGAAGCTTCTTTTGAAGCTTCGTGGGGTGATTATCCAGATGAATTTTGTTCCCCTCTCTTGGGATGTGTTTTTGGGTAATCATTGTTTGGCTTGACAATGTTCATCATTTTTTATGGCCCTTTTTCATGGCATTGCCATCGTGTTGAGATTATTAGTTATTTCTTCTAGTGGTCTTGTACTTGTCTTCGGGTTTTGTTTCTCTAGGCCAGGTGGCCGCTTGTGGGATGGTCGAATGTTTTGGCGTAAGGTGGATGACCTTTTCATTTCTCCCTTTCTCGCTCCTTGGATTTTTCTTAATGTTGAAAGAGTGGGTATGGTTTATGTGTTCTTATCTCATGAGCCTTGGTTTTTTGTGCTTCCTCTAAATGACAAGGTTTTTTCTCTTCTGTTGAGCACCTTCCTCTCTTTGTAGTTTGGTTGGAGGTGCATTTTTTCCACTATGGTACTTCCTGATGTGCTTGGGTGTCCTTGGCTACTAATTTTTGAGGGTGTCTTGTGTGGCATGACTTTATCTATGAAGATGGTGGATGCCTATTTATATTCGGGCTTGCTCTAGAGCCTTTTGTGTTTTGTTGTTTATTTTGGAGTAGCCTCCTTTGGTCTCCTTTTGTGGAAGAGTGTTGGGATGAGGAGTGGGAGGTTGTGGTTAGTTTGAATATGGGAAAAGCTAAGTTGTATTATTCCAAGTTGAGGTATGCTAAATCTAGGTTGGAGCATGCCTCCTCAAATATTGATAATGAATTTAAAGATATTTTGAAGAATGGTGGTTTGTTGGAGTGTGTCAAAAATTTGCATGGGCACAACCCGATGCTTTCCAAGTGTATGGCAATGACGTGGAATAATGGTTGGATGAGAATAGGGTCTTGGTCCTTTGAGATCTTTGCAGAGTTGATTAGTCATACTAATGGTCTTGCATTGGACGGTACCTATCACAATAGGGATAGACATTCACTACTGAAAGAGATAAGTTTTTACTAGATGGGGAGGAATTTTTGCCTATAATCCAGAGTGGCTTCAGTGCAAAAGCTCTATATCTATAGTGGAATAGGATGACTAGAGTCATTATGGATTATTTTACTTTGGACTCTACATATGATGTCATACGTAGATTCCATGCCATGTTTCTAAACCATATTAGGAGGTAAATATGGATGAACATTCCTTATTTTTATTTCAATCTATGAAGAAGTCTATGGTGGATGTGCAAGGGGGTAATGGATAGTTTCCTCTCCACCAGGGATTGGATATTTTAGTGTTTGAGCAAGTGTGATAGATAATGGGATGGTAGCAAAGGAAATCCTAAAACGTTTAGTATATTTACTGGTCCCTGTGCCTGGCCAGGATATGGTGGTCTCTGAAAGCTGTAGTGAAGATAGTGAGGATGTTTACTCATTCTCACTGGGCTCTAGACTAGACAATATTTCATGTAAAATTCATGTCTCAATTAAATGCATGAGGGAAAAGAATCAAAATGTAGTAATGATGATCTGGTGAAAAATTCATCGATTATTCTAATGACCTCGCCTAAGCTGGGGGTACTCCATCGATTAACCATATGAAAGGAAGTGGTACCTGAAAATCATTGTGTATGCTTAGCAAAAATTGGGAGGAGGATGGATCATCCCCCTTATCCCCCCGATTGATGTGGAGATTATCCCTAGGGATTTCCATAAGGAAAAAATGGTAAAAGATGTGTATGCACCATAGGAGGCCTCTGAGAGGAAGAGTGTAGTTTTGCACAGTCTAAAACTGATTGAAATTATGTAGCGTGACATTTGGAGTTTCATGAATATTGCGTTAGAATATTTTGAAGAGGTATCACGGATGATAGGAACAATTGCCCATGATATCGACATGCTGGTGTAGAACTCCCTCGGTTCTCTCTTGTTTGATCTCGTCTTTGTTCTCTCTTGTTGTGTTTGTTTGTGCCTCTTTGTCTTTGTGGGTTGCTTTGTGTGGTTTTTTCTTTTGGTTGCCTTTTAGGCTGGTTTTAATGTAAAAGGTTATGGGGTCCCTTTCAAAACCCTCTTTTCTCTTAATAGTATAAAAAAAACATGGCTAACTATCATCTTACCTAAGGACTAACAAAGATAGTCCAACCCAATATCATATATAGGAGGCCAAGACTCTCTACCACTTGTAAATTCAATTGTTAGTGTTGTTTTTTATAAATACACATTGCCCCTCCCTAAGGACCATAGGCAACACTACAAGGGATAGCCAATTTTGAGTCCTTAAGAGAAACAAGAAAATAAAAAGAGCAAAATGTGATAGCCAAAGCAACAATAATAAAAATTCTATGGTATGGAACAAAAACACAAATTTTATGATTTTTGATACAACTACCTATGCAAAATGATTTTTTTAAAAAATAAATAGTAGCAAAAAAAACAAAAAGTTTGCCAAGAATAAAAAAAGGAGAGGAAAAATTATCTAATACTTACCTTTTTGTGCCCCTCAAAAATTTGGCCATAAAATTTGATTTTTACTTACCCCATGTGATTGGGAATGATGTTATCTATAAAAATTCCCAAAGCATTGTAAAACACTGATTAAGTGTGAAATGAGTAGAAATAAAGTGCACAGATGATTCCAGAGCATGAAAAAACCTCTAGAAGCATTTTTTTTTTACTATTCATACAAAACTTATGCAATAGTTGATTATATGTTGTAAAATATTTACAAATATAAATATGGATTTAGAAACTTTAATTTTCAATTGTATTTTCATGTGCACTCTGAGCCTTATAACAAGCACTATGCATGCATAAAACCACTGATTTAAGAATGTATATAATATATGGTGAGCACACACAAGGGTGACATTGGAGAGGTAGGTTTTCTAACCCTTCTTCATGATTTTGTTGAATTTTTGGCTAAAATAAACTAAAATTAAGAAAATAAGAAAAATTAATGATAACATAGTTAAGCTAGCTAGGACAACGTGAAAAACACTGATTGGAAGGTCACATAACCTAAGTGGAGGGTCCCATATGGGGAAACAAAATTGAGCTTTCATATACCCTAGAAAGCATAAAACACAAGAAAAATTATGATTGCCACTTTTTTAAAATTGACAATTATGATCAAACAAGGCAATATTGGAAAACCATTACATAAAGTGATGGTCATACGAAAAGGGACATTCAAGGACATGACCACCTCTTGAGACACCAAGATCCCTCATGGATGCAAGAATGAATGAGATAGGGGATGACACCCTAGGTATGGGTAAAGCTACATGAAGTTGAATTGGACCACATAGCTGACATTCCTTACATCAGACAACATAGATCACTATGATATGATTTCATGCTCTTTTGGAATACAATGACCAACACTTTTTTGTAGAGTTCCACACTAGACAAGGTGATCGATATGATGGTCACCCTAGAGTATATGTTCTTTATTATGGGATTGTTGATTTTGGGATATACTTTATGCATTAGAACTTTAGAGGAGATTTGACTATAGATGGAAAAGTGAACCACTAGGGAGAGGTAGCTAGATTAATAATGAACTATCATGTTAGAGAGTGTAGATAGATTTTACTACCCACATTTACAAATCCTGGTAGATAAGCCAAATTATGGTTTTGTTCAAGGAATATCATCCTTTTTGCTAGGGCATCGGTACAACAATTACATTCAACATATTTTAAGGTGCAAAAGGAGCATAAAATCAAATATTAAGGTATATTATGCTATAAATATAAGGTGAAAGGCAAGTCAAAATATTATGGAACAATGTAGTATGTAGGAATCAATGATCGGATGTGAAAATTTGGCTAGATAGGTAGCAAATTAGAAAGCAAAAAAATACCAAACCAAAAATAATGCCAAGGCATTAAAATCTAACCTGTAAGAAAGAAAGACAATTTTTTGGAAATTCGATACACAAACCAACTATATATTGAGTGTCAGATTTAAATTTTGGCTAAGTATGAGAAGTGACCATATATTTGAAACATTGATGTCAGTAAAGGAGTGTAGAAAGTCTAGAATCCAACATGATAAACTAAAAAAAATTGCTAAGTATCGAAGAGAGCAAGATGGATAATGGAGCTAATGTTAGCACAACTACATAAAAGTTTGATGAAGTAAAAGAACAAAAATCATAGCTAAAAATATGCTAAGGCATTAGGCCTGGCATGCAAATAAAAAAATATCTCATCCAACATCTGAAAAAATGCTTTACAAAATTTATCCAACTTTTAAGGGTTTCTAAACTTTTTAAACGATGATGTCATCATGAAGAGCATAAAATTTTGATAGAGAAAAATAGAGTGCTAAACGAAAAATCCTTCTACGACATTAAACACTAGCAATAAAGCACCAAGGCTTAGCAATGATATTGGACATTTGATACTATGCAAGGGAAAAAGAAACATCACAAAATAATAAGAAATCTACCATCTGATATTTTATGTTCGATACTATGTAGGGGTAATGTTGGATGAGGGCCAAAACATTAAAGCCACATTTGTCATCAACAAGGCTAAAAAACCTAGAATAAGAAAATAGTTTTTGGATTAAAATTTAGCCAAATAAAACCATTTGACATGAAGTAGAACTTCCTCTTGGTATCATATCTATTGGACCTATCCCTGTTAGCAATGGCCATGCACATCCACCAACTGCTTATACATCATTATTGTCAGAACCTCAATGACTAAAGTTGCTTAAATCATATATCTATCCTTGCTCAGTTGGCTCAGTATAACAAAAAAGAGTGGATTGTAAGCAGATGGTTAGAATTTGATGGTGCATAATACAAGCTCACTTCATAGGATATATTTGATCCACACACATCAGACAAACATGTTTGAAGCTATTAAGCATGATTGAGCTGCAAGTGACTACCATATCCTACACCTATTTTGACAAGCATGTAGAATAGCTCCCCATAATGATTCTAGGTTAATTTAATGTAAATGCAAATATATAAATACTTGAATGCAACCCATTCAAATGGTCGACTCTTTAGCTTTTACAATTTCACAATAGTGTGATAGAATGCTATACACCCCTTAATGAAAGTTGAAGTGTTGTTTGGCCTTTATCAAATAGTGTTACAAAATATGTATATATTGTTTATTCATTAACATTTATGTAAATTTGAATGAATGGTTTATTATTTTAAGAGTTATTCTACTATCTAGATTTCTCATTGGATTGTTGTTAGTTCAATTCTTGGAATGCTTAGATGTGTGCACTTAATTGATTAATATTTTGTAACATTTGATGATATCTCATTTGTTAGACATTTTAGTCTTATTAAATAAATGGCATTCTCATGCATTTGTGTGTCTTGATGTAGTTGAATTATGTCCATTTTATGTCCTATATTCTAACCTTATACATTTCTTACTTTAGTTTACAATCCCCTTTTTGTTAGTTTAGCTAGAACTATAGGAACTAGCCTACTCTGGATGCAGAATCAAAACTTGTTCTATGCATTCTAATCTTGGCTAAGGTCTTGAGGGTGCAACTCATCTATTTAGGTGGATTTCAAACCAAGAGTTTTTGGCACACCTTATGGGACCCGAGTTTCCCATCCTATATGTTTTTTAAATATCAAAGCTAAATATCCACCATAAAAACCAAGATTTGGTGAGTAGTCTTGACATTGTAAGCAAAGAAAGCATGTTCACTTGGTGACTTTTTTTTGTTCTAAATCAAGAAAATTGGTAACTCTACTTGCAGGATGACTCAGAATCAAACAAACATGGAAACACATATCCAACAAAGTATATTAGTTATTATCTATAATAATATATATTTCTTTTGTCATTATTAGGATGAGGTAAATATGCTTAGCCTAGAATAGTGTCAGACCCTTAAACCTTATAGAACTACATTAAATTCCTCAATTTTTATTTAATACCTTACATATTTATGATGGTAATAGAAAAACCACTTATGAACATTACCAAGAAATAGTGGCTTCCACCCTTCATAATATTTTGTTTGAATACTTGCTGGTCAAACTTCTAATGTTATCACTTTGAGGGAGGATGTTGTAATGATATCATTCCTTGGAGGATAAAAATGTAAGAACTTGGGAAGACCTATCCAAACCCTTGATAGTAGATCATGATGACCTAGGAGATCCTTTCATACTCCTTAATCAATTATTTTCAATTCAGAAGCTTTGTGAGGAATGTATTAATGATTTCAATATCAAATTCAAAAGTACCTAAAGTAGGATTTCCAAAGGGATTAGGTCTTCACATGCTCAATATTATATATACTATATCCATTTCCTAGGTACAAATTTGAGCATTATGATTTAACAATCCAATAATAAGCAATTCCTACAAGTCTACCAAATAGTTATCAAGGTAAAGACTATGCTAATATTAGTTGAAAAGTTACCACCTAGAGCCTTGAATTTGTTACCAACACTACCCTCTCCACGGTCCAATGACTCATTTGGATTGTATTCACCTATTTATGTTCCTCCTAAGTGTGAATCCATTATTACATCTAGGATATCTCAAGTAGTTCAATAACATAGAAGTATGCTTCAAAACTTTACCAATGAACTAAACACCATCAACCAACAAAATATGACTGATGGCTATGGATATCAAATGTAATCTCAATATTATTCTCCCTCAGAAGATAAAACCATGCATATAAGGGATGAGAGTAGATGATATATCTAGGTATCTAGGCATATAGGACAAGAAACAACCTCTAATCCAGTCAAGTTTAGGAACTCAACAATTAATAGCTATTGTATTAGGAGCAATTATAAATATTGTCAATATCAATAAGCTAATGAGTTTGTGAACATGATGATAGATCAGGATCATAGGTATAAAGCAAAATATCATGTACCATTAGTAGAATATTAGTAGACAAGAGGTATTCAAAATATAAATTAGGGAATGGAATGACAAGAGGAAAGAGTAGAAGATGATGAATTGAAAGTAGTTTTATTTTTGCAAGAAGAACACTTAGAGGAGAAAAATTCAAAAATATGTGCAACATGATGTAGTCCAAAAACCTTATGTTTGAATTGTTAAAAGAAATAAGCTTACCAAAAATTATGTTACCCAAATATATTGAGAAAGCAACATGAAGATATGATAAAACATTTATCAAAGTATGATGCATGGCACACCACAAGCAGTAAGTAGCACTCTACGAGAAGGAGACCTAAAGGAAAATCTATTGGTGTGCAAATAAGTTAATTTTGTTAAATTAGCTTTGGAAGTATCAATGAATGTGACAGTTCCTCTTATAGATTTCAAACCAGTATAAAAGTAGTCATCTCTTGGCATGAAAAGTAATTATCCCTTATGTTACTTATCAGTGTTTTTATAAGGTTGGGTGTTACATAATTGCTTAATAGATCATAATGCTAAAATTACTATCATACCCAAGGCAGTATGTGATACTATGAACTTGGAATACACCAAGGTTGAACCTAGGTTGATGCAATTTAATCAAATGCTAATCAAGATAGTAGGGATAGTTAGAAGAGTGCCAATACTATTGTATAAAATGTCGAACTTAACAACAATTTAGGATGTTATAGTAGTAGATGTACCTCTAACATTTGGAATGAGTTTGTCTAAATATATTTTGATGCAAATAAGAGGTTAAGTGGCATAAAATCACTCCCATATAGTTATTCCATGCATTAGAAAGTTGGTCTGAGTTCATGCTAACAAGTTTAGACCATTACACATGTAAAAATATAAAAAAATATAAGGAAAATTAGGTTAAAGAAAACAAGTTGGCTGAGTTAGAGGTAGTTGATTGGATGGATTATGAGAAAAGGCTAAATGGTAGTAAAATTTTCTTTAAAAATATAGATATAGAAACTTGGTTAATCCTAGAAAATGGGCATAATATGCAAGTTGGAGATGATTTTTCATAGTAGAGGACCTATCATATTGCCCAAAAAGCAATCACAAGAACCCTAAGAAATAAATTTGAAGATTGGATTTTGATAGAAGAGAATTCTAGATGGTGCTACCAATGAAAGAATATTATGTATATTGGAAATCCTCATTCACCAATAAATGATTTGGCACACAAAATAATATACATAAAATAAATTATCAACCATTCATGTGATTAGTAAGAATCATCACGGTTGGTTCTTTATGCCATTTTTCAAGAAAACTTGGAAACTGATGTGGGCTCAAAATCATTGCTATAGTAGAATTTTGTTAAGACAAGCTATGAGTCCAAAGAATAATGTCAGAGGAAAAGGTGCAAATTTGAAACTATTTTCTCATGTCACTATAGATTCATATGCAAGAGCTAAAGACCAAGCGTAGCTGGCATAAAGAGATACACCATAATTTTATGTAAATAAGTTAACAAGTAAATAGAAGTTGTATATCAACTAAAGAATAATATGATAGACTAAGGATATAGTAGAAATATTGGTAAAGCATGAGAATAATTTTACATGATGCTTTAAATATGGATAATTATGATTCAACAACATAAAAAATTATGGTATCTTAAATGTTGGATACAATCAAGCCGATAAAAAGAGGATTGACATGCTAAGTCAAATGATGTTTTTTTTAGGAGGAAAAATCTATATAAAGGGGGTTTCTCCTTCTTGGCATCAAGTCACTCCTAAGGAAGAATCCTGCTCTAAGAGTGTATGGTGGATAGGCCTTAGTAAAAGGTAGAAATGGGAATGAGGAATGTCCCTTGGTAGAAGTTGTAGTTAGACTTGAAAATCCTTGTGCCTCAAGGAGAAGCAATAATATTCGAGGAAGAGAATGGTCAATATTAGCCTTCTCGATGTTAGCTACAACAAGCATGTTAATTGATGGTATCCCAAGAACAATCCCAATATTAGCTAAATCCATTTTGGTGTTAGCTAATATTATCTTGGTGTTTGCTGGAAATGCTCTTCCATTGATAATTCTTGCACTCTTCTTGGCCTATAAAGAAGTCCAATAACAATAGCCACAACCTTTTGGTACTTGGATTTTGACCTTTATTAGGGATACCAAAATGGTTCCAAAAGAGAAAATTCTAGGGATAAATGAGGAAGAGAAGAAGGGGTTTAATTTGAAGGGTCCACTCTTTATTCTTGGTGAGCTTGACCAATTGAAATGACAATTTATAAGCTCTTCTTCAATTCATGGAGTCTATTAAAATAAAGTAGGGAAAAGAGAGGCATGATTAAAAATAAATCCCTTAATAGAGAGGGGATATGCTTCACCATTTTTTCCATCTTGATGTTTGAAGTCAATACAGTAAACACCAAGAGGGTAAAAGGGTAAAGCAAATACTAAGACAAACAAATCACTGCAACAAGGATAATATAGAACAAATGATGTTTAGTTATGACTTCCTCATCTTTTCTTATTTTCTCTTCTTGTCCTTTTGCCATCCTTCATACTCGATTAACATTCCTTCTACCTCACTCCATATATTCCAATAATTTTAATTTATATTCTCATATCACCCATCTCCATATTCATATTCTACTATTCTCTCAACTCCATAGCCAAATGGAAAGGCTAGCCTAACTCTCCCTTTCCAAGCAACTACAGTCATCTTACTCAATTATGGAAGTATGCAAAACCAATATTTCAGTACCCCAATGATGGAAGTAGACATCAAAAATTGCCATAGAGGAGAAGAGTTGGTGAGAGGTGACACTGCAAAATTCCTTGACATGCATAAGCTAATATTTAGAACACATGTAGCATCCAATAAAGGAGTTTGAAATCATAGATATCATGCAAAGATAACAGTCGTATGCCATGGTAAGAAAATGATAAAAAAAATTATGATTTATATTAAAGTAGGTGTTATGGTTGTGAGTTATGATTAGTTGAATGAAAAATGGAAATAAAGGAGTTGTATTTTCACACAAGTAATAAGATATGGGAAAGCAGTGCAACAAGGGTAATGTAGAATACACAAGGTGTAGGTATGACTTCCTCATATTATCTTAGCATCTCTTCTTATCCTTTCACTATCATTCATAATTCATTAACATTCCTCTAATCACTCACTCCATATCCCTAAATAATTCCAATTCATATTCTCTGTATTGACCATATCCCTTAAGTCATCTCCTATTCATCTTCTACTATTCTCTCAACTCCATAGCCCAAGGGAAAGCCTAGTCTAACTCTCCTTTGCAAGAAACTATAGTCATCTCACTTGATTGTGGAAGTATGTAAAATTAATCTCTTAGTACCTCAATTATGAAAGCAGACATCAAACATCACCATAAAAGAGAAACTTCGATGAGAGGTGACATTGAAAAATGTCTTTACATGCATAAGCTGATATTTAGAACACATGTGGCATCCAATAGTGTAGTTTGAAAATGTAGAGATCATGCCAAGATAATAGTCATATAACATGATAATAAAAGGATAAAAAAAAACATGAGTTATATTAAATTAGGTGTTCTGTTGGGGAGTTAGGATTGGCTGAATGAAAAGGGAAATAAAGGAGTTGGATATTCACAAAAGTAATAAGATTTAGTAAAGTAGTGCCAACTCTGATAAAATATTGTCTAATTCATAATCCAACTATCATCAAAAATCATGAAGGACTTGTTGTGGATGCTCCATAACTAGCCCCAAAGCTTGGGGACCCACCTTTCAATTTTTGGTTTATGGGATTTTGTATGCTTTGAAGTGATTATTTTAATGGGTCTTTATCCATAGTCTTGGTCAGCTCTATCCAAGATTTAGATTTGGTTAGGTGTCCTTTATGTGAGTGTTGGTTTGGAGTGCATTTTAGGCTTTTAAATTTTGCTTTTCAGTTGGTATTTTTATTTTATTTTTATTAAATGCATTTAAAAAACTTAAAATGCTTGATAATCAAAAGGAAAAAAAATACCAACTGAAAAGCAACATTTAAAATCCCAAAATGCACTCCAAACCAACACTCACATAAAGGACACCTAACAAAATATAGATCTTTGATAGAGCTGACCAAGACTATGGATAAATACCCATTAAAATCATCACTTCAAAGAATACAAAATCCCATAAACAAAAAATTGAAAGGTGGGACCCCAAGCTTTGGGGCTAGTTTTGGAGCATCCAAAACAAATGGCGAATAAATTGGGAAATGCTCCTGAGCATTTCAATTGAAGAACACAATCTAAAATAATAACCTCAAGGATTAGCAAAACAACGTTATTTAACAATGTCCCGAGAAGGTGGGGTTAAACAACTTTGAATAAAAATAATTAATCCATATGCCTTTGCTCAGTGTGTGAAAAAGTGATTCATTCTTGCATCTCTAAAAATTCTCTAGATTCCATCATCCCATTCAACATTAGGCTATGAATTATTGCTCATAAACAAAAATGGCTACAAACATAGCCCCACTACCAGTCAAGTATTTATAGCCCCAGTGGGGTTTATCCAACTCAACCTTGTGTTTTCTTAATGCTTTACAAAGAATTTCCTTTTACCCGAGCTATGTCTAGATAGAGCCCTATTTTTGGTCAGGTGTCCATTACCCTGGTAGAGTTTATTTAGCTCCTGTGACTGATTTGATCAAGATTTTCAATGCTCATTTTTTTTCAAAAGAAAAAAAACCTTGCAAAGCCTCAAGCATCATTGGGGTTAGTGATGAGCACCAAAAATGCTCATATTTTGTACACATTTTCTTGATCATTATGCGGTTGTATAATAAGGATTGCATACTTTTATAAATGATTATATAGATATTTGATGAAATTATGCGTGTTATCTAATTTGTGTGTTTTCAGTGTGTTTTGTGGAATTGCAGTTGGTTTAGTTAGATTTGGATCAGTCGAGGTCTTTTGATGGACCTGGCACTTTGTTTCTTTGGGGGTCAATGCAGAGAACATAGGCGCCTTCCTCTTCCAGGAAGGCGCCAAGAGAACGTAGGCGCCTTCCTCTTCCAGGAAGGCACCAAGGAAAGAGAAGCGCCTTCCTCCTCCAGGAAGGCACCAAAAGGAAGGAAGCGCCTTCCTCTCATAAGGAAGGCACCAGGAAGGCACCATGACAGGAAAGTGCCTTCCTCCCATAAGGAAGGTGCCACTAGAAGACGCGCCTTCCTCACAGAAGGTGAGCACCTTCCTCCCATAAGGAAGGTGCCACTAGAAGGCAAGCGCCTTCCTCCCATAGGAAGGCGCCAATAGAAGGTAAGCGCCTTCCTCTTCCAGGAAGGCGCCACGGCAGTAAGATACCTTTCATATAGGGAAGGTGCCCGATATACTTAGGCACCTTCCTCATAAGGAAGGCACCTCTGTTCTTCGCCCGTTGACCAGATTTACATGATGTGGACAGTAGCGGCTGGTGTAGTTCCAACTCTACGTCATGTAGAGCTAAATTGGAGATCGCACCAATGTATGAAAATGTCTTACCAATGCTAGGTGAAGCACGAACCAATCAGCGAACATGCCACCGTTAGAACCAAATGCCAGTTTTAAGGAGACGTCGATTGCATTCACCAGACTATCTTAATTTAGTCTGGGATGAATCGACTATTGTAACCTCTTTGTAACAGAAGTTCTACGGGTGTGTTATATAAACACGCGTAGACCATTCTGGGAGATATAGATTGATATAGATTCATATAGAGATACAGAGATAGATAAATATTGTAACACTTTGATAAATATATTACAGTTCTAAGAGTTCTAAGCGCGTGTTCAGCTGGGAGGAAGTTGCTGGAGCCTGGGCCCACTCCAAGCCAGTATTTCTTCCCCACTTTTCTCCTACTTTCTAGAATAGTCTATTGCTTTTGAAAGGTCATTTACCTCATTACTATTCCTAGTATTTGTAGTAGATTCATTTTTAGGAATGTGTGAATGTTTCATTTTCATAGATTTAATTATTTTCTTCTTACGTAAATTATTGAGGAGTGCATGAATGATTGACAACCATTTTGAAAACACCCCCCAATAGTAGGATTAGCGGATTCATCTCAAGTGGTATTGTAAGAAATCTTATTCAGACCCTTCGCAAGTTTACGAAGCTCCCTGGGTTGATAATTAAATGCACGGGCATGTGACAAAAGTAGGAAAAAGTTAACCTTGTTTGGCCCGCAACATTTTGGCACCGTTGTCGGGGAAGCGTCTCAAGTAGATTATTTACAATACCCTAAAACCTTCCATCTGACCTTGTATGAGTTCTTCGAGAAGAAGAGGACCGGACGGTCGGTTTGTAAGAACCAATCCATCAGAACCAGAGTCAGCCGAGCATTCTGAATTTGAATTAGACTCGCCTGACCCACCAACAATCCATTGGAGTGAGGAACCACACTTTGTGCAAAGTGCCTCCTCATCCCATCAACGTGGGGAAGAATGAATCATCATAAATCCCCTATTTAATAGGACTCCCTTAGAAGAAGCCCTATTGTGGAAGGTTGTAGAAGATCGGACGATCTCACCAGACAACCTTAGAGCTTTGACTCAGAAAGTCTTAAACGACCGTAAGGCCATAAGCACTGCATTAGAAACCACATTTCCTAAAAAAATGGCTGATAACGATGAGGTCTCATCTGGCTTTAGTTTCTCGATAGAGGAAGGAGTAGGAGATGCTAAAATGAAAAACATATCCCCTGCTCACCTTTCGTCCTTCAGAGGATACCCGACTGAGGACCCTGACCTATTTTTATTTAAGTTTGATGTCTTATGCAGGTCTGTGGACTACAAATCTGATACGCAGAAGCTGAAACTCTTTCCTTCTACATTAGATGATGCAGCTCTGTGGTGGTTCATCGGTCTGGGAGACAAACACATTGCCACTTGGGACCAGATGAAGAGGCTCTTTTTAGAACAATACCAAGATTTTGGGAGAGCAAGAGACTCCAGGGAGGAGGTCCTGAGCATGACACAGAAAGAAGATGAGTCTCTCGAGGAGTACTGGGAGAGATTCAACTTTAATCTTCAATGATCTCCTCACGCGAGACTATCTGATAAGTCCCTCAAAAGCATCTTCTTGAGAGGACTTACCAATGAATCACTGGAGGCTCTTAACATGATCTCCGGAGGTGATGTCTACCAGCATGCTATGGAAGACATCCAAAAATTATGTCGAAACTACTCAAGAAGGTGAGGCAAGGCCACCTCCAGAACCATGAAAGCAACTGCTTCAGTCACAAAGACAGAAATAGGTAACATGCTGGAGGATTTAAAGAGCGAAATGCTCTCATCTCTAGCATTGCAGATGGATACGTTGTTGTTAGAGAAAAAGAAGCAAGAGAATGACGCAACATTAGCTTATTTCTATCCAAAATGTAGAGGGAGGCATGCAAAGAATGCATGCCCAGAGAACAAAGTTAGAGTATGCATAGTTTGTAGGCTGAATCATAAAACTCGATTGTGCCCATGACTGCCCAGTAATCAGGAGGAGGCTGAAAGCATGGATGCCTATTTCATAGGCAATAGGAAGAGTTGGCCATAGCCCCCTATGGGGAATATGCCAACCGGAATGCCGCCATATGGGGGAGGGCCATACATGCACCAAGGACCACCTCAACCACCTAACATGGGGTGGTGGGGGCCATCACCCTGGTCTAACGCACCCCCAACAAGCATTCCCAAACCAGCAGCCATGGATGCCATATCCATATCCTGGGCAGCAGTGGAGAGGCCATACTACGTGGAATCAAGCTCCATAGAACGTAGCACCTGCTCACCCCCAATAGAATTTATCGGCATTGCCAGTAGTGAGACCTGCGCAGCTACCCGCACAACCGACGACAAATCCGAACAACAGAGTGAACCAACCAGCATACAACGTGGAGGGTGAGATGTATCCTATGTACAATATTCAGCTTAGGTCAGGTAGGCAGCTAGGAGTAGGAACACCTCCACTGGTAGAAGAGGAGGAAGAGGTAGAAGAAACACCTTTGGTAGAAGAGGAAGAAACACTTGAGAGAGCGAAGGCTCCATTTCCTAGCCGGCTGCAAGAACAGAGAAAAGTAACACAGCCAAAATTTGACATCTTGTCAAGCTTGAAGAACCTCACAGTGACAATTCCATTATTTCAAGCAATCCGAGATGTTCCCATATATACCAAGGCAATCAGAGAGATGTGTCTGAGGAAGCCGGGATGAAAAGCAACCCAGACTATCAACGTCATGGGTAAACTGGTGGATTTGATGATGGGCAGAACATGCCATCCGAAGTATGTAGACCCAGGCAGCCCAATGCTGACTATAAAAATTGAGGGACATTCCCTGTCCAATACGTTGGTCGATCTCGGAGCAGCCATCAACGTAATGCCTCAGGAGACCATGCAGAGGCTACAGCTCACGAACCTGAAACCCACCATGACAGTGTTGCAGCTAGCCGATCGATCGACCGTATCACCGAAAGGGATGTTGGAAGACGTGATAGTAATGGTCAGTGCATGGGAATACCCAACCGACTTTTTAGTTTTGCAATCCAAAACTAGGTTGGGTGGTTACCCGCTCATCTTGGGGAGGCCATGGCTGGCAACAGCTGATGCTTACATCAGCTACCGGGATGGGTTGATGACCATCTTCGATGGGCGAAACGTTAAAAGGCTGACCATTTCACCTCCAACATAGTCTGTCGACTCAGTAGTAGAACCCATGATCACCGAGCATGGAAATACGGAGTTGTCCATAATCCAGCCGATGATGACATTGGAGGAGTTGATAGAAGAGGATGAAGATGGTGCTATTGTGGAGTTTCTCCATGGAGAACCCTCCATCTCCGCACCTGGATCACCGTTGATTGGCGCCCAGGATCACCATGTCTAGAAGATACACGTTGAGCCAGGAAGAACATTAAATGTCAGTAGTAGGTTGATGCCCACACAACTGAAAAAATTAGAAGAGCTCCTGGTAAGGCACCAACAAGCATTTGCATGGGATTACTCAGATATGCAGGGCATCAGCCCAGAGATCTGTACCCATCGGATTTACCTAGATGATCAGGCAACTCCAAGCCGACAGTCGCAGTGAAGAATGAATCCGAAAATGAAAGACATTGTCAAGGAAGAACTGCACAAACTCTTGGCTATCGGATTCATATATCCAATTTTTGATAGTGAGTGGGTATCACCGTTAGTGGTGGTCCCTAAAAAGAATGGGAAGTGGCGAATCTATGTGGACTACAGAGCATTGAACAAAGCAACCAAGAAAGACCACTTCCCGCTCCCGTTCATTGATCAGGTCTTGGACACACTCTCGGGGAGGAAGTACTTCTCCTTTCTGGATGGATTCAATGGATACAACCAGATCCAGATAGGAGAAGAAGATCAGGATAAGACAACGTTCACCTACCCATGGGGAACGTTTGCCTATAGGGTATTGCCTTTCGGACTGTGCAACGCACCTGCCACCTTTCAAAGGGCGGTGCTTAGCATATTCTCAGACATGATGGGAGACGGGGTCGAGGTATACATGGATGACTTCACCGTCTATGGAGAAACCTTCGAGGAGGCAATGACGAATTTGGAAAGAGTGCTCGATAGAAGCAAGGAAAATAATTTGTCCCTAAGTAATGAAAAATGTTTTATGATGATGCAAGAAGGCATCGTACTGGGACACCACCTCTCTGTAGAAGGAATAAAAGTTGATAAAAGGAATATTGAGGTCATCAGAGACCTACCCAGCCCCAGAACGTAGAAGGAGGTAAGAAGTTTTCTTGGATCAGTCGGATACTATCGATGATTTATTGCCGAATTTAGCGAAATTGCCAAACCACTGCACACTCTATTATCTAAGGATGTGGAGTTCAATTGGATGGAAGACTGCGAAGAAGCATTCCAATTGCTTAAGGAGAAACTGATATCTGCACCAGTTTTAAGAGGACCAAATTGGGCCATACCATTCCATATTTACTGTGACGCATCCAACGGTGCGATTGGAGCAGTCCTCGAACAAAAATATGGCGAAGAATTTTATGCCATTTATTATGTCAGTAAAAACTTGGCAGGAGCAGAGCTCAACTACACAGTGACAGAGAAGGAATTCCTAGCAGTTGTCCATGCTATAAACAAATTCTACCACTATATCACCGGATATAAGGTTTTTGTCCATACGGACCACGTGGCTATCAGATACCTAATGAGCAAGCCGGCCATTGGCGGAAGAATTATCAGATGGTTGTTGCTACTGCAGGAATTCGACATCACCATAGTCGACAAACCAGGCAAGGATAACGTCGTGGCAGATTTTCTATCCAGATTGATACCAGCAGACCATCAAGCAGTGGAAGACCAATTTTTGGATGAACATTTGTTCACTATTAGTGAGCAAACCCCGTGGTATGCAGATATAGCCAATTACTTGGCCATCGGAAGGACCTCACCTGCTCTCTTACCGAGAAAAGCAGGCGGTCATAGAGAAAAGTGCATCATTCCTATGGATGGATGGTCTCCTATTTAAAATAGGACGTGACCAAATTATAAGAAGATGCATAGCAGAACAGGAGTTCTCGAAGTACTCAAAGCATGTCACGACGAGCCATGCAGAGGACACTTTGCAGGGAAATGAACTGCCTACAAAATCCTACAAGTTGGGTACTTTTGGCCCACTCTATTTAAGGATGCGGCTGCGTATGCCAGCAAGTGTGATGAATGCCAAAGGATGGGTAGACCAACCCATCGAGACGAAATGCCCCTCCAGCCTCAGGTACACCTGGAACCTTTCGATAAGTGGGGCATGGACTTCGTGGGACCGTTTAATCCACCTTCGATGGGGAGGAGGTTTATTTTGGTCTGTACGGATTACGTTACCAAATGGGTTGAAGTACAGGCATTGAGGGATTCAAAGGAAAGAACGGTCATCGATTTCTTATTTGCCCATATTTTTACATGATTTGGGGTCCCTCGGGAGATAACAATAGACCAAGGGCCTCAATTTACCTCCAAGTTGATCGAGGAACTGATGGAGCAATACAGAGTTTGGCACAATAAAACTACGCCCTACCATCCGCAGGAAAACGGGCAAGTGGAAGTGACAAACAGAGAAATAGAGAACATCCTGATGAAGACCATGCAGCAACACAAGAAATATTGGGCTACACGGTTGTCGAAGGTAGTCTGGGCATATAACACCACGTGGAAATCCACCATAGGATTTACACCTTTCCAACTGGTCTATGGGAAAAATGCGATGATGCCCATCGAATTTGAAATCAAGACACTGAGAACGGCTTCAGAATTGAACTTGAGCTTGGATGAAGCTCAAAAACAAAGGATTCGATAGCTAGATCAGCTGGACGAAATCCGATTAGATGCTTTGCAGAGGACAAAAATTATACAGAAGCAAAGAAAGCGGTGGCATGATAGCCACATTAAGCTGAAGCAGTTCCAAGAAGGGGAATGGGTACTATTGTACGATTCTCGATTCCAGGAGAGGAAGGGCAAATTAATGCAGAGATGGATGGGGCCGTATGAGGTGGTGGAGCTCATCAAAAATGGGGCGGTGCATGTTAAGACAATTGACGGTAGCGACACCATGTTCACAGTCAATGGCCACCGACTACGCCCCTATAATACATCCAAAACGTTACAGGTAGAATCCAGAATAGGCATGGGGGAGACCCCATCTTGCTAGATCTAGACCGAACTCTCACAGGTGAAATGGTGGGCATGGAAGTGCTCACCCAAAATTAGTTAATATAGTTTTTATATATAGTGTGTTTTTGCAGGGACGACGCCCGCATGCAAGCTGCAGGCATCCTAAACCAGGGCCTAACAGGCATGGAATGCGTCTAACTGCCTTTATTTTCCTTTTTTTTGGTTGCTTTTTGTAGGTGGAGGACCTAACAGCACGAGGAATAGGTATCTGGGAAACCAGGCCTGATTCGGCTCAGATTCTGACACCGGCTCGTAGGTAGAAGCTGAGGCAGCATGAAGCAAGACTGGGAAGGCTTGATCACCCTTTTTCCCAGTCAATCGCAACATGATTGCCGAGAAGAAGGCACCTTCCACATCAGAAGGCACCATAAGAAGGCACCTTCCACATCTAGAAGGTGCCCAGCCAGAATAAGGCGCCTTCCTTATAAAGAAGGCGCCCAAAAGAAGTGCCTTCCTAAGGCAAGCTTCCATAAGGCCAGAATAAGGTGCCTTCCTTATAAAGAAGGCACCAAAAAGGCGCCTTCCACATCAAAGGCACCACAAGAAGGTGCCTTCCTTATAAAGAAGCCCAAAGAAGGCACCTTCCATATCAGAAGGCGCCCAAAGAAGGCACCTTCCTTATAGAGAAGGCATCATACCAAAAGAAGGCACCTTCCTTATAAAGAAGGCACCCAACCCAGTTCTAAGAGTTCAAAAAAATATAATATATATAGGCGCCTTCCATGGCTGGAAGGCACCATAAAAAAAACCAAGGCACCTTCCACATCAGGAAGGCGCATCCCAGTCCTTCCACATCGAGAAGGCGCATGCAGAACGAAGCGCCTTCCATCATCGAGAAGGCGCATGCAGGCCGAGGTGCCTTCCACATCGAAAGGCGCACCCAATCAGGAGCACCTTCCATAGCAGGAAGGCACCATCATCAAGAAGGTGCCTTCCACCACCGGATGACACATCCAATCAGAGGCACCTTCCATCATCGAAAGGCGCATCCATTCAGAAAGCATCGACAACATCGGGAAGGTGCCACATCAGCACCTTCCACATGGGGAAGGTACCAAAGAATGCCTTCCACGTACAACCAACACTCACGCCTCCCGGACACCTCGAGCGGAATGAAGCATCACATGAATGAGTGGCACCAGATGACCATACCCCTCCCTCGTGTCACAAATCGATGAATCAATGGCCTTCATGATGCCTGAAACATCGAATCAGGTACGTGCATGTTAATTCAAATTTTTATATAATTATTTATAAAATATGTAGTACCAAAAAAGATACCGTCGTCATAAAGATCATATCCCCCCATAGCCGAAACCGCGTGCCAATGATATGGTGCCTTCCATAACTACTAGGGTTAGGCACCTTCCCTATAAGAAGGTGCCTTCCTGAGGAAGGAAGGACAAAAAAAATAGTAGTAGTAAGGGAAGGCGCCATGGGAGGAAGGTCTAAGAATCATGCAGTGAAGAAGAATGAACCAGGTGATACGGACGGAATCAGAGGAGCGGTGAAAACATAGTTCGAGGCCGAGGGATGGCTCGAATACTGTACCCTGGTCAGTTAGGGCCAGGACATGGAGGTAGCCAAGGAGTTCACTGCCTCCTTGAGGGGCGATGTGGCCCAAGTACGAGGAGTAGAAATTCCAGTCACCCCTGAGTTCATCTCACAGGCGACTGGATTGCCCCTCACAGGGGAATGTGTATACAAAGGTGGACTATTGAAGCCGTACGCCGAGGTGCTACTGCTAGGAGAGAATGTGCAGATAGACAAGGAGGGGTTACCCAAAAATAGCCTCCCCATGAATCTGCAGAAGATATTCGAGCAGGTTGCTCGATTCTTCACATGCACCGAGAAATATACCCATCTGCATGCTAATCATGTGCAGTTTCTCAATCACCTGGTGCATGGAAGGAAGTTAAACATGCCCTTCTACCTGGTGAATGCTCTGAAGGATGAAGCGGCTCGGTACCAGAAGGGGGCACCATCCGCCTTAGCCCACCATGGGCTGATATCGGCACTAGCCCGCCATGCAGAAGCGCAGAGGCAGAACCCCGACATAGAGGGAGATGGCGGCCAAGAAAGGCAACACGATACTATTGCCGAAGTAGGGCAAGATGAGGGATGCCCTACAGAGGAAATAGCGAGCATCGAGAAATTGGCATTGCCCTATTTCATAGAGGAAAGAGGGCAGTCACCAGTGCCCAAAAACATAGAGGAAGGAGGGCAGTCACCAGTACCCGAGAGCACGGAGGGAAGAGGGCATTCCCTAGTGCCTGAGCATGAGGAGGAAGGAGCACCGCTTGTTAGCGGTGAGGATGAGTTTCACCCGATAGAACCAGTCCCTAGGAGGAAACGTCTATGGTGACTCCTCTCGATAGAGGAAGAACAGAGTGACCCAAAAGTAGACGTTGCAGCCCAAACCCTCCAGGAATTGATGAACCGGAGCCCACAAGATGCAGGGACTTCTGAGAACAATGACCAGGTCGATGCGGCCTTGGAGGAGGTGCTCGAATGGCAAACCAATTGCTGGATGACCCAACAAATTTTGGAGGACTGCCAGAACAAGCATGCAGGGGAGTTGAAGGAACGAGACAGATGAATCACCCAGCTCGAGTAGCTGGTCCAGCAATTGCATGAGGAAAACCAGCTGCTTTAGGACAGGGTAACGGAAAGAAGGGATGTGTACACTCAAACTGATTAGACGAAAGAAGTCCCAAAAAATTCTCCCATATCTGTCGAATGAGTATTCTCTTCAGGGGAAATTCGATCGGACGCCCGATAGAGCAGCCCGGAGGTAGGGGAGAATTCCTCTATTTTTGGGAGTGAAGGGGAGAGAAGTCCCACAATACCCCCTATCATCATCCTAAGTGATACAGAGTAGGACGAGGGCCTCCAACAGTAGACAGGACCAGAAGATAAGGAAGAACTCCCCAGATCTGAAGAAGGAGAAGAGCCTGAGGGGTCGACACCGGACAGATAGGAGAACGAAGGATCACCCCTAGAAATAGCAGCATAGAATGAAGAGAACGCTCCAGAGCAGGCCCCTCAGAGCGAGGAGACGTCCGCCAGGGAGAAAGAGAAGACCCCTATTCGAGCCACCACATTTTCCATAGAGGCCAGAGGAAAAAGGCCCAGGACGGCTCGAAAGAAGGTGAAGGTGACCTTCATCGAGCCAGAAGAGGACGAGTGGGATATGCAGCCATTCGTCGAAAGGTGAAAATAGTTCGAATGACTGCTCAAGGAGATGAAAGTAGCCAAAGAGGCCAGGAAGGTAGCCTCGAGGATGAGAGGAGACTCTGGCATCTACGTTAATCCGATAGAGGACAGCCAGTTCTAGGATATTTACGGTTCATCCCGGGGATGGCCCTCCATGATGAGGAAGTATTTGGAATGATGGGGGGTATATGGCCCCCAATTGGAGGCCATAGCCATTACAAAGGAGAACGTAGGGCTTACTCCTGAAGTGGCCAGATTATACAAGGCCCAAGTAGTACCTTCCAGGGGGGATAATTTAGATATCCCTCTGGCAATGGTCAGACCTCTAGACGCTGACCTCTAGCAAGCTATTGAAGCTACATTCCAGTCAGTAGAGACAATGCTGGCTAGATCACCACCAGTAGCGGCCAGAATGAGAAAGGGACAATCGACAGCCGCACCCTCAGTTCCACATAGGAAAAGGTGAGCCACACCTTCAGATGCCAACGTGCAGAAGAGACAGACTCGGGCCGTAGGGGCAGCCGAACCCTCCAAGAAATGGCAATGATGAAGGATCAACCGGGCTATCTATAGTTTTGATGCCATGAGGGCGTGGCATATGTTAGGCATGGGGGGATGATGAGCACCAGAAATGCTCATATTTTGTACACATTTTCTTGATCATTATGCGGTTGTATAATAAGGATTGCATACTTTTATAAATGATTATATAGATATTTGATGAAATTATGCATGTTATCTAATTTGTGTGTTTTCAGTGTGTTTTGTGGAATTGCAGTTGGTTTAGTTAGATTTGGATCAGTCGAGGTCTTTTGATGGACCTGGCACTTTGTTTCTTTGGGGGTCAATGCAGAGAACATAGGCGCCTTCCTCTTCCAGGAAGGCGCCAAGAGAAAGTAGGCGCCTTCCTCTTCCAGGAAGGCGCCAAGAGAACGTAGGCGCCTTCCTCTTCCAGGAAGGCGCCAAGGAAAGAGAAGCACCTTCCTCCTCCAGGAAGGTGCCAAAAGGAAGGAAGCGCCTTCCTCTCATAAGGAAGGCACCGACGAGAAGGCGCCACGATAGGCAAAGCGCCTTCCTCCCATAAGGAAGGCGCCACTAGAAGACGCGCCTTCCTCACAAAAGGTGAGCGCCTTCCTCCCATAAGGAAGGCGCCACTAGAAGGCAAGCGCCTTCCTCCCATAGGAAGGCGCCAATAGAAGGTAAGTGCCTTCCTCTTCCAGGAAGGCGCCACGGCAGTAAGATACCTTCCGTATAGGGAAGGTGCCCGATATACTTAGGCACCTTCCTCATAAGGAAGGCACCTCTGTTCTTCGCCCGTTGACCAGATTTACATGACGTGGACAGCAGCGACTGGTGCAGTTCCAACTCTACGTCATGTAGAGCTAAATTGGAGATCGCACCAACGTATGAAAACGTCTTACCAATGCCAGGCGAAGCACGAACCAATCAGCGAACACGCCGTCGTTAGAACCAAATGCCAATTTTAAGGAGACGTCGATTGCATTCACCAGACTGTCTTAATTTAGTCTGGGATGAATCGACTGTTGTAACCTCTTTGTAATAGAAGTTCTATGGGTGTGTTATATAAACACGCGCAGACCATTCTGGGAGATATAGATTGATATAGATTCATATAGAGATACAGAGATAGATAAATATTGTAACACTTTGATAAATATATTACAGTTCTAAGAGTTCTAAGCGCGTGTTCAGCTGGGAGGAAGCTGCTGGAGCCTGGGCCCACTCCAAGCCAGTATTTCTTCCCCACTTTTCTCCTACTTTCTAGAATAGTCTATTGCTTTTGAAAGGTCGTTTACCTCATTACTATTCCCAGTATTTGTAGTAGATTCATTTTCAGGAATGTGTGAATGTTTCATTTCCGTAGATTTAATTATTTTCTTCTTACGTAAATTATTGAGGAGTGCATGAATGATTGACAACCATTTTGAAAACACCCCCCAATAGTAGGATTAGCGGATTCATCTCAAGTGGTATTGTAAGCAATCTTATTCAGACCCTTCGCAAGTTTACGAAGCTCCCTGGGTTGATAATTAAATGCACGGGCATGTGACAAAAGTAGGAAAAAGTTAACCTTGTTTGGCCCGCAACAGTTAGGAAGCCTACAAGTGGAGCGTGAAGTATTTTATCCTAGGGTTGCAAATTAAGATAACTTCATCCTTCATAATTCTAAAAGTACCATTTAATGTATGTGAGTTACATGTGGAGCTCTAGCAAAATATTTCATTGTTCCACTTTCCACCATCTTAGTCCCAATATCTGAGCATGATCACCAAATAACTCATCCCCCTTTTTTTGAGTTAACCTATTTTTAGATTAGATACTCCAACCTACTACACAAAGAAACACCAAAATTTGTCAGAGACCAAAAGTTAGTGAATAGACGAATAGACCAAAACCTAACATAAAACAAAATGGCCATAAAATAGTACACTCAAAACAAAACAAACAACACAAACAATCAAAACCAAAAACCAAAACCAAAACACCAAGCATATATACATATAATACACGCCTATACACCTTTCAAGGTTTGAAATAGTGCTTTAGATGCAACCCATTAACAGGCAAAGATAAATATTTTCCATCCAAGGTTTTTAATCTAAAACTATTTTTACCTAGGAATTCAGAAACTTGATATGGACCCAACGACAAATAATCAAATTTATCATGATCCCCTTTATTTTCATGTCCTTTATCCCATAACAAAACTAGATATGAAATTTTGAATGTTTTAATCATAGATATTTTATCAAACCATATATTTATTACATCTTGTTGCTTACTAAAGTGAAGCATAGTTTACTCTCTTTTCTCATCAAGATGCATTAAATGGGTTAATCTTGTTTCAAGTTGATTATTTGTTCCAAGATATTACTTCATAAAATGAAGGGTTTGCAATCTTAAATTAGTGGGAAAGATGGGATCTTGCCCATAGACTAAGTGATATGGATATGTTCCAATTGAATATTTTATTCTAGTTCTATCAGTCCAAAGGGTAAACTTTAGTTTACTATGCCAATCCATAGGGTTCTTTTCAAGCAACTTTTTGATCATACATAGCAAATTTTTATTAGAGGATTCTACCAAACCATTACCTTGTGGGTAATAATTTGAAGAGAATTTAAAGCTTACCTTATTATCATATACCCAATTTGCAAATTGCATGGAATAAAAGGCAGAACCATTATCACTTACTAGAGCGTTGGGCATGCCAAAATGAGTCACTATACAATCCTCTAAAAATTTAATAACAACATCAGTGGTAGCATGCTTTGTGGGGATTGCTTCAGTCCACCTTGTGCAGTAATATGCGGTATTAAGGATATATTTATGAGACTCGTATAAGTTGAGATTGATAACCCTAAAAAAATACAATCCCCATTGTGCAAAAGGCCTTGCCTCCACCACAGACTGTAATGGCATTGCTGGATTTCTTTCTCTATTGGCCACCACTTGACATATATGGCAGGAACACACATGAGCATGTGCATCATTGAAGAGATTGAACCAATAGTATTCATCCCAAATAATCTGGTGAGTCGTTGCATTGGGTGACCCATGTTCAATACCATACTTACCATGGAAATCCTTAAATACTTGGGTCACCTCTTCTTGATTAATACAATGAAGGTAAATCCCTTTGTGGTTGTTCCTGTACAAAACACCAGACTTAATTAGAAAATTTACAAATTTCAAACACAAAGATCTACATTGAGTAGAAGTGAGATGTAATGGACACTTACCATTCAATAAGAAATATATGATATCAACAATACCCATTCATGCCCATGTATCCATCCTTCCCCACCTATCCTAATGCATCCATTCCACCTACCACACCAATGCTGGCATACAATCAGATAACCATGCCAGGATTCAATGCGATCAACACTCAAACCTCGATAGCTTATCCTATGGTCCCACCTCTTCAAAGCATAAATCCTTGGTGGAAGCAAAATCCTCAGAATCAAACCATCACATCTAGTCAAGAGGTTGCCAACATAGGAAATGTGTTTGGATCTGGAACTGCAGTGCCCCAACCACAAGGATCTAATTCTAAGGTTGAAGAATTTGAGAAGTATATCAAAATGGGAAATGACATAGTCCACATACAGAAACAACTTTCCCAACCCTCTAGGCCTAATAAAAATCCTAATCATAGGGGAGGGGGACCATATAATACTCACCCCAATAATGGGTACATACCTAACCTTGTATCCAATCAAGTGGATGCTTTTGAAAATTATGGTGAGTTAGAGCTCCAAGGTGAGGGAACATCCCATTGTTGCAAAGGGAAATAGGATGATTTGATAACAAAATTTTTCCACTATCAATAAAATAATGAAGGATAAGAGGACACTGGAATCGTAGGAGAATAGGAGGATGAAACTATGGAAGAGGAAGTCCAAGCTATTAGACATTTTGTAAAAGGAAGTCATGGTTATTACATGAGAAGTTCCAAGAATCCCAAAACCTCCTCCACTCCGCCAAACAATCCCCTTCTTCCTCCTGACACCAAAGGTGATAATAATCCACCTCCTCCATCTGTTTTTGAATTGTCCAAACCTACGTAAAAGATGCAAAATCTTGAAAAATCTACTTATGATATAGTAGAGGACTTGAAAAGTACTAAGGCTAATATCTCAATTTTCAAGGTTGCTAAACTATCGGGTCAAGGTGAAGATTTGGTGAAAGTTTTGTATCCACCAAGTCAACTACATGAGGTCAAAGGTGTTGAGTCTCAAGTATTTTTATGTAAGGAAAAGCGAGAAGTGTCTCCTTTTATCATAACCATTAGAATTGTAGGTAAAAACTTGCATAATTGTCTGATATACTTGGGTGCCTCGAGTAACATCATGCCCCTCGAGATTTTCCAGAAGTTAGGATTCAATCCAATCCCTTCAAAGAGTAAAGTTATACAATTGGATAGAACGGTTGTAGAAGTAGTGGGAATCATGAATGATGTCCTAATTCAAATCAATTTAGAGCCTAGACTTCAAAATCATATGGATATACTTGTGCTCAATATCACTGCCAAATACGGCATGGTGTTAGGACGAGATTGGAGTAAGAACCTGAATGGTTACATTGTTACAGATTCTTCCCACATGTGGTTACCTTGGAGGGAAGTAGCAAACCAAATCCAGGTGAATAGTGAGCCGAGGGTCAAAGAGATGATTACAGAGTACAATAAACCCAATGAAATCCAATTTGTTGAAACTGATTTAGGGGTCTACAACTTTGACATAGAAGAAGCTATCGAAGAACCTCAAAAGGAAATCCTTTCTTGTGGAACTTCTGAAGAGGATAGTTTTGGTTTGGATTCTCATATTTTATGGATCCAAATCGAAACAAGGTGTTGGATATGGTATCGAACTTACATGTCCTAGTAGCAAGCCTATGTTGGTTGCCTATAGATTATAGTTTCCAGCCACCAATAATGTGGTAGAATATGAAGCACTCATTTTTGGACTTCAGTTGGCTTTGAATAAGAAGGTTAAGTGTCTCAAAGTTTTTGGAGACTCAGAGTTAGTGGTTAAACAGATAAAAGGGCAATATGTGTGTCAGGATAAAATATTGAGCCTTTACAAGAGTAGAGTTAGAGATCTGATAGATGAGTTTGATGCTTTTAACATCTCCCTTGTCTCTAGGAAAAACAATTGAATGGTAGATTCTTTAGCCATTGCAGCAAGTATGCTAAAGCCAGTCAACCATAAAAAATGCAAAAAAAATTCAATTAAGCTAGTGCCCAGTCCTTCAATACCAGACAACGTTACCAATTTGTAAGTATTTGATAGTGACAGACACATTTTTAATTTTATCACTAACTCTGGTATTTTCGAAAATTAGGTGATAGATGAGGATAAGAGAGGGCAGGAAGAAACCGAACTGAATAGTGAAACATCCCAAATTATGAATACAATGCCAAAAGATATTATTTCACTAGAAAAGATATTTGATATCGGATATCAAACAAAAAGAGGCAAAAAGGTACCACCCCTAAAGAAGCATGTGATCTAATCAACTTAGGGAGTGCAAAAAATACACGAGAGGTGTTCATTTCTAAGGCATGTACAAGTCAAGAAAATGAGTCTATCACTCATGCACTAAGAGAGTATGTGGATTGCATAGCATGGAGTTACAAGGATTTGAAAATGTATGATCATAATGTGATAATGCACACAATTCCATTAAAATCGAAATCCAAGCCTTTCAAGTAGAAGCAAAGACCTATCAACCCATTGTTAGAGCCCCTAATAGAGAAAGAGGTAAAGAGATTACTAGAGGCAAAAATCATCTTTCCTATTAGGCATTCCACATGGGTTGCCAATCTAGTCTCGGTGAGAAAGAAGAACGGAGAGATAAGATTGTGTATTGACTTCATAAATTTGAATAAAGCTTCTCAAAAGGATAATTACCCATTACCCTCCATTGATGAGATTTTTCAAATGGTTAATGGGTTGTAAATTATGTCATTCCTAGATGGTTATTCAGGATACAATCAAATCCTTATCTACCCAAATGAAAGAATGAAGACAGCTTTCACAACTAAATGGAGAACATTCGCATATAGAAGAATATCGTTTGGATTATGGAATACGGGTGTCACCTTCCAACGACCTATGGATTTTACATTCAAAGGACTCATTTGGTAAGTGTATCATTGTTTACATGGATGACATTCCTATTTTTTCTAAGAAAAGGGAAAATCATGTCAAATATTTGAGGAAAGTTCTCCAAATATGTAGGGAACATGGGATCTCCCTTAATTCAAAAAAATGCATCTTTGGGGTAACATAAGGTAAGATATTGGGACACATTATTTAGAAGGAAGGAATTTCCATTGATCCAGAAAGGATAGCTACTATACAAGACATCCCTCCACCTAATAGTAGAAAAGAGTTAAGATATTTCTTTGGCAAGATCAATTTTGTAAGGAAGTTCATTTTAGTATTCACAGAGATTGCCAAACCTTTGAATGACATGCTAAAAAAGGATGCTCATATTAAATGGACAAACAAAAATAGGGATGCTTTCAAAAGCATCAAGGATGTTATCTCTAGGGCCCCTATTTTAGTTAGTCCAAATTATTCAAAGACTTTTTATATCTACATGTTTGCTTCGAATCATTCCTTTGCCAATATCCTAACTCAAAAGAGTGAAGATAACATTGAAAATCCTATCGCCTTTTTGAGTGCTCCATTGAAGGATGCGTAATTGAGATATTATTTTCTTGATAAAAAAATGTATGCGTTGTTCAAAACCATAAATAAATTCAGACGTTACATACTACATAGTAGGGTTTTTTTTGTAGTCTCTGACCCTGCTATCAAGTCTATGTTTTTGCAAAATGAACTAGGTGGAAGATGGGGAAAATAGATTTTGACCCTCCAAGAATTTGATTTGGAAATCCAACCTATGAAAATAGTTCGTGGACAAGGAATGGTCAAGTCAATCACAAAAATTGACCCATTAATATCATGCCAACATTACAATGTGGAAGACATAACTAAAGATGATTGGTATGTTGATATCGTATATTTCTTGTTGAATGGTAAGTGCCCATTACATCTCACTTCTACTCAATGTAGAGCTTTGCATTTGAAATCTGCAAATTTTCTAATTAAGTATGGTGTTTTGTATAGGAGGAACCATGAAGGGATTTACCTTCATTGTGTTAACCAGAAAGAGGCAACCCAAGTACTTAAGGATTTCCATGGTATGTATGGAACTGGACATGGGTCAACCAATGGAATGGCTTACCAGATTTTTAGGACGAGATGCTATTGGCCCCATCTCTTCAAGAATGCACATGCTCATGTGTGATCGTGCCATACATGTCAAGTGGCGACCAATAAATAAATAAATCCAGCAAAGCCATTATAGTTTGTGGTAGAGGCAAGACCTTTTGTACAATGGGGACTAGATTTTTTTAGAGTTATCAATCCCAACTCATCTAAGTCTCATAAATATATCCTTACTACCATAGATTACTACACAAGGTGGACTGAAGCAATCCCCACAAAGCATGCTACCACTAATATTGTTATTAAATTTTTAGAGGATTGCATTGTGACTCATTTTGGCATGCCCAACGCAATAGTAAGTGATAATGGTTCTGCCTTTTCTTCCATGCAATTTGCAAATTGGGCATATGATAACAAGGTAAGCTTGAAATTATCTTCAAATTATTACCCACAAGGTAACGGTTTGGTAGAATCCTCTAATAAAAATTTGCTATGTGTGATCAAAAATTTGCTTGAAAAGAACCCTAGGGATTGGCATAGTAAACTAAAGTTTACCCTTTGGGATGATAGAACCAAAACAAAAGAGTCAATTGGAACATCTCCTTATCACTTAGTCTATGGACAAGATCCTATCTTTCCTACTAATTTAATATTGCAAACCCTTCATTTTATGAAGGAATATCTTGGAACAGATAATCAAGTTGAAACTAGATTAACCCATTTAATGCATCTTGATGAGAAGAGAGATGAAGCCATGCTTCACTTTAGTAAATATCGATATGTAGTAAAGAGATGGTTTGATAAGAGGTCTATGGTCAAAACATTCAAAATCTCATATCTAGTTTTATTGTGGAATAAAGGACATGAAAAGAAATGGGATCATGAAAATTTTGATTGTTTGTGGTTGGGTCCATATCAAGTTTTTGAAATCCTAGGTAAAAATAATTTTAGACTAGAAACCTTGGATGGAAAATATTTGTCTTTGTCTGTTAATGGGTTGCATCTAAAATATTATTTCAAACCCTGAAAGGTGTGTAGGCATGTATTATATGTTTATATGCTTGGTGTTTCGGTTTTCGTTTTTGGTTTTGATTGTTTGTGTTGTTTGGTTTGTTGGAGTGTATTATTTTATTGCCAGTTTATTTTAGGTTATATTTTAGTCCTTTTGTCTCTTTGGTGTGTTGGGTTATTCCTTGTTTTGGAGTAATGTTTCACAGTTGCTAATTGTTGGTATTTGGTTCATTTTAGTGTTTCTTTGTTAGTAGGTTGGAGTATCTAATCTGAAAATAGGTGAACCCGAGAAAAGGAGGATGAGTTATTTGGTGATCATGCTCAGATTTTGGGACTAAGATGGTGGAAAGTGGAAAAATGAAATATTTTGCTAGAGCTCCACATGTAACTCACATACATTAAATGGTATTTTTGGAATTATGAAGGATGAAGTTATCTTGATTTGCAAACCTAGGTGAAAATCCAACATTCTCTACTTGTAGGTTGCCTAACCCTAGTGATGATTGAAGCTTTGCAAGGTTTTTCTTTTAAAAAAATGAGCATTAAAAAGCTTGATCAAATCAGTCACAAGATCTAGATAAAATCTATCAAGGCTATGGACGCCTGATCAGTAGTAGGGATCTGTCTAGACATAGCTCGGGTAAAATGAAAGGCTTTGCAAAGTGTTAAGCAAACATAAGGGTGAGTTAGATAAACCCCACTAGGTCTATAGATGCTTGACTGGCAGTGGGGCTCTATCTATAGTAATTTTTGTTATGAGTGATACTTCATAGCCTAATGCAAAAAGAGGAGATGGAATATGGAGGATTTTTATAGATGCAAGAATAAATCACTTTTTCACACACTGAGCAAAGGCATATGGATTAGTTGTTTAGTTTGAAGTTGTTTACCCCACCTTCTCGGGATATTTCTAAATAGTTCGTATTTCGTTGATCTTGTGTGTTCTCGTTTCAAGTTAGGTTCTTCACCCGAAATGCTCAGGAGCATTTCCCAGAGAGTCGCCATTTGTTGTGATTGTCGCACAACTCGCCCCAAATCTTGGGGACCCACCTTTCAATTTTTGTGTTTATGGGATTTTGTATGCTTTGAAGTGATGATTTTAATGGGTCTTTATCCATAGTATTGGTCAGCTCTGTCCAAGATCCAGATTTGGTTAGGTTTCCTTTATGTGAGTTTTGGTTTAGAGTGTGTTTTGGGCTTTTAAATGTTTATTTTAATTGGTAGTTTTGTTCCTTTTCGTTATCAAGCATTTCAAGATTTTGAAATGTATTTAATCAAAAAAAAAAAAAAACTAAATATATATATATATATATATATATATATATATATATAAAAGAATTTGAAAGTAAAATAAAATAGTCCAATGTTGGAATTTTGTTCCACTTGAATACTGCTTCTATATATATTTATATATATAAAAAAATAATAAAAAAACAAACGTAATAAATAAAACCCTCAAGGTCCTTATCTCATCCTCGTAAGGTCCAAGTGGTTTCATTTGATTTATGTAAAAGGAAAGCCTTAAGGCTTTGCTTTATAATGGTCAAAGTTTAAACATGCTAATTCGAAGGGAGCTAATGTAATTATGTTTCCATGTGTTTATGCAGGTTGTAAAATGGGTGACGTGGATAATTGGAGACGTGCTTGGATGCAGGCTATGTGGCTTTAGACATTGCCACATATCGATGGCCACGGTGGATTATTAAATGCGCACGAGAATGGATGTTGACTTCGACGTGACAATCGATGAAGACGACAACATCAAGGGTGCAGCAAACGGCTAGCCAGCTACGCAGGGCTGTGCTACGTGGGTTGTGATGGTGTGACATTCATTCGAGGAGGCAAGCAATGAGTTCAGGGTAAGTGAATAGTCGATGCAGCATATGACTGATCCCATGGCCAATGACATGGGTATTCACGTGACGTGGACCCTACCTAAAGTATGGTAGATGTAATTGTAGATAGATTGATCGGGATGAATCAAACAACGAGAACATGTGCAAAAACCCAAAAATAGGGACATGAGTGTGAACGCCGGTAGTGTGGACGTGAACGCTCACCGAATAAATTAAAGCGGAAGTTTTTGATAGTGTCGATATTTGGTAATATTGGTTGAAAGATTCACCGGTTACATTTTAAGTTAGACGTCAACATCAAATGCATTGAATCTGTCAATTGGCCATCCCTATTGCATAACGGAAAAAAGCAAGTGAGATTGATGAGGCCTGCTAGGGCACAACAGATGAAACGGAATCTGGGATGTTTTTTTTTTTTATAAACTCTAAAGCGTAGTTGCCATGATAAATAGTCATCTGAGAGGGTGCAAAGTTTTTTTTGTTGATCCCGGTTCCGGTTGTTGAGAGCGGAAATAGAGGGCAGGATAGGAGGCTATCGCGTGACAGGTGAAGAGATTGTAGCCAGAGATCCAAAAGTATGATGTTTCTTGCGTGGGAATTCGTAGGGGCAGCACCTTCGTGCTACTTGAGTCTTGTCATAAGGTTAAGATTAAAGTTTGATTGATCTATTATGTATGCTCTTATTGGATTAATATGGGTTTCCCTTTGATTTTATGACTATATTATTATGGGGAGAGAGAATTTACTATGATATGTAAGGGTTATTATTTTATATATCATAATATAGGGAGGGGAGCCATATATAGGAGGGAGTTATAGAAAAAAAAAAACTTCCGAAGACATTTGTTTGTCTTATTTTATAAGATGTTAAAAGGGAGACATAAGGGAAAACGAAAATGTTGAAAGTTGTTTTTTTTCGTTAACATTATAAAGAAGAGGAAGCTATAAGGAATGTCCATGGTTTTAGATGTGGCCATTGGGTTTTTGTTTTCGTTGGTTGAAAGTCATGATTATTGGAAATATTTGAAGTTTAGAAAATATTGGTTATTTTTAATATTTTCAATATGCCATGAGGGATGTTGAAACGAATTGGGGTTTCGAAACCTTAAATATCAAAGGGGGTCATTGTAAAAAGAGTTGTAATTTTTGTAAAGAAAGACATTTTGAAGAAGTTAATGCATACATTTTGGCAAGCATACACTTTGTGAGCAAAATTACAAGAGATTTTTGGTTGAGGGTTATTGTGTTTATGGTTTATTCTTTTACTGCATATTGTTTTAATTTGTATCTACATATTTAATGCCTTTAGGGGGTTATACTAGGTGAAGATTAAGATTAATGCAAGAATTATTGATTCCTTTGAGTCTTGCACTTGATCTAATCTGATTGTGTTTCATGCAGGTTTGCTTAGATCAGGTTACCTTCAGACTTGTCTCATAATCTGTGGTTTTGCAGGGTAGGGGAGTGTGATATTAGGATTTATATGCGTGTTTCCAGCTTTGGTGTAAATAGATTAAATTTATTTTCTGTAATTTTTTTATTCTATTTTGTAAAAAGGTCATTTCTTTTTATTGCCTTCCATTCTGGTCCATTTTCCAGAATTTCAGTTCTTTCCATTCTGGTCATTTTCTAGAAGTGTTGCATTTCATTTTTAGTTCTTTCTATTCTTGTCATTTCCAGTTTTTTTTTGTAATTTGTTTTTAATTATTCCATTATGGTCCTTGTCCATAATTTTTATAATTTTTTTGTTCAGTTTATTTACATTTTGGTCCATTTTCCAGAATTTCTTGCACTGTCATTTCATTTATTTGCATTCTGGTCCTTATCCAGAATTTTTGCACCTCCAAATTGCACCAAGTTTGTTCAATTTTCCAAATTTAAATTCAAGATAAAATCAATCTAGGAGGGAGGGTACTAACGCCTACTTTACATTAATGGAAAATAATGCAAATGAAGGCTAACTTACTAACTGACTAACATGTTCAAAGTCTAACCTAGCATTTAGTAGAACACTCATAATGAAGATAAAATGAATCTACTAACTGTAAAATGAATCTCACATTAAAGGCATGGAGTTTAAAATAAAGTGGACTATTCCATGCATCTTTTCATTATTACACCTTTAATTTGAAGATAAAATGAGCTTCTAACTTGGATTCATGTTAAGACATATTAATGCCAAGAGCATTAAAAGGAATCTCTTTTCACATGAGCAAAGTTCACATTCACTTTAAATATTAAGGAAATAAATCACTAAGCATGTATGAATTAAACCATCAAGGCCCCTTGTTAACTGTCACTTGCATGTTATTGAGTTAATTCTAGCATATATTATTGTTAAGGATCATTGCTTTTATACATATATGTGGAATGCTTGTGTAACAAAACCTTGGAGAAATTCATGTTTATACTTAATTTCTTTGTAAGAGGGAGTTTTCAATTTAATACTCTAATTGTGGTGACCATTTTGCAATAGGTAAAAATATTCACTCAACAGGACTATTAAAGAGTTATAAGGATACCTTATTCATTGGGTCTTATATGCTAAGATAATCTAAAGCAACTATGCATACTATTGAAGCAATAGCTCAATGTGCGATGTTCAAAAACCCAAAGAAAATTTACCTGCATAGTTTTTCAAGGAAGAAAACAACATAAAGGAAAATATTCTTGAGTACTTGGAATATCTACCTAATACAATTTGCATGGTGAACACTTATCTAAGACTACTTGGATGGATTTGAAGTAGCTATCAACTATGACATATTATGCTCATGGAGATTTTAATTTTTCTATAGATTATTCCACTCAGGTATCTCCATTGTCTCTTCTCTCTCTTCCCTTACCAATATTTCCTTCCTCTTTTTATCTATGTTTTTCTCATCTTCATGTCATTCGCTTCCCTAGACATCCTCATACCCCATGTGCCTGAATATCTCTCCATAATTACCAATATTCATACCTTTTTGGCTTCATGTATTTTCCTTCCCATTCCCTTATACCCGTCACCTCTCCAATCACTTCACCACTCTATAAATATTTGGAAGCATTTTCACTCATGATTATGTAGTACATTCCATATTTTATAGGTAAATGGGATAGATTTTCAATAGAGGCTTGTTCCAAAGCAAGTTTCAAAAGCCTTTTTAAGCCTATGAAATCCACTAACTACCTTCACACTCCCAAATTCTACATAAATCCTCTTCCTTGTAGAATTCTTTTATTTTTGTCAAATATAAGCCTCGTTTACTTATATACTTCTAACCTCATTTATCTTATCTTCCAATTCCTTTTCTCCTATACATTTCTAATATCTGACATGTAAGGCTTTCTAGGTCCTCAATTTTGTGAGCAAAAATCCCTAAAATTTTCCAATAATATAGGTAAATTTAACTACCCACATTCATAAATCATGGTACATAAGTTAGATTATGTTTTTTTTTTTAAGAAGAATCATCCTTTTTGATAGGGCATTAGTACAACAATTGCATTCAACATTTTTTAAGGCATAAAATGAGCTCTGGAGCAAATATTAAGGCAAATTAAGCTATAAAATGAAGGTGAAAGGTAAGCTAGAATATTATGGAATAGTGTAGTATGTAGTAATCTATGACTAGATGTGAAAATTTAGCTAGACATGTAGAAGAGTATAAAGCAAAAAATATCAGACCAAAAATAATGTCAAGGCATTAAAATATGATATGTAAAAGATAACTTTCTAAAAATCTAGTACACAAACAAGCTATATCTTGAGCATTGAATTTATATTTTGGCTAAGTATGAGAAGTGGATAGAGATTTCAAATGTTGATGTTAGCAAAGGATCATAGAAAGTCCAAAATTTGGTGCACCAAACCAAAAAATTGGCTAAGAATCAAAGAGAAATAGATAATGGAGCTGACGTCAGCACAACTACATAAAATTTTAACAAAGTAAAGAATAAAATTTGGACCCAAAAATATGCCAAGGCATTAAGCTCAGCATGGAAAGGCATAAAAATAGCTCATCCAACATCTAAAAAAATTCTTATGTCCAAGTTGTGTATATTGAAGATAAAGCATTGTAATAGTAATCAAATAAGTTGTGTGTATTTGCATTTCTTAATAAGATATATTGATCAATAATATATTGAGTTAATTTATTATTATCATGGATTGAATGTATGTAATTCGATGAAGATTTAAAATTGATATATTGTGAGATCCTATCAGGAAATTATTGATTTGTTAACACTTCCATGTGCTAATCAAATGAATAAAATCAACCAAATATCAACAAAGGTTTCACACGTACACTAGCAACCTAAGAATCATTCTTGTGAGAATATCAATGATCGAAGGTACTTGCATCAAAAATTTATCCTTACTCAGCTAGCTTAGAGTAATGTAAAGGAGTGGATTGTCAACAGATGGTTAGAATATGATGACACATCATGCAAGCTCACTTCACATAAGATATTTGATCCATGCATCTCAACCATACATGCTTGAATTTTTTAAGCATGACTAATTTGAAAGTGACTTTCCTCTCCTACACATATTCTAACAAGTGTACAAAAGTATTGCCCATAATGAGTCTAGGTTAATTGAACACAAATACAAATATAGAAATACTTGAACACAACCCATTTAAATGGTTAGCTCTTTACATTTTACAATTGTACAATTGTATGATCGAATGCTATACACCCCTTAATGAAAGCTAAAGTGTTTTTTGGTCTCTATAAAATATTGTTGTAGAATATGTATGTATGATTTACTCATTAAGAATTTCTATAAAATTTGAATGAATGGTTTATTATATTAAGAGTTATTCTGCTATCTAGATTTCTTTTTGGATTGTTGTTAGTTCAATTCCTGGAATGCTTAGATGTGTGCACTTAATTGATTGATGTTTCATAACATTTGAAGATATCCTATCTATTATACATTTTAGTCTAATTAAGGGAATGATACTCTCATGCATTTGTGTCTCTTGATGTAGTTGAATATTGACCATTTTAAGTCCTAGTTTCTAACCTTATGTATTTCTTACTTTAGTCTACAATCCCTTTTTTTATTAGTTTATCTAGAACCATAGGAACCAACATGCTTAGGAGGCTGACTCAAAACATGTTCTAGGTCTTCCAATATTGGCCAAGATATTTAGGGTGCAACTCATCCACTTAGGTAGGTTTTAGATCAAGAGAGAGGATTTTCAACTATTGTCATCCCATTCACATGGCTTCTAGATATCCTCCTCTTGTTTTCATGTGTTTTATCAAAATGGCATGAATAAGATTATAATTTCGTTAATTTATCCTTTATACTTTGCCATAGAGGAGGTCCAAACTAGAGAAAAGAGGAGGTTTACCTAGGGGAGGATGTTCATATTGCTTTGCCATTACCTATATTATATTTAGGACTGACAAGATCATATTATTATCCCAAATTTGTTGTTATAAGTGTGTTCCTATGAGTACTTCTCTATGCATAGACCCCTAGGTTTACCCTAGGATGCAACCACTAAGGGAGATCCAACTACAAACAAGATTTGGGAGCCCTTCTCAAGAGATCCTATTTTACCTTGCTTACTCTCAATGTGTTTATGTATATGTGTATATGAGGAAATTTAAACTACGTTTCATGTGTTAATTTACAAATACATAGGGATTTTATAAGGAGACCAAAAGTCCTTCCCTTTAAGATTCTAAGACCTAAGTAAAGCCTAATCTATGATAAAAATGAAAGAGGACAATATGAGTGCAAGAATACAAGGTTCTATCCTATATGACAATTTGATTTGGATGATGACAAGAAAGTAAAGATTTCATTTTATTTTAGAAACAAGGGTTCAAGAGAATAAATGCAAAACAAAAGATAGCATGCCACACCTAGTTGAATTTCAATTTTATTGTCTAGGATAAAAAATTAAAATATTATTTTAAACTACTCTAACTTTATTTTCCCTTATTATTGTAATAAAAATAGAAACAAAGGTCCTATACTATGATAAACAACACACAAATTATGCTATAGAAATAAAAACTACAAATATAGTAATAGAAACACCTGGTTTTATAGCAAAGATGAAATTGCTTCCTAAATGCAAAAACATTATCGGCAAAATAATTCCTAGAGATAGGCCACCAATAATTTTATGAAACCTACAAAAACAAAAACCCTAAATTATAGAGGATAGTTTTTGGGGGTCTTCCTAGTCAAGGAAAGGTAGAGAACTACCTTGTGTTGTTGCCATTTCACAACACACCCCAAATTTAGGGACCCACCTTAAATTTTGATGTTTATTGGAAGTTTTAATTTGCATTGAGTATTTTGTTTGTTAATTTGTACCAAGTAGTTTTGTATGCTTGAGTTCAAAGATAAATTACATACCCTAGTTTTAAGGTGTTCAAGGAGAGTCTAGGGATATGATGTCAAAATTAGGTTGATTGTGGTCATAATTTTAGAATTAATTATTTTTATAGATGAGCCTTTTGTCAACTTTATAAATCTCTAGGCTAAATCCTTGTGGGAAAATTTCCTCATAAAGCTCAGTGGGTTAAAATCCACAATATTTGAGAAAGGGATCAAAGTTTGAGTCTTGTTGAACCATTTTAATAAGAAATTTGATCCATCCCTTAAATATTTTGAAATGCAAACTCAAGTTTCCTTTATTATCTACATATTCCCACCATTAACAAAAGAAAAAATAATAATAATTAAAATAAGATAAAGTAATAAAGTTTTTTCTTTGAAAATTCTCACTATGCTTATACTATTTCCTATTATTCTCATGAGGTCTAAGTAGATGCATATTATTTATGTAAAGGAGAGGATTAAAGCTTTTAATATTAAAGCTTTAGTGCTTTGCTTTTAATATTTAAGTTTTAATGCTTTTAATATTTAATATTTATTTATTTGAAAGAGAATTAATGCTAAAATTTTATATATTGTGTAGGTATCTAGGTTACTAAAAAATGGTGACATGTTTTTTGAGACTCAGAGGCACAATTTTTTAGACAAGCCCTGAACCGATCAGACCAGCGAACACAACACATGAGCCCAGTGAACACGGTCAATGAACCTAGAATCCAAGGCATTAAAAAGTGGTAAGTAAAGTGGCATGGGAAACATTTGGGTGAAAAACTCATAATATAGGATAGCGCATGCTCATGTTGATAAATCCCTCACAAAGCCATCCTCGGATACGTGTGGGATAAAGATACTAGCAAGTCGTGTGTTTCTACCTCGAACTTCTAGCGTCGAGTATGGTAGAGATGCGGCTCGATCAGCATGAATAAAAAATCATGGTTTAATTCAGAGACTAGAGGGCTTGATCTAGAGCCACATCAAATTCAAGCAAATTTTATGAGAAAGGATGGCTTGATCTAGAGCCACATCAGATTCAAGCAAATTTTATTATAAAGGAGGTCGTAGTGGGAGTCACATCCATAGTTGGTGCTTGGTCCTATTTGTATTTCTTTTTTGGGGTGTTGTCTCAATAGTGGGGGTGTCCTTTCAAGTCATGAATGAAGAATCCCTTTAAAAAATCATGATATGGTCTTTGTCAAAAAATTAACAATGTAACTAGTGATGCATCACTTGAAAAAAGATACGTCTTTATACATATAAGTATAGAGATAAGAATAGTAGAGAATTAGCAGTCAATGATAGATCAAGGAAGCATCTACAATTCTAATCTCAAGCACAAATCATGGCTCATGGAAATAGGGCTTTGTTGTTGAAAGGTAGAGAGCATGAATTTGTCTATAAACTGCTAGATTTGATGTCGTGACTGGGTAAAATCCATTGAGAGAAGTTTATGAACTTATTTATCATATTATATCATAATGAGAGAGAGGTTCTTGTATCACCCAGGGTCGTATAGATTTATCGATAGTTAGCCTTTCTTGGAAAGTGCTGACGTCGATCTTGTTTAAGGTGGAAAGGTAGAATGAAGGTGATAAAATTCCAAAGATGTGTGCTATTCAACCTACATGATATGCGCAATGGGAAATACTTGGTAGAATGATAGTAGTAGGGTTCATAATCCTTTTATTAATTGTAATACGATGGAGGAAATAGTATTATAACATCATTGTAATAATATAACCAATGAATGTAAAAATGTTGGTCGTAATTATGCATACTACCACTAGTGATATCAATCCGTCATGGTGATCATTGCTATTTTGACCTTGGATGCCACTTGAAAATGGATGATACCATCCATATCTAAGGGAGAAATTATTTTTAATCTCGACACGATGGATGATGCAACCATGTCATTGAGTATCACGGTGTCCATTTTGGATGAATGTCCATCAACATATAAATGATGTGGAGTTAGTGGTTATAAAAAAAATTGATGGACCATTTCATCATGTGTCCAAGGTTTTCCTTTTTTAACGCCCGATAAGAGATATAATTACATGCAACCATTACAAAGAAGAAGGAGAACATGCATGCATTGAATAAGGCATTAGGAAACCAAACAAGGGGAGAAAATGAAAGGTTTCATTGGAAAATTTTAATGCCATGGAAATTGACGAAAATGGGGTCAAATATTTTTTGGTAGAATTGCAGGTTGGAAACCAATTTTGTGGAAGAAGCCTCTCCTCCCAAGTTGTTGGACTGCACCAAATTTCAACATTGGAAGCCATTGGAGCATGGTATTCTGCAATGTATTTCATTTTAAAATCTTTCTTTTGGCAATATATTGGAAATTTTAGTAAGTTTTATGCATGCAGATGGTAAACTTACCATTTTTTAATATATTATGCCCTTTTCCCTTAGAATATTGCACCGCATTAATGTTGGATTGTGTGAATATGGGTCAAACTAATGCTGGTTTAATGCAGGATATTGATGTTTGTAGGGTCGATGTGAAATTTTAGAGTTACAATGACTTGTTTTATTTTATTTTATTTTTTCTAACCCTAGCCCTTTTACATTTTTTTTAATCTCATCAATTATAAAATACAAAAAAAAATCTAAAAAAGTAAGGAAGCATGGCAATTACAAAGTTACATTTTCAATTCTCATTTTACACATTTTAAAGGAAATTCCAAATTCTAAATTTCACACAAGTTCACATTTTTAAAGGAAATTTTGCAATTTCAAGTTTCACACAAGTTCACATTTTTAAAGGAAATTTGCAATTTCAAGTTCTACACAAATTCACATTTTTAAAGGAAATTCTAAATTTCAAACTTTGCACATTTTTTCAAGCAATCAAATTAATTTCATTTTATGTAAAAATGGAAATTTTAATAAATTCCAAATTTTCATTAAAATGAATAATTAAGGTGATATTCCAAAGCTCCTACATTGCAAAGTTAGATTTTAGTCATTTTCTTTTATGCTCAAACAAAGCTTAACAAAGGAAGATAAAATTTGTTAACAAAAGAAGATAAAATTTGTTAACAAAAGAAGATAAAATTTGTTTAACAAAAGAAGATAAAATGGATTAAATCACCATTCAAGGATTGTAATTTCAAAGTAGATAGTTGATCAATAAAGTCACATTTCACAAATTTCATGAACAACAAAGAACATTGCAAATCAAATCAATACCAAACCATAGGCCCCTTGTTAACAGTTACTTGCACCTCTGAGGTATTCAACACATTTTCATATTTTCACAAGCAATCAAGCACATTTTAAGTAATTAAGCAAACAAGAACCTTGGAGAAGTTTTAAATTTCTTTGCAAGAGAGGGTTTTCTGATAATACCTTGACTATGAGTATGGTTTTGCAATTGGGAAAAATTATCACTCAAAAAAATTGGCGCTAGAAGGAGGGCCTGAATTGGTTCATTTCATTGTTACTTTAAATGTTAAGTTATTCATTGTTACTTGAGAGTCTTGAATGGCTGATTTTCTCTAAGCCTCAATGTGCAAAAAAATTAGCGCTAGAAGAGGGCCTAATTGAAGGTATTTGCTTTGACTAATGAGTTTTTGGTTGAAAGTTGTTCACATTTATTGATTGGAAATTCTCTAATTGATGATGCATTGATGCTAGACTTTTACAAATTGAGAATTATCCTTATTGTTATGGTTTAATTGATGCATCTAATTTTTGATAAACATGATGATTTATGCATTAAAATTTTGAAAATTGTTAGTCATTTCACGCATCTCTACAAGATATATTTCTTTGACTAGCAAAATTGGTACCAAAAGTTATATTCTTTAAGGTCCACTAATGGTAGTTTTTGCTCCTTGGATGGTAGGCAATAGCCCTTTGCACATACCTGGGCCTGCACATGATATGCCTATAAATTTTGAGAGATATCTTCCCCAATTTAGGCATGATGGGATGAGATCTACTGAAGAACATATTCAGGCATACAAAAACACCATAATTCATTTACAAATCATGCATGAAGATGTTGCTTATGAAATGTTTCCTTACACATTAGATGAGGTTGCATATGATTGGTATATCAACTTACCTTTAGGTTCTATTACCTCTTGGGCTCAACTAGAGGTAACATTTCTTAGTCATTTTAGAAAATCAGTTGACCCAATTATGATATACCATCAGTTTGTCTCTTGCTCATAGAGAACATAATACATCTTTGAAGCTATTCACTAAGAGGTTCCATAAGCTATATACAAATTTGGAAGCACCTTTCATTCCTACAGAGGAAGCAACCATCCAAATGTATTTCAATACTCTGGATCCATCAATTTCCATGTATTTGAGAAGGATTCCTCAAATTACATCCTTGCCCAAGGCTTATAATGAGGCAATAACATTCGAACAACAATTGATTTCTCAAGGTTTTGGTGTGAGTCAAATACCATCATACAATCATCAATCATTTAATATCATTACCACCCCTACCCACCCTACTATTTCTTCATATCAATCTACCACTCAGAATATACCATCATTCCCAAGTTCCAATCAATTTTAGAATACCCCAATGTCTCTTAGTGATGCAATGAACCAGACTACTACAACTCAGGTTAATGATATCAACCCTCAGATAGACAATCTACAAAGGTTAGTTCTACAACTTAGTAGAGACATGGTTCAATCACAGAAACAAGTGCCTCAAAGTACACTTCTCGATAATCCTTCAAATCATGTTCATGATACGAATTTCAATGTTCAATCCAATGATACTCAATGGGATACTCTCTCAGACAATGGAGGAGTCCTAGATCTAACTAGCAATGAAACTTATGACAACTCAAGAGCTTCTATAAATTTAGATGCACTTGCTAAAATTGATTGTCAAGAAATCCAACTTACTCCAAATAATGACCTGAAATAAAGGAAAATTTTAGAGTCATTAATCATAAATGAGGATTGTGGTAATCAAGTTAATCAAAATGCAGATATTGATTCAATTTTGGAAACATATGAACCTTCAGAAATGGAGGAAGATGAATTTGAAGAAGGTTATAGCCTCAATGACATTGAATTTGAAGAAGAATCTGAATATGGCATGAAAGAAGGGATGGAATCTCACCAAATGTTTCAAAAATATAATGATTATATTATTCAAGACAAAGAAGGGGAATCACTCACTTTTTCCCCACTTGATGTGCAAGAAATTGAAAGCCTTGTCCCACCTAATAATCCTATAATGCCTATGCTACCTCAGATAGAGAAAAATCTAGAACATGAATGGTTTGGATTTGATATCATTGATGATCCAAAGGAAAATGTTGCTCTATTTGAGATGACTCAGGTAGTTGATCAGGAAGATTTGTTATTTAACACATCCCTTGACCAACAAGATTTATGGTTTGAAAATGATGGGCATATTTTTAATTTTGTGACTAATTTTGGTGTTTTTGAAAAATAGGTAATTGATGAAGATGAAGGGCTACAAGATGATGATGATGAAGATCATGAGGAAAAAGAAGGAATTACAAAGGCTCCTCAAGTCCTGGTAAATGGAAATGTACAAAAGGTAGAATCTCAACCTTTCTATTCAACCATTCGAATTCCAGGTAAAATTTTGCATAATTATCTATTGGATTCAAATATTATTGATAATGAAATGCCATTTGTGGTTAACAAAGAATTGGAGTTGATTCCTACTCACACTAGTAATAAGGTTGCTATGTTGAACAAGATAGAAGTAGATGTTTTTGAGTTACTGAATCAAGTTCATCAACAATTGACAATTGAATCTAGGATACAAAGTTATAATGATCCTCATATGTTAGATATCCTAGATACTTGTAAAATGCTATGCATCATTATGATTGGTCTAAAACTATGAATGATGGTTTGACAATCAAATTTTCAGAAATAGGGTCAAGCTTGGAAAGGATCATGTCTAATCATAACAATGAAGATAGTATTTTGAGCACTGAATCGAAAATGGGAATTCACACCATGCTAGTTGAAACTATGATTGAAGATAAAAGTTCAATAATAAACATCTCACATAGTAAAAGGAAATTAATTGAAGATCAGTCATGGACCTTTAAGTCCAATGAATCAAAAACTAAGTATGAGGGTGCTAATGGAATTAAATCAAACTGGTGGGGTGAGAGAGGTAAAATAAAGGCCTTTGAGCTTTCAAATTTAATGTTACTATGGGATGATACCCATCAAAATCAGCATGCCTATCATTATGGGCATATCTCAAATTATGGTAATCATGTTTGGGATCCTGGAAAATTTCATATATGAGAAATCCCAAGTCTTGCATTGTAAATAGCTTTGTACATAGTTCCTTATTTTTTTTGCATTATCTGGTGCATGATTTCTTGTTTGTGTGGTGACACAATTTTATTTGTTTTGTCATATTTGATCTTTGATTTTGAAATTTTTATTTTGTTTTGTTTTCTAGGCTTTATGTTGATGCAAATTCATGTTAGGATAGGTGTTTTGGTTTTCAAATTTTGTTTCTTCTCTTTCACAACATGTTTTGGTTTGCTTCCATTTTGAATTTTTCACTTTTGGTATTTTCACACTTTTGGGTTTGTTCCTCTGATTGAGGTAGTGTTTTGTGATAGCTACTAACTTCTGGTCTCTTTGTTGATAGTTGTTCCTTTGTCATGTAGGATGGATTGCCTAGTTTGGAATCAAGTGAAATTGAGGAAAAGGAAATAAAATTGTTTAGTAATCATTCTTAGATTTTGGACTAAGATAGTGGATTTTGGAACAATGAAACATTTCGTTGAAGCTCCACATGTACCTCACTATATTAAAGGGTATTATTTGAAACCTTGAAGGATAAAGTCATTATGGTTTGCATATTAAGGCGAAAATCTAATACACTCCATATTTAGCCTTAAGTGGTCTCTAACCCAAGTGGGCATACAATATTTGCAAAGCAATTAAATGCTTATATATAAAAGAGAAAATAGAGAGAGAGAGAGATAAATTCAAATCAATCTATTTCCTAGGTGATTCAGATAATCTCTACCGGGGCTATAGATGCTCGACTGGTAGTAGAGCAAGGTCTAGAAGAGATCAAGGTCATCTCCACCGGGGCTATAGATGCCTGGCTGGCAGTGGAGCAATGTAGAGGCACATATTTATGAGTGACATTTTATAGCCTAAATGCAAAAAAAATGATGGAATCTGGATTGTTTCAAGAATGCAAAATGAATCACAGTTCACACACTAAGCAGAAGCAAATGGTTCATTTATTTTCATTTGAAGTTGTTTACCCCACTTTCTCTGGATATTGCTAGATGATGTTTATTTCTCTGATCTTTGGTTTTCTTGGTTTCAGATCGGGTTCTTCATCCAAAATGCTCAGGAGCATTTCCCAACAGAGTCGTCATTTGTTTTTGCCATTGCACAACATACCCCAAATTTGGGGACCCACCTTAAATTTTGATGTTTATTGAAAGTTTTGGTTTGCATTGAGTGTTTTGTTGGTTAATTTGTACCAAATAGTTTTGTTTGTTAATTTGTACAAAGTAGTTTTGTATGGTTGATTTCAAATTCAAATTACATACCCCGGTTTCAAGGTGTTCAAGGAGAGTCTAGGGGCATGATGTCAAAATTATGCTATATAGACATCTAAAACATGTCATGTCAAATGTGACTACTCATATGGACATGCTATAAGACCATATGGAGGATCTTGGATAGACTCCAAGATACAGTAGTGGTTTTAACCACTCAATTTGGGCTTCCTAGCCTAATTAGGTTGAACTGTAGCTAAGACCTGTGGTCTACAGTATGAACCGTGAGTGACACCCGTGGTCTTCAGTTTGAACCATAGTTGTATCCTATGGTCTTAAATGAAGTTTAGTTGGCCTTCATCTGATCCAAAGTGGTTTGAACGACCATTTGTTATAGAATAAGGTAGTTAATGGACGAAAGATTCTAGAGGCTTCCATTCCAACTGTCCTAACCACCTCTTCTTGATATTGGCTTCTCAATGAAGCCACCCCTAGCCCTAGGGCATCCTATAAATGCTCCATCCAAATAGGGATAGAATAGAGATAGTTGATTGATAAAGCGAGCAATGAAGAACTATCAAATTGCATATTGAATTCATGCATTGGAGAAGGCCACTTTGCTATTCACCTAAATATCAATTTGCCATGGAGGTCCTAGGAGCCTAGAAGAGCCAAGAAATGCAAATTCGAGCAAATGAAGGTCCCTCATAGTGAATCAATCACCAAAATTGTTAGAAGGACACCGAAGGTGACCCTTGAACATCAATTGGACAAGTAGGTCAAGCCCACTACCATTGATTTTAAGGGTAAACTTACTTGAGTGCTCACCGCGGCTTTCAACCGCAGTTTACAGTGCAGACTACACACCAATGTTGCGGCTTACAACAGAGGTATCACCACCTTACTATTTTCATTTATGTCCATCTAATTAGATTAGATTAGTTATTTCCATGGTTTAATTGTAGTTATAGATATTTTTGACTAATAGATTTAGGGTTATAATGATTTTAGTATAGTAGCATAAAATAGACATCAATGGGTTCTTTATGACTTTTAAAGCTTCGTTTCCTTTAATTAAACAATGCAAATATTAACTGCTATACTATTTTATGTATTTCCATGAATCTTTATTAGTTTAGCATAGTTTAAACGTCTTTTACATGCTTTCTTGATTTCATGTTTTCAATGGCATCTTTATGCATCTTTCCTTTTAAGGGCTTCATCGCGAGAGACTGCCTATGTTTTTTATCATTATCTGTTGTTTCTTGACCGCAGGGATCTACATTCAAAGGAGATTAACATTTGAACCCTTCCTCAATGCGAAGAAGAGGGTCAACTCCATCCTAAGGCAGTTTGTGTCACCCAATGAAGGCATTTGAAATACCACATCTACCCTTGAGAGGGAAACAATTGCACGAATCTTATTGTAATATTGTATAAACATGATTATCCCTAAGAGGGATGTACTTGTAACCTAAAATGAATTCATAATGGAATAAAGTGCCTTTTATTGTTTATGGTGCTATCAATTTCTTACATTTCATATATGTTGTTATTAATTTCATTATTACACTAGGATTACGATTGGGTGTGAGCTTTATGGTGGTTACAAAAGGTGATCACAGTGAGACTATGCATAAATAGCATCTGATTGTGTGTTTTTTATTTTTTTACTTGCAAGTACAAACCACAACTATCATCTGCAGGCCAACAATTGAACCATAGGTTCAACGCATGGGCAATAGTCAAAACCATAGACAAAACCTACAATTTCCAGCTGACAGCACAGACAGTAAAAATTAGAGAGCCAATCAGTGCAAGACCTGAGGTAGGCCCTATTTTCAACCCTCTATAATTTTTTTCCCTCTGTGTTTTTATAGCATGGATTATTTTGAATGCAAATTAGGAAAAACCACTAAAAAGGGGTAATAAATGGTCCTAGTTTGATTGTGCATTTACTTGCATAGAAATGCGCTGCTAGGAACAACGGACCTATGATTGCAGTCTTCCCTAGGCTACATCATGCTTGATAGAGTGTCTTGTTTGGTTTGCATGTGTGAGGCCTAATTAGTGGCCAATTATCATCGTAATGTGCATTGTTTAAAAGAGCATCTAGATTAGTTTACATTTTTTTAATGTAAAATGTTCTTCATTTTGCATAACACTTAGAAATTGAGCATGTGTGCTATATGATGCATTTATTTTATGTATATTAAAATGAACCACACACACCACTTGGCACTTAAAATCTAGTGAGTTGGGTTTGAAATCCAACAACTAGTAGGGTTCAGTGACGGTGGGCATCATTTCCATCTACTGGTCCAAATCCTACGTACCCTTTGTTATTAGACCAATACCTAATCCGAGAACCTTTCATACCCTAGAAAATTTACATGTATTCTCTTCGGAGGGTATAATGCTGACTAGGGGAAAACAGGTGAGGATATGGGAGGACATGTGCTCCCTGACCGTGTGTGGGCTTCATTACCACACATTATAGGTTGGATTACATGACTTGGAGTTCATAGCCAAGTTGTCGAGCTATGAGTATATAGGTGAAAGCCAATTTAAACTAAGAATATCATCCAAAACTTTTCAAAATATGATAAGGAGTTCTATACTAATACAACAAATCATTGAAACAACATCAAACAGTTTAGGGCTCACTTTCAAAATTTAATACAAGATAATCATCATTGTATACCTTATTTGCTTAATAATAAAATATGCATCTAGATGCTAGGTACACAATGGTGGATACACGGGGCATTTGGAAAATGTCTAAACCTGATTCCAATGACCAACCCCTAACCAATTCACAACAGCACGTGTCAAGTCCTCACCCACATGAGCAAACCAAACATTGTTTGACAAGCATTAGAGGAGATAACTCGACACAAGGGGACCCCATAGAGTGTAACCTAGATAGATGAGCTTCAATACACTCCTCTAGGAATAGGATAGAGTAGGGAGCCTCTCATTATGAGGGTTATCCACTCGAAAGACATTACCGGGACCACACTACACGCGCATCCACGAGATCGATCGAAGAGTATGTTGTGCAGGGGACCAGGTTGGTGCCCCTACATACTAAGTACATAGGAGGATCCATACCTCCACATTCTGAGTATAGAAGGACTAGAGATCTACCCATTCAGGGGCAGGTAAACAAGCTCACTTTCAAGCATAGGTCTATCTATATTCCCATGTGTGGTCCACCACACAAGATCACCATTGATATATCAAAGGTGGGATCTAATGGCACACCACCGCATGAGCAGTGGTAGTATAGATAGCTATAGGGTCTATGTAGTGTCTTAGAGCAGTTAGAATGTAAGCCTTTGGATCCACCCACTCTAGCCCTAAGTGAGCATAGCAGGAGCGTCGTCAGGACTACTGGATAGCATGGAGAGGCTTCTAATCACCCTCATGTCACACACCCACTATCTACGCTTGGTGGTTCATAGTATATGACATAGTAGGATGCTAATGTTTTCTTCACAGATAGAGGCAAAGGAATAGCACATCATTTTTATGGGTATAGAACCCATAAGGTCACTCGTATAGAGCATGGATACCAGAGGCCTCCCACGACTGATCAAATTGATAGATCGTATCGAATGGAATCAGACCAAAAACACCAACTCCTCCAAGATCAATTGGAGGATGCTTACCTAGAGAGGTAGTGCATTGAAGATGAAAATATTCAAGCACAGAGGCTCATTATACAGAGGCTATATGAGCAGTGCATGCACAAAGAGTGTATCCTTGCCTAGAAGGAGCGTGTGGAGCAGGAGGATAGGCTAGCTAGGGCTAGCCTATATCCTCATGATGAGCATAGAGAACGTGTATATAGGAAGGCTTTGTCACAAGTCGATATGCATCAAGAGCATAGAGATGCTTGTACTCATGCTAGTTCTAAATAGAGGGAGTGGCCACCACCACTCGATGATTAGAGGTAGAGGCAACATGAAGAAGAAGAGGGAGACAAATACGAGCAAGAATATCCTTAGATCTCCTGAGTTGAGGAGGAGGAAAAGAAACACCCTCCATATCGTATGAGGAATATAGTACCTCCTAAGCCACCTCCACATCAACTTAGGGAGGAGGACTTTCTATGTTTGAAGGCCTATAAGGCCTTAGTCGAGAAGGTTAAAGCCATCGAGAGACAAGGCACAACTATTCAAAAGCTGAAATTAAGGAAAATTCATGAGCCTTTATATCCTTTGGTGCCTACTTTGGCCTACCCTAAGTATTTTTTTATGCCCAGGTTAGACAAGTTTAAGGGTAATTAAGATGCACAGGAACGTATCATGAGCTTTCTGGATGCTTGTTTTTAGATAGCAAGAAACGATGCATTATTGCTATGTACTTTCATCATGATGCTTTTTGGTCCAGCCCAAGAGTGGTTAAATCGGCTAAAGAAACATAGCATAATTGGTTTCGATCAATTATCTAATGCCTTTCTTGAATGCTATTTCTTTAGCATCAAGAAACAGGCCAATATTTATGATCTGGCTGTGCTAGCTCAGTGCAATGACGAGCCAATTGAGTAGTATGAAAAGAGATGGAGGATACTAATGGAAAAGGTACCATTCCATATTCTTGTCACAGAGTTAACCCAAATATTTACAAAGAGTTGTACCAAGCACATCTCATTATTTTTGTAGCTTCAGTAGTATCCTACATTCGAGGAGTATTTGCTGCAAGCCAAAGTGATCGAGGACATCAAATTGCAGGAAGGCAACTTGAAGCTCAAGAATAGGAGAGAGGGACAAAATAAGAGTGCCACAAAACAAAAATTCAAGTAGGCCCATGTGAATAAAGTGGTTCTAAATATCCAAAGGGAGGAAAATGGGCAACATAAATAGAATTATCAGGCCCAACCTCCTCTTGTGTAGTATGAAAAGTGCAACAATAATTATAAGGGAAAGAACAAAGATCAACACCCACCTCACCAATTTGCACCATTGATGAAATCACTAATGTCGATTTTCCATCAACTGTGCAAGGTCAAGGTAATTATATTACCTGAGGTCAAGCTGATAGACCCCAATCAACCCAAATCAAAGGGGTACCAAGAAGATCTGTTTTGCATTTTTCATCAAACAAAAGGCCATGACATTGAGGTGTGCTAGAATTTCAAAAATATGGTGCAAAATATGATTGAAAAAGGTGAGCTTGTAGTGCCACAAAACCTACAGGCACCCGATAATCAAAACATGGGGATTTATAAAAATTCCTTGTCGAATCATGAGGTGCCTCGCAACAACATTGGCCAGGTCAACTAGGTGCGAGTCGAACCACCTACCTAGGGGTTCGTAGGTATGGTGAACATTGTCACTAGACATGGGAGATATGAAAAACCGAATAAACATCATGCTCCCATTCAAATACAAGCCACACCGAATCAGCAATCGATGCATAATATTCCAGGTCCACCAAAAATACCGATGGTGACCATAAGGAGCAGGTTGGTACAAAAACTGTAGATAACTCCTATGAAGTTGTCAATATATGATCTAATATAGAAATCCCCTAGGCAAAGGGAGACTCTTATGGACATTTTGAGGTCCATTTAAGTACAATCCCAAGATGCACAACATTTACTAATTTTGTGGGACATGTATAGCAATGTCAGGAACTGATGATCCAATTTTATGATCACAAGATAAGGACAGTTTCTACAACCATGGCTGACCCACATTTGCATATAATCGCATGTTTTAATCACATGATATTTAAAAGGGTCTTAATCGATACTGGCTCATGGATCAAAATAATAACAACCAAGGCACTGAGTCATTTGAAGCTACCTAAATCACACATTGTGCCCACTACATTTACATTGAGAGCATTTAACGATGCCCTATGTTCAACTATTGGCATAATTATCCTACCCGTGTAGGTAGTCCTAAAGACCATCTCTGTGATGTGTCATGTGATAGAAGGGGCCATGCAGTACAACATACTACTCGGTAGGCCTTATATTCATGAAATGAGTTACATTCCCTCAATATTGCATCAGTTTTTGAAGTACATTCATGAGAGACGGGTTCACGTAGTATCATAAAATGAAGAACCTTTTAAGTTCATGATCCTAGTGGATTTGTCGAGGGGTTTCATACTCCCATCAATGCACCTGGATGTTCGGTCATCATCGCTGGTAAAGAAGCTAGGAGGTAAACCAGTAGTATGTGCTCAACCAATGTCATCTATGTCACACAAATTAGAGCACACCATTGCCACTTTCTTGAAATCATTAGCATCAGTCTTGCATCAGGATGAAAGGAATTTGAAGGTAAAAATGGGTGAGAAATAGAAGGGGCATGAGCCCGAGCCTATCGTCGAGGAGGTTCCCACTCCTATGCAAGTTAAGGAACCCTAAGACAAAGCTGAGGAGGTGCCTTAGCCTACCAACCTTGCATCTTAAGTAGGGTCATACGTACCGTGGGTGACTGTTCATCTTTCTAGCATCAGACTAGGCAAGTATATAGTGCAGAATGTGACCTTCAGGCCAATTTTAGAAACTACATAGGATATGGGCCAACCGCACACCCATCACTTTTTGGTTGGATCATCGACATAGATGAGGTCTATTGACAATTACGCGTTGGTCCTCATCTGAGAGCAAGGAGGTTAAACCTGGATCAAATTTATCAATTTTTTAATCCCATTCCACCAACCTACATGGAGCTCCATGAGCCAAATGATCCTATTTTGCAATCAATGCACAGAGAGGATCTAGTTGTTCATAGTCCTCATAGAGAATACCCCTTTGTACCTGTGCCATTAGAGCCAGATCATGGGTATGAGGACTATGTAGATTATGTAGAAGTTGATTTGTGTGGTCCTAGAGATCAATTCCATTCTATAAACATGGTCTCCATTGATTTGACCACTCCACTCCACAATATAGTAGATCCATCCAAACCATTGTATCTTAACAAAGATGCTATCGACTGGGATCATGCTGATTCACCCATTGAGATTGAATATTTCTTCCCTAAGGAAGAAATGTTGCAAACTTTTTATTTTATGTCAGGTTGTGCATACGATGTCTATCATGCCAAAAATGCTTCCAATGCGAAACCTATCAACCCGACTGATGACATCCATTTGATTCTTGTGCCTCACCAGCTTGAGGAGGGATCGCATATGTCAGTAGAGGAAATCTTTGAGGTGGATATCAGTAATGATCCCACAAATGCGAAGAAGATTAAATTTGGAGATATTCTCACTCCATATGAGCGAGCCACCCTCATCCCCATACTAAAAGAGAGACCAAATATGTTTGCTTTTACGTACAAGGATATGCCAGTTCTAGACCTAAAATTGGTTACGCATAACATTTCGCTAGATCTGACGAAGAAGCCGATCAAGAAAAATCTTAGAAAGATGCACCCAACAATAGCCTTAATGGTGAAAGATGAGATACAAAAGTTGTTGGATGTGTAATTTGTGATCTCCATCGACTATCCAGAATGGGTGTCCAATATGGTACCTGTGGGAAAACCCAATGGAAGAATCTATATTTGCATAAATTTAGAGACCTAAATAAGGCAACACCCAAAGATTCATTTCTATTGCCCAATATTTATGCTCTTGTAGATGCAACTACGAGTCATGAAATGCTCTCCTTAATGGACAATTTTTTTGGTTACAATAAAATTCATATTAAACCTGAAGACCGACATAAAACTACATTTATAATGCCATGGGGAATTTTTTGCTACAAAGTTATGCCATTTGACCTCAAAAATGCTGGTGCCACATATCAACGGGCCATGACATACATTTTTCATGACTATATGCACAAAATTGTAGAAGATTATATTGATGACTTGTTGTCCAAGTCATTATTGTGAGAAGAGCATGCAGAGGTCTTAAGGAAGGTCTTCGATCGCCTAATAGAGCACAATATCAGTCTAAATCCTAAGAAGTGCGTATTTGGCATAACTTCTATAAAATTGCTAGGATTAATTATCTCTAAGTGAGGCATCAAAGTTGACCCAACGAAGGCCAAGGCTATCTTTGAAATGTGTCCTCCCACTAATATTAAAGAGTTAAGGAGACTTCAAGGCAAGGTAGCATCGATAAAGTGATTCATCACTCAGTTATGAGACAAATTTCAACCCATGAATCAACTACTACATAAGGGGGTCCAATTCAACTGGGACAAGGACTATCAAGTAGCCTTCACTAAAATAAAGCAATGTCTGGTGATGCCACCAGTGCTAGCTCCACCAATGCCAGAGGTACCTTTTCTACTATATATATCAACAACTGACTTTGCACTGGGAACCATGTTAGCCCAAAAGAATGTGCAAGGCAAAGAGCAGACCATATATTACATTAATCAACCTTGGTGAACTATGAGCTCGGGTATGCATATGTGGAAAAATTATGTTTAGTAGTAGTGTTCGCTACAAATAAATTATGATACTTAATGTTAAATCATATGACATATGTGATATCCAAACAAAATTGTTTATATTACATGATGAGTAAGACGTATCATAATATGCATACTACAAAGTGGATCATGCTACTGACAAAATTTGATCTGGAATTCATAATCTAGAAGTCCATTAAGGGATAATTCATAGCTGATCAGTTAGCTGAGGCACTGCTTTCAAATAGCATGCCTCTAACCATTGAGCTTCTAGATGATGTAGTCTTTGTCGTATCCAAATATCCCAAACCCAAAGAACCAGATAAAAATGCTGATATGACTCTGTTCTTTGATGGTTCAAAGTGAGAGAAAGGAGGTGGTGCCAGAATAGTATTTTTCATGCTACAAGGAGCTCCAATGCCCTTGTCATTTAAGTTGGATTTTATGTGCACCAACAACAACACTGAGTATGAAGCCCTACTATTGGGCCTCCACATAGTCATCACCATGAATATTAAGAGATTAAACATCTTGTTAGACTTACAATGGCACTGAGAGGGGGGGTGAATCAGTGTAGCTCTTTAATTATGAATTAACATCTCTTAAAACAGTAGCAATTAAAACTTAAAAAACATATATAGTAAGAACAGCAAGAGAACAACACACAACACAAGATTTAACGAGGTTCACCAATGTGGCTACTCCTAAAAAATGACTACTTGGACTACCATCCAAATACAGCCTTTGCAAAGCACCAACTTTACAATTAATTTACCAGCACCAACTAGAAGGAGTACCAACCCCTGATTTATCTGCACCAATGAAAGGAGCACCAACCCCTGATTTACCAGCACCAAACTGGAAGGAGCACCAACTAGAAGGAGCACCAACCCCTGATTTACCAGCACCAACTGGAAGGAGCACCAACCCATGATGCCAAGCACCAACCTAGACTTCAAATAGAATCTTTGGGTTTAACAGTAAGATACCTTCATTTTTACAAGACCCTGACTGGTCTACTTCACCTTTGTGTTCTCTTCTTTTTCTACGTAGGAACTTCGCACACTCTGCTGCTCCTTGTAGTCATCTTCTCCTTGTTGCGCACTCTGATTTCACTCTGCTACACCTCACAGTCATCTTCTCCTTATTGCGCACTATGCTTTCACTCTGCTACACCTCGCAGTCATCTTCTCCTTATTGCACACTCTACTTTCTTAGCAAAATTCCACACTTTGAAATATTCGACATGACTTGCTCTTCTGCGCTCAGCGACTGTAATTCGCACACTTCGATACTTGAAAATTTTTCCAAAATAGCCCTGCTTTTATAAGAATAATTTCATGATGAAAAACTCTAATATTATTCGGCTGTACCCCTCATCATAGTCGGCTGCAAACCCTAATCTTCGTCGGCTAACATCGGTCTTCGTCGGATTCAACTACCCCTGTAACTCTTCTATTGTTGTTGCCATGAAAACACATGTCGTGATATCGTGAAACTTTCACCTCCGTACACTTTCTCTTAGCTTTGGCCTGCAAGAATACAACATGTAGCGATATCGCTACACTTTTTCCTCCATATGCTTTCTCTTACCTTTGGCCCGCGAGAATACAACATGTAGCGATATCGCTACACTTTTTCCTCTGTATGCTTTCTCTTACCTTTGGCCCGTGAAAATACATGTCGCGAAATCGCGACACCTTTTTCTCTCTCCTCTTTCTCTTCGCTTTGGATTGCAAAAATGAAACATGTCGAGAAATCATGACACCTTTTTTCTCTCTCCTCTTTCTCTTCACTTTGAACCATGAAAATGAAACATGTGAAATCATGACACCTTTTTCTCTCTCCTCTTTCTCTTCGCTTTGGACCGCAAAAAAGAAACATGTCGCGAAATCACATATTTTTCTCTCTCCTTTTTCTCTTCGCTTTGGACCGCAAAAATGAAACATGTCACGAAATCGTGACATCTTTTTCTCTCTCCTTCTTTAGTCGCGAAAATGCGACATGTCACGATATCGTGACACTTTTTCTCCTTAGCGCTTTTTCTTGCCTTCGGGTCACGAAAACCTAACATGTCGCGAAATCGTGACACTTTTTATTTTGGACTCTATCTCTTGCAACATTTCACAAAATCATGACACTTTTTCTTTTGGAATCTCTCTCCTACAACATGTCGCGGAATCATGACACTTTTTCGTCCGTACAACCTTCTTTGCAATATGTCGCAAAATCATGACACTTTTTCATCCGTACAACCTTCCTTGCAATATGTCACAAAATCACGACACTTTTTCTACTTGTCTTTTTTCCCTTCCAACATGTCACGAAATTGTGATAGTTTTTCAACTTGTGTTTTTTTCCTTTCCAACATGTCACGAAATCACGACAGTTCTTCCTGCTGTTTCTCTATCTTCCAACATGTCACGAAATCGTGACAGTTTTTCCACTTGTGTTTTTTCTTTCCAACATTTTGCAAAATCGTGACAGTTTTTCCTGTTGTTTCTCTCTTCTTCCAACATGTTGCGAAATCACAATAGTTTTTCCACTTGTATTTTTTTCTTTCCAACATGTCACGAAATCGCGACAGTTTTTCCTGTTGTTTCTCTCTCTTCCAACATGTCGCGAAATCATGACAATTTTTCCTGCTATTGAATATGTTGCAATATCGTGTCACTTTTCTTACTTGTCTTTTTCTTTGATCTTTTGCAAGTGGTCCACTTTGGTCTTCTTGGAAACTCACTGTCCATACTCTGAATAACCTTTGAACTCTTATTTTCTGCATCTGACTAGAAATTGAACTTCCTGTCCACTGCATCAATAGATCTGTCTGACTGTGTTGACAACAATGACAATACTCCTGCTGCACCTTGCTCAACACATATTTGGTGACTCCTTGCTCATAGTAAATCAAGTTAAGGGGCTCTTTCAATGTTGATGTTTCGCACTAAAAGCCTATAGAGATCTAGTTGCCACATATTTGGCTAAATTTGAATGGTATGACATTGAGGCAATCCCTCGATCATCAAACAGATTTGTAGACACCATGGTGTATTTGGAATATTTAATCCCTTAGAATCCATCTATGAATTTCACTACCATCCATGTCAAGACACTCTCACATCCGGTAGTAGAGCGTGCAGCCTACGATAACAAAGAATCAGTCAACATGATCAGTGTAGAACCAAAAGATGAATAGTTTTGCAAAGCTAAAGACTTTTTGAAAAATGCACCCTGGGGGTCATTAACCTCTTAGAGTCTGATGGGGAGTGGTACCACAATTCACCATAAGGTTGTTTTCCAGTCTACATTTGTAAAACTAGATATGTAGGGGGAGCAAGTCATCTTAGCAGTCAAAGCTGAGGCTTATCAGAATTGGATGTCGTAAATCCAAGACTTCCTACAACTTGGTATAATCCTAGAGGGATTATCATGTGCCGCAAAATACACATTTAAACAAAAAGTGACTAAATATATCTTACTAAGAGATATTTTGTACCGTAGAAGCTATGATGGAGTTCTCCTTCATTGTTTAGAGCCCCAAGAGTCATCTTGGGTGATATCACAAGTTCATGATGGTACATATGGTGGCCATTTCAGCGACATGGCCATCGTCAAGCACATCCTTTGAATGGGCTACTATTGGCCCACTATGGAGAAGGAGTGCAATGTGTATGTCAAGAAATGCATCAAATGTCAGCATCATGCTAATCTTATGCACTTGCCATTGCAGGCCTTACAGCCCATCCAAGCGGCTTGGCCATTTTATTAGTGGGGATTAGATATTATAGGCAAGATCTCTCCTCCATCATCAGGTCGACATACATTTATAATCATGGCTACTGAGTATTTTACAAAGTGGGTGGAAGCAATACCCTTAACAATGACAACTGGAGCTCGTATAGAAAAGTTTATATAGGAGCATATCATAAGTCATTTTGGGATTCCATCCAAAATAATATCGGATAATGGAATGTCTTTCAAGAACAAAACTATGAGAGCTTTGACATCTAAATATAGAATCAAACACAATTTTGTGACTCCATACTATCTACAAGCAAACGGGCAGGCTGAAGCTTCAAATAAGACAGTGGTGGCCATCTTGAAAAATATGGTCCAAGAAAACCATAAAGACTGGCATATCCAGCTGCCCCTTGCATTATGGGCTTATAGGACTAGTATTTGGATGCCCACTGGGGCAACACCATTCTCACTAGTATATGGAACTGAGGCCATTATGCCCTTGGAGTTGGAAATTCCAACACTGCGCATCGCATTGAAAGAGTTCATCGATGATGACACCATGACAAGCTCTACTAGATCAACTGGCGCTGCTTTATGAACATCGCGTGAATGCCCTAGAGCATCTCTGTGTTTATCAGGAGTGACTAAAATGAGCTTACAATATCAAATTCCACTAGAGATACTTTGAAGTTGGGGATCTTGTCTTGAAAGAGAACCAATAGAACTCTAATTTACTGCCAAATATGCAAGACAAATTCATGGCTAATTGGCTAGGACCCTACATCATATCTGAAAATATTGGTCTAGGTACCTATCACCTAACATCACTAGGAGGTGTTGAAGAGCCTGAACCTCTCAACATCATCCATATTAAGGCATTTTAATGCATGAGAGCATAGTAAAAGGCTCCGAGGGTTGCTTGTAATCGCTCGGTCATCCTAAAAGGCCCCAAACACTCTCATAAGTAGTTTGGTCAATCAAAAAGCTCCAAAGGCATATGTAAGCCCTTTGGTCAAACTCAAAAAGCTCTGAAGGCATCTGTAAGCCCTTTGGTCAAACCCAAAAAGCTCCAAAGGCATCTATAAGCCCTTTGGTCAAACCCAAAAAGCTCTAATGAATTTTTTAAAAATTGGTCGATCATCCTAAAAGGCTCCAAGGGTTCCTAAAATCGCTTGGTCATGTCAGTCAAAGGCCTCGAGGGTTTGCTTATAATTACTCGGTCATCCTAAAAGGCTCCAAGCTTGTTTGTGAGTAGTTTGGTCAATCAAAAGGTACCAAGAGTTTCTAAAAAATTGCTTGGTCAACCCAAAAGCTCCAAGGATTCTTAAAAGATCACTTGGTCATCCCAAAAAGTCCCAAAGGTGCTCATAAACCCTTTGGTCAAACCCAAAAGGCTCCGAGGGTTTTCTTAAAACCACTCGGTCATCCTAAAAAGCTCCAAGATTATTTTAATAAAAAATTGCTTGGTCAATCTAAAGGCTCCAGAGGCATGTACTCGTCGTTTGGTTAGATATGAGGCTCAAAACTCATAAAAATTATAAAATCAATAAAATCCAAAAAAAATTGGTAAAGCATAAAATCCAAAAACATTTGCTTTTGCATTTTGCATTCACTCATGCATCCACTGCATTATTGCATTGCATATAGGCATTCATCATCCTTTGCATTCCGTAGTAGGAGGGATTATGTTTTTTAGTCTTACAAATGACACCACGTTTGTGTCTAAATCATGCATCTCTACATTTATCATAAATCCATCATTCATGTGAGTAATTGTGTTTTTCAACACAACCTATTTTGTTGCTATGGAGATATACTAGGGTTTTTCGGTCATTCAACCATACCTAGAGGTCTTATCAAGAGTTGGTAGAAAGCTTGCTTTGCTTTTGTAGTTGAGGTTCAGTTAGTATAGCCCTTAGCATATCAGAAGCCTATCACTAATCAACAAATTAAACAATCCTAACAAGGACTAGGGGAAGATGAAAGTTGTGAAGCAGGATCGGGTATCCTGAGGTGAAAAGAGTTATTCTTGCTTATCCCTCTATGCGGATGGTATGGGAAATGTTGGTAGTTGGCAAAAGGACAGGTTAGTTCCCTATTCAGAATCCCTTGCTTATGATAAAATGAGCAATATCCTAGAGTGATATCCCACATCAATCCTCAAGATTGATACCCTAGATCGATATCATAGATTGACTTCCTAGATTGATATCTCACATGGATATCATAAGATCGATATCCTCAATCGATATACCAGAAATAGTTTTTCCAAGTAAATCCCCCAAAGGAAGGTTTTTGAAGAAGATTATCAAGTATAAATGCCGAAAAGTGAAGATCAAATGAAGATCAAAAATAGGCTCAAATCAAGTTCAAAGTGAAGATCAAATGAAGATCATAAATCAAAGTTTGAGTGGAGATCAAATGAAGATCCAAAAATCTAGTTCGAAGAGAGATCAAATGAAGATCCAGGGACAATTCAGAATGAAGATGGAATCGACTCCCTTGCTTCACTACATATGAGCAAGTATCCCAAAAATTGAAGGATAGAAATGAATGAGCCTGAATCCTTGGAATTGTCGGCACTATTGTACCTTACGCATGATGATATGTCTGATACACTTGCATCTCGCTTGTGGGCAGACCAATGTTTGAATGTGGAGGAGCTAGCTTCAGGTGTCTTGCATTGCCTAGTGGCTTAGTCCAACTAAAATCTAAACTTGGGATTGGATAAGACATTTGTGGTGCCCCTATCTTAGCAATGGGCTAAAAGAATCCCGCCTGACATCGGGGAATGCTCGTGTCTTATCTTAAAATAATCATGTGCACACACAGGGATAATGAACAGTTAGGGCCTATCCTAGCAAAAGCCTTGCACTCCAGAAGTCTAGTGTGGTTAGTATGCAACTTTTGATAAGTCTATTAGGGTGTTTGAGTCTCATGGAAAACCTCAAAAATCTCTCTCATAGCAACAAAATATCAAATATCGTAAACCATATAAAACATTAAATTGCAAAGTATCGAGTCCATGATACATCATCATATAGAGCACAATCAAGATATAGGATAGATACCGGATGGATATTAGAAATAATATTTAGATGACCATTGACTATATCATGCATATTTTTCAAATTTGCAAAGGAAAATAGAATGACACATTATATCATTTCGCATCATACAACTGCATTCATTGCATTTCATATATGGGTGATTAATTGATTAAATTCTTATCTTAAGGATTTTCAATTACATTCATGATTTTTATACATTCTGTGGTGTCATCCATTAGATTGATAAACATATTTGCATTCATTCCTTATGTTTTAAGTGATTAAAGCATACAGGTTCATTTACATTAGATTACCATCATGTAAATAATGCATTACATACATCGCACATCTAAGCATCTAGATCACTACATATCATCATCATCATCATAAATTAAATAGCTATCTAGTGCATGTCATCCATACATCACATCATATAGCATCAAATAAACATAACACATAAGCATTGCATCCATGTGCATCAAATAAATAGAAAAAATATATATACACAAGTGCACATAATGAGTCATAAATGATCAATCTCATATATATATATATATATATATGTGTGTGTGTGTGTGTGTCTCAAGAGTACATCAGGACTATACAAAATACCCGCAGGCTACAACTGTGTAGGTCCTCGACCTTACACTCAAAAATGGTACAATATATATCAGAAGATATGTACTAAGCAGGGTCTGTGCCCCCAATCTGTGAGTCACCCCCGTCATACCTGTGGCTCCTACGAGAGCTGGCTCCATGTGTGCTAGAGGACCAATGAGTCCTCTCGGTCCTATGAGTCCGATGGCTAGAGCTCACTGAGGACTACCTTGTAGTCCTGGTCCTAGTCCTCTGAGACCCTGTAGTATGTGGATCCTCTGGAACCTGCAAGCCCCTCAATATGATGAATCCCTCTAGCTGGGAGATGCAAGCTACTCTCGCATCACATCGGTCATTTCCCTCCTCTATGAGGGAAGTGAGATGCCTAATATCTGCCATGAGGTCACCACCTCTTGGTAGTGTAGCTGATGATGCAGTTGGAGATCCCATAATAGCGTGGGAGGATGAAGGATCCCCCCTCTGTGCCCTGAGTAGCTCTCTCTCTACAATGGCCTCACCCTATTGCACCAATGCCACATCTCGTGCACTAGTAAGCTCACTAACCTGTGACTCTACTACTATAGCCCGAGATGTGAGGGTTGTAATCTGCTCCTGAGCCTCTACCAGTTGTCTATCCCTATAAGCTACCTTCACCTCTAGAAGGGCGATAGTCATATCCCATTGTAGCTATTGGGTCTGAAACCTGCCAACTTGACTCTGTAAGTCGACAACCTGAGTGAGGAGCTCCCCTACATCATTTTCAGGAGGCACCTCGCCCTCCTATGATGCCTCCTCCTCCTTCGCCTCTACCTGTGGAGCCTCCTCTATGGTGGCCTCTATGCCCCATCCACCCTCGGTCCGTTGGTGCACCCTATGCCCATTAGGATCGGTCCCTACCTCTGCCTGGTCGTCTACTCTACCTAGAGGCCCTAAACCCTACCACTATAGGAGGGACCACCATGTGTCATATGTTGGGGTGGTCCTAGGTGTGTCATCCCCAGACTCCTGGAAATCATCAACCTCATCTCCTAGAGTTACAGGTTGAATCCACGATAGATGTATCTCTAGCACGAGATGCCTGTACACAAAAGGAATCTCTAGGATGTCCTACACCAAGCCAAACTGTCGTAGGACATGAGAGAAGAACTAATACTCTCTAATCTCGACCTTACGGCCGAGTAGCCACCTATCTCGATGAGCCTATCATAGCCACTCGCCTACCTCGGTCCAATCCGGGCACTCCCTATAGGGATACCACTCAATGTCATCCGGCCCAAGAGCTGCAAGTTGTCTAATATAATAATCGGTGTCTCCAGCATGGGTCCTGCTCTAGAACCCCTCCTCCTCTCATGGCCAACATGGTGTAGAACTGATGCACATCATCAATGGTCATGATGTGGAGAGGTAGGTCCATGGGATGCTCAATCTGGATATGCTACCAACCCTATATCTATAACAGCAGGCTATAGCTAATCCCTCGATGGCTCTAGCTGGTAATCTGGTACAACTCCTTGATAGAGCTGACATAGTAGCATGCTCCCCCAAGCTAGGCGCAGTGGCTAAGCAGTGGAGCTCTAAATAACTCTCTAGACATTGGCCAGGAGGTTCTAGGGAATCCTCACACCCGAGGAGTCTGGAAGCACTATCTGCACCACAAGGATCATGAAGATCATCATACATACTGAGAAAACATGCTCACCCTCCAGTATCCAATGTGGACACCTCCATGATCGATCTTCTCCTGAGCCTCCTTGCTCTGGTCATCGAAGATAGCATCAAAGATAGGCCCCTTTATCTGAGAAGAGGAAGAGGTGATGGCCTCGCCATCGATAGGGATCCTAAAGATCCGATAAACGTCCTCTAAGGTCATAGTCATTTCACCTGTAGGCAGGTGAAAGGTGTTGGTCCACGCATTCCAGCGTCGGGCCAACATAGTCAAGTAGGCCTGATCTACCCTAATAGTGGGTAGATCTAGTACATAGCCGAATCCGATGGCTCTAAACCATGCACGCTCGCCATCAGTGAGCTGTCTATGGAGAATATTAAGCAGATCGGGCTCGCGAGCCCTAGAGGTCAACCTTTGAAATAAAAGCAGTATATAAGCTAAAATTTTAAAGAAAAACATCAAAAACATCTAAAAATTGATAAAAAGACAAAAACATGTTGCAAGGCATTCATAAAAATCAAAAATATCAATTAGGCAAGTCAGAATTGCATTAAATGACATCAAATGCCTTTTAAACTTTAGAAAATGCAAAAAATTGACAAAATTTTTCTAAGGTTAGTGAACCGCGGGTCAACCTTGCGGTCCGCATGTGGTCAAAATATGACCGTTGTAGTTTGAATGTGAACCACAGCTGATAGCTGTGGTCCCCAATCTGACAATTGGGAACCGCAGCTGCCAGCTGTGGTCTAGGAAGAATACCCATTTTGGGTACCTTCCTAGCCTTTCTCACTAAAAAAAATTAAACCTAACTAAATCTAATCTAGTGAGGTTCATTACCAACTGTTTAGTGAGGTTAATTTTCCACATTTCTTAATGTGGTTCATTTTATTGGTATTGAATGCGAGGACTCGGTTTCGAATTACCTTGCCCGCTCCGTGGCCTCTGCTAGTCGATGGTTGATCAAAATCCACCATCAGGGTATCAAGTGCGGTATACGGATAAGTTTTGGGCAACATTCTGGATCAGTGAACGTCTCCTATCTCTCAGAGCTCTCTCAATGCAGCTACTTTCAAGAAAAATAATAAAAAATTCAAATGGGAACGACTATTTAAAGGTCCTCCTAATTTTTATGGACCGTAGCTAACACCTACGGTCCCGAAATTAGGGTTTTTTGATCGTAGGCCCTAACTGCGATTCCCAAAAGTTGAAAAATACAACCATAGACCATACTCACGGTTCGTAGCTAGCATTAAATGCACTAAAAACCCACCATGGGAAGGTCTAAAATGGTAAATTAATGACTCCCATTGGATCAAATTTTCAAAAAAGCAATCAATATTGCAAATTTGGTGATGTTCAAAGCACCAGGATTGATCAATAAATCAAAATTAACAAAAAAAAAATCAAATAATTAAAAAACCAAATGCACCTCGTATTCAGTAATTTACCCTATACACTTGGTGGTTGCAGCGACTTGTGATCCATGCAATTCGACAAGATGAGTAAATTACCATAAGGACATTTGGGGCAAAATTATCATCGTTGACTTGACATGCTTCTTTTCAATCCCTAAGAAGGCCTTCAAGGCTGGACTGCTCCACAGGAACGAGGCATTTCATGTCATGTCTCCTATGACATATTTTTAGCAAATCATCGATAACTTGATTCAACACAAATCTAATTGGATTTGCCTCATTTCAATTCTCTAAAATGGCTATTATCAGCCTGACTGCTCCATGGGATAGGAATGTGCAATTACTATTAATAGTTGGAATCAGAAGCTGAACTAGGCCTAGCCAAGGCATTAATATGCTCAAATCTAAATTTGTTTAGATCATCCATGGTGGTCAAGCGACATCGTTGCTTTAATCATTGTCATTACCCTCATCGACTCGTCGCTTGAGGGGGTAGTCATAATATCAAATCATAATCAAAATCAGTAGAAGATCCTTGAGATCGTAGATCCCTCGATCTTGTCAAAATTATGTTCATCTTATGAATCATTGTCAACAACTATCATAAGCTTACCCCTTTGCTTGGGGTAAATAGCAAATATGATAATTTATTTGTATCTCTTCTCCTTTCGGTTATATAGGCCTAACTCCTATTGTAGCATCAAATGCTACCCGAATGCCTGATGGTGAGTGCAAGCTTTTCAAAATGTAAGCCTTTCAATGAGATGGAAGCAATGATTCTAGGATGCGCATCCTTTTGCTGGACCTAGGGCATCTAATGTTGATCCGACTAATGATCATCATAGAACCTTTGACATCATTTTAGGAGGTCTATTTTTGCTCAGCGTTGTTCGATCTCACAATGCATCTCAAAAGGGGCATCTGTAGACACCTAAAACACGTCATGTCAAAGGTGACTACTCATATGGACATGCTATAAGGCCATATGGAGGATCTTGGATAGACTCCAAGATAGAGCAGTGGTTCTAACCACTCAATTTGGGCTTCTTAGCCTAATCAGGTTGAACCACAACTGAGACCTATGGTCTATAGTCTGAACCATGAATGACACCCATGGTCTTCAGTCTGAACCGCAGCTATAACCTGTGGTCTTAACTAAAGTTCAGTTGGCCTTCATCCGAGCCAAATTGGTTTGAATGACCATTTATTCTAGAAGAAGGCGGTTAATGGATGGAAGATTCCAGAGGCTTCCATTCCAACTGTCCTAACCACCTCTTCTTGATATTGGCTTCTCCATGAAGCCACCCCTAGCCCTAGGGCATCCTATAAATACCCCCTCCAAATGGGGAGAGAATAGAGAGAGTTGATTGATCAAGCGAGTAGCGAAGCCTTGTTGAATTGCATATTGAATTCATGCATTGGAGAAGGCCACTTTGCTATTCACCTAAAGATCAATTTGCCATGGAGGTCCTAGGAGCCTAGAAGAGCCAAGAAAATGAAATTCGGGCAAACGAAGGCCCCTCATAGTGAATCAACCACCAAACTTGTCAGAAGGACACCAAAGGTGACCCTTGAACATCAATTGGACAAGGAGGTCAAGCCCATTGCCCTTGATTTTGAGGGTAAACTTACTTGAGTGCTCACCATGGCTTTTAGCCATGGTTTATAATGCAGACCACACACCAGTGCTGCGATTTGCAATAGAGGTATCGCCACCTTACTATTTTCATTTCTTGCCCATCTAATTAGATTAGATTAGTCATTTGCATGATTTAATTGTAGTTGTAGAGATTTCTGACCGATAGATTTAGGGTTAGAATGATTTTAGTATAGTAGCATAAAATAGACATCAATGGGTTCTTTATGACTTTTAAAGCTTCATTTCCTTTAATTGAACCATGCAAATCTTAACTGCTATACTCTTTTATGTATTTCCATGAATATTTGTTAGTTTAGCATAGTTTAAACGTCTTTTACATGCTTTCTTGATTTCATGTTTTCAATGGCATCTTTATGCATCTTTCCTTTTAAGGGCCTCATCGTGAGAGGATGCCTATGTTTTTTATCATTCTCTATTGTTTCTTGACAACAGGGATCTACATTCAAAGGAGCTTAACATTCGAATCCTTCCTCAACATGAAGAAGAGGGTCAACTCCACCCTAAGGCAGTTCGTGTCACCCTACGAAGGCATTTGAAATATCACACCTACCCTTGAGAGGGAAACAATTGCATGAATCTTATTGTAATATCGTATCAACATGATTATCCCTAAGAGGGATGTACTTGTAACTCGAAATGACTTCATAATGGAATAAAGTGTCTTTTATTGTTTATCTTGTTGTCAATTTCTTGCATTTCATACATGTTATTATTTTCACTATTACACTAGGATTCCAATCGGGTGTGAGCCTTTATGGTGGTTATAGGTTGACTATGGTCGTAATTTTAACATTAATAGTTTTTATAGTTCAACCATTTGTCAACTTTATAAAGCTCTAGTCTGAATACTTATGGGAAAAGTTTCTCATAAAGTTCAATGAGTTAAAATCTGCAATATGTGAGGAAGAGATCAAAGTTTGAGTCTTGTTGAACCATTTTAATGAGAAATTTGATCCATGCCTTAAAATATTTTGAATTGCAAACCCAAATTTCCTTGATTATCCACATATTCCCACTATTAAAAAAAAAAGTAAAATAATAAAAATTAAAATAAAATAAAGTAATAAAGTTTTTTTCGTTGAAAATACTCATTATGCTTATACTATTTCATATTATTATCTAATTAGATGCATATTATTTATGTAAAGGATATGATTAAAGCTTCTAATTTTTAAGATTTAATGCTTTACTTTTAATATTTAAGCTTTAATGCTTTTAGTATTTAAGCTTTATTTATTTGAAATATAATTAATGTTAAAATAATATGTATTGTGTAGGTATCCAGGTTACTAAAAAATGGTGATGTAGTTTCTGAGATGCAGACGCACGATTTTTTATATAAGCTTTGACCCGACTGGACTAGTGGATACAATGCGTGAGTGTGGTCAACATGGTCAATAGACCCAGACTCCAAGGCATTAACAAGTGGTAATTTAAGTGGCATAGGGAACCTTTGGGAGAACAACTCATCATGTAGGATAGTGCACACTCATGTTGATAAATCCCTCACAAATCTATCCCTAGATATGTGTGGGATAAAGATACTAGCAAGTCATGGATTGTTGCCTCAAACTACCGACATCAAGTACAACAGAGATGGGTCCTAGTTAGCATGAATTAGAAAGCATGATTTAATTCAGAGACTAGAGGGCTTGATCTAGAGCCATATTATATTCAAGATAATTTTATGAGAAAGGAGGCTATAGTGGGAGTCACATCCATAGCTGGCACTTGGTACTATTTGTATTTCTTTGTTGGGTTGTTTTCTCAATAATGGGGGTGTCCTTTCAAGTCATGACTAAAGAATCCCTAAAAAAATCATGATATGGTATTTGTCAATAAATTAACAATGCAACTAGTGATGCATCACTTGAACAAAGATACGTCTGTATACATATCAGTATGGAGGTAAGAATAGTAGATAATGAGTAGTCAATCATCGATCAAGGAAGCATCTATAGTTCTAATATCATGTGCAAATCATGGCTTATGGAAATAGGGCTTTGTTGTTGAAAGGCAAAGAGTAATAATTTGGCTATAAACCATTGGATTCGGTGTCGTAATTGGGTAAAATTTATTAAGAGCAGTTGATAAAATTATTTATCATATTCTATTGTAAGGAGAGAGATATGCTTGCATCACCCAGGGTTGTAGAGAGTTATCAATAGTTAGCCTTTCTTGGGAATCACCGACGTCAATCTTGTTTAAGGTTGAAAGATAGAATGAAGGTGATGAAATTCCAAAGATGTGTGCTATTCAACCTACATGATATGCACGATGGAAAATTCTTGTCAGCACGATAGTAGTAGGGTTCAAAATACTTTGTTTACTCGTGCTTCAGTAGAGGAAATAGTCTTATAACATCATTGTAATCATCCAACCAACAAATGTAGAAATGTTGGTCATAATTATGCATGCCACCATGGATGATATAAATATTTCACAATGATCATCGTTGTTTTGACCCCGGATTCCACTTGAAAATGGATGTCATCCATAGCCGAGGGAGGATTTTAATTTTAATCTCAACACAATGGATGATGCAACCATGTCATTGGGTATCATGATGTCCATTTTGTATGAGTGTCTATTAGCATATAAATGATGTGGTGTTAGTGGGTATAAAAACAATTGATGGATCATTTCATCATGTGTCTAAGGTTTTCTTTTTTTAATGCCTGAGAAGAGATAGATATACATGCATCCATTACAAAGAAGAAGGAGAACAAGTGCATGTTGAATAAGGTGTTAGGAAACCAAACAAGAGGAGAAAATGAAGAGTTTCATTGGAAAATTTTAAAGCCATGAAAACTGACAAAAATGGGGTCAAAGATTTTTTTGCAGAATTGCAGGTTGGAAACCAATTTTGTGGAAGAAACATCTCCTACCAAGTTGTTGTACTGCACCAAGTTTCAACATTGGAAGATATTGGTGCATGGTATTCTGCAATGTATTTCATTTAAAGTCTTTCTTTTGGCAATATATTGGAAATTTTAGTGATTTTTATGCATGCGGATGGTAAAATTACCCTTTTTTAATATATTGCACCCCTTTTCCCTTAGAATTTTGTACCACATTAATGTTGGACTATATGAAGATGATCACACTAATTTTGGTTTAATGTAGGATATTAATGTTTGTAGGGTCGATGTGAAATTTTAGAGTTACAACGACTTGTTTTATTTTATGTTGATTTCTCTAACCCTAGCCCTTTTATATATTTTTTAATCTCATCAATTATAATATATATATATATATATATATATATATATATATATATATATATATATATATATATATAAATTAATATCCAAAAAGGAAAGGAAGCATGACAATTACAAAGTTACATTTTGCTTTGCTGAGGCTAGAGCAACCTATTATGGCATCCAACATCTAAAATATGATCATTGAAGGTGATTCATTAAACACAATAAATTACATCAAAGGCTGCTCGAATACACCTTGGAATATCAGGCCTCTTGTCCATGAAACCATATTCCACCTCAGGGTGTTCAACAATATTTCTATCCAACATGTGTACAGGGAAGGCAATAAAGTTGCTAACACCATGGCCAATTTTGGGTTAACAGTGTAGTCCTTGTTGACATGGTGGCATGGATTTCTTCAATGCGTGATGAAATTCTATCATGGGACTGAATTTGACACCTATGATTAGCACCAATAAGTCTAGGACCAATATGCACCACCCTGTAGGGAGTGATGGTGGATCCTACTACACCACATTGATGACTTGGCATTCAGATATGCACCATGTAGGGTGTGATAGTAGAACCTATTACACCATGATGATGATTTGACATCCAGTCGCTATCCGATGCTAGGTAGTTGATAGTTTCTAGGTTTATACCCCTGGGAACCTTCATATTGTTCCTTGGGACTGCACTTCGGTGTGAAGGTTATTGTTTTAAAGCAATAATCCACCAACTCATCATTAAAGGTGGCACTATTCTCAATAGGAATGCCCACTTTGCCTCCATTATTTAGAATGGAATTAATAGACAAAGGGCTAAATATAATCTACATAAGAAAATAAACCAAAGAGAATATGATCTTCTTTACGTGATTGGAAATATTGATCTTGGGACTAATAATACTGCTATCACCACCTCGTGCCAAGATACTAATTTCATAGGGCACGATGATAGATTCATCCACCTTGTGTCCACTTAGGATACCAACATGGCATCAGTTGTCCTGAAGACACACCTATGGAATATAGTTGTGAATGTGGTAGGTTTCCAGTGGTACACTCTGTCCACTATTAACATTTCCAATTACTATTGGTAGTTATACTCCCTGCTTCAACCACCTACGCTTTCAATGTGTATTTTCTATATGAACCAAATCATTTTTCAAAGTGGAACGAACCATGCATCAAGATATCTCACCCCCAAACAACCCAATCAATGACCTACGACAAGTCCCAAGGCTGAGGATGTCGGCTTGACTCCTCTCTGGTTGTTGGAGGAAAGTCTTTTTATTCTTCCAGAGTTTAGTGAGAACTAGAGTGATCATAAATAAAAAAGGAAGGTGGAGGCTGTTGGTATGAAGTGCTATTTTGTGTGGTGGAAGATGGTGCTACTTGAGCCTGAACAATTGCAGTTGGACTCGATGGTCAAAGATATTTTAGCTTCTCACGGGCTGCTAAATGTTTTGAAGAAATTCAATGGACATGACCCTAAAATCTCACTGAGTTTTTCTAGAGTTGGGATAATAAAATAGTGTCCCTGAAGGGACTTATGTTTATTGTAACCATTGACATGCTAGCAAAAATCGCTAAGCTTCCAAATGATAGAGATATTATCCGTAGGGACAAACACTCATTGGCAAGCAAACTGGCACTTTTTTGAGACAATATGAAGTCTTTAACAAATAAGGATAACAGTTATGTTAGGTAAGTCCTCCCTCCACCATAAAATTTGGTCATGGTGATGGTCATGTAGTATCTAACGGTGGATGAGCTGTCGTCGCCCCTTCAAAACTTTCACTTGGTGTTCCTAAACTTTCTCAAGGACATCAAGCAAATCAACATCCCAGAGTACCTTTTTCAATCGATGGAGATTTCAATTGATAGTGTAATATGGAGGAAATACACTTACCCCAAGCACCAGGGCCTCCTCTTTATTATCTATAATTTTGTAATCTAGAACACTGACCAGCATGTCATGGAACCTGATTGACCTGCCAAAGACCCTGATATTGCTTCAGAATCCTTGGTGATATTGGATGTCACTCAAGAGGCCTAGGTGATCGAAGGGGACATTGAAACTCCCAGTAGATAAGGTAGACCAAGAGGGTTACCTCCTGTAGATCCATCCGTAACCCCCATAAGGTGTTCGATCCATTTCAAAAGCACAAGCTACAAATCGAAGAGTCCATCCCCTACTCATAAGAGTTAGAGGACTACGTCAAGACCTTCTCTGGGATCTCATTTTATCCAATAGATGGGTGACATGGACCAGATTACCGACCTAGAGGACATCATCACCCTGGCCACTTCAATGCTTCTCAAAGCCAACAAGATCATAACCCTGATGCATGCACAAAAAAATAACATCCTTGTGGAGGACGATCCCAAGGAGGATGAAGACTATGTTTTAAAATGATAATATGATCCCAGGGTCTTCCCTTTTCTTCCATATTGTCCCATTTTGTTACCATTATTATCCCTATGCCTCTACTGCATTTTATTTTTTGTTCTTCTTAAGCCTACAAGCGGTTATCTTCATGTCTTTCCTTGCATCTGTTTATGTTGTGTAGATTCAACGTTTGGTCCATTTTTGGCTTGTTCCATAGAGAGTTGAACCTTCACAAGATCCTCTCTATGACATGTATAGAAGGTTTTGGGTTCCTTTCAAAACCCGTTACCAATAAAAAAATAAAAAAACAAAGTCACATTTTGAATTCTCATTTTACACATTTTAAAGGAAATTTTGAATTCTAAATTTCACACAAGTTCATATTTTTAAAAGAAATTTTGCAATTTTAAGTTTCACACAAGTTCACATTAAAAAGGAAATTTGTAATTTCAAGTTCTACAAAAATTCACTTTTTTAAAGGAAATCCTAAATTTCAAGCTTTGCACATTTGTCAAAAAATCAAATCAATTTCATTTTATGTAAAAATGGAAGTTTTAATAAATTCCAAATTTGCATTAAATTGAATAATTAAGGTGATATTCCAAAGCTTCTATATTGCAAAGTTATATTTTAGTCATTTTATTTTATGCTCAAAAAAAGCTTAACAAAGGAAGATAAAATTTGTTAACAAAAGAAGATAAAATCTGCTTAACAAAATAATATAAAATAGATTAAATCACCATTAAAGGATTGTCATTTCAAAATAGATAGTTGATCAATAAAGTCACATTTCACAAATTTCATGAATAACAAAGAACATTGTAAATCAAATAAATACCAAACCATAGGCCCCTTGTTAACAATTACTTGCACCTCTAAGGTATTCAACACATTTTCATATTTTCACAAGCATTCAAACACATTTTAAGCAATTAAGCAAACAAGAACCTTGGAGAAGTTTTAAATTTCTTTACAAGAGAGGTTTTTTGATAATATCCTGACTATGAGTATAGTTTGGCAATTGGGAAAAATTATCACTCAACACCTTGCTTTATTGGTTAGACCCTAATTTTAATGGAAAAGTGTAAAATGCATGCAAAATTAACAATAAAATATATATGGCAAAAATGTTATCGATAAGTAGACTGACAACATTTTCACTTTCTACATATGAAACAAAAATTTGTTAAATATGGATACTTAAAAAGTTATGCAATCTGAAACAAAAATATAAATATAATGAAAGAATTACCTGGAAATAGGCTAGCAATATTTTTACTTTCATAGGTGAAATAGTTAAACTAGATTCAATACATTTGAGTGTGTAGAAAGATATGAATGCAATGAGTCCTGAGGAAGTAGGGAAATCAAATAATTGATGAAAGGGCTATGGAAAATTGTCAAGATTGAAATCATAACCTATAAGCAAGTAGGTAGTGAATTTACCTCTAAGAGTTGAATATGTGAAAAAGAGAATATTTTTATAGGGGTTGAATGGAGCTAATTGGAAGACATCTCCAAAAATATAGACATAATAAATAACCAAAAATATTGCATGATGAAATCAATTGAAAATAGATATGAGTTAGCTAAAATTCAAATAATGTTTTGCAAATAACAAAAGAAATGTTAGCAATATAAGATGATTTGTGATCAAATAACAACATAATAAGGTGTTAGTAAGTTCAAAGGTAGAAAATGATATGAAGTGCTAAAGTAAAAAAGAGAGGAAAAGTGGGAAATACAACTAAGTAAGACCAAGTTGTATCTTCATTCCATGACCTATTTAGAAGTAGGAAGACCTCTAAGTGCTTTAATGTGTACTATGTAAGCAAAAGAGTGATATATAAAGAAATCATGACAAAGTTTTGATGCGTGTTTTTTTTAATGTTTAAGACATCCAAAGTGGTGGATTTATAGACAATCATGGCTCCTTGGGAGGAGAAGAGCATTCATGATGAAATGAAAGAGGAAGGTAATATTTTGAAATTCAAATTAGGAGGAAAAATATGGAAGATCACCAAAGAGATTTTTTTTGAATTCTTGGATTTTGTTGTATGGAACTATGGATCAATGAAAATATTGGGCTCACTAAAGGCACATGGTTCAAGAGAAGCATGTATGCAAGGTTCTATACTTTTTGAGGAAAAACAATAATAGTAAAAAATACTACTAATATTTTCATTGGTAGTGTATTCGCCATTTGACTTTAAATACCAAACTTGTTGGGAAATTAAAATTTGGGTGTGAAAATAAAAATTCACAAAATTGTTGCCAATGGTGGTAAATTTATTGATAGTATTTTTTGCATTTTTGCCAATGATTTTTCTCTAAGATAATAAATACTCAAAATTTGGGTTGGAATAGATAATTGGGTTGGTTTAGTTGTTTGGTGGATTAATAATTTTGGTGTGCCAAAATTGGGTGTTTACATTAACCCATTTTTTGATGTATTTGTTGTGTAATAAATGCATAAAAAATAGTCATCAATACCCAAATTTTGTAAGGATGCTCTTTGATGCTCAAAATGCTAATGCAAAGTGGATGGTGCAAAAATTGATTGCTTACAAGTAATTAATTACACTCATGCCCCCATCCTAGGATGCCTTATTGAGTTTTAGAGGAAAAATAAATATTTTTGAGGAAACTTGACTAGGCTATGGTGACTAATAGGAAGAAAAGACAAAAAATAATCTAAGCATGTGGGAGGGGGGTAAAAGGGAAGAGGGTGTAAAAACAAATTATTTTTACTATAGGTGATTTGAGTTTTAAATATTTGGAAAGAAAAGTGAGGTGTGATCTTTGATAGCTTATTATGGAAAATTAGTTGATCACACAAATGTGGTTTGAGCACCTATGAACCAACAAATGCGTGAGTTTAAGTATGAAATAAGAAATTTGATTTTTAATATAATTTTTTTTTTATTTGAATTTTTTAATTTTAGTAGCATTTTTATGCTTTATCAGCAAATTTGATAGTCTTTTTATTGGAAAAAAACCATTTCATGGTAGAGAATTTAGCTATTGATGGTGTTTTTACCAGGCAGTGTTTTTATGCATTGACAACATTTTTGTTAGGCAACATTTATATATGCTAGTGGTAATTTTGATCAATGTTGTTTTTGCACATTGATGAAAACTTTGTAGGAGAAAATAGGTTTAGTAGATTGAGTAGGCTAGTTAAGAAAATAGGATTGTTTTGTAAACATGGTATGAAGTATTAGAAAACCATGAGAGGAGACCACATATATTAAAGATTGTAATTGGCCTCTTGATGGCCATGGACTAAGACATGCTAGAAGCAGTAGGGCTAGCCCATATAACCCTAATACCCAAAGTAGAGTTTGATAGAGCTCTACTTATCACATTAGATGAGAGGTTATACATAGAGATGAGTACCTTCATATTGCCTACAAGAGAGATTTCTATCAACCTTGAGAATATCTAGAATATTTTAAGGGTGTCCACTCACGGTTCCCATGTTTAGATGAGCTAGGATCAGGCTTGGACATTATAGAGGCTAACAAGAGATGCCACTTTTTTCCTTATTATATATAGCATTGATATCAATTCCATATTTATATACAAGATGGTGGATAGGGTGATGACCTTACTATGCACTATTACATTAGGGTTGTTAGTAGGAGACCATAGCCATAGACTAGTGCACTAGGGTTGGGATGAGGTTATCACCTGAATGAGGCATATGAGAATGTTTTTTATGTGGGGTTAGTGATATTAGACCAAATATATCTAATGCTCCATCAAGACATCTATAGGGATGAATGTATCCTCATGTGTTGCACATTATTATAGGTCTAGTGTTGGGAACACCTAGCTATACAATGACTAGATGGGCTTCTTGGTAGAGTAGATGATGCATGCATCTACAACATATAGATAGACACATAATTTTGAGGTTAGACACCAATGATCCTTTAGAGGTACTTTGGGGCTATTTTAGAGGGTGATAAATGATATGAGGCCAATATAGGTGGTATAAAGACTATAAAGGACACATCCAAGTTGGCCAAATGATAGATTCTAGCGGGTGAGAGTGAGGCAGTTCTGTTGGTTGATGGGGCTATAAGGAGAGCATGAGCTCCATTATTTTGGTCAAATTATATTATAGTTTGGTTTCTAGTATGTGTTTATAACACTAGGTCCTTTATGGTTTTAAAGCTTCACCAGAGAGAGGAGAGTTAAGGGTCCACTAGACCTAGATATATTTGTAGAGGATGTGGATAATGCTCCTGTATCCAACCTAGGATGTAATGATACAAGAGTTATGATGGGATACTAGTAGTGCTACCATCTGAGTCACCCATAGTGGATTATAGTCATATAGGTATAGAGGTTAGATGCACAATGACAAGTGATACCTATTTTGATTAGTATATGATGGAATCCTAGAGGTATCAACAAGTGATGTAGGCAACTGAGGTACTAGGTGCATCAACAAGAGTACCATTAGCAATGGTTATGATTTTAGTGGTGCACCCAAAATAGGGGAAACCTCATAGGTAGGGACTAATAGGACACTAGATGAGGAAACAATGGTTGAAATAGTAGTATTTTTCCAAAGGATTAGCAGCTAGAGGATTAGGTTACAGGCCTCAAGACTATTTTATAAGTAGATAAATAGGTGCATTACATTAATATTATTGAGCTATAGAGTCATTGTGACCATAAGGTAGCTCTACTGTGAAAAAAAGAGTGATTAAGCTATATCTAAGTACACTATTGTGAGGGCATAAGTGATAGCGGTAGAGTCTAGGGGTGGTAATGTGTTAGTGCAATCCATGCAAATGGAGCTAGCCCCAATGTAGTGGCAATTGGCATAAACATAGGAATAACTTGTATAAAGTTAGGCTAATTGGTAGATTGAGATGCAAAGAGTATCCTTCTACTATGGTTTGTATTGTGGATCAATTCTTGAGGGTCAACAAATTAGGTCATCAATGAAATCAAGGTCTAGGACTCAATTGAGGATTGTGACACATTCATCATAGAGTCCAATTCATATTCCATCACCATCACCACTAGCCAAAGGAGGGACCAAAAATATAAGTTCTCAAAGATTATGCTAGTTCTGATGATGTTAATAATCATTTTTGTAGAGATTTTAGGAGGCAATCAAGTCCATTATATAATGTATTATTTTGTATTCTTGGTACACCAACTTGTGTTATGCTTTCTAAATTGATGTATCGAGACATTTATGTTATTTTTATATGTATATATAGATGAATTTATTGAATATATATGTTGATTTTTGTATGATAAGTTTTATGATGATCAGGTGATTTATTAAACTTGGTTAATCAATTGTAGTTTTACAAAAGTGATTAGATTGTAAGCATTTAAATTAAATTTGGTAAACTAGTTTAATGTTGTTGCATTTGCCAAATTTTGATACTTTTAGATAAATTTTATAATTTTATTTCATTTGGAAGGCCATCAAGCCCATTATATATTGTATCTTTTTGTATGCGTGGTACATCAACTTGTATTATTCTTTGTTTATTGATTTTGATATGTATATAGAGACATTTATTGAATATATGTGTTGATGTTTGTATGATGAGTTTTATGATGATTAGGTGACTGATAAAACTTGGTCAATCATTTGTATTTTTACAAAGTGGTTAGATTATAAGCAGTGAAATTAAATTTGGTAAATTAGTTTGATGTTATTGCATTTTCCAAATTTTGATATCGTTACAGGAAAATTTTATTGGTTTTGAGGACCTATGGGTAATTTTTGTAAATTAATTTCATTTAAAAATTTTAGTGGACTTTTGTGGATTTTGATTATTGCTAAAATATTTTGATCTTGAAAAGTTAGTAAAATTTTTAGACATCTGAATATTTTTAGTAATTTATTTTGATCTTGAAAAGTTTATGGAATTTTGGGACATTTGGATATTTTCAATAAATTATTTGGGAAAAAAATAAGTTGTTTTTATGATTGTCAAATAGATGAATATGATTTCAAATTATTTACTCCCAAAAAGTAGTTGATTGAGTGACTTCAATTTAAGGTAATGAATAGTTTCCAAATTTAATTTGTCTAAATTTTAACATACTAATTAATTAATGAATTAATGGAGCAATTGAGGTGATTTGATACTTAGTGGCCAAGGTTGATGAAATCATAATATTAAGGCAATTAAAAGGATATAATTAGTGGCTTAAGAGTAATTAATTAATTAATTATGGGATGGTTTGATTTGAAGGGAAAGTAGTGATTTAGTAATAACTTAAATGGAGTTACATGTTTAATAGGGATTAATGATCTTGTAATAAGTTAATTAATAAGTTGAGGTTATGGTTTCTAACGAGCTAGTGAATTAGTAATTAATCAATTAATTAGTCAATGAATGATACTTATGGAGTGCTTGTAGGTGAGAAACTAAAAGAAATATCAAGATTTTTTCTAAGAACTACTTTGGAAAGCAACCCAAGTGATATTATTGAAATTAAAAATCTTCAATATGAGGGGTCTAAAGAATGCTTAATGGTATCTTTGAATTGTTATACTTAAAGATACATTTTATTGGCATATTTAAGTGCACACTTAGTATGATTGGCCTATTGAAAGACACCTTTTTGTGTGATATGGTTGGCATATTTAACAGACATATTTGTTATGATTGATATGGTTGGTCTATTTAAAGGCTCTTTTGATATGAAATAGTCAAATACAATAAAAGTAGTGAGGTCCATCTTAGTTGACTTACCTTCATGCAAGGACCTAAAGGACACATGAATTGCTTTTAAGTGAATGACGTAGAAATATGTTAGCTTAAGAAACCTTTAGGTGAGGGGCCTAAAGGTTGAAATTTGATTTATTTTATTGATTTTATTAGCACATGGAAGTGTTAGAAAACCAATAATTTCCTCATATGATATCATAATATATCAATTTTAAATATTCATAGAGTGACATGCATTCAATCCATGATAATAATAAATTGACTCAAAATATTATTGATAAATATATCTCCTTAAAAAATGCAAATACAATGTATTGCAGAGCTTATTCAATTACTATTATAACGATTTATATTCAATAAATACAACTTGGACATAAGACTCTTCACATTCACAAGAATCTTGAACTTTCTACTTTCACTAACTCTTCATCTCCTCAAACTCACATGAGATATGACTATTTATATTTCTCATAAGAAAAATATATTTTATTGACTCAAATATTTATAAGGTACTTGCAATATTCTTGCAAGGTACCAAATAATGTAATACTTCCAACACCCCTCATATTACGTTATTTGGTATAGGATCCAATGTATTTATTGGCTATAATTTTCTTGATCACTTCTTGATGGTGATGAACCTTGATCAATTTTTAATATCTATTTTTGTCTTTGTTCCAATACTCATAGTTTATGCAACATGTTCCTTGTATTTTGTGTCATAATATTATCATTCTTTGTTGTTATTTCTTGTCACATAATTGATATTAGTCACAATATTTATGTTCCTATCATTTTATTCAATAGATTCATTTTTATTTTCTCATAGGTAAATCATTTTTCAAACTTCCTTTACTTTTATAAAAATAACTCAACATTTATTTTATCTTATTCCATTTTGTCAAGTTTGTCCATCCACAATTCATTTTTATTTTTTATTTAACAATAATATCTTTTAGGATGATTATTTCCTCCACAAAGTTCACAATGATGAAGATCCCAACATTTATCTGATGTATGTCCATACCTGTTACAATGTCTACATTTGAATTCGTTGTTACCTATTTGTCTAAGGCTTTCATATTTTGGCCTTATTTATAGTATAACTTTTTTTAAATTGTGTCACTATATCCTATCAATAATTTTATACCAATCTCTTTAGTATACTTTTCAAATTCATTACACTGATCAACACAACTTAGAGCATTACTATCCCTATCATTGTCATTGATATCATTACATTGTCCTTTATCATATCTAAGACTATTAATGTCATTGTTACTTTCCTCTACTATATCAATTTGGCCTTTTATCATGGCCACCACATATATATTCTACACATTATTTGTCTTCATGAACAGTACTCAAGTTACTAGTGTCACATGCTATATCTAATTTCTATACAAGATCACTAGAATCACAACACACATTTGTCATCATGGGTCTTAAATCAATGGTATCACAACTTACATCTATATTTTGAAATAGGTCACTAGTATCACAACATATACTTGTTTTCATAGGCCTCAAATCATTTGTGTCACAACTTACATTCTTTTTTTGGATAAGGTCATTTGTATTACAACATGCATTCTTCATCATTGGTTTGTTCAAAAGTTTTTTGTATTTTTCTTTAAGAACATTAAGAGACTGCCTTGTATATTATTTTCCATACACAAATAGGTATTGCAATAAAATTTTCATAATAATAATTATATTCATTGAGAATACAATTTATGTAGTGTTGAAGTATTGAAAAATCTCCAATTTTGGCTTCTTTGAGAAGATATCGTAAATGCCCCACTAATTTTTTTGAAACATATTTTTCATCTTGAGTAACTTCTTGAGATATGGATTGTAAGATATCTTTAATTTTATTTTATTTAATTGCACTATCCTCTAGTGATTCATACTAAATGTTTGTTTTTATTTTTGTTTGCTTTTGTTTCTATATTGCCAAGTTGTGAGTCCTGAAATAATCTTCAATAATTTGGCCTTGTCTTTGATAATTTTTCAATGACATATCTTCTCTTAACATATAAATCAAATAGGCCCTTGAATAATTTTCTCTTCTTCAAAATGGTAGCTCGCTTTAATAATTAAAACCTTCTTCTTTTAATAATTTAGTACTTTCACGAATTCTTCAATATAATTAATTTCCTTTGTAGTAGAAATCCCTTTTTGTTTTCTTTAAAATTTCATTACAATATAGTTTATTCTTCCATTCAATAAAAAATTATTTCTTAGTTTCTTTCAAATAAAATTCCTTCAATTATTCTTCTTCTTCTCACTTTTAATAATTATGCTCAAATTAATTAATTCCCTTCATAATGATTCAAATTATTTCTTTCCTTCTTTTCTTCAATCATTATATTGTTCCTTTGTATCTTTATTTAGTATTTTTATGATACATTTATTTCATAAATTCAATAAATTCTTCGTTTTTAATATCACTTCTCACAATAATTATTTTTCTTCCAATTATAATCTCTTTCAAATAATATAAGATCCTCCAATATATTCTTTACCATTAATTCTACGTTCTTTATTTCTTTTAAATTATTTACTCAATTTTAATTTGTTGTATTTTAAATTTTTCCAAACCTTATTTAATATATTTCCTTTCTTAATATATTCTTTTATAAATAATATTGTCTTCTCCCTTAATCTTTTCTTAAACCAAATATTTCAACTGTTAATGTAAATACCTTTACACAATTTATATTTGACATGCATAAATTTTATTTTGTAATTTTTCCATGCTTTAAAAAACTTCTAACTCCTTTCTTGAATGTTATAACACCTTATTTACAATTTTACTCCAACAATTTCTTTAGTATCATTTATTTTTCCAATTCATACATTCTAATATTTTGTGGACTCCTTCCACATCACACTTCAACCATCTACTTATTTTTTTCTCCTATGCTTTTATCTACAATGCTCTTGATATCAAATTCATGTTGGTTATTTTCCCCCATAGGTCCCTTCAATTGTGGCTTCACATATTTGCTTTACTTCAATGTCTTTTGGTCTGTTTTTTTTAGCTTCAATACTTCACTTGTTTTTTGTCTAAAAAAAATTGATATTTCTAGCTTGGACTTCAAAAATGGGTGAAGTATTCAACCCAATTTTTTTTAAACATGGGTGCTCGTTTTAACTCAATTTCCATCAATGGTTGACATGATACCACTATTATCAAATAAAAAATTTCCTCACAGGACGTCATAATATATCAAGTTTAAATCTTCACACAATGAAATGCAATCAATCCATGATAATAACAAACTCACTTAAAAATATTATTGATAAATATATCTACTTAAGAAATGCAAATAAAATGTATTATAGAGCTTGTCCCATCACAATTACTATGCTTCATCTTCAATATATACAACTTGGACATAAGACTCTTGATATTTCTACTATCACTAACTCTTGATCTCCTCAAACTCACAGGAGATATGACTCTTCATATTTCTCATAAAAGAAATATATTTTATTGAATCTCAATATTAAAAAACCTCTAATAATTACTCAACGACACATATTTATAAGAATATTTTCACACCACAAACTATTTACAAACTAGACTCAAATATTTACAAGCTACTTCCAATATTATTACAAGGTACCAAATAATGTAATACTTCTAATAGGAAGGAGATGCATTGATTTATTGATTTAATTTAATGATTGTTGATTGATTAAACATATAAAGGGTTTTAATGAGGAGTTAAATTCCCTATAAGGACTATTGATGAATTATAACTTATTGTTAATTGCTTTTCTTGACTCATTATGTAGGAAATTTTGGTGTCCCCACTTAAGGGGTCATACCATAGTTTAGCAAGTTACCCCCAATCATGAAAGTATTGAGTGGAGTAGATGATGGGAGTTTGAGTGGGCTATTAAATACCATGGATTATCATGTTATTCATAACATAGCCCATGATGAGATAGAAGAGGTTGATGGGTTCATCAATACTATATATAATCACAATATTTATCATGTAGCCTGATGATGAAAGAGAGGAAGATTAGTTAATTGTTCTTGAAAATTGATGGAGAAGAAGAGATTATGTGAATAAAGATTTTTATTGTAAGGGAGAACTAGGTAAATCTACTAGAATCAATTACCTAGTGTAATTGTCTTGTAAAATTATCTATTCTTGAATAGGATCATCATTGCATAATTGTAAATTTCTTGGATTAATATGCAACAAGTAATCTAGGCAACAACATATGTGCATACAAATAAATATGAATACAAGAAGAAATGTAAATAGATAGCATGCATATAATAATTTGAATGGACAAGCATCCAATGCATAGTCATATGTAAATTTGAATGCAATATCATTCAATAACTATTACACACTTATTAAAACATGTGAATCAAAAGAGGTCAAGACCTAGGAGGAGTGAGGGATACTTATTCATTTCATACCAGTTCAACTTATTTATAGTGTCATCATAGAACTCTAAAGGGAAATAATTGGATTTGTTGTCACTATCAGACAAAAATAAAATAGGACCATTATAACTGGGCATGCATATTATCTGATAATATTCTTTTTGGACTTCACCTTCTAAGGGTCTCTTGATGCCTATGTTTTAGAGAACCTATTTTTGGAAGGATATAAGTTCCATAAGGGCCACTACCACAAAGTGCTTTTAATAGTGCCAACACAAATAAAGGAAGAGTACATTATTTTTATCATTTCAACCTTCCTAGAAGGTGAACCTATAGTTTGGGGAGATAAAGGAAGCTTGGGTAGGTCCAAATTAGACTAATTCTAGTCTTGATTACTAGAGTTTAGATTTATTTTATTAACAATTTGATCTTTATATTGATTATTATTAAGTCAATTATATAGGGTTATGGATCTTAGTGCATCATTGATTTAAATATAAGTTGAGCAATAGAAATATTAGTTCAATATAGAATTACCACCATATTCTAAATTGGAGGAGGGTCATTCTTGTAATAAACATGATTTGTTATCTTTTGATCATAATTTAGTAGTAAATTTTAGAAAATACCAATGTCATGATTTGAGTATGGTTTGGAATTGGAGATACTAAATAGAAGTTGAAATTTATATATTAGGTCTTGAAACATATTCCTAAGACCCCTACATTAAATGGTTTCATGGTTATTGATGTGATGGAAATCTTAATGTTCATCACAGTTTAAAGAGTAAGACTTATTATTTTCAAGGCCTATAGGGTTGATAGGTGGGAGTTCCACCATTTTGGCTTCAATAAGTAATTTTAGGATGGTGGAATGAGGTTGATATAATTTGGTAAATTTTTTCTTGTGCTTTTGTTGTTTAGATAATACAAGTTTTTGAAGATCAACCAAAATATTTATATTGTTGATTTGGTGAGAATTGGTGACTTCATCACCTAGTACATGTTTGTTCTTGTATTGTACTTTATGCATGAAGGAGGAATTTTCTTCCTCTTTATTTAATATGAGATTTCCTCTCCTTATAAGGGTATTTTCTACACCATTATCCAAATCAATTGCTTCTTCAAAAGAGGATATATTGGTTGTTCCAATGGGTAGGCTAATTGATCATGTAGTTTACCTATGAAGATGCTTAAAAAACCTTTTTATAGGAGACGTCTCTCAACTAGAGATCAACATTTTGCCAAGAAGTATGAAAATATCTTGACTTTGGCTTGTTTAAGTTTGTATAAGTAATTAATGGTGACCTATCCCTCATTATAGACTAAAAATTATTGTACAAATATCTCAACAAGATCCTTAAAATTTTTAAGGTATTGGCATGGTAGTTGATAATACCACTCAAGAGTAGGGCCGCTAAGGCTTTTGGGGAAGATATTTAATCGTAACTTCTCATCATAAGAGATATCACTACAAGTGGTATAAAAAATTCAAAGGTAATTAGTCGTGTCTTCCTTCTCCTTATACATTTAAAATTTTATATGGAAATAATGACTTGCTACCATTCGATATAGGGTTTTATTACATGAATGATCATAAGAATGCTTATGACTAGACAAGGATGCTTGAAGGGAAGCCACTTTCTACATTAATTGCTCCAATCATGTTGTTAGAGTCTAAATTTTAGAATTAGATTATGCATGAGGTGTATTGTAGAATGAAAAAACCTTGATTATTGATATAAGAGTGAGGTTTAGAGGTTGGGACATAGGACAATAATGATGGTATCATATGATCCATTCAAAAAATGTTCAAGAGGAAAGGATTATTAGATCCATGATTAAGGAGTGTGGGCATATAATTTTGATTGATATTCATACTTGTATTTATGAAATTAGAAGAAGATGTGTGAACAAAAGGGTTTGTGTTTGGATGATGCAAGAGCCTATCTTCTGAAGGGCATAACTTTTGATATGATTGTTGTATTGGCTTGAAATTTTATGTGGAGCTATATAAAGAGGAGGAAAATGGTATGGCTAGGTCACATCATGGTCTAGATGATTTTTCAAGATATTATTGGCCCTAATTCCTTCATCTAGTGTCCCAAAAATGAAATTTAGTGCTTTTGTAGAAAACAAGAAGAAACGATATTTGGATTTTAATAACTTCTTAGACCTAGGTAGGTGTTGATATTTTGTAGGAGGCTTAATATATGTGATATGATATTGCGTATTAATTTAGAGGGATATTCAATATTTTTTAATATTTAGGGTTTTAATTTCTTATCTTTAAGGTTTTGAGATTTAGGGTTTCTTTCGGGATATATATTCCCTTGGTATCGCATTGTAAAGGATGGAATCTAAGAATGAGAAAATAAAGAAATTATCAATTTATTTCCATGTGTTGTAGCTTTCATGTGAATGAGTTTTTTTCTTTATTTCTATTTATCATAATTTTATGTGATTAGAGGTCTTTTTTTTGACCTCTTGCAATTGGGTTTACATAACTGGAACGCTAAAGAGAACTTCTAGTGAAGGTATATATAGAATATTTTGTCCCACCATCGATGGAAGTAGCAATGGTATTGGAGTAAATAAAATTTACATGTGATACATTAATATCTAAAGTGTGTTGACTAAATTTTGTATTCATTTTATTAACATTCATAGTTGATTGATTAATATTTGTATCTAGTTAAACATTTTGTATATTTAATTGATTGTCATTTGTAGTAGCTTGATTAAAGAACATTGGATTAGAATGATATTATTGGGAGTGATCCAAAGGTAAATTTTCCCACATAGAAGTGTTTTTATTAGGTTTAGGGTTCCTAATAACATTTTCTATAACATTCCTATGTTATTTCAATAATATCCCCATATGCTCAATGGAATAAAATGTTAGTCTTCCTAGTATGTCTTGGAAAGATTTGAAGAATTTTTTAATTTCTCTTCATCATCATTAAGGTAGGTATTCCCTAAAGAGTTTTGTTCTTCAAAATTATACTTCAAAGGGGGAACATGAGATCCACTATGAAGTTAATACATTATTTGAACCATTGGATAAAGGATTTATAAGAGATGGAATATTAATTAATTAAAGCTAAAAAATTTTGAGAGTTGATTAAGAGAAGAAGAAATTATTTTTTCTCCTTATGTCTCCTTCTCTCATTATACCTATCTAATTTATATATTTTAGGGGGCCCCCTATATACTAAACCTTTATATATACCTACCCTTCCTATATACCCATTGGTACATGGAAGAAGCTAGTCCTCTTGAAATATAAAATTGTATGTAAGAGAGACTTTAAGGCATGTGAATGATACATGGAAGTAATATTCCTACATACAATATCCAAGATGGTATGAAAGAGATAATAAATAAAAGTTGTTATTAATCCCACTAATACACCACTATATACTCCCTAGGATGCTTTAAGTATGCGTGAGATCCTATATAGGAGGTTGGCATCATCGGATCATAATATGCCTAATAGAGCCTCAAGGTTTGTACGATGGTTGTTCAAAGGGTTGTATACAACCCATAATAGGATTAGCAATTTGGTTATGTTCTTATTAATATTAATTAATATTTCCTAGCTAAACACACAAAATTAAATGGCCTTGATTAGAATTGTAGTTAATTTTATCTTTAATTAGGCTTTGGTCAAAAAGGTCAAATAATATTTAAGATACATGAGGTGTTCATGTTGAGTTCGTCTAAGACGTAAGTTGGGTATTTGAAATCCCTTCTCAAGATTTTATATTTATCCTTTCTTACTTTATATATGTTTGTGTATATATGTATATGAGGAAATTTAAACTAAGTTTTATGTGTTAATTTACAAACACCTAGGGGTTTTCCAAGGAGACCAAAAGTTCTCCTAATATGGATCCAAATTGATTGCATTTGAATTCATATTGTTTTATATATATGAATCATATGAATTTTTGCAAACCACCTTTGGGGTCAAAAACCATCATCCATTATCATGTGTGGCCAATAAACATATTTAATGACAATTCCATAAGGTGACTATATAATATGAATCATGCACATTTCATGTGATTTTGTACATATAGAAGGTTATTTTTTATATTATTAATATTTCTATGGTGTTATTCTTAATTCATACTAATAGCATAAGTATTGGACTCAAATGTGTACAAAAAGGGAAGGAAAATAGTGAAGGATGAGAGATGCAATCTAGTCGATAATAGAAGTATTGGAGAAAAAAAATGACATAGAACACACATAGGTGTGGTTCTATCATAGGATTAGGAATCATACAATGGAAAATTACATTAGATCAAAAAGGAAAATCTAGTTATACCCAAGAGTAGTCAAAGCTTCAAAAAAGGGCTTGTAGAAGAAATATCAAAATTTGGAAAATCAACTACAACTCTTGCATATAGAGTACCTAAAATAATACGTATGCCAAATTTATTGCAATGGATCGAGGATCATAGTAGTAAATTGAATTTTCTAATGAGAAGCATGCATTGTTTTTTGTAGATCAACATGTATAAAAGCAATATGGAAATTTGAAGAACTATAATGACCATGAGTAGAATCAATAAAATGTCTAGTGAGCATCATGTAGAAGCATGTGATAATGGCTTTATGAATAATGTGGTGCTGATATAGATGCATGTGGAATGAAATCCACTAAAAGAGAGATAAACCAATGACATTAGGAAAGAAGAGACAATGACAACTCCAAAAGGTGGAGTGCCTATTTTATTCCCATGATCAAAAGAAGAACCCAAATCATGATGAAGGAATCAAAGCAAGGCCATGGTCGTGAACAAAAGTTTATTTCCAAATGTTTAGCAAAAAAAAATGTCAAGTACTACCAACAATGCACTCCATATTAAAAAAACTCCACAGATTTTAAAAATACAAAACCTCCATAAATAAGTTAATTTAAAGGACTTCCAAATCCTAAATTGAAGGATTGGAAAGGGAACCCAAATCATCAATATCTAAATTAGGATAATAATAGTTGGAATTCAACAACAAGAACTTTGATTCACCACTAGCCTAATTAGAACTTTATAAATCTAAAATATTATTGTTCCACTAGATTATCCTTGGAAAAAAAATTCCAACAAGTATATATAAGCCTATATTTGTAATTGAGTGATGCCTTTATTTGTGGTAAAGACAATGTATCACTAAAAAAAAATAAAAAAGGGATAAGAGGCCTCTACCAACCAAAATTTTGAGAGGAATATCCTTTGAAATATTCCAATTCTTTAGACATATGCATCTTCTCTATTTCACGTACTTTTATGCACTTTTTTCTGTAAGTATCCTCCCTCTTTTATAATAATAAATATCCTTATTTTTTTTTAAAACTATTTCTCTCTTTTTAATATATATATATATATATATATATATATATATATATATATATATATATATATATATATATATATATATATATATATATAATGGGGGGGAGGAATGAGAACATACATAAAAAATGGGGGGAAGGATGGGGGCACATGGAATGTGCAAACAATCACACTACATCATATGTAAGAGATTGGGGAAAGAGGTATTAGGGAAACACATGTGGTATGGTGGTTATTTTTAAACATGGATGCATGCCCAAGGGGGAGTTACTTAGAATGTACATCATGTGGGAGTGCATGTAGCATGGTAGGGAAAAATGGAAGGCACGCATATTTTTAAAAAATATGAATGTATGGTTGTGGGAGGGTGGCTGATAGATGGAGCATAGGGAGGAGTGTGTTACCAAAAGAGAGGTGCTTTGGGTATATTATCTAGTTGTTTATGATAATAAAAATCTAGTATTTTATGGGAAGTGAGCACTCAAAGAGTAATAATATCTCTTGCAACATAGATAGTCTTCTTCAATGCATGTGATAGAAGCATGTTGTACACAATAGATTCCTCCACATGCCACATCTCTTACAACATGCTATCTAGTTATTGACTAGGGTATATATGCTAAGAAGGACAAAGGAACAAAGACCTAAAACCAAAAATGAAAATATTTTTATTAGCCAACGTAGGGATACCAATGCACCAATGTATTTGATAGCACTGATTTTGTCATCATCACTATTAAATTTTTTGAGAAGGAACAACATTGGTCTTTGTCATCTAGACATAAAAAAAAGAACATGCAGGTCTCAGACCCATAAAAAATATTAGGTGGGATAGCATGAATATCCATAGGGCATTCAAGTGGACACAAAGGTGACTAGGTAGGAAAACTAAAAGGAAAACATTGCCATAATTGAGCTATAGAGCCTCCATTATCTTTTTTAGTATCAAAAAATGTTTAAACCTAGAACTCTAATGACATGGACTATCATTATGAATGCAAGAAAGTGGTTGTAACTGATGGAAAACTAAAAAAATGAGGCACTAAGAAGGAAATTTTTAGAGAACACATTGGAAATATGTGTGGGTTTGACAACATATATTCATTGGTGGGTAGTATCCAAAATACATAGCATGCATTTGAAAAAGTGATCTTTTAGGGCCTTGCTACAAGAGTCTATAGGAAGGTCAACATATTGGGGAAGTCAATGTAGCAACATAGGTAGTGGTAAGTGTGGTGAATCACATCTAATATAATGTTCTAACACATCAAAGAGAACTAGAATAATTTCAAAAGAAAACAAATACATTGGTAAAATATAGTTTGATAAGGGTAGTAAGAGCTAGCATCAATCATCCATCCAGAACTAAATAGTGCATAAATTTAGAATCAGGGACAACATTGTGGAAGCTAAGCTACATCAATATTGGGAGGTGAAAATAGCCTTCCTTCACTTATGTCAAGCTAATAGTCAAATGAAAGGCTCTCAACAGTGATTCCAAGAGCATAGGAAACAAGGATATACCCAAGTGGTCTATCTACTAAAAATACCTAGCATGAATACACCCAAGCTAAGGACAAAAGTAATCAACCCAATCCTTAACTAAAACCTACTTTGATATCAATTTTATATGGATCAAAATTACTTGCATTTTCATTCATATTATTTTGTATATATAGGTATTATATGCCTTTTTATAAGCCACTTTTAGGGTCAAAAATCATCAGCCATTACCATGTGTGTCCAACAAATATATTTAATGTTAATTATAGAAGGTGGTTTTCTACTATGCATAATGTGCATTTCATATGCTTTCCTATTTCTAGAAGGTTATTATTTTATATTATTTATATTTCTATGGTGTTCCTCATAATATTCTATCCTATATGACAATTTGATTTGGATGATTACATGAAAGTAAATATTTATTTTTCTTTTAGAAACAAGGATTCAAGAGGAGAAATGCAATACAAAAGCTTGCCTACTACAAATACATGCTTTTCAATTTCAATGCCTAAGATAAAAAATTAAAATATTCTTTTAGACTACTCTAACTTCCTTGATTTTCCTTTATTTTTATAATAAAAATAGAAATAAAATTCATATACTATGACAAACAACACACATATTATGCTACATAAATATAAATTGCAAATGTATGAACATAAGCACCTAAATTTGTAGGAGAGACAAAATCATTGCATGAATGCAAAAACATTGTCAGCAAAATAATTGGGAAGAGACAAGTCCCCATGAAACCTGCAAATATAAAAACACTAAATGATAGAGGTCAATTTTTGATGGTATGCTTAGTTATGGGAATATAGAGAACTTCCATGCTTTATTGGTTAGAGCCCTAGTTATGATAGATAAATGTAAATTGCATGTAATATAAATGATAAAGTATAGATAGCAAAAACACTTCCTATAAGTTGACCAATAACATTTTTGCTTTTTGTAGATAAAATAGAAAGTTAGAATGCCAATATTTACAAAAATATTAAATATATATGCTAAGTGGACCTAAAGAGTTAGGTAATTTAATGATAGAAAAAACATACATAAAAATTGTAAAGATGACAAAAACACTAGCTAGAAATGAGCAAGTAATATTTTTACTTTTGTAGGTGAAACAAATAAAATAGATGCAATATTTTTGTGTGTGTAGTGAGATATGAATGCAATGAGTCACTAGGAAGTAGGGTAGTGACATAACTAGAGAAAGGGCTATGGAAAATTACAAAGAGTAAAATTTTTACCTATAAAAATATAGGCAATGAGTTCATCTTTGAGAGCCAAATATGTGATAGAGAGTAGATTTTTGACAAGGGTTGACTGAAGGTAATTGTGAGACACCAAAAAAGTAGACATTTTGGTAAATACTAAAATATACTATAAGATAAAATCAAAAACTTGAAAATAGATATAGGTTAGCTAAAATGAAAATAAAGTTTTGCAAGGAACAAAAGCAATTTTAGCAACATAATATGATTTGGGATCAAATAGCAACATAATAAGGTTTTAGTAAGGTCAAATATAGAAAAATATATAATGTGCTAAAGAAACAAAGAGAGGGAAAAGGGGAAATAAAACCAAGCAATAACAAGTTATCTCTTATTTTTTTTCCTACTTTAGTTGCTATAAGACCTCCTCTAAGTGCTTGAATATGGACTATATGAGTAAGATATTGATTTAAAAAGCACTAGTGAAAGTCATTGAGTGATCTTTGCTTTTACTTTTTGTAAAAAAACAAAAAGAATTCACACTCATGAGGTATTTAAACATCGGTCAGTTGGATTTCACCACCAACTACCGATAGCAATAATGAAACATGGGCTTTCATATCCCACTATGGATTGGCCCCCTATAAGTCATAGTAGACCCCACGAGAGGTTTTTTAGATTTCATCACCAAAAATCCCCCTACTTTTGGGTGCATTTCAAAGTAGGTCAGGTTTAGATGCCCTTTGACCATAAGGCTTAATAATTTGTGGAACACAATTGTTTATTTTATCCAAGCCCACCTAAGGGTGAAATGAAATCTTGGTTGGGAAAGTAGCAAGGTTTAGATAGCATGGCCCTATATTGGGGAGTAGGTGCTCTTCCTATAGAAGTACATATCACCTATCTACCATCATAGGAAGCCATATTGACTATTTGTGTTACATTCCTCGACATAAATTGTATGAAAATTACCTTTCAGTAGCGTTCATTCCAACTACCCTAGCCATCTTAGGAATAGGATTTTGAAAAATAAAAATAAAAACACACAAAAATAAAAATAAAAACAAAATTGCTTTCATGGTTGCTTTGTTTTATTTGTTTGTGTAGTTTAGAGAGTGCTCTAATGTATTCTCATTATCCATCATGTTCCATTGACCTAGATTATGGTCATGGAACATAGTCAGGCTCAATCACGAGTTAAAATACTAATATATCACAAAGATTCATGGATCAATTATAATTAGATCAACAAGACAATTGGCCCAATATGCCCTAATACTTCTGTGCCACCTATCTATGTATAACCTATCATTCAACCCCAACATCAGGATAATGGGGTTGTGCCTGGTCCTAGAAAAAATTTACCAACCACTCTAGGGCTAGTGCACAACATCATCAAAGGTGTCCAATACAACATCACCATCCACCACCTCATAAACATCAAAATATACAACCTCAATCTCTTCAAAATCCAATATGGGTGATCAACATGATTTTTTTAAGAGCATACCAATTGCTAATTGATCACATCAACTCCCTTGAAAGGTAAGTCTTTGGCATGGGTTATCAAAAACCCACCTTATGGTAATTCAGCCATCAACCCATTCATTCATCTATTTCCTCACCCCCATATCTATCCCATTTATAGATGCCTTAGTTTGACAAGTTCAAAGGTAAAAATGAGCTATGATGGAGTCACCAAAACACTCCTCTAATTCTACAAAAAATGCTGAATCGACTCATAAATATTGAGCTATAATTGAGACATAAAAAACCTCATCAACTTCATCCACCACATCAAACTCATCCACCTTGTTTATCTTATTAAAATTGATAGTACCATACCTAGACCCCCTATTTGAGCTATTATCGATAATCTTTCATAAGTTTTAGGATGCAAAAAAAAATTGCTTTACTTAACATACGCATCGTAGACTCTAATAGATCTAAACCCACATCATATAGAGAAAATCACTACCACCTCTATCATTAGTAAGTAAACCATGGCATCAACAATTGCTTCACATTTTAAAATATGGTCGAAGATCTTATTGACTAGGGGACCATTGCCATAGATGGCCCACTCACCCCATCCAATCAAAACCTTGGTATCCACCATAACCGTAGTGGGAATGCTCATGGTATCGCACCTTACCTGTTAGTTACATCACAAACATAAAACAATTTGTGGATGCTCAAGGTCTCACTCCTTTCCCCATTAACAAAACTCACAAAATCATCCAAAAAACAAAAACAATCACACACTATTATAATATACACTACATTCACACATCCGAGCATTCCACCTCACACCATTTTCATCACCCATAACACTTTGGTTATCATTAGACTCATGCTTTCATATATTTTCTAGGATTGATTTGTTACATTAATAAAGGGTAAATTTATTTTGCTATCTATCCTACATCATCCCTTATTGCACACATTTATGTTACATCCACCAAACACCACTTCATTCAACCAAAAAAATCCTATGATAGCTTATCTTTTTAAGTCATTCGTTTGGAAAATATTTAGGTTCTTTTAGTCACCTAGCCATACCTAGTGTCTCCATCATCCTAAATTGAACATAATTAGTCCTTGAGTGCTATAGGTCTTCCTAGTTACCTCAGGTTTTCTCATCGACCACACACATGTATCACACATTAACATAAAATTTTGGTACCTAGGAAAGACAAACTCATGAGTCACTATCACCATAAAGAAAATGGTTTCCCCTACTCTTCCTATCATGCACATGGTCTAAAATCTAAGAATTGAAAAAGGATATCACATCCCCCCCCCAAAAAAAAAAAAAAAAAAAACCTTGCTCCTCTACAAAATGAGCAAGTCCTCCCCCCTCAAAAAAAAAAACCTTGCTCCTCTACAAAATGAGAAAGTCCTCTCCCCCCTCAAAAAAAATATCTTGCTCCTCTACAAAATGAGAAAGTCCTCCCCCCCCAAAAAAAATATTTTGCTCCTCTACAAAATGATCAAGTCCTCCTCCCATGAAAAAATGCAAAATCCTCAAAATACCCCTTCCCCCCCCCCCCCCCAAAAAAAAAAAAATACCCTTTGCTCCTACAAAAAATAAGCAAAATCCTAAAAATCCACCTCAAAACATGAAAAATATCTTGAATACCTAGAATTATTAGTCTTGATAATAATGGGGTAATCTTCACCAGGGCTATAGATGTCTGACTATAATGAAACATCCTTATGCATGGTGACATGTCTATCACATTAGTGATCTTCTTTTGTACAGACCTATGTATGCTCATGGATGAGCTAGCTTATTTGCGTAAGTCACAAATGATGAGTCCAACCTTGCCCAAAAAAAAAAATGAACAATCACTACACACACATTGGTCTTTGAGCAACTTGAATAACCTAGCTGGTATTAGTATCTTCAAGTGCCTACTTGATTAGTAGATGAGTTTGATCGATGTCACTAGGGTGTTTGAACTTCCTGAAAGCATTTTTAGATTCTTCTTCCCTAAGACACATGAAAGAACAAGTCATGTCATCTTGGCCTCCATAATAGAAACTTTTGTTACAAAATAGTATATAGCATCCACTCACATCCATTCCCTATATATGTCCATACCATTGGATCGATTCCCTTGATTCATTTGATTAAATCATAAATAATGATACATGTTTAACCATTTTATGAATGATAATAAAACATAAATCACATTCAATCATTTCACACATTATTTTCTCACATCACAAGCGTATATGAGACACATCACAACCATCCACCAACTTGAAGGTAATCAAGGTATTGTACCTTTACCATGAATCAATATATCAAACAATCATCAACACACTTAGGGGTGTTCAAGGTATCACACCTTCCCCAAAAATAAATCAAACATCTCAAGTAATCAATCAATAAAGAACTTTGCCTTACCATCATGACTCTTGCATTCATCCACTAGATTCAGTAGCCTAGATTCTCAAGTGAACCTCGTATCTAGTGATCTACTCTAGTCACCTGGCAGTTGCAGTGACTAGTTATCCATGCAATATAGTAGGATGGGTAGATTACCATAAGGACACTTATTTAGATTATCATTCATGCAATTTACCATAAGATAAAAATCCAATTTCAATTCAAAGGCTCCAAAGGCACCCAAATCCTTTGGTCACATTCAATAAAAAATGATCCAAAGGAGACACCCCTTTGGCCAGTTTAGTTTTAAATACCCTAAAGGAGATACTCCTTTGGTCAATCCAATTTAAAATTTTCCAAAGGAACCTCACCCCTTTGATCACTTTCAATTCAAAAAACTCTAGAGGCACCAAACCTCTCTACTTAACATCTATTATAGCTTTTTATTTTCTACAATAGCTTAGGATTTACTTTTTAATTGTATATTAGCTAGCCTAGATCCTTGAGTGAACCTTGTATCTAGTAATCTACTCTAGCCACCTGGCGGTTGTCGTGAGTAGTTGTCCATACAATTAGGTAGAATAGATAGATTACCATAAGGCAACTTTTTCCAAAAACAAAATGCATAAAAACAATCATCTCAGGTTGAGATGATATTTGAATATTACTTTTTCCCAAGGGCAACCATGATAAATTTAGACACCTAAAATGCGTCATGTCAAGGGTGACTACTCATATGGACATGCTACAAGACCATATGGAGGATATTGGATAGACTCCAAGATAGAGTAGTGGTTCTAACCACTCAATTTGGGTTCCTTGGCCTAATCAGTCTGAATCGCAGCCCAAACCTACAATTTATAGCTAAACTACAGTTGAGACCTATGGTTTGCATTCTAGACCATAGATGTGACCTGCAGTCTTAACTGAAGTTCAGTTGGCCTTCAAGCTGGGACAAATTGGTTGGAATGACCATTGGATCTAGAAGAATGCGGTTAATGGATGAAAAAATCCAGAGGCTTCCATTCCAACTACCCTAATCACCTCTTCTTGATCTTGGTTTCTCTAGGATGCCACCCCCAGTCCTAGGGCATCCTATAAATACCCCCTCCAAATGGGGAGAAGATATAGATGATTTGTATAGCGAAGAACTGACGAATTATCGAGTGAGTGTGAATTGATCAAGCAAGCAATGAATCCCTATCGGATTACATACTAAATTCATGCATTCAAAGGCTACTTTGCTATTTATCCAATGATAAGTTTTCCATGGAAGCCCTAGGAGCCTAGGAGGATCAAGAAATACAAATCTAGGCAAACAAAGGCCCATCATAGTGATTCGACTACTAAAACTGTCATAAGGACACCAAAGGCAACCCTTGAACATCAATTGGACAAGGAGGTCAATCCCACTAACCTTAGAATTGAGGGTAAGTCTATTAGAGTGCTAATCATGGTTGTCAGCCATGGTTTATAGTGCAGACCATGCATCAGAGCTGTGGTTTGCAATAGAGGTATAACCACATTCTTATTTTCATTTATGTCTAGATAATTAGGTTAGATTAGTTGTTTTCATAGCTTAATGGCATTTTAGCAGATTTATGACCGTAGAATTAGGTTAGATTTACCTCTTCATTTTTATGCTATAATGATGACTTAAATGGTTTCTTTATGCATGTTTATGTTTCTTTCTCTATATATGATCCATGCATAGTATAGCTATTACTTTCATTTATGTTATTATATGAATATTGATTCAATTTGCATAGCTTAGAAGCTCTTTATACGTTTTATTGATCATGCATGTTTAATGGTGTCATTATGCAATTTACCTAAAAGGGCCTCATCATGAGAGGCTGCCTATATTTTTGACATTATTGTGTTGTTTCTTGACCATAGGAAATGGTTTCAAAGGAGATAAAACTATCAAGTTCCTTCCCCATTGCAAAGAAAAGGGCACCTCCACCCTAGATTAGTTTGTGCCATTCTTAAGGGCATTTGGAAATCACACCTACCCTTAAGAGGGAAAATAATTGTGCACTCCTATTGTAATAGTGTATGAAAATGAATATCCCTAAGAGGGATGTACTTATAATTGGATTTTGACTTTGAATATAATGGAATAAAGAGTTTTTCTTCCTGTTTCATTTGTTTTCAATTTCATTTTCTTGTATGCATGCTATATATTGATCATTTATTGCAATAGGATACGCCATCGGGTGTGATCCTTTCTAGTGGTTATAGAGGTGATCATGGTGGGACCTCACATTTTTAGGATTTGACTGTGTTTTATTGGTTTTTGCACTTGTAGGTATAGACCGTAGCTATCAGCTGTGGCCCAAAAACTGAACCACAGGTACAAGGTATGGTTTACAGTCAGAATCACATGTCAGACTTGCGGTTTCCTACTGACAACACAGACACCCAAATTTAGAATATCAGATAGTGTAGGACTTGAGGTAGGTCCTATTTTTAGACCTTTATCACTTTTATGTTATCTGTGTTTTTATAGTAGGTCTAATTTGAATGCAAATTAGGAAAAGAATTAAGAAAATGGTAAATCAATTGTCCTATTTTGCTTTTGTACTTTGTTTTCAATAGAAAGGTGTTGCTAGAAACAACGAACCTTTGATTGCAGTCTGCCTTAGGCTACATCGTGCTTGATAGATATGTGTTTATGGTTTGCATGTGTGAGGCCCAATTAGTGGTCATAATGTGCATAGTATTAAAGAGCATCTAGAGTAGCTTGCATTTTCTGAATTTGAAATGTATTTCACTTGCATAGCATTTAGAAAATGAGCATGTGTTATATATGATGCATTTCTTTTATGTACATTAAAAGGAAGCACACACACCACGTTTCAGTTAAACATCAGTGGCGTTGGGATCTCACATCCAACCCATTTTATTGAGACCAATAGTGGATGTCATTACCACTTGGTTTGATCATTTGAAATTATATTATCAAGACCCGCTCGTGGCCAAGGCCGACCCAAGAACTATCCTATCCATGAAAAATAGCGTGCACTCATCTTTGTAAGAGTGTATAGCTGTGTGCGGTGTGTTGGGTGATGGTTGGTAGTACCTATGCTACCTTGTTTAGTATGAAATTCACTCTCATATTTGGCTTGTGCACGTATATAGGTGAAAACCTTTGAATAATTTAAGTATAACATCAACTTTTGCAAAACACGATAAGAGTTTCTACACTGATACAACAAATACTGAAAACACATTAAATAGTTTAGGACTCACTTTAAAAAAAAATTAAAATGAGATAATCATTATTGTATACCTTTTTTGCTTAATAATAATACATTTAGACTCTAGATACATAATTTTGGATACATGGGGTGGTCAAAAAAGGTCCAAAGCCAATGCCAATGACCAACCCCTAACCAATTTACAATAATATGTGTCAAATACTCAGCCACATGAGTGAACCGAACTTTGTTCGGCTAGCATTCGAGGAGATAACTTGACATGAGGGGAGTCAAAAGAGCAAACCCCAAATAGAGGAGCTTCAGTACACTTCTCTAGGCACATAGTAGAGGAGGAAACCTTTCAACTTGAGGGTGTTCCACTTGAAAGCCATTACCAAGACCGCAATGCATGCGCGTCCACAGGATCGGCCGAAGAGTTTATTGTGAAGGGGATCAGGTTGGTGCCCCTATGTACTAAGTCCACTAGAGGATCTATGGCTCCATATTATGAGTATAGAAGGACTAGAGACTCACCCATTCAACGACAGGCAGACAGGTTTGCTACTGAGAATAGAACTAACCATACTCCCATGCATGGTCCACCATGTAAGATCACCATTGATATATCAAATGTGGGAGATAATGGAACACCACCACATGAGTGATGGAGGTCTAGGTAGCTAGATGGTCTAGGTAGTATTCTAGAGTAGTTAGGCTACAAGACTTCCACTCCATCCACTCAAGCCCTGAGTGAGTGTAGCGTGAGTGTCATCCATACTACTAGAGAATATGGAGAGGCTTCCAAGTGCCCTCATGTCACACACCCACTATCTTCGCATGGTGGTTCACAATATAGGACATAGCAGGAGGCCAATGTCATCTTCACAGATGGAGACAAAGGCACAGCACATCAGTCCAATGGGTACATAACCCACAAGGTCACTCATACAATGCAGAGATACCAGAGGCCTCCCACGACTGACCAGATTGATAGATCACATTGACTGGAATCAAATCAGAAACACCAACTTCTCCAAGACCAATTGGATTATGCTCACCTAGAGAGGTCGCATATCTAAGATGAAAATATTCAAGTGCAAAGGCTCATAAGACAGAGGTTATATGATCAGCACATGCATCAAGAGCGTATCCTTACCCAGAAGAAACATGTGGAGCAGGAGGATCAGTTAGCTAGGGCTGGTCTATATCCTCAAGATGAGCATCAAGAGCATACACATAGGAAGGCTTTCTCACAAGCTAATATGCATCAAGAGCATAGATATGCTCATACTCATGCTAGTGCTGAACAGAGGGAGCAGCCATCGCTTCTCAATAATCAAATACATAGATAGCATGAAGCAACAGTGGGAGATGGATACGAGAAAGAATATCCTGAAAGCTCCTAATCTAAGGAGGAGGAAGAGCAAATACCTCCATCTCGTGCAAGGAAGACAGTACCTCCTAATCCACCTACACATCAATTTAGGGAGGAGGACTTTCTATATTCATAAGATTATAAGGACTTAGCCAAGGAGATTAAATCCATTAAGAGACAAGGCACGACTATCCAAAATCTGACATTGATAAAAATACATAACGAGCCTTTGGATCCTTCTATGCCTACTTCAGCTTACCCTAAGCATTTTGATATGCCTAGGTTAGACAAGTTCAAGGGTGATGAAGACGCACAGGAACATGTAACGAGATTTTTGGATGCTTGTTTTCAGATAGCAAGCAATGATGCATTATTGTTGCGCACATTCATCACAACACTTTTAGGGCCAACTTGAGAGTGGTTTAATCAGCTAAAGAAACATAACATACAAAATTTAGAGAAATTAGTTGACGCTTTTCTTGAACGATATTCCTTTGGCATCAAGAAATAAGTCAATCTTTTTGATATGGTTGTACTAGATCAGCATGACGATGATCCAATAGAGTAATACACAAATATATGGAGGAGATTAATGGTGAAGTTGCCATTCACTATTCCTACCATAGATTTAACCCGAATGTTCATGAAGAGTTATGCCAAGCACATCTCGTTACTGTTGTAGCTGCAATAGTATCCTACATTCGAAGAGGCTTTGGCGTAAGCCAAGGTGATTGAGGACATCAAGTTGTAGGAAGGCAACTTGAAGATCAAAAATAGGAGAGAGGGATAAAAGAAGAGTGCCACAAAACAAAAAGGCAAGCAGACCCACGTAAATTAAGTGATACTTAATCTCTAATGGGAGGACAAGGGGCAACATAAATAGAATTATCAAGCCCAACCTCCCCCTATGCAGTATGACAAGCACAACAACAATTACAAGGGTAAGAACATAGATCAATGCTTGCCTCACCAGTTCACACTATTGACGGAATTGCTGACGGTGATTTTCCATCAGTTATGTGAGGCTAAGGCAATCATATTTTATGAAGTCAAGATGACAGACCCCAATCAACCCAAACTAAAGAGTTTCCAAGATGATTTATTTTACATCTTTCATAGAATGAAAGGTCATGACATCAAGGTGTGTTGGTATTTCAAACACCTAGTATAAAATATGTTCAACAAGGGTGAGCTTGTAGTGCCACACAACCCGCAGGTGCCCGACAATCAAAATATTAGGATTTACAAGAACCCCTTACCAAAGCATGAGGTGCCTTGGAATAACATTGGTCAAGTTAACCAAGTGCGAGTTGAATCACCTACCCAAGGGTTCATAGGTATGGTCAATTTTTTCACTAGGCATGGGAGATATGAACAACAAAATGAACCTTGTACTCCCATTCAAATACAAGCCATGCCGAATCAGCGGTTGGAACAGAATATCCTAGGACCACCAACAAGACCGATGGTGACCATAAGGAGAAGGTTGGTCCAAAACCTACAGATAACTCCTACAAAGTTGTCAATATATGAATTAATTCAGTAGTCCTCGAGGCATAAGGAAACTCTTATAGACATTTTGAGGTCCACTGAAGTATAGGCCCAGGATGCACAGGCATTTAAAAATTTCATGGGACATGTACAGCAGTGTCAGGAACCGATGATCCAATTTTATGATCATGAGATAAAGACAATTTCTACAACTATGGCTGACCCACCATTGCACATAATCGCGTGTGTGAATCACATGTCATTTAAAAGGGTCTTGATAGATACTGGACCATTGATCAACATAATAACGACAAAGGCACTGAGTCATTTGAAGCTACCTAAAACACACATTATGCCAACTATATTCACATTAAGGGCATTTAACGATGAACTATGTTTGACTGTCGGCACAATTATCCTACTCATATAGGTAGGTATGAAGACCATTTTAGTAATGTGTCATGTGATAGAAGGGGCCATGCAATACAAAATTTTACTCGGTAGGCCTTGGATTCGTGAAATGCATTGTATCCTCTCAATACTGCATCAGTGCATGAAATATATTCACGAGGGACTAGTTCACATAGTAGCTTTAGATAAGGATCCATTTAAGTTTGTGAAGCTAGCAGATTTACCTGGGGGTTTCATACTCCCATCAACGCACCTAGATGTTCGGCTATCGTTGCCAATAAATAAACTAGGAGGTAAACCGATAGTGCATGCTCAACCAATGTCATATGTGTCACACACATTAGAGCACACCACTACCACTTCCTTGAAGCCGTTGGCATCAGTCATGCATCGGGATGACTGGAAATTAAGGTGAATATGGGCAAGAAAGAAAAATAGCATGATCTCAAGCCAATCATCGAGGACATTCCCATTCCCATGGAAGTTGAGGAACCCCAATACAAAGCCAAGGAGGTACCTCAACCTACCTCACCTACATCTTCAATAGGGTCATCTGCACCGCGGGTGATGGTACATCTCATTAATACTGAATTAGGCGAGTACCTTGTGTAAAATGTGACCTTCGAACCAATTTTGAAGAATGCATAAGAGATGGGTAGACCATCCACTCATAGTTATCTGGTTTGATCGGTGGTTCCATTGGGAGAGCTGCCTAACCGGACTAACTTCATCTATGCGGGGTTAGATCAGCTTCCAACGCGAGAGCCCATGGATGAAGATGAAAAGGAAAATTTTGTGGTAAATGTTCGTTATTTTTCTAATACAGAGTATGCCATATGTATTTTTGAGCTATATCATTGGCATGGATATGGCCTTGGTCTCTTTGAACAAGGACGAAGGACTCCACTAGAACCTCATTATTTGCTAGTCATTGATAGATTCAGTATAGGGTTACAGATATGTGGGCAGGCCGATTTGCTCATAATATCCCTAGATCATATGTACCTTAGTATGGTGGATGATGTTGATTTTAATCCATATCATCCGAATCCTTCTAAATTTTGGAAGAATAACCCTATGATATCTATCATTACCATTGAGCCACTCAAAGATCATTGTGAAGGGCTCCTTGAATAGACTGAGGTAGAGATGAATCCTACAGATCAACTGGGACACCAAACCCATGATGCAGTTGATGACACCGACATGCAGGGGTGCAACCCCATTACTACAAGCGATCTCAAGCTAGGATATATTTGTAGTGAATATGGAGCAGAGTCCTCCGATATGAGTGGACCAGGCTATGATGCAGACGAGAAATCCTCAAACGATGATGAATATGAGGATGAAGTCAAAGGCACTTATGTAAGGCCTTTATGTGCATGTCATCTATTGCCTATGGAGTTGGTACAAGATATCGAAGTGATCGTTCCCAATGTTGAGCATTTAGGGGAAGAGACCGAGCCAGTTTTATCAATAGCATTGTACATGAGGTATAATTATCTAGTTTTTCTGGATAGCGATGATAACATGCAAGAAGTAAGATTCATGGAGCCTCATTTGAAGGAGCTTCCTACAGGAGTAGGGGTGAATGAAGTATTATATTATGACAGTGATGAAGAAGATGAGTTAGAGAGGGCCTACCTTAGCCCTCTTTATTTGTGTTACCATTATCAACCCATCAACATCGATGAGATCTATAGGCAGCTATATGTTGGTCCATGTATAAGAGCAAGACGGTTAAACCTGGATCAAATCCATCGGTTGGTTAATCCCCTTTCATTGACCTACATGCAGCTCCATGAGCTAAATGATCCTATTTTGCATTCAGTGCATAGGGAGGATCCAATTATTCATCATCCTCATACGGAAGACCCTTTTGTGCCTGTGCCATTAGAGCCAGATCGTGGATATGAGGAATATGCAAATTTTGTAGAGATCAGTCCATGTGGTCCTAGAGATTAATTACATTCCATAAACATGATCTCCATTTATTTTACCACTCTACTCTGCAATCCAGCAAATCCATCTAAACCATTGTATCTTAACAAAGATGTAATCAATTGGGATCATGTTGATTCACCTGTAGAGCCTAAGGATTTCTTCCCCAATGAAGAAATATTTCAACCTTTCCATTTTGCACCAGGTTGTGCATATGATGTTTATCATATCGAAAATGCTTCCAACGCGAAACCAATCAACCCGACTGATGACATCCATCTGATTCCTACGCCTCACCAACTTGAGGAGGGATCACATATGTCAATAAAGGAAACCTTTGAGGTGGATATCAGTGATGATCCTACCAGTGCAAAGAAGGTTAAATTTTGAGAGAGTCTCACTCCAGATGAGTGGGCCACCCTCATACCTCTGTTGAAAGAGAGACCAAATTTATTTGCTTGGTCGTATAAGGATATGCCAAGTCTAGATCCAAATTTTTTTATTCATAACCTTTTGCTAGACTTGACGAAGAAGTCAGTCAAGCAAAATCTTAGGAAAATGCACCTAACAGTAGCCTTAATGGTGAAATATGAGCTACAAATTTTTTTGGATGTGGAATTTGTGATTTCCATCAATTATCCAGAATGGGTGTCCAATATGGTACCCGTGGGAAAAATTGATGGAAGAATCTATATTTGCATAGATTTCAGAGACCTAAATAATGCAACACCCAAAGATTCATTTCCATTGCCCAATATTGATGCTCTCGTAGATGCAATTACAGGTCACGATATGCTCTCCTTAATGGATGATTTTTTTGGTTACAATAAATTTGGATAAAACCCGAAGACCAGCATAAAACCATGTTTATAACACCATGGGGAACATTTTGCTATAAATTTATGCCATTCGGCCTCAAAAATGCTGGTGCCACATATCAGCGGGTCATGACATACATTTTTCATGACTATATGCACAAAATTCTTGAATATTATATCGATGACTTGCTAGCAAGTAATTGCTATGAGAAGAGCATGCAAAGGTCTTAAGGAAAGTCTTCGATCGCCTAATAGAAACACAATGTTAGGTTGAATCCTAAGAAGTGTGTATTTGGCATAACTTATAGAAAATTACTAGGGTTCATTGTCTCCAAGAGAGGCATCAAAGTAGATCTATTGAAGGTTAAGTCTATTTTGGAAATGCGTCCTCCCACTATTTTTTAAGGAATTAAGGAGCCTTCAGTGCAAGGTAGTCTCGATAAAGTGATTTATTGTCCAACTATTGGATAAATGTTGACCCATGAATTGACTGCTACATAAGGGGGTACCATTCAACTGGGACAAGGACTGCAAGGTAGCCTTCACTGAGATAAAGTAATACCTGGCGACGTCGCCAATTCTAGATCCACTAGGCTAGAGGTGCCTTTTCTAATATATAGATCGACAACTAACTTTGCACTAGGAACCATGTTGGCCCAAAATAACGTGCAAGGCAAAGAACCCATATATTACATTAGTCAAAATTTGGTGAGCTATGAGCTTAGGTATGCATACGTGGAAAATTTTTGTTTAGTAGTAGTGTTTGCTATAAAGAAATTGCGACATTATATGTTAAGTCATACGACGTATGTTATATCCAAACAAAATCCTTCATAGTACATGATGAGTAAGACTTATCACAACACACATACTACGAAGTGGATCATGCTTTTGATATAATTTGATCTGGAATTCATAATCTAGAAGTCCATTGAGGGACAGGTCATAGCAGATCAATTAGCTAAGGTGCCACTATCAAACAATAGGTATCTAACAATCAAGCTTTTGTATGATGCAGTCTTCGTCGTATCTGAAGCTCCTGAACCCAAAGAATCAGATAACAATGCTGACATGACTCTGTTCTTTGATGGTTCGAAGTGTGAACAAGGGGGTGGTATCGAAATAGTGTTCTTCAAACCACAAGGAGCTGCAATGCCCTTGTCCTTCAAGTTGGATTTTTCATGCACCAACAATAATGCTGAGTATGAATCCCTACTGTTGGACCTTCACACAACCTTCACCATGAATATTAAGATATTTAACATCTTTGGTGATTCCTTGCTCATAGTAAATCAAGTCAAGGGTATTTTTTAGTGTTAGTGTCCCATAATGAAAGCCTATAAAGATCTATTTGACACATATTTGGCCAAACTGGAATGGTGTGACATTGAGGAAATCCCTCGATCATAAAATAGATTTGCAGATACCATGCCTTATCTGGTATATTTAATATCTCAGAATATATCTACCGATTTCACTACCATCCATGTCAAGATGCTCTCGCATCCAGCAACAGAGCATGCAACCTATGATAATAGAGAATAAATCAACATGATCAGTGTAGAACCACAATCTGAATGGTTCTATAGAGCTAAAGACTTTCTTAAGAAGGCACCCTGGGGGTGATTAACCTCTCAGAGTCCCATGGGGAGTGGTACTACCATTCACTATAGGGTTGTTTTTGATTTTGCATTTGCAAAAGTAAATACACATGGGGAGAAAGTCATCTTGGCAGTCGAAGCTCAGATTTATCAAAATTGGATGTCGTAAATTAAAGACTTCCTAAATATTAGTATGATCCCAGAGGGATTACCGCATGCTGTGAAGAGCACATTTAAATAGAAAGTAACCAAATATGTATTAATAGGAGACATCTTGTACCGAAGAAGCTACGATGGAGTTATTATTTGTTTCTTAGAGCCCCAAGAGGTATCATGGATAATTTTGCAAGCCCATGATGGTATGTGCGATGGCCATTTTAGTGGTATGGCCATCGTCAAGCGAATCCTTTGAACGAGTTACTATTGGCCCACTATGGAGAAGGAGTGCAATGCGTATGTCAAGAAATGCATTAAATACTAGCATCATGCTAATCTTATGCACTTGCCATCACAAGCCTTACAACCCATCCAAGTGGCTTGGCTATTTTCTTAGTGGGAATTATATCTTATAGGCAAGATCTCTCCTCCGTAATCGGACCGACATACATTCATAATCATGGCTAATGAGTATTTTACAAAGTGGGTGGAAGAAACACCCTTAACAATGACAACTAGAGCTCGTATAGCAGATTTTATACTGGAGCATATCATAAGTCATTTTGGGATTCCATCCAAAATAATATCAGATAATGGAACTTCTTTCAAGAACAAAAATGTGAGAGCTTTGAAATCTAAATATAGAATCAAACATAGTTTTACAACTCCATACTATCCACAAGCAAACAAGCAGGCTGAAGCTTCAAATAAGATAGTGGTTACCATATTGAAAAATATGGTACAAGAAAACCATAAATACTGGAACATTCAGATGCTCCTTGCATTATGGGCTTACAGGACTAGTATTCAGACACCCACTATGGCAAAACCATTTTCACTAGTATATGGCACTAAGGCCATTATGCCCTTGGAATTAGAAATTCCAATGCTGCACATCACATTGAAAGAGTTCATCGATGACGACACTATGCGACAAGCTCGACTGGATAAAATGACGCTACTCAATGAACGTCACATGAATGACTTGAAGCATCTTCGTGTTTATTAGGAGCGACTAAAACGAGCTTACAATGTCAAAGTCCACCAGAGAGACTTTGAAGTTGGGGATATTGTCTTGAAAGGAAATCAATAGAACTCTAATTTACTACCAGATATGTGAGACAAATTTGTGGCTAATTGGCTAGGACCCTACATCATATCTAAAAATATTGGTCCGGGTACCTATCGCCTAACATCGCTAGGGGGTGTTAAAGAGCCTGAACCTCTCAACATCATCCATATTAAGGCATTTTATGCTTGAGCAGCATAGTGAAAGGCTTCGAGAGTTGCTTGTGACTTCTCGGTCATCCTAAAAAACTCCAAATACTCTCATCAGTGGTTTGGTCAGTCAGAAATCTCCAAAGGCATCTGTAAGCCCTTTGGTCATCCTAAAAATCTTTGAGGGTTTGCAAAACCGCTCAGTCATCCCAAAAGGCTCCAAGGGTTCCTGAAATTTCTTGGTCATGTCAGTTAAAAGCCTTGAGGATTTGCATATAATTGCTCGGTCATCCTAAAAATCTCCAAAGGCATCTGTTAGCCCTTTGGTCAAATGCAAAAGGCACCAAGAGTTTCTAAAAAACTACTTGGTCAACCCTAAAGGCTCCAAGGATTCTCAAAATCGCTTGGTCATCCCAAAATGCCCCAAAGGTACCCATAATCCCTTTGGTCAATCCTAAAAGCTCCAAGGATTCCTAAAAATAACTTGGTCAATCTAAAGGCTCCAGAGGCATGTACTCACCGTTTGGTCAATTATGAGGCTCAAAACCCATAAAAATAATAAAATCAATAAAATCCCAAAAAAAATGGTAAATCATAAAATCTAAAAACATTTGCATTTGCATTTGAACTTTTGCATTTTCATTTTGCATTTACACATGCATTCGATGCATTACTACATTGCATATAGGCATTCGTTATCCATTGCATTTTTTAATAGAAGACATTGTGTTTGTCAGTATTACAAATGATGCCACATTTGTGTTTAAATCATGCATCTCTGCATTTATCATAATCCATAATTCAAGGGAGCAATTGTGTTTTTCAACACAACCTATAATGTTGCTATGGAGATATACTAGGCTTTTTTGGTCACTCAATCATACCTAGTCGTATTATCAAGAGTTGGTAGAAAGCTTGCTTTGCTTTTTTAGCTAAGGTTCAGTTAGTATAGCCCTTAGCATATCAGAAGCCTATCACTAATCAACAAATTTAAACAATCCTAGCAAGGACAAGGGGAAGATGAAAGCCACAAAGTAGGACCAGGTATCCTAAAGTGAAAATAGTTATTCTTGTTTATCCCTCTGTGCGAATGGTATGGGAAATGTTGGAAGTTGGAAAAATGATAGGTTAGCTCCCTATTCAAAATCCCTTGCTTATGATAAAATGAGCAATATCACAAAGAGATATCCCACATCAATCCTCATGATTGATACCCTATATCGATATCATAGATCGACTCCCCAAAGTGATATCCCATATTGATATCATAAGATCGATATTCTCAATTGATATACCAGAAATAGTTTTTCCAAGTAAATCCCCCAAAGGAAATTTTCTAAATAAAAGTATCAAATGTATAATGCCAAAAAGTGAAGATCAAGTGAAGATAAGAAAACAGGCTTCAATCAAAATTGAAAGTGAAGTTCAAAAGTGAAGATCAAATGAAGATCATAAATCAAAATTTCGAGCGGATATCAAATGAAGATCCAATATCAAATGAAGATCCAAAATCTAGTTCAAAGAGAGATCAAATGAAGATCCAAATATAGTTCAAAAAGAATGTGGAATCGACTCCCTTGCTTCACTACATATGATCAAGTATCCCAAAAATTGAAGGATAGAAAGGAATGAGCCTGAATCCCTGGAATTGTTAGCACTAATGTACCTTACGCATGACAATATGTCTAACGCATTAGAATATTGCTTATGAACAAGACCAATGTTTGAATGTGGAAGATCTAGCTTCAGGTGTCCTGCATTGCTTAGTGTCTTAGTCCAACTAAAATTTTAACTTGATATTGGATAAGACATTTGTGAACCCCTATCTTAGAAATGGGCTGAAAGAATCCCGCCTGACATTAGGGAACACTCATGTCTTATCTTCAAATAATCATTTGAAAACATAGGCATAATTAATAGTTAGGTTCTATCCTAAAAAAAGCCTTTTATCTCAGAAGTCTAGTGTTGTTAGTATGCAAATTTTGATAAGTCTAGTAGGGTGTTTGAGTCTCATGGAAAACCTCAAAAATTTATCCCATAGCAACAAAATATCAAAAATTTCAGCCATATAAATCATCAAATTACAAAGTATCGAATCCATGATACATTATTACATAAAGCACAATCAAGATATAGGATAGATACTAGATGAATATCAACAACAATGTTTAGACGACCACTGACTATATTGTGCATATCATTCAAAGTGTAAAATAAAATAGAGTGACATATTATATCATTCGCATCATACAGCTGCATACCATTGCATTTCATATATGGGTGATTAACTGATTAAATTATTATCTTAAGGATTTTCAATTATATTCATGATTTTTATACATTCTGTGGTGTCATACATTAGATTGATAAACATATTTGCATTCATTCCTTATGGTTTAAGTGATTAAAACAAAGAGGTTCATTTACATTAAATTGGCATCATGTAAATAAATCGTTACATACATTAATGCATACAATAAAGAAATATCAAATATACGTTAAGAAAAGAACATCACATCCATATGCATCCATAAAAAAAAACACATCTAAGAATCTAGATCGTTGCATATCATCATTAGAAATTAAATAGCTATCTAGTGCATGTCATACATACATCACATCATATAGCATTAGCATAACATAAGCATGGCATCCATGTGCATCACATAAATAGAAAATTAAAAATAAATGAGTACACAATAATGACCCATAATAATTATCATATCATATATAAATATGTGTGTCTCAGAGTACATCGGGAATACAAAAATGCTCGTAGGCTACAAATGTGTAGGTCCTTGACCTTACACCAAAAATGATATGCATCAAAAATATATCTTGTAATAGTAGAGCTCTAGATCTGGTCTACTCCCCCTATACCAAAGCTCTCATCGCCTCCCTCAATATTGTGCTCAAGAGCCTACTCTGCTTGCTGCCCTACTGTCTATTGAGGATCTTGTTGAGAGCCTTGAGTACCGCCTAGCCCGAAGAGACCTAACACTCGTCCAACTACCACCTATGCAATGGGCACCTCTATCCATTGGGATCTATGGCTAGATGCTATAGTAGACTGCCCTGCCTCCCTAGTCCTGGTATGACTTTTGTCACCATGTGTTCTAGAGGACCTGTATGTCCTCTCGCTTTGATGGGTGAAATAGCTTGAGCTAGAACTAGACTATCCTATAGTCTGAGATCCAGTCTGCTGGGACTCTAGAGCATATGGATCCTCGGTAACCTCTACACGTAGCATCTTAATGTACCCAACTAGATGGTCTACCCGAGTAACCTTGGATGCATACCTATCATTGGCACTCATCAACAGATCCTATAGGCACTAAATCTCTGCCATAGGATCCCAACCACCTGGTAGTACTACTGCTGGTGTTGTAAGAGACCCCATAATTGCTTGAGAGGATGAGGGATACCTCATTTGTTCCCTGAGCAGATCCCATTCTACTACTGTCGTATCCATCTATGCTAGTACTAAGTCACAAGCATGGGTAAGCTTGCCAACCTAGGTCTCTATTGTGGTACCCCGTGTTGTTAGGCTAGCAATATACTACTCTACCTGTGTCAATAGGCAATCTCTATCGGTCAACTGTACCTATAGAGTAGCGATGGTAGTGTCCCGCTCCCTCTGTTGCATTTGGAATCACCCAAGCTAACTCTACAAGTCAACCACCTATGCTAAGAGTAGTCCCTCTACATTATTATGAGGGACCTCACACTCCTCGAGAGCATCCTTGTAAGGATCAACCTCAGGAGCCTCCCCGATGTAGCCTATGTGCCCTAGCTGCCCTATATCCACTGGTGCATGTTGCACCCATCAAGATCTACATCTGCTCTAGCCTGATCTACCACTCGACCCAGAGGCCCTATCCCATACCAACAAAACATAGACCACCATCTATCATACTCAAGTGTGGTCATAGCTCTATCAACTCCAGTCTCTTGGAAGTCATCTAGAGCATATCCTAGAGCTGGAGGCTAAATCCATAGATCCCTCTCCAAATCCATATTCCTATAAGTGAATGAGATCTTCGGGATGTCCTGTACCATGCCAAACCGATGCAAGACATGAGAGAAAAAATTGATACTCTTTGATTTTTGCCTTTCGACCAAGTAACCATCTATCCTGGTGAGATTTTCAAAGCCACTCGTCTACCTCAGGCCAATCATGACACTCCATATAGGGCCGTCACTCGATATCATCTAACCTGAGTCCTACAAACCAAGTAATGTAATGTTGGACGTCGCTAGCATGGGTCTTGCTACGAAAGCCCTCCTCATACCAATGCTATCAAAAAACATAACACTGAAGATTATCATTGATATTTTTTATGTGTATGGGTAGCTCCCCAAGATGCTCTATCCTGATATGCTAGTAGCCCCAAATTTGTAAAAGTAGACTACAACTAAACCCCCAGTGGCTCCAATCAGTGATCTGATATAGCTCTCAATATAGATAAGCTAGTAGAGTGCTCCCCCATGCTAGGAGTAGCAGTTGTTGGATAGAGCTCTGTATAACTCTATGCATAGTAGCTAAGAGGATCAAGGGAATCCTCACAACCAAGGATTTTGGAATCACATATTGCACCACCAGGTGCATGAAAATGGCCTCACACATAGAGAAGATGTTCTTCCCCTACCAATAGCCGATGTGGACCCCTTCGTGGTCAATGGATCACTAAGCCTCCTTGTTATGAGTGCCTAAGATGGCCATATCACCCTCTTCAAACATTTTCACCCTTCTTTGTGCATCAGCAGACTCTTTATAGTTAGCATTACTACTCTACAATTTTTTTGTCACCAACTCTTGTATTTTTTAGATATGCTCGACAAATGCTTCTGCATCATCACTAAATTGTTCCCTAATTGGTAACTCAACAAAATCTAATACACATCTAGGATTTTGACCATAAATAATTTGAAAAGGAGATTTACCTGTTGACCTGTTCACTAAACTATTGTATGCAAATTTGGCTTGTGACAAGGCTAAATCCCATTGTTTTGGTTTTTCTCCAACTATGCATCGTAAGAGGTTTCCCAAGCTTCTATTCACTACCTCTATTTTCCCATAGGTATGTGGGTGGTAAGCACTACTGAACTGAAACCTGGTATTCAACTTTTTCCATAATATCCTCCAAAAGTGACTCAAGAACTTAGTATCCCGATCAGAAGTAACAGTCTTTGGAACACCATGCAACCACACAATATCATCAAAGAATAAGACTACAGTCCTAGTTGCATCATTAGTTTTTTGAAAAGCAATGAAATGCACTATTTTTGAAAATCTATCTACAACAACAAAAACTGAATCCTTACCCCTATGTGTCTTGGGCAACCCCAACATGAAATCCATACTCAGATTGGTTCATGGTCCTGTAGGAACTGGAAGTGGCATATACAACCCTATATTTTATGCATGGCCCTTAGCCATTTCACATACTCTACATATAGAGACAAACTTTATTATATCTCTCTTCATTTTTGGCCAATAGTACTTCTCCTCTACAAGAGTGGTAGTTTTGGTGACTCCAAAATGACCAGCCAAACCCCAACTATATAATTCCCTCAAGATGTTCTCTCTCATAGAGCCATTGGTAATGCATAATCGATTACCCTTAAACAAGTAACCATTATATAAAAAATACTCTTCAAAAATAGTATGGGACTCGCCCCCTACCACACTTTTGCACTATTGCACAATATTCCCAAAAACCACATCAAATTAATACATATCTTTAATGCCCTCAAATCCTACCACTTCATTTTCCATAGTGGTCAACAACAAGACTCTCCTACTCAATGCATCAACAACCTTATTTTGTTTTCCCGACTTGTGTTTCAGGACAAATGTATACTGTTACAAAAATGAAACCCATTTGGCATGCCTGCTATTTAACTTTTTCTAAGAATTGACATACCTCAATGCTTCATGATCAGTAAAAAATACAAACTCCTTTGAGATTAATTAGTGCCTCCAATGTTGCAATGCTTGCACAATTGCATAAAATTCCACATCATATGTAGAATAATTCTTCCCTACATCATTCAGCTTCTCACTAAAAAATGCTACAAGTAAGCCCTCTTGACTTAAGACACCACCAATTCCAACAAATGAGGCATCACAATCAACCTCAAACACCTTACTGAAATCTGGTAACACTAGAACAGGGGATTCCGACACCTTCTTCTTCAATAGTTCAAAACTCTCTATTTTTGTCGTAGTCCATCCAAACTCTTTCCCCTTTGTGCACCCAGTTATAGGGGCAGCTATACTACTAAAGTTCCTGATGAACTTCCTGTAAAAGGTAGCTAGTCCATGAAAGCTCCTTACTTCTGTTATAGATCATGGAAGAGGCCATTCCAAAATTGCCTTCACTTTCTCATAATCCATACTCATGCCATCTCTCAAGATTACAAATACCAAAAACACTAAACTATCTTGAAGAAATCTACATTTCTTTAGGTTGACATACAATTTCTCCTTCCTGATCACGTCTAACACTAATTTCAAGTGTAACAAATAGTCTTCTTCACTTTTACTATAAATCAAAATATCATCAAAATAGACAACCACAAACTTACTATTATATTCCTGTAGTACTCTGTTCATCAACCGCATAAATGTACTGGGTGCATTAGACAACCCAAATGGCATCACCATCCACTCGTACAATCCATATTTTGTCTTAAAAGTTGTCTTCCATTCATCCCCTTCTCAAATTTTGATATGGTAGTAGCCACTTCGCAAATCAATTTTACTAAATTATTTAGCTCCAGCCAATCCATCCATCATGTCATCCACTCTCGGCATAGGATACCGATACTTTATTGTGATTTTTTTTATGGCTCTATCGTGTACACACATTCGTAAGTCACCATATTTATTAGGGTTCAAAAATGGTGGAGTCACACATGGACTCATGCTCTCCCTAACTAATCCCTTCTTTATCAACTCTATCACTTGCCTACTCAACTCTGCATTTTGTGTTGGGTTCAACCGATAAGCTACTTGATTTTGGAGCATTGATCGTGGAATCAAATCCATGTGATGCTGGATATCCCTTTTTGGTGGTAGCCCATTTGGTAACTCCTTTGGTGTGATATATTTATATTCACTTAGCAACTTAGCTACTACTGTAGGCATAACCACTTCCTCTATTTCTAGCTTCCTAGCTATTAAGGCATAATAGAAGCTAGCAACCATGATATCTACAAGAAACTCCTTCATCGTCAACAAGATCTCACCCAACCCATCCTCCTTTAGAGGTACAAGAACTACCTTTACACCATCCTTCCAGAATGCATAAGTATTCTTTCTCCCATTATGGTTAGTATCCCTGTCGTACTTCCAAGGTCTTTCCAATAGAATACGACATGCATCCATCGAGATCACATCACACCACACTTCATCCTTGTAAGTGCTCCCAATTGAAAATTTAATTAAACACCTCTGATCTATTGTTACCTCATTCCCATTCTTAACCCATGAGATGTGATATGGATAAGGATGTTTTTCATATTTTAGGTGCATTTTATCAACCATGACATTTGACACCATATTCTCACAACTACCACCATCAATGACAATATTACATGCCTTCCCTCCTGATGTACACCTTGTTCAAAATATTTTTGTTCACAACTAAGAATATTCACCATCTATGGTATGCCCCTTTGCTTTGCTCTACACCATCTCTTTCTTAGGAGCAATCAACGTCCTCCTTATCATAAGTGCTTCCCCCATGTCAGCAATAAATTCATCCTCATCCTACTCTTCCATCTCAACCAGATTGACCCTTCCTTGTCCTCCTTGACCCCTTTCTTGGACATCACATTAGGGACACTCAAATGATCTGTGCCCCTCCTCACCACATCCATAATAGGTATACGACCTCATCGAATCATTTCCATTTTGTCCACCACCATAACCTCTACCTCATTGGTATCCTCTTCCTCTTAGATTCTGGCCATCTTCTTCTTGTTTAGTAGGTATTGAGGATTCTCCCTTGAGAAAATTAGATCCACTTCAACCCCGACCTAAAGAAGGTGTGAATCCCTTCTTACCTCTTCTATTAATCCTTTTCAATTTACCCTTTTCCTTGAGGTCCATTTGATACGCATCCTCCACTATAAGAGTGTGATGCATGCTCATATCATCTTGAACAACAAAACTTAGGCCATTTACATACCTGGCAGCATTTTGGTCCTTTGTCTTATTGTGCTTCACTCGAATGGATAGCTTGTAGAATTTATTAGTATAGTCCTCAATGATTTTATCCTTCTATAGAAGATTCTAAAATCTACAAAATAGGGTTTGGGAGTAGTCTACAGGTATAAATTTTTAATTTAACTTCCTCATTTTTGTCCAATCCCTGATCTTTTCCTTTCCATTCCTCTATCGTGTAGTCTACAAATGATCCCACAAAATCAATGCATGTCCCTTCAACTTTGTCAATGCGAGCTTAACCTTCTTCTCTTTAGCAAGGTCACTCCATTCAAAATATTTTTCTAGGCTATTGATCCAATTGATCAACTCCTTTGTTTTCAACCCACCAGCATACTTGGGAACCTCGATCTTGATCCCATATCGATTCCCCTTAAGCCCCTATATAGCTTGTATCAGTAAATTTTCAAAATCATGCCCTTCTTCCTCTAGGCCCTCTGGTTCTACTTCTGTGTGGACCTTAGATCCACGTTCCTTAGGTATGTTTTCATAATCATATCCTTGATCTGCACATGCCCTGGTACGTCTCTCTCCCATGCGATCAATCACACCAGTTAGCCATGCTATTTCTACATTTAGATCCTCGATATGCCTATTCATCTGGGCATATATTCTAAGTGGCATCTTCCCTTCACTAGCAAGATCACACCCACTCTGATACCAAATGGTGTGAACTCAGCTACAAGAGACCAACAAAATAGACTCCAATCACATAACACAAATGCAATAATGGAATAAAACTACCAATTTATATTCTTCTCATTCCTGAATTCACACCCCTTTTACAAAATATTACAATCCATAATATAGCAACCGAAAACCAAAGAAACCCTAAAAATGTCTTTTTTCTAAAACTATTAAAAATAGATCTTTTTCCTAAAAACTGCTAAAAATAGAAATGAGTCGGATTGTGCCCAAATTCGGTGCACACATCCCTCTTACAATAATGAACCTTAATTTAAAATATTAGGTCTCAACTTAAGGTATAACAAAATATAATAAACTTCTAACGACCAAAAAAATCCAAAAAACTCGAGAACCTATTCTAAAAGATAATTTTGGGGCACTAGATTTTGGAGTTAGGTCTTGAAAATATTATTTTTAGAGAGTTAGGCCAATCATATATTCACCTGATGTAGAACACACATGCAGAAACACCTCTTAAATTTCAAGACAAACGGGCGTACGGTTCACAAGTTATGGCTCTAGCAAGGTGCATCAACTGAAAAAGCTGAAACAAACCACCTCAGTCCGTGATTACCAGACCCAATTTGATAAATTAGCCAATAAAACTAAGGGTTTGAATGAGGGATTTTTTATGAGCTATTTTTTTAGTGGGTTATGAGATGATATCCAGGCTGAATTCAAGATGTTCAAACCCCACACCATGATGGAGGCTATCAATTTAGCCCAATTGGCCGAATCTAAACTCTCAGCTCAAAGGCGGACACTATTATTTTGGCATAACCGACCTTATTTCCATCCTTGGGTCCAAAACAATACTGATAATAAACTTATTGCTCCCAAGTGGCTGACTACAGAGGAAATGGATGCACGTCGTGCCCAAGGGTTATGTTATAATTATGATGAAAAGTTTATGAAGGGGCATAGATGTGCAAATAAGAGATTGTTTTTAATATATGTGGAGGAACCAAAAAATAGTGACCATAGCAATGAGGAGAGTGATACAGCTAAAGCACCAACTCCACAAGAAGAGGAACCATCAGAAGCACCAGTAAAAATTTTAGTCCATGCTCTTGTTGGGATTACCACCCCACAAACCATGAGAGTTGTGGGTTATTTTAAAGTCCAACGTCTCACAATTCTTATCGATTTAGGAAGTACACACAACTTTATTGATCTTCAGGTGGCCAAATGGACCAACTGCTATATATACTCATGCAATTCTTTTGAAGTCATGGTGGCCAATGGAGGCACCTTGGGCACTTTCTCCTGCAACCTTGTATAACTATGGCTGCAATTTTCATAAAATTGACAAACATATACCCTCAAGGGTATCAAGGTTGACCCTACACAAATTATTAGTTCCAATAACATGGAGAAATTTTTGAAAAAGTCCTCTCATGGGGTCATTGCACAAATATTTTCAATTCAGCCACCCACTTCTACAATAGATCCACTTCTAATAGATTTGCAACTTGTTCTAATCAATCACAATGGCATTTTTTTAGAACCAACTACACTGCCACCTTGTCGCTCTCATGACCATGCTATTACACTACTTTAGATTAGTGCACCACCGAATATCAGACCGTATCGGTTGATATTCTCACAACGGCACTGAGAGGGGGGGTGAATCAGTGCAGCTATTTAAAATTTAAATCTGTAACACTTAATGCTGAAATAATGCAAGCTCAAAACAGATATAGCAAATGTAACAAGAGAGCAACACACAACACAAGATGTAACGAGGTTCACCGGTTTGGCTACTCCTCAAAATAGACTGTTTGGACTTCAATCCAAATCCAGCCTTTGCAAAGTTTCAACTTTACAAACAATTTACCAGCACCCACTGGAAGGAGCACCAACCCCTGATTTATCTGCTACAATAGAAAGGAGCACCAACCCCTTATTCCAAGCACCAACTTGGATCTCTTATTTTTAATCTTAGATTGACATAAGAATGCCTTCCTTTTTACAAGACCCTCACCGGTCTATTGCTCACTCAAATCAATCTCATAGAAGCATAAGGAGAATTGTTAGAGACTCAATATGTTCTATTGCTTACAAAACCTTTCTGTCAATTTGCATAAATAAAACCAGGTTTTTCAGCTCAGTTATGGTTTTGCCTACCGCACTCTTACGGCATTTTTACAGCCCTTTTTTTGTGCTTCTTACAACACTCTTACTCAACCTTTCTTTCAGTTTTCTTAAGAATAAACAAGGTTGCAGTAACCTTTCTTACTACATTTTTACAGTCCTATATACTGGCTCACTTAAACGGCTCTTTCAAATCGGCTCTGCTTTTCCCTCCTTTTTGCCATGCTTTCTCAGCTGCGTTGATTTCGATGCACTGCGGACCCACTACTGTACCCATGCTGCCGCATTCTTTCTGCTGCACTATTACAGCCCATGCTTTCTGCGCTTTCTCGGCCTCGAGCCTGCCATCGCACTGCTGACTCACTACTGCACGCATGCTGCCATGTTCTTTCTGTTGTACTATTACAGCCTATGCCATCTGTGCATTCTCGGCCTCAAGCCTGCCACCGCACTGCTGACTCACTACCACACACCGCATTCATTTTATAATAATATACTTCTCTTTGTATAATTTACTACAATCTATTATATTTTATTACCCCATGCTTTTGTATTTCTCGTCACTCTTTAATTAGCACCCACTATCGTAGTCATATTATAATAATACATTCTATCTATTTTCTTCAGATCTTGTCGACCACTATAGATTTTTTCGTCACATATATTATTATAGCTACTTGGTCATTATCGTAACCTTCCACTGACTTTTATTGCACTTCTCATTAACGCTGCATGATCTCCTACTACAACTATCCTTGTGTATGCTTCTTCAGCTTTTACCTGTGAAACTATGACATGTCACGATATCGCGACATTCTCCACTTTGTTCCACTCTTCTTGACATGCAACCATGAAAACTTGACATGTCACGAAATCGTGACATTCTTCGCTTCCTTGCACTCTTCTCGGCATGCAACCGCGAAAACCTGACATGTCACGAAATCGTGACATCTTTCGCTTCCTTGCACTCTTCTCTGCATGCACCTACGAAAACATGACATGTCATGAAATCGTGACACTTTCTCGCTTCGTACACTCTACTCGCATGCCTCAACGAAAACATGACATGTCACAAAATTGTGACTCGCATTTCATCCTTATCTCTTCCGAAACAACACATGTCAGACAAACTGAAAATGAACATCGTCAATCGACCTTTTTCCTTACTTCTTCTCCCAACATGTCACGAAATCGAACTTTCTCCTCCAAACATGTCGTGAAATCGTGACAGTTTTCCTTGCAAATGCTTCTTCTCCAAATTAAAATTAATGTCACGAAATCTTTTCTTCTAACATGTCAAATTTTTCTACTTCCTTCTTTTTCTTCCAACATGTCGCGAAATCATGATAGTTTTTCTACTTGGCTTCTTTGCTTCCAACATGTCACGAAATCGTGACAGTTTTTCTACTTGGCTTCTTTGCTTCCAACATGTCGTGAAATCATGACAGTTTTTTCTTCTCTTTCCATACATGTCGCGAAATCACGATATTTTCTAGCATTTTCTTTTCTACATGTCACGAAATCGCGACAGCTTTTCCAACTTTTTCTCTCTCCTCCGTTATGTCGCGAAATCATGACAGAAAACATGTCGCGATATCGCGACAGTTTTCTAACTTGTCTTTTTCTTCGAATTTTTGAAACTGGGCCACTTTTGTCTGCTTGGAAATTCACAGTACATGCCCTGACTGACCTCTCGAACTCCTATCACCTTGCATCAACTGATCTATCTGTCTGTGTTGACAACAATGACAATACTTTGGCTGCACCTTGCTCAACAATCTCCCCCTTTGGAATTGTTGGCAACACATGCAGTTTCCTGTATTTCTTCTCCCCCTTTGACAATAATACCAAAGGGCTGCTGCAGACTCCCCCTGAGTCCATGCACAACATTCTCAGGCAAAATTTGTTATCCTTAGTAAAAATCATAAATGAGAGCAAAAAGATAGACAAATATACGAATGCTCCCCCTGAGAATGTGTTCCCAATAGCTAGTCAGTTCTTGGGTAGTGTGACCACTCCCAATTTACTGCGAAGGTATTCAAAAGCTTCCTTGGGCAACGGTTTTGTGAAGATATCTGCTACTTGCTCTGTAGTTGGAACAAAATCCAACTTAACCTCACCTTCTGCAACTTTATCCTTCAAAAAGTGATACCGGATTGCAATATGTTTGGTGCGGGAATGCATAACCGGATTCTTTGAGATGTTAATTGCACTGGTATTATCACATTTAATGGAAATTGGCTCTTTGAAATTAATACCCAGATCTTTCAGTGTTTGTCTCATCCATAATATCTGTGTACAGCATGTTGTTGCTGCAATGTATTCTGCTTTTGCCGTGGATAAAGAGACTGATTCTTGTTTCTTGTTGTGCCATGCTACCAATCTGTCTCCAAGATAAAATGCACCTCCACTGGTACTCTTTCTGTCATCTATACATCCTGCCCAATCTGCATCTGAATATGCAATCAGAGTGAAGTCTTTTCCTTTTGGATACCATAACCCATACTCCATAGTACCCTTGAGGTACCTAAAAATCCTTTTCACAGCTGTCACATGAGTCTCTTTTGGACTAGCCTGAAATCTTGCAACCATGCAAACTGCCTGTAAGATATCCGGTCTGGTGGCTGTCAAATACAACAGGCTCCCAATCATAGATCTGTACATTGTTTGATCAACATCTGGAGATTTGTCATCCTTGCTTAACTTGCAGCCTGTTATCATAGGAGTGCTAACAAGTTTACTATCCTCCATTGTGAACTTTTTCAGCATTTCTTTCACATATTTTACTTGAGAAATAAAAATTCCTTTGTCAGTTTGATTAACTTGCAGTCCGAGGAAATATGAAAGTTCACCAATCATAGACATTTCAAATTCTTTCTGCATTTTATTTGCTATGTCTCTACATGACTCATCATTGTTGTTGCCAAATATTATATCATCTACATAAACAACAAGGACAATAAGATTGCCATTCTCTATTTTGATATATAAATTGCTGTCCACCATACCTTTCTTGAACCCTTGCTGAGTGAGATAGCTGTCCAGTCTTGCATACCATGCTCTGGGTGCCTGTTTCAAGCCATACAATGCTTTCTTCAGCTTGCAAACAAAGTTGGGATTATCACAGAGTTGAAAACCATCTGGCTGTTCAATATAAACTTCTTCTTCAAGATTTCCATTCAGAAATGCTGATTTCACATCCATCTGATAAACTTTGAAATTCCTGTGGACTGCTAAAGCCAAAAATAGTCTGATTGCTTCAAGTCTGGCCACTGGTGCAAAAGTTTCTTCAAAGTCAATCCCTTCAACTTGAGCATAGCCTTTATAGACCAATCTTGCTTTATTCCTTACAACCTGTCTGTCTTCATTCAATTTGTTTCGAAAAATCCATTTTGTACCGATTATGTTTTTATTTGCAGGCCTTGGTACTAATTCCCAGGTTTTGTTTTTCTCAATCTGATCAAGTTCTTCATTTATTGACTCCATCCAACTTTCATCTGTGCTTGCTTCAGCAACATTTTTGGGTTCAATGCTGGATAACAGGGAGTAGTTACTTACTACTCTTCTTCTTGTCTTAACACCAACTGTGGGGTCCCCAATAATTTGCTCTCTGGGATGATTTTTCTGCCAGCTTCCAGTTTTGAATTTATTGTTTTCTTCTACTTCTGAATCAATACTTAAATCATCTGGGTCAATTTTTTGATTCTCTTCTGCTTCCTTTTCTTCATCTCCTTCAATAGCTTCTTTATAAATAGGGTAGTTTTCTTCACAATGACTGTTTGTTTCCTATCTTCATCAAATTTAACATCAGCACTGTCTACAATTTTCTTTAGCCTTTTGTTGTAGCATTTGTAAGCTTTGCTTTTTGATGAATAGCCAACAAAGATACCTTCATCAGCTCTATCTTCAAACTTACCAAGATTATCTTCAGTTCTTTTGATGTAACACTTGCTGCCAAAGACTTTGAAGTATTTTGTTGTTGCCTTCTTGCCGAACCAAAGCTCATAAGGGGTTTTGCTTTCATGTGTCCTCAACATGCACCTGTTTTGGATATAAACTACAGTATGGACTGCCTCTTTCCAAAATCTATCTGTAATTTTGCTTTCAGTCAACATTGTCCATGCCATTTCCTGTATAGTTCTGTTCTTTCTTTCTACAACACCATTCTGCTGAGGTGTCCTTGCTGCTGAAAACTGTCTTTTGATCCCATATTTTTGACAGTATTCTTCAAACTCCTTTGAGATGAACTCTCCTCCTCTATCTGATCTTAAACATTTGATCCTCTTTCCTGTTTCATTTTCAACTTGGTTTTTGAAAGTCTTGAACATTTCAAAAGCTTCAGATTTATGCTTTAAAAAGAATATCCAGGTCATTCTGGAATAGTCGTCTATGCACAACATAAAGTATTTATCACCATTTATACTTTGTGTTCTCATGGGTCCACATAAATCGGTATGAATTAGTTCTAAAGGTTTGCTGGTAAAGTACTCCTTTGATTTAAATGTGGCTCTAGTTTGTTTCCCCTTTTGGCATGAAGCACATATGCTATTTGAAGGTTTGCCAATAGTGGGTATATCTCTTACTGCCCTTTTTGAGCTGATTTTTACCAGATTGTCAAAGCTTATATGACCGAGCCTCTTGTGCCACAACCAATTTTCATCTTCTTGTCCAATCATGCACGATCCTTCTGAAGTCTCTGAGAGAGTATACAGATTTCTAGAAGTCCTCAATCCAGTGGCTATCAACTTCCCACTGTTTGCTTTTCTTACTTCACAACCCTACCTTTTAAAAATTACTTCATGACCTTTGTCACAAATTTGACTTATGCTCAGCAAGTTATGCTTCAGACCAATAACAAACAATACTTCTTTAGATTTTATTTTTCCGTCACTTATCTTGACTGATCCTTTGCCAACTATCTTGGCTCCATCATTATTTCCAAATTTTACAGAACCACCTTCATATTTCTGTAATTTCTCAAATTTTTGTTTGTCACCTGTCATGTGACTGGAGCATCCACTATCTAGTATCCATGGTGCAGATTTGTTCTGTGCTTTGAATGTTGTCTGTACAATCAAGGATTCCTTTTCTTCCTTGGGTCGCTCCTTTTCTCTCCACTCTGGTTTGACTGTAGTTTTGGATACTTGTTTAGCCTTTTCCCTTTCATTGACTTGTGCCTATTTTTTAGGAAATTTTCTGTTTTGTTTCAATCCATTTGGTTGATATTTTCTTCCCTGATTTTTATTTCCTGCAAAAGAGCTACGACAATTTCTTGCAATATGTCCAAAGTTATGACAGTTATAACATTCTACTGCATATTCTATCAAAGGTGAAAAAACATTTCTACTATTGAAATTCCTTTGTCCTATATTATACCTGCAATTTGAAATTTTATGACCATAAGCATTGCATTTAAAACAATAACCAGAAAAGGAATGATTGTACCTGGGTAATGGTCTTTGCCATGTAGTAGTAGGAGCCATAGGTCTTCTTCTTCTTTGATATGTGACTTTGGTGAATCCATTGTTGTCAGTACTCTTCTTGAGCCTGGCATTATTGTTCTCTTTAGCATGATTTGGTTTTTCTTGATCAACCCTGATCTTGTCTTCTTTCTTTATAGGTTCTTCAGTTATGGCCTTTGATCCCTTTGAGGATTCTCCTTCGTCGAAGCCCAAACCAAATTTGATGCCTGTAGGCCTTTGGTTATTTAACATTTTATTCAACTTCACAGAACTGTCTTCAAATTTATGATGACAACTCAATTTCCGATTCATCTCTTCTAACTGTTTCCTTAATCCAACAATGTCTTCTTCTAGCTTGTTGCACTCATCTATTTTCCCGGTTAGTTGTACTTCAAAATCTTTAGACTTTTTCTTACATTCCTCAATCTGTACTTTCAAACTGATTATTATTTCATTGGCATCCTCAAGTTTTCTTGAAACCTTTTTATTCTTTTTCCTTTTTGTACTTAACTCTTTAAGTGCAGCGACCAACTCACCTTCCAGATCTACTTCAGCCTCATCCTCAAGTTTTTCATCACACTCCTGGGTTTCCTCTGTTCTTTCTTCTTCAAATGCCATGAACAAAGCTTCACCTGTTTCTACTTCAGAATCCTCAGACTCCTCATCGGAGCTGTCTTCAGAAGAGTTGGCATTCTTGGAAATGAAACTTTTCTTCTTGAAGTTCCTTTTTCTAAAATGTGGTTTCTTCTTCCAGTCACTTCTTTCTTGGTGTGACCCTTCACCACTTTTGTTTTTCTCATTCATTGGGCATTTAGCTGCAAAGTGCCCGATGCCTCCATAGTTGAAACACTTGAATGGTAACTTTCCTCTGTACTTTCCTTTTCCCTTTATTAGTTTCCTAACAAAGTTTGCTTCTGTTTCATCTGAAGATTCTTCTTCTGTAGATTCTTGATTAGCTTTTACATTTTTGTGTGCTTTAAAAGTAGCTTCTCTGTCTGAGGGCTTAGTTTGTCCTATCCTCATTTCATATGCAGTTAAAGAACCATGCATTTCATCCATGCTAAAAGAATTTAGATCTTTAGCTTCTTCTATAGCAGACACTTTAGAGTCAAATATTTTATGAAGAGTTCTTAATACCTTTTTCACGATGACCGCATCTTCTATTTCCTCACCGAGTCCTCTAATCGCATTAATGATTCCATTGACTCTCAGCATATAAGCCTCTATGTTCTCATCATCATTCATTTTTAATGCTTCGAACTGAGCTCGATGCGTTTGTAGCTTGGCTTCCTTGATCTTGCTGTCTCCTTCATGAATGCTCTGCAGTTTGTCCCACATGTCTTTTGCTGTTTTACAGCTCATGATCCTTATCAGTTCACTGTCTACTAACCCACACATTATAGCATTCTTTGCTTTAGAGTTATTCTCAAACTTTTTCTTCTCAGCAGCATCAGATGGAGGAGTAGAGGATATTATGTACCCACTTTCTACTGACTCCCAAATGTCATAACCCAAAGCACACAGATAAGTCTGCATCCTGAGTCTCCAGAAAGAGTAATTAGTTCCATCGAACAAAGGAGCTTTGTTGGATGAAAAACCTTCACCACCGGCCATTGTGATTCTTCCAAGATCACCTTAGCTGATTAAGCTAGTTCAGGAACCTTGCTCTGATACCAATTGATATTCTCACAATGGCACTGAGAGGGGGGGTGAATCAGTGTAGCTATTTAAAATTTAAATCTGTAACACTTAATGCTGAAATAATGCAAGCTCAAAATAGATATAGCAAATGTAACAAGAGAGCAACACACAACACAAGATGTAACGAGGTTCACCGGTTTGGCTACTCCTCAAAATAGACTGTTTGGACTTCAATCCAAATCCAGCCTTTGCAAAGCTTCAACTTTACAAACAATTTACCAACACCCACTGGAAGGAGCACCAACCCCTGATTTATCTGCTACAACAGAAAGGAGCACCAACCCCTTATTCCAAGCACCAACTTGGATCTCTTATTTTTAATCTTAGATTGACATAAGAATGCCTTCCTTTTTACAAGACCCTCACTGGTCTATTGCTCACTCAAATCAATCTCATAGAAGCATAAGGAGAATTGTTAGAGACTCAATATGTTCTATTGCTTACAAAACCTTTCTGTCAATTTGCATAAATAAAACCAGGTTTTTCAGCTCAGTTACGGTTTTGCCTACCGCACTCTTACGGCTTTTTACAGCCCTTTTCCTGTGCTTCTTACAGCACACTTACTCAACCTTTCTTTCAGTTTTCTTAAGAATAAACAAGGTTGCAGTAACCTTTCTTACTGCATTTTTACAGTCCTATATACTGGCTCACTTAAACGGCTCTTTCAAATCGGCTCTGCTTTTCCCTCCTTTTTGCCATGCTTTCTCAGCTGCGTTGATTTCGATGCACTACGGACCCACTACTGTACCCATGCTACCGCATTCTTTCTGTTGCACTATTACAGCCCATGCTTTCTACGCTTTCTCGACCTCGAGCCTGCCACCGCACTGCTGACTCACTACCGCACGCATGCTGCCATGTTCTTTCTGCTATACTATTATAGCCTATGCCATCTGTGCATTCTCGGCCTCGAGCCTGCCACCGCACTGCTGACTCACTACCGCACGCATGCTGCCACGTTCTTTCTGCTATACTATTATAGCCTATGCTATCTGCGCTTTCTCGACTTTTGTATATTTTACTGCAATCTATTATATTTTATTACAGCCCATGCTTTCTGTATTTCTCATTTCTCGCACTCTTTTCCCGCACCGCGCACCCACTACAGTAGTCTTATTATTATAATACATTCTGCCTGGTTTTCTTCAGATTCTGTCGGCCACTGTAGATTCTGTCCGTCACTGCAGATTTTGTCTGCCACTGTCATGTTTCTGTAACCGCTGCACTGACTTTTATTGCACTTCTCATTAACGCTGCATGATCTCCTTCTGCAACTATCCCTGTGTATGCTTCTTTGGCTTTTACGCATGAAACTATGACATGTCGCGATATCACGACATTCTTCGCTCCTTTGACTTTTTCTTGACAGTAGACCATGAAAACCTGACATGTCACGATATCGCGACATTCTTCGCTTCCTTGCACTCTTCTCGGCATGCAACCGTGAAAACTTGACATGTCATGAAATCGCGACATCTTTCGCTTCCTTGCACTCTTCTCTTCATGCACCAGCGAAAACATGACATGTCACGAAATCATGACACTTCTCGCTTTCATACATTCTTCTCTGCATGCCTCAGCGAAATTAGAACATGTCACGAAATCATGACACTTTCACTGCCTTGCACTTCCTCCTTGACTTTGTCATGAAATCGTGATGCTTCTGCTTGCTTGCTCTTTCATTTTGCTTATGTCGTGAAATCGTGACATCTTTTCTCCTTAGCTCTTCTCTTCTCTTCAGGTCATGAAAACGTGACATGTCGCGATATCGCGACACTTTTTCTGTCGAGCTCTTCCTCATGCAATATGTCATGAAATCGTGACACTTTTATCTTCCCTTATCTCTCCTACAATATGTCACGAAATCATGACACTTTTTCTCCTTAGCGCTTCTTCTTGCAAATTATCGTGAAATCGTGACACTTTTCTTTGCGAGCTCTTTCTCTCGAACCTATCACAAAATCGTGACACTTTTTCTCCTTATCGCTTCCTCTTGACATTGGATCGCAAAAACCCATCATGTCATGAAATTGTGATAGTTTTCCTTCCAAGAGTTTCTTCTCTGAACATGTCACGAAATCACGACAATTTTCCTTGCAAGCGCTTCTTCTCCAAACATGTCGCGAAATCGTGACAGTTTTCCTTGCAAGCACTTCTTCTCCAAACATGTCACGAAATCATGACAGTTTTCCTTGCAAGCGCCTTCTTTCCAAACATGTCATGAAATCACGGTAGTTTTCCTTGCAAGTGCTTCTTCTCCAAACATGTCATGAAATCACGACAGTTTTCATTACAAGCGCCTTCTTTCCAGACATGTCGTGAAATCACGACAGTTTTCCTTGCAAGCGCTTCTTCTCCAAACATGTCACGAAATTATGATAGTTTTCCTTCCAAGCGCCTTCTTTCCAGACATGTCATGAAATCATGACAGTTTTCCTTGCAAGCGCTTCTTCTCCAAACCTGTCGCAAAATCGTGACAGTTTTTCCACTTGCTTCCTTCTCTGCCAACATGTCGCGAAATCGTGACAGTTCTTCCACTTGGCTTATTTGCCTCCAACATGTCACAAAATCGTGACATCTTTTTCTCTCTCCTCTTTCTCTTTGCTTTGGACCATGAAAATGAAACATGTCATGAAATCATGATAGTTTTTCTAGCATTTTATCTCTCCTCTGATATGTCACAAAATCGTGACAGTTTTGCCAGCAGTTTCTATCTCCTCTGATATGTCATAAAATCATGACAGAAAACATGTCACGATATCACGATAGTTTTCTTACTTGTCTTTTTCTTTGAGCTTTTGCATCTGCGCAACTTTTGTCTTCTTGGAAATTCACTATACATGTTCTGACTGACCTCTGAACTCTTGTTCACTTCATCAACTGATCTATATATTGACTTCTGCACTCCTGTCCATTGCATCAACCGATCCTCTGTCTGTGTTGACAACAATGACAATACTTTGGCTGCACATTGCTCAACATCGGTATCCTCATGCTCTCAAGTCATAAATTGAGGAGATGGTATAGAAATTGCTCAAGGCAGGTGTCATTCGATTCCTATTCTTCTCTAATTTTTCTAGTTCACAATAAATATGGCTCGTGGCGATTGTGCATAGACTACCATGAGCTCAATAAGATCACCATCAAGGATAAATTTCCCATTCCGATAGTGGATGAATTTTTGGATGAATTACATGGAGCTATGTACTTCTCTAAGTTGGACCTTCGTTCGGGGTACCATAAAATCAGGCTCAAGGATGAGGATATTCCAAAAATTGCTTTTTGTACTCATGAAGGTCACTATGAGTTCTTGGTAATGCCATTTGGTTTGAAAAATGCACCATCCACATTTCAAATCCTTATGAACAACATATTTCATCCCTTCATGCGGAAGTTTATCCTGGTTTTCCTTGATGATAAACTGGTTTATAACCGCTTATGGGAAGAATACCTTACCCATGTAGATCAAACATTATAGTTATTGGCCCAACATAAAATTTTTTCTAAGTGGTCTAATTGCTCCTTTGGTCTGACTGAAGTGGAATATTTAGGACACATTATTTCCAAATATGGTGTCAAGGTTGACCCCAAGAAGATTCAGGTAGTTCAAGACTGGGCAAAACCCTGTACTCTCAAAGGACTTCGGTGATTCTTAGGACTTACAATTTATTATATAAAATTTGTTCGTAATTATGGTAAAATAGTAGCTCCCCTCACATCTATGTTAAATAAGGACTCTTTAACTTGGTCAGGGACCACTGATCAAATATTTCTTAAATTAAATCATGCCATGACCATTACACCTGTTATAGCCATGCTATATTTCTCTAAATCATTTGTCATTTAAAGCAATGCTTCCAGTCATGGCATTGGGACAGTATTGATGCAAGAAGGGAGACCCTTGACCATCACTAGTAAGGCACTCTCTGAGCGTAATTTGGTAAAATCTACATATGCCAAGGAGATGTTGGCCATCTTACATGTTGTCACCTATTGGAGATCTTATCTCATTGGGCACCATTTCTCCATTAAAATAGACCATCAGAGTCTCAAATATTTCTTAGAACAATGGGTTGCTACCCTGGAACAACAAAAATGGGTTTCTAAACTCATGGGCTATCATTATGATATCACCTATAAGAAGGACAAAGAAAATATTGTGTCTAATGCTCTCTCATGACAATTTGATACACTCAGTATGATATGTGCTATCTCCACACTTGTCCCCCAATGGATCGATTCCTTACGATAGGAGGTACTTTAATAAGCAGACCTGCAAGCTTTAATATCTTCACTTCAAACTGGTCTGACTTCATACCTAGGCTACAATTGTGATGGCCAGGATTTGTGTTATTTCCAATGCCTTGTTATTCCCCGTGCCTCGCCACTCCATGACCTCTTCATGGAGGAACTACACACTTCTCCCTCTGCAGGTCATTCTAGATTTCTCAAAACATATGAACACCTCAAGCGCACATTCTTATAGAAAGGGATGAAACAAGACATCCGTGACTTCGTGGTAGCTTGTGATACCTTCCAATGGATGAAAGGTGAAACAATTCATTCTATGGGTACTCTTCAACCCTTGTCCATTCCAGATCAGGTTTGGATTGATATTTCTATGGATTTTATCGAAGGGTTACCTAAATCAGGTGGTAAGTCTGTTATTCTCATGGTAGTGGATCGCATTTCGAAGTATGCTCATTTTTGTCCCCTTGCCCATCCTTACACGACCTCCACCATTACCAAAATCTTCCTCAATTCTATTTTTCTCCTTCATGGTATGCCCACCTCTATTGTGTTCGATTGACACCCAACATTCACTAGTCATTTATGGCAAGAGTTTTTTAAGTTGTAGGGAACGAAGCTCAAAATGAGTTCAACTGATCATCCACGAATAGATGGTCAAACTGAGATTGTCAACAAATGTTTGGAGATCTCTATTCATTGCTTTGAATCTGATCATTCTTCTCAATGGGCGAAGTGGCTTCCTTTGGCCAAATGGTGGTACAACACATCCTATCATACAACTACTAAACTCACTCCTTTTGAGGATGTTTATGGTCACCCTCCACCCATGCTTTCTTCATACATTCCAAGAAGCTCTCGGGTCCAGATAGTCGACATTACTCTTCATAAGCAGATCGATATCCTTCACCAGCTGAAGCATAATTTGGACATGGCCCAGAACCAGATGCGACAATAGGCTAACCAACATCGATCTAAGCATAGCTTTGATGTGGGTGATATGGTTTTACTTCACTTTTAGCCGTACAAATAGTCATCCCTCCAACTCCGTCGATGCCAAAAACTTGCTGTAAAACTCTATGGGCTCTACCAAGTTCTACAACAGATTGGTTCCACTGCTTAAAAATTGGCTCTTCTACCTACCTCCAAGCTCCATATTGTTTTCCATGTTTTGTCTCTCAAGAAATTTGTGGGCACATAGGTACAGGTTCAATCAGCATTACCATAATTGGATGAGGAAGGGTCCATCTTACTCGAACTAGAATAGTTGTTGGATCGTCGCACTCACACTCTCTGCAATTGTACCATCATAGAAGTCCTTGTCCAGTGGCATGGGATCTATCTAGAAGATGCTACATGGGAGTCTCTCCATCACCTCCAACACCACTTTCCTCAATTTTAGCTTTGAGGATAAAGATTTTCAAAGGGGAAGGACATGTTAGGATCCTATCCTAACACCATGTTGTAATTCTCATTTACCTATGTAATAACCCACTTCTAACGTGGGGATCTCATTTTAATATTATTATGCAATACTTAGTAATGTAGGTGGCAATAAAGGTACCTTGCCAAGTGGTACCATCTCATGTAACCATTTTTATCAAGATTGTAACCGCCATTTGGTGGGAGATTCTGGCTCAAGTGGAATTTTGCATGTAAGCTACCTCTTGAGTAGTTTTTATTTAAAAAATTATGAAGCCATGTACGAGTTTATCATTTTGCAAGCTAATAAAATATTGAAGGAGATTGCCCCCTCAAAGAGGCCCACGATTCAGTGTTACTGTGATATTGTTTTATTTTTGTAATTGATTTATGCATAGTGATATTGAGTTATTTGATGTATGTGAGTTATTTTTTAGTATTTTGTGTGAGTGTGCTTTATTTTAATAGTATATCCCTAAATTGCCATGTGTCCAATCTCATAAAAATTATGGCAATAAAATGTGATATTTTTATCATCTACTTGTTAATCCCATTCTCTTGATTCATATTTTATCTTAATGGATTGTGAAAAGGGTTTTAAAATATCCATAACAACACATATTCGAGTATATATAGCATGCTTTCACTCCTAAGTGGTTAGTCCTTCCTTGATAAATTTCCTTAGGGTATTTCCAATATTCTTCAAATCATCCTTATTTATAAGCTGATATGGAAATCCAAAAGCCTAACCCATACTAGAAGGTTCTTAATAGTTTTTGTCTAACAAAAAATAATTCATTCCAAGGTCTCAAATAAAGTGCATCTCTTCCTCTAAACCATGGAACACCAACAATTATTTTATCCCTAATTTTTGAACTGGAAATAATGATGAGAAAAAAATATTTAGGAATAAAAGTCATAGAGTAATTTGAATTTAATCCCCACTTCCACTTGATTCAATTTTGAATCTTCAAAAACCCTGGTCATGATCTATGGAACTTACATATTAACCCTCTACTTTTAAGAACCATTATATCATACTCAATCATCTCATACTTGATGCTCACTTTTGGTGTAACATATTCTACCTAGGTTAAACTTACCATGTGTTTGCTCTTCATCTTATCTCCAACTTTGGCCTCCATACTCCCAACTAGGGCATCCATACTTCCCATTAGGGATTTCAAATATGGCTTTCCTTCCATACTAGCTAATGGGGCTTACTCTTGGCTTGCACTCCAGATTGGCTCATCTTCCCTCCCAGCTTGCACTTACTCCCAGCTTGCACTCTCTCCTGCCTTACACTCAATCTTGAATTTCACTCCCTCTTGGCTTGAAATAGCCCTTGTATCTTATTTTTTTGGCATTTATTTGCTTCAAATTTTTTTTGAAAATAATTTTCCATGGATTATTTGTAAGGGTTTGAAGCATTGATGCACTTTGAATGAACTTGCTACTCTTTTTCCATGACTTGCACTCCCTCTTAGATCACACTTCCTCCTAGATTGCATTGGATTTTCTTCAATTGGATCACACTTTGCTTTCTACTTCTTGCTCACACTTCCTCCTCACTCTCGGATTGCACTTACACTCACTTTTGGCTACACTTACTCATAGATCATGCTTGCTTCTAATTGCACTCTCTCTTGGATTGTGGTTGCATTCACTACTACTCTCACTACTAGATCACGATTACACTCTATTTAGGTTGCACTCACTTCCATATCACACTCTCTAGTACACTCCCGCCTAGCTCACACTCAAGTGTGTCAAGTTAATTAAACCATATACAACTTGTCTTTTTTTTTATCAAAGATATTCTTCATTTTCCTTATAAAAATATTCATACTTCTTGAGCTTCTAAGTTCTTCAATCAACTCCTTGATATCATTTTCATTAAGAAAGCATATTTCACTCGATCCTTTTCCTTCTAAAATTTAAATTTTTCTAAGATAAATATTAACACTCATATTTCTCAAGATTCTAAGTTATGCAATCAAATCCTTGATATCATCTTCATTAAGAGACAATATTTCACTCAATCAATTATTTTCTAAAATTTAAAGTTTTCCAAGACAAATATTAACACTGCAAATGGCTAAAATATTTGCTATCCAGTTTCTTTTTATATAAATATATTGGCTATAACATTCTATCAATTTATTAGTACCTTGTTTTTTAGGGGTCTTGTTAATGGCTTTAATATTCCATGTTATTTTCATCATCATATTTTATTTATATTTGTGGGGTTATCCCAATTTATTGTTAACACTTGTAATATTTGCTTTTGATTTACCATATAAATATCCCTCTGAGTTTTATTTTCTCTTTTTTTTTCTTCTTAAGGATTCTTATATTTGATAATATTTAAAAAAAATTGATACTATTCATAGTGATACTTATCATCTATATGTTTATCTTGCTCTAAAGGATTTGAATTGCAAGGAATAACCTTAAAATCATTTTCTTCTTTATGTTACCCTAGAACCCTAAAGTATAAGGATGCTCTTCCATATAAAATTACCTCCTTATGTAGCCTTAAAAACTGTAAGTTACTATTATATCTTCCTCTCACATTTATTTATTATGTTTCTATTGAAACCATAAATTGCAAGGGATAACCTCCATAATATTTCTATTATAAGGAAAGGATTTTATACTTCTTAAAGAAATTCAAGGTGATTTACCTAGAATAAAAATGACCTTTTTTACCTCTGTTTTAATTTCTTTATGTTTTTTTGCACGTTTAATTACTTCTAAATTTGAACTTGTACATTACACTTCCTTATCCCTTGTATCATTTTTTTTTCTTCTAATGGTTGATTCATGTAAATTATGATGGCCTTTGTCAATTGATGGTGTAGTAAGATCTCCTTACCTATTTTTTGGAGTGGAATATCCTTGATTTAATCTAGATTTTACTACAATATAATATCCTTTCTTAATCTTGAATTTTATCTTATGATAAAAAAAAATTATCTCTTTCTACATCATTATCACTTTGCAATATCTTGTTATGTGTTTAGTATGATAACATTTGTGGCATTATAATACAATGTTTTCATAATCCACTTATTGATTTCATTTTCTTGATTCATACTTAATCTTAATGGATTATGAAAAGGTTTTAAAACATGTATAGCAAAATATATTTGGGTGATTACAATATTCTTTCAGTTTCTAGTAGTTTTTCCCTCTTGGATGAACTGCCCTAGGGTATTTTCAATATTCTTTGTCATCCTAATTGATAAGTTGATATGAAATTACATAAGGCCTTACCCACAATAGAATATTTTTAATAGTTTCTATCTCAATAAAATAATTCTCATTCCATGGTATTAAATATAGAACATCTCTCCCTTAAACCATGGGTCATCACCTATTATTTTATCCTTTATTTTTAAACATTAAAATAAGATGAGGAAAAACAATTTACAAAGAAAATTCATGGATCAATTTGAATTTAATCCTCATTTTTACTTAATATAATTTTGAATCTTTGAAAATCTAGTATCCATGGAACTCACATATTTACCCTCTACTTTTAAGAATTGTTATATCATATTTGATCATCTCATCCTTGATAGTCACTTTTGGTGTAATATCTACTCCTTAAATTAGACTTGTGTATATTTTATCTTCCTATTATCTCCAATTTGAACATCCATACTTGAAACTAGGGTATCTTTACTTCCTACTAGAGCTTTCAAATATGAATTTCCTTCTATGTTACCTAGCTTCTTCTTATATGAATCCTTTATTTTTAAATTCTCCAAAGATTTGGAGTAAGAAAATATGAGTTCTTACTTGCGGTTTTTTCATACTCACACTTTCCTTGCTCTTTTCCAAATATCTAAAACAAAAAATGTGCTCTCACTTTTACCTTTGAGAATAGTTGATGAAGGTCAACAATAGTATTTTTATTTATTCAATTTGCACATCCATTTTTATTGATAGCATTGATAATAATTTATGAATCCTCAATTGAAATATATTTCCATCCTTTTTAATTGCAATTTGAAATTTTGATCCTGATAAGAAGTACCCTAGCCTTTGTATAATTGTTAGTTGAAGTTTCATATGATTTTGAATAGCCGAGGAGAATTTTTCCTTTATTATTTTTAAAAACACCAACTCTACTAACTTTTTCCTATTTTCTTTGAAAGCACCATTAAAATTAATTTTGATAAATCTATTTTTTTGTATATTTCTATTTAATCATATATAGTAACATATCCTTCATGTTAATTCCATTTTTACATATGACCCTTCCATGTGCATTCAAATTTTATAACCAAGAGGCTGGTATATTATTTTACACTTGAGACTTCCCATGATGAGCACCATGCATTTAAACATTCTACAAGAGAGGCAAATAAAATTTTAAACTTGGGCATGATTTTGAGATTTATTTTTAAAACTTATTTTATTTCTTGCAAACCATAAATTACATCAAATAATAGCATAACGAGTCCTCCGTAGAATACATAACACTTTTTCTTTGAAATAATTGTCAATGAGTCTACCCAATAGATTTTCATATTTTTGAAAAATCATCCCAAAATGGTGTAAGAAAAATGATAATGGAGAAGTAAATGATCTAGTATTTCTATATCCTTCTCACATAAAGCACACCTAAATGTCCATGATATCTTCTTCTTTGTATACTCTCTCCTATAAGAATCTTGCTTTAGAATGCTAAGCAACGGAATATTGAGGTCTTGGAGAGGGCCTCTTGTGACCAAAATGTTTTTTAAGAATAATCAATGAGAGTAGGAAATTTTGATTACTCTAAATACCCATATCCTAACTTGACTGAGTATCCACCATCATTTGATAGGTTCTAAACCGATTCATCCTTTTATGTAAAAGAAGTCAAATACATTTTTTGAAGCTCATATTCTACTTGTTTGATTTGTTCTTCATCAACCAAATTACTAATAGAAATCCATGATCTAAAGTTGTTGACATTGATATAATATTTGATATTTAAAATTTTGAAACCTAGACATGTCTAATGTAATTGTTGCTATTTTGAATCATACATAAGAGGATAAGGACTCAACCATGCATCAGACCAAAAACTTGTATAATCCCCCTCATTGAACGACTATATATTATGTTTTTATATGAACTACAAATTTTCTTATATGATGTTCCATGTTGGTTATCCATTAGATAGAGTTAGTTTCCTAAATAATTTCATTACATCAAGAGAACATGTGTATATTTGAAGTAATAGTTTTGCCAATTATTTACTTAATATTTGAATAATATCCAACCAAGATTTTCCCTAAGGCCAAAATCATAAGTTTACAATTCTATAAACCTTCCCCTCTAATATTATTTCTTTGTAAACCCTATCCCACCTTACAAATATAAGATCTAGTTTTTCCTCACATCCTTTCCAAAGAAAATATCTTTGAATTTTATCAAATTTGAATGCTATACCTATTGATAATATTGGAAGTGATATCATATAAATAAGGATGGATTGCAATGCAATTTATAAGTTATAACATTCCATCCATGGTTAATAACTTACCTTTACTACCTACCAAATAAAATTCTATTATATCCAAGATTGAGTACCAAAGATCCTTTTTGTTTTCCTTATAAGATAAAGGAATATACATATATATGGAAGATAATTTTCCAATTTTAAACCCTAAAATATCCACAACAATTTATTGTAAATCTAGGGTAGTGTTAATAAAAATATTATAGACTTTGTAGTATTAACAAACTATCTAATATCTTTCTCATAGCATGTTAATAATGATTTGAAATCTATGGACTCATTGACTAAGGGAAGTAATCATCAACAAATTAAAGATGATATTTGGAGGGACTATTTATTGCAATTTGAATACTTTTGATTTTTCATTCCATTTTTATCATTGAAAAATATCTTCCTAATGTCTTCATAAGAATAATAAATAGACATGGAGATAATGAATCACCCTAGTAAAGTACATAGGATGAATCAAGTATTGGAATATATGGTAATCAAACCTTATTGATTAAGTTTTATTGATGATGATGTAAGCCTTTGGAAAACCTTTGACATAAAACTTTGGGAAAACATTGATGTAAACCTATGGGAAATATTGTTGTATTCATTGCTTGTGGGGTTGGTTAATGTACTTGGATGGTTAACCTTAGTAACTTGACTTAACCTTGAGCCTTATGTCATCCTTGTTTGATGTAATTGTAATTGTAATTTTGGGATTAAGTATCTACTATAAATACCACCCAACCATTGATCTATTATATTAGTGTGAAGTTTAATATTTTTATGTGATATATTATTGTAGGTGCCCACCTTGGGAACCCACCCAACTTATTTTATATTCTTTATCTTTCTATTTTACTTCTATATTCTCATGCTTATGCCTATGATGAATGTTATTCTTCATGATATTACAGGAAATTATTACAAATTCCCACATGGTATCAAAGTAGGTATGAAGTGGCTTCACTCAATTACATAGGGAGATTGTTTCCAAAACTATTTTGAGAAAGATCTTGTTTGACTATTTATAGGATTTTATCCTAAAACCCCTAGTGGTAGCTTGGATTGTGAGAGTCTCATATGCAATTATGGCTAATTGGATTAAGAGAAATATTCATCCAGGGGTTCATCATGTTTTCGTCTTTTGATATTCAATCTATTTTGTTTGTTAATTATTTTTTATGGATGATTCCAATAATGTCCTAAAGAAATATTTTTTACATAAATTGGTGGAATAAAGTTTTTGAGGTTTTTCAATAATATTATTTGTCTTTTATGTATTTTTATCTTTTTTTGGTATAGGTACAATAAAATGAGAGGGAAATTAGCATGGCTTTTTAATATTGTAGATAAGAGTCTAAACTTATGATGAATCACCCCTAGTTTCTAGAAGAGCCTTAGACATGATCTAGTGCATGACAAAGACCTATATGCCTCTTGATAGGTTGTTTGATTGATCCAACAAAATTTAATGCTATTTTGGTGAGAGAGAATTGCTTGAAAGGTTGAATTATAAAAGAGGGTTGTATAGGGTAAATCATAGTAGATATGGATGGACTATCAATTTTTTTGTATTTTTTATAAAATTTCAAGGGTTTTCTAGTTCAAGAAATTTGGATATTTCACTATTTTCATATCTATTTTTGCATCTAGAAAAAATTTATTGCCTCATAAATCTAGAATTAGAATTATAAATTTTCATAATACTATGTGGAGTATTCCATTTGGTAGTGGGAAATTATGTGCACTTGAAAAGGAAGTTTCAAGGGTTAAATATATACTTTAGATGTGATTGTTCTTATTATACAAGGGTAGTTTTTATCTAATGGAGGTAAAACCATAGTGGTATATGTTTGTTAACATAATTATAGCACAATGGAAAGATAATTTGTTGACACCACAATAGTCATGTCTTTGAGTCATGACAAGGATAATATTTTTTGGATGGTTTAATATTTTTTAGCACTATATAATTCTATGCTTTGAGTGCATTTATTATGTGGAGCAGTTTAATGAATATAATATAACCATACCATCTATATTTATTTTTATTAGCTTGGGCCCTAGGTTTAGATAATCATTCCTTGAGCATTATGGTTATGGTTCATGTTGATTTAATATATAAATATGAAGAGTTATATGGTAGTTGGAATCATTCTTCATATTTGAATTTGAGTTGTGTATGTTATGCATATGATACCCCGTCCTCTTGAGGTGGCTATGAGAATTTTCCCTTTCTAAGTGGCTAAGGATTTGCGTTGATTTGAATCTAGGATTTGATTATTATATATTTTATTTTATGAAATTTTGATCTAAATTATTATCATCATTTAGGTAATGTTATTTGTGCATTATTGGATTGTTACTACTATTATTATAATTCTTGAAATTATTCTATAACAAGTGGTATTAGAGCATCAATATCAACTCTGTGTGGTGTGTAAATTTACAATAGGACACACAAAACGCTCTAGAACCTCTATCAAATGTTACTACTAATTTTTTTTTCATATTTTTTTGGGTCGATCTTCTAGTGAAATCTTATAGAATATTGTGACTTCATTGTTGTTATAACATTTTACTAAATCCAATAAGAAAATGGGTGTCACTAGACCCTTGTGAGAGACCTATATCAATGCAATCATCTCTTAAATATGGTCAAAACAAGAGGTATATCATACATTTTTTTGGAAAGAGTGTCTTGGAATCCTTGCAAGAGATCTATCTCTTTGTGATTGTATCTCCAAGTTTATCATAATAAGCGGTATTTTTAATAGCATTCCAAATATGTTTTGAGTTTTTCAATTGTGTCTAGTGTGTGAATGAGCTTGATGCCACTATTGGTTGGACATGATCAAATGGTCTATCATAGTGTACAATTAATTTAGAGTATGTGTACGACTAGAAATAATTACCAACCCAAAAATATTGACAAGCATCACAATTTTTCCCTAAATATCAATATTTTTGATGAATATCTTCTTTCTTTCTTAAATGCCATGGCTTCATCCCATCCAACACCTTGGGTTCTTACTCTCTTCCTCCCATAACCTCCCCCTTATCACTCCTCCCACTACCTCTCCAATTGGTTATTCTATTTCTAGTAATATTGACCTTGATCTAAGTACATATATTTTGAATAAAAAATAAATAATTACTTCCATTTTTAAGACATTGAGTAATCATCAAGTTGCATTATCTTAACTAGTCAGATTCCTCAATATTTAAATATCCCTAGGTATGAGGGGCTGGATGTTTCCATGAAGGAACTCTAGGTACAATGGACTAAAGACTCCCTTGAAATTTTCTAAGGATATAGGTATCTTCCTATTTAGACCCTTGCTTAAAGTTGGGAAGACCTTGAACTTCCAATTGCTTTGAAGTTAGATCTCATGATCATAGGACTATAAGATCCTCTAGATAAGATCTAGGTAGGATGGACTAGAATCTTCCTTGGATAAGATAAATATTTCTTAGGAATTAATCTTAGGAAAGGTAGTTTTGCTTTGATATGACATCTTGCATAGAGTAAGTATGTCCATCATCATTATCAGGAGATTGATAATGTATAAACACACCTAGGAATAGTATCTTGTGCAAAGCAAGAATAACACTAGCCATTATCAAATGAATGATGATGAAGTAAGTTAGCTTGAAAGAATAAAGGACTAACTATAAGTAATAATGGTTGTAACCAAGACAACTCCTTGTAAAAATACAAGTGTGATGGTGACCATTGATGATCTAAGTTAAATATTAGGAAGATATAACTAACCCTTAGAAGTATAATTGAAAGAAATTGTAAATTATCTGACTCCTTTGGTCGGCAAAGAGAAATGACACCAAGATAAGGAAGGAGAAGAAGAGGATCTTCTCAAATCTAGGGATAATAAAACTAAAGCTAGAACTTAAAGATAAAATTTGAAAGATTCCAATAGAGAGGTAGAAAAACCTCATTATTATAGTTTAGTTACTATAAGAACAAATTGAATAATAGAGGGGATAGGTGAACCAATGAAAGCAATGATTGGATATTATTAATCAAGTTCCCTGAATGAAAACTCTAAAGATAGGTAGGAGGAATATCCTACTACAAAGGATCATGAATGCAAAAATCCCATTTAGAGGTAGATCTAGCCGAGGGCCTGAAGAATATTAAAGTATCTAAATTGATTGGTAAAATCAACTGAGACATGGTTGTGTGAATTGGAAACATAGTTTTTTCATGGTATTAAAGGTGTTAGTCTTACAATGGCACTGAGAGGGGGGGTGAATCAGTGTAGCTATTTAAAAACTTAAATCTACAACTCTTAAAGCTTAAGCAAGGAGAACTTAAAATAGATAAAGCAAATATAGCAAGAGAGCATTCCACAACACAAGATGTAACGAGGTTCACCAGTTTTGGCTACTCCTCAAAAATAGACTGCTTGGACTCCTATCCAAATCTAGTCTTTGCAAAGCACCAACTTTACAATCAATTTACCAGCACCCACTGGAAGGAGCACCAACCCCTAATTTATCTGCACCAACAAAAAGGAGCACCAACCCCTAATTTATCTGCACCAACAGAAAGGAGCACCAACCCCTAATTTACCAGCACAAACTGGAAGGAGCACCAACCCCTGATGCCAAGCACCAACTTGGACATCTGTTCTAAAACTAGATGATTGACATAAAGATGCCTTCACTTTTACAAGACCCTGACTAGTCTATTGCTTTCTCAACATTGCCCACTCTTTACCCAGCACACACCCTGCTCACTCGCCTCCTGCGCACTCTCTTTCAGCAGCACTTTCACACATCCAATGACAACTTTATTCTCCATGCAACTGCCCTTTTATAATCAAATTGTCTAACTGTAACTCTAGTTGTAACTCCTTTTATTTCTCATGTGCCACTTGCCAGTTGTAACGCCTTCTAACTGTAACTGCTTTTGTATAAATATAGGGTAGACTTTTCATCAACCATGATGCATGTTACGAATTTACACATATACCCCTACCATGACTGTTCGTCTTCTCGATCATGACTGTTAGTATTCTTTTTTGTGCATGCATGCATATTCGATTCTATTTATACGACTGTTAGATTTCTCCTTCTTCGACTGTTCTTAAATTAGCTACATGATTTTCTTTTGTAACGTCCCCTGTAACTACTGTGTAACTTCAGTTAACGGTTACATATCTTAATATGGCTGGGTTCTATTTTTAGCTTGTGCCAAAATGACCTATCACGAAATCGCGACACTTCTGCCTCTTTGTCTTCTTCTTGGCTTGTACCCGTGAAAATACATGTCACAAAATCATGACAGTTTTCGCCTCCTTGTCCTTTTCTCAGCTTGCACCTGCAAAAATAGAACATGTCACGAAATTGTGACACTTTCGCTGCCTTGAGCTCTTCTCTGTCTCTTTCTCGTGAAAATAGAACATGTCGTGAAATCATGAAACTTTCACTACCTTCTCTGTATCTTGCTCGTGAAAATAGAACATGTCGCGAAATCGTGACACTTTCGCTTCCTTGCACTCTTCTCTGCTTGCACTAGCAAAAACATGACATGTCACGAAATCGTGACATATTTCACTTCCATACACTCTTCTCTGCAAGCACTAGCAAAAACATGACATGTCACGAAATCATGACATATTTCACATCCATACACTCTTCTTGGCTTGCACCAGCAAAAACAAGACATGTCACGAAATCACGACACATTCGCTACCTTGTGCTCTTCTCTGTCTGTCACTCGCGAAAACACATGTCACAAAATCATGACACATTTGCCTCTGTACACTCTCTCTCCTCTTTGGGTTGCGAAAACCTGACATGTCATGAAATCGTGACACTTTTTCTCCTTGGTGCTTTTCTTCCCTTCAGGTCACGAAAACTCGACATGTTGCGAAATCGTGACACTTTTTCTCCTTAGCGCTTCCTCTTGCAAATTTTCGTGAAATCGCGACACTTTTCCTTGCCAGCTCTTTCTCTCAAACATGTCATGAAATCGTGACACATTTTCATCTGTACTGCCTCTCTTGCAGATTGTCATGAAATCACGACAATTTTCTTTGCCTGCGCCTTCTCTCCAAACATGTCATGAAATCATGACAGTTTTCTTTGCCTGCGCCTTCTCTCCAAACATGTCACAAAATCGTGACAATTTTTCTTGCATGTGCTTCTTCTTCGAACATGTCATGAAATCATGACAGTTTTCCCTGCATGTGCTTCTTCTTCGAACATGTCATGAAATCACAATAGTTTTCCCTACATGTGCTTCTTCTTCGAACATGTCATGAAATCGCGATAGTTTTTCCACTTGCTTTCTTCTCTGCCAACATGTCACAAAATCACGATAGTTTTCTTTGCTTGTGCCTTCTTTTTGAACATGTCACAAAATTGTGACAGTTTTCCTTGCGCTTTCTCTTTCGTCCAACATGTCATGAAATCGTGATAGTTTTCCTTGCACTTTCTCTCTCTTCTAACATGTCACGAAATCATGATAGTTTTGCCAGCATTTTCTCTCCTTCGATATGTCGCGAAATCGTGACAGTTTTGCTAGCATTTTCTCTCTCCTCCAATATGTCGCGAAATCACGACAATTTTGCCAGCATTTTCTCTCTCCTCCGATATGTCATGAAATCATGAGAGTTTTTCTTTCTGCCTTCTTTCTGCTCAACATGTCATGATATCACGATAGAAAACATGTCGCGATATCGTTACAGTTTTCTTACTTGTCTTTTTCTTTGATCCTTTGAATCTGGGCCACTTCTGTATTCTTGGATATTCACTGTACATACTCTCACTGACCTCTAAACTCTTGTCCACTGCATCAACCGATCTATCTATCTGTGTTGACAACAATGACAATACTATTTTTGCACCTTTCTCAACAATCTCCCCCTTTGGAATTGTTGGCAACACTCATGCAATCTCTTGTAATTCTTCTCCCCCTTTGACAATAATACCAAAGGGCTACTGCAAACTCCCCTTGAGTCCATGCACAAAATTCTCAGGCACACGTTATGACAGTTAGCAAAAATTACAAATATGAGCACAAAGATAATTAAATATATAAATTCTCCCTCTGTGTACAACCACGATAGAATGCACCTCCACTGGTACTCTTTCTGTCATCTACACATCCTGCCCAAATCTGCATCTGGAAATTTTTTCCAGCATTGTCCTCAAATCTGTCCTAGCATTGTCCTCAAATCAGCTCACAAGTTCATCAAGAAAAACTTGCTTAGCATGAACCCACAAAGAGAATTGTTAGAGACCCAATGTGATTCATCAACCTCATAGAAGCATAAAGAGAATTGTTAGAGACTCAATATGTTCTATACTTAACTCCCAATCTCAATCTCAACTCAATCTCAATCTCAAAATAATAAGATAGATGTAGTATGCTTTTCTCAAGAACATGAAACACAACCCAACAATTGCCAACCATGCAATAACTCATATAACAATGATACTCATGTTCTTTCCACAACCTATATCTTTTCTCAACCAATTAGGGCTTTAACAACAATGCTTATAGACAAGGTTTAACCAACATCATTCAACTCAAGATTAACCTTGAAGCATTCAACCGATCACTACATGAAAAGGAAACTAGTAGACATCCTTTTCCTTCCAAAGGTATTTGAACAAAACAACCACCAACATAAATCACCAATGCAAAGAATAACTTGCTCAAATCAATCTCAATGGAGTAAGCCCAAATCATGTATCAAGTAAAGCATTAACTTGATCAAAACAACCTCTATGAAAGCAACTCAACCATTCATCACCAGGCTAGAAATCATCTGGCTGCTCATTATAAGCCTCTTCTTCAATCTTCCCATTCAACATGTTGATTTCACATCTGTCAACAAAATTGACAAGTGACTCACACTTGTACCAACTTTTGTCCAACACTGTACCAACACTACAATTTTACTGCCAACTCTATGCAAGCATCAAACACAGTACCACAAAACCAACCAAATCATCTGAACTATTATAATCCTTAACTTTTGACAGTGGTAGTGAGAACCATCAATAGTACAACAATGACATATAGCAATATTACCAATAAAGACATCTCTCAATTTAATCACCACCCTTCACGGCACTACCACAAACAACTACATGAACTGAAAACACACTTTGACAACTATACAACAACTCCTCGACTACTTTCCTTTCATCCTTAGGTAACTACACAAATACATAGGAGCATTAAAATAAAACTTTAACATTGCTCCCCCTGAGGATGTGCTACCTGGATCTGCTTAGTGCAATAGAGGAGTAATCTCCTTCTGTCCAAGGAGACACGATTTCCTCTCTTCTTTCTTTCTCCAATTTTTCTTGAACTTAGGCTGAGGGTTTTCACCTGCATCCCCATTTTGAACCTTTTCGTGAACCTAAACATTTCTCTTGGGTGGTTGTCTCTTGTGCATTCTTGATGGATAATTATTTTCCTATTTGTGTTGCACTCTTTGTGTTTGATGGAATCTGTGGTCTTGCCTTAGATTAGATGCAGAGGTGCTTGGAAAAAACTTGCTATGTGCCCATGACCATTACATTTAAAACATTGCACATGGTGTTCACTCAGAAGAGTAGATGTATTTCTACCAGCATAACTCCTTGATTTATTATTCAATCCACAATAAATTGCCTAGTGACTATAATGGCTGCATCTAAAACAATAGCTATTAAAAGCATTATTATGAAAAGAGTGAGAGTGAGAGAACCTCTTTTGCTGTGGTTGCTTTGCTGTAGATCTCCTTTGAGATTTTATTCCATTTGAAGATTCAGCTTTAGGCTTTTCTTGCTTTGATCCTTCAACAGTGGATTTCTTCTTCTCTACAGATTTAGAAGATGAAGGTTGTTCAACTTCATATCCAAGACCAAGCTTGCACATAGGGCTTCTTTGTTGCCTTATCATTTTATCTAGCAGCTCTATGCTCTTCTCAAATTTGAGATTTGTATTGGCCTCTTCTAGTTGTTTCCTCAATAACACAATCTCCTCTTCTTGTTTGTAGCAAACAATCTCTTTCTCATTGATCTGTGACTTCAAGGCTTCTTCTATTTTCTTGGCTTTGTGAATTTGTAAGAAGAGATCTTCAATATTACCCTCATATTCTTCCAACTTCTTGGACAATATTTTGTTCTTTTTCCTTTCTAAACCCAACTCTTCAAGTGCAGTGATCAACTCACCTCTTAGATTTACTTCAGCCTCAGCCTCAAGATTTTCATCATATTCTTCAGAGTTAACTTCTTCCTTTTCGATTCTTCTTCTTCAAATGCCATGAAAAGAGCTTCACCTGTTTCCTCTTCGAAATCCTCATCGAAGCTGTCTTCTGATGAACTAACATTCTTGGAGATGAAACTTTTCTTCTTGAAGTTGCCCTTTCTAAAATTTGTCTTTTTCTTCCAGTCACTTCTTTCTCGGTGCGATTCTTCATCACTTTCATTCTCCTTATTTCATGGACATTTAGCTGCAACATGCCCAACGCCTCCACAGTTGAAACATTTAAATGGTAGCTTTCCTCTGTATTTTCCTTGTCCCCTTTTTAGTTTTCGAACAAAGTTTTCTTCCATCTCATCTGATGTCTCTTCATCTTCGGATTTTTATTTTGCTTTCGTATTTTTGTGGGCTTTAAAAGTAGCTTCTCTATCTGTGGGATCAGACTTTCCTATTCTCATATCATACGCAGTCAATGAACCATGCATCTCATCCATACCAAACTTATTTAGATCTTTGGCTTCTTCTATAGCTGATACTTTAGAATCAAATCTTTTGGGAAGAGATCTTAATACATTTTTTACGATTACAAAGTCTTCGATTTTCTTGTCGAGTCCTCTAATGGCATTAATGACTTCATTTACTCTCAACATATATGTCGCTATGTTCTCATCGTCATTCATCTTTAATGCTTCGTATTGAGTTCTATGAGTTTGCAACTTGGCCTCCTTGATCTTATTGTCTCCTTCATGAATGCTCTTCAATTTGTCTCAAATTTCTTTTACCGTTTTATAGCTCATGATCTTTACTAGTTCACTATTTGCTACATCGCACATGATAGCATTCTTTGCCTTTGAGTCATTCTCAAATAGTTTCTTACCAGCAGCATCGGTTGGAGGAGTGGTGGGTATTGTGTATCCACTTTCTACTGAGTCCCATATGTCGTATCCCAACGCACATAGATATGTCTACATCCTAATTTTCTAGAATGCATAATTAGTCCCATCAAACAATGGAGCTTTTTTTGATGAGAATCCTTCACCAACTGCCATTGTGTCACTTCCCAGATCACCTTAGCCGATTGAGCTTATTCTGGAACTTGGCTCTGATACCAATTGTTAGTCTTACAATGGCACTGAGAGGGGGGTGAATCAGTGTAGCTATTTAAAAACTTAAATCTACAACTCTTAAAGCTTAAGCAAGGAGAACTTAAAATAGATAAAGCAAATATAGCAAGAGAGCATTCCACAACACAAGATGTAACGAGGTTCACCAGTTTTGGCTACTCCTCAAAAATAGACTACTTGGACTCCTATCCAAATCCAGCCTTTGCAAAGCACCAACTTTACAATCAATTTACCAAAGACCCACTGGAAGGAGCACCAACCCCTAATTTATCTGCACCAACAGAAAGGAGCACCAACCCCTAATTTATCTACACCAACAAAAAGGAGCACCAACCCCTAATTTACTAGCACCAACTAGAAGGAGCACCAACCCCTGATGCCAAGCACCAACTTGGACTTCTATTCTGAATCTAGATGATTGACATAAATATGCCTTCACTTTTACAAGACCCTGACTGGTCTATTGCTTTCTCAACATTGCCCACTCTTTACCCAGCACACACCCTGCTCACTCGCCTCCTGTGCACTCTCTTTTAGTAGCACTTTCACACATTCAGCGACAACTTTATTCTCCATGCAACTACCCTTTTATAATCAAATTGTCTAACTATAACTCTAGTTGTAACTCCTTTTATTTCTCATGCGCCACTTGCCAGTTGTAACGCCTTCTAACCATGTAACTGCTTTTGTATAAATATAGGGTAGGATTTTCATCAACCACGATGCATGTTACGAATTTACACATATACCCCTACCATGACTGTTTGTCTTCTCGGTCATGACTGTTTGTATTATTTTATGTGCATGCATGCATATTTGATTCTATTTATATGACTGTTAGATTTCTCCTTCTTCAACTGTTCTTAAATTAGCTGCATGGTTTTCTTTTGTAACGTCCCCTGTAACTACTGTGTAACTTCAGTTAACGGTTACATATCTTAATACGGCTGGGTTCTATTTTTAGCTTGCACCAAAATGACCTGTCACGAAATTGTGACACTTTTGCCTCTTTGTCTTCTTCTTGGCTTGTACCCATGAAAATACATGTCACGAAATCGTGACAGTTTCTGCCTCCTTGTCCTTTTCTCAGCTTGCACCTATGAAAATAGAACATGTCACAAAATCGTGACACTTTCACTTCCTTGAGCTCTTCTCTGTCTCTTTCTCGTGAAAATAGAACATGTCACAAAATCGTGACACTTTCACTGCCTTGAGCTCTTCTCTATCTCTTGCCCATGAAAATAGAACATGTCACGAAATCATGACACTTTTGCTTCCTTGCACTCTTCTCTGCTTGCACTAGCGAAAACATGACATGTCGCGAAATCGTGACATCTTTCACTTCTGTATACTCTTATCTGCAAGCACTAGCGAAAACATGACATGTCATGAAATCGTGACATATTTCACATCCGTACACTCTTCTTGGCTTGCACCAATGAAAACAAGACATGTTTTTTAATTGCGACACATTCGTTGCCTTGTGCTATTCTCTGTCTGTCGCTCGCGAAAACACATGTCACGAAATCGTGACACATTCTCCTCCGTACACTCTCTCTCCTCTTTGGGTCACGAAAACCCGACATGTCGTGAAATCGTGACACTTTTTCTCCTTGGCGCTTTTCTTCTCTTTGGGTCACGAAAACCCGACATGTCACGAAATCGTGACACTTTTTCTCCTTAGCGCTTCCTCTTGCAAATTGTCATGAAATCATGACACTTTTCCTTGCCAGCTCTTTCTCTCAAACATGTCATGAAATCACGACACATTTTCATCCGTACTGCCTCTCTTGCAGATTGTCATGAAATCGTGACAGTTTTCTTTGCCTGCGCCTTCTCTCCAAACATGTCACGAAATCACGACAGTTTTCTTTGCCTACGCCTTCTCTCCAAACATGTCACGAAATCATGACAATTTTTCTTGCATGTGCTTCTTCTTCGAACATGTCACGAAATCACGACAGTTTTCCCTGCATGTGCTTCTTCTTCGAACATGTCATGAAATCGTGACAGTTTTCCCTGCATGTGCTTCTTCTTTGAACATGTCATGAAATTGCAACAGTTTTTCCACTTGCTTTCTCTGCCAACATGTCACGAAATCGTGACAGTTTTCTTTGCTTGTGCCTTATTTCCGAACATGTCATGAAATCACGATAGTTTTCCTTGCGCTTTCTCTTTCATCCAACATGTCACGAAATCATGATAGTTTTCCTTGTGCTTTCTCTCTCTTCCAACATGTCACAAAATCGTGACAGTTTTTCCAGCATTTTCTCTCTCCTCCAATATGTCGTGAAATCGTGACAGTTTTGCCAACATTTTCTCTCTCCTCCGATATGTCACGAAATCATGACAATTTTGCCAACATTTTCTCTCTCCTCCGATATGTCGTGAAATCGTGATAGTTTTTCTTTCTGCCTTCTTTCTTCTCAACATGTCACGATATCGCGACAGAAAACATGTTGCGATATCGCGACAGTTTTCTTACTTGTATTTTTCTTTGATCCTTTGAATTTGGGCCACTTCTGTCTTCTTGGATATTCACTATATATGCTCTCACTGACCTCTAAACTCTTGTCCACTGCATCAACTGATCTATCTGTCTGTGTTGACAACAATGACAATACTGTTTCTGCACCTTGCTCAACAAAAGGAGGTGTGAATATCCATTGTTCAATTCAACTTTTATTTTTACAACTATCTTTATCATGACATGATTTTTAAAATAATAGTTTTGATATTTTTTGGACCTATTATCTTTTTATTTTAAAACAAATTGATATTATTCATACAAAGGATCAAGCATTACTTTATCAAAATTTAAGCTCCAATAGAGACAAAAAATAATTAAGGTGATTTTTTTGTTCTTATTCTTAAGAAGTACAATGGATACTCTTTCTATTAGAAAATCACTTATTTTGCTTAATAGTTTTAGAAATTTTTAAGGCATTGAATCATTTTTATGCAAAACCATTACCACCATAATAAATGACTCCTTTTTATTTAAGGATTAATAGGATGTACTAGTTTATAAGAGAGTAACTATATCCCTTTCATCCATACAATGGATTATTTGTATGTATTGTTAGAATTTTCTTAGTAAGAGGCTTATTTTAAGACTCTATATGTTAGATTATAGGGGTTACATTTCCATAGTCCAATTGATTAGTTCATTTTGAGCATATTTTCCTAACATTATTTGAATTAGAAAATTTAAAATTAAAATCAAAATTTCTAAAGGGAGTTTTTTTTCATCTCATATTCTTCCTACCTTAAATATTTTTCCTTTATTCATGTCCCTTGCATGGATCATGAATGAATGGGTTGTCAATTTTAATATATTTGCCCATAACTTCCAATAAGCATGCCTAGCCAACTTGGAAATACCTTCCTTGTTAAGTGACTTGGGACATGGAGGATGTGGGTTTAGATACATGGCCTATTTTGGGTATAGCCTATTCATTATATGCATGCCAAAAACTCCTATTTATTTATGGTAAGAGATAAGCATAGTCAATATTGGGTCCATAGGGACTTAACTAGCATAGTTAGGTTGGACATATAAAGTAAAATAACATAGATTAATAACCAAATAATGCATGTTGGACCTTTGTATTTTTTGATGGCCACGTGTTGGTTCCTAGTTGTGTGACCTTTAGATTTTGTAGGCCAAAAATTGACTATATCTCTACCTAGCCAAAAAATTTCAAAAATGACTAAGTATCAAAAAGGAAAATGCAAAAGTGCTAAAAATCAGCTAGGACAAAGAAGTGTTGAATTCGGACCAAAGTTGAGAAGTCTAGAAAATAGTGCTTCTCCTATCTCTTTGTATTTGTCGTGCAAAAGTAACAAACACCCAAAACATAAAAGTGTCACGACGAGGCTAAAACAAGGAAGCACCGGTAGGCTAATTGGAACAAAGAACATAAATTACACTTCTCATTAAACTTTGTATTAAGCGCGCAAAGAAAAAAAGCACTAAAAATGGTACCCAAATAAGAAATGTATTGAAAAGAAGGTAAAATTAAGAAGTATGAAAAACCACATTTCTTATCCACCTTTGCATTTGTCGTGCAAACAAGAAAATTCTAAGAAATAATAAAAATTGAGAAGCTTCGAAACTTGCCCAAATCAAAGAAGGTCAAGCAGGTAGTACTTTCTTATTCACTTCATATCCACCATGTAAATTTGAAAATGTCATACAAGCTGTGTTTCGTAGACTTCTTTTTCAAGAGTGTGTAAAGTAGAAAAACACTAAAGTGTAGCAGATCACTAGAAAAGGTTAGAAAGGAAAGAAAGTAATTCAAGAGCTAAAGACGCTATTCTCTATTTCCTCCATTACCACCACATAAACATGCAACAATGCTACATATGTTCTAGTACAACTATCCAATGATCAGATCTACGATGGATATTTAATCCTTTCTTTCCCTAAATATTTTTTATGAGTTTCTGCATGCGCATTTAGAGAATAGAGGAAAGTTGAAACATCAACATCATGGAGGCCAAATCAAATGGTTATAGTCCAAAACCATAAAAAATAATCCAAAATATCCTAGTGAACTAGATTCAGTTGTGAGATCAACAGATAGGGATGGATCATGAAGACCACTCATAGTAGTTATGAACTCAACAAGAATACGGTTTCAACATAATCGAGAAGGCACAACTAGCGGGCACCATGAGCGACAAAGTGGTCAAGAAGATAAAGAAAAATAAAATCTCATGTAATGCTTAGAAAGGAATATGATTGTAAAATCTATAAATATGGGTAGCAACCTCCTTCCAAAATGTTGGCTCTAGAGTGTTTGCTTGCATTACTGTGTAATTTTTTTCAAATTGATGAATGAAGCATTACAAGGGATGTTTACCTCAAATTTATGCCTATTTTGAATGGTGGACATAATTCTAATAAATTATCTCATATTACTGCTATGGTTAGTCTATTCTATCATTTTGAAAAGCTAACTTAGAGTAAATCGAGATAATCATTTCTACATACATATTTTTTGAGAATTTTATTTTTATTAAATCAAGGCATTTATATTATTACGTTAATTTGGATAATCAATGTTTTATATGCTTGGAATAATTCTGTGAACATGCAAAAGCCATTAAATAGTGTAACCACATAAGTTTTGAATGTTGTTACTCCCGAAAGTTGCTTCTGAAATCAATCTATTAGATATATTACGTGGATGTCTATGTTATTAGCTTCATTCGTCCATTCTATATTCATACATTTATAACCCTATCATCTCTATCCCTAAGCTTTTACTACTTGATCTCAGTAGATTCAACACTTATTAAGTTGACAAGGTATACCATATTTCTCTAGAGGTTGAATCAAAGCAATTTGATTCTTCCAATATTTATTCTGTACCATGATTAACGGGTGCTCACCTTAAAAATATAAGAGATGATGACCACAGTTATAGCATTGGCTAGATGACAAACTAGACTACAATAAAATTTTGTACGCTTGGTGGGACCTTGTCCACAAGAGATTAGAAGATTAGGGAAGTGGTGACCCCTATTTAAAAAAAAAAATCAGAAATACTTGACGACTCTAATAAGAGGAAAACTCAATTCAGTAATCGGTAGACTTTTAAAATTGTAAATATTTGTAGTTTAAAGCTCAATAAAGATTATTTTGAGAAATACATAGATAATATTTCCTTGATGTGATATGCAGGAGACCTTGGGTAATATGGTGACTCTGTTAAAAAAGTAAACTTAGGAGCCACAACATGGTTCTATTCATTTTCTAAAAATAGCTCACTACATTATGTATTAGACGACCCGATAGGATTACCCTCCATGGTATAATGCAGGGCCAATAGATATTTCTTTCCTTCATGAAATTATGAAGATCGTGTTGAAAAATATACCTAGTTACAAAGGGAAAGAAAAATCAACAAAAGAACATTACCAAGAAATAGCATGGTTGTCCTTAGTTTACAATATTATAGATGAAGATATCATGATTAGGCTACTCATTTTATATTTTAAGGGTAAAGTATTGTTATGGTATAAGTCCCTAGAAGATAAAAGTATCTACAATTGGTTGGAATTATCCAAAGCCTTCATTGATGAGTTCGACGATCCTAAAGACCCCTTTCTACTGCTCACTCAGTTTTCACTTATAAGAAGAAATACTCAAGAGAGTCTTCTTGAGTTCAATATCCATTTCAAAATAACATGGAGGAGAATACTGTAGGATTATTAGCCTTCTCATACCTAAGCATATCTTTATTACATCCACACGCTCCACACTGACCTAAGCATCCTTGTTTAGTATTACAAGGAAAGTAAGTTCTCTCAAATTTTCAAAGAGGTCATCCAATCTAAAAACATGTTGATCACAACTAGAAAGCTCCACCCCAAAAAGGTCAACTCTACCTTCAATAAAAGATTTTATGAAGAGATAAAAATAGTTCCAATCCAAGAAAGAAAGGATGAATGTGCCCCTTATTATTACAAAAAAAAAGTTCAAGGGTCAAGAGCTAAATGAGATGGAACAATGCTCTGATAGGTGGGATGGATGCTAAAAATTTGATTCACTAGATGAACAATAACTCTAGGACTATGGTGAAGAAAATGTTGAAAACATCTTGGCTTTAACACCAATTTTAATAACTAGCTCTATCCAAATAGATATTTTGCATTCCATAGAAAAAGGAAGAAATACATGCCACAACTAGGATATCCATGGAGAGCAGAGTAGTAATAATGACCTTTGAACTCCCTTAGCTCAAAATAAAGATATATTAAAAAAGAAAATAGAAATTCAAGGAGAAATCCTATCATTCATCACTCCAAGACAACAAATATTTGAAGTCTATAGATATTTATACTTTATGTATATGACCCTAGAGGATCGATAAGAGAGGGTGGAATGATTCCAAAAATTGATCATAACTCCTTTGTATTTTAAATAGAATTTGAGATAATATTTTATAGTATGACCGAAGGTTAATTTAGCTGACGCTTCTTTTAGGGTTGAAGAGAATACCACATCCATGAGAGACAAGACCTTGGGCTCCCAAAAATGGGGGAAGAGACATGTTATCTATCATTCTTCATAGAGGAAGGTATTTTACACAACTATATAGTTGGCCGTAAAGCTAGGTTATCAATTATACCCCTAAAGATATGTCAATCCTTAAATTTAGTCATAGAACATGAAGAATCCAAGTGGATCAAATTCAAGGGAAGGACTATAAAAACTGAAGGAATTTTGAAATATTTCATGATAATGTTATACAAACAACCTAATTGTACAAGATCTAATAGTGGTTGAAATCCCCCTTATCTTTGGATTATGCCTCTCAGGAAGTCACTTTAGTGACTCAGGTTTTCATCTCAAGGTTGAGGACAAGCTGATTAAAATAATCGAAGAGAAGAATAAATTAAAAATATCTCACAAAGTTCTTTGCCCATTTATCATAGAAAATTATAACTGAGAACGGCCCTGCAAGCCTATTGGCATCATCAATAATACTAGAGCAATGATAAACCTTTATCCTAAGTAAAATCTAGCACTTTGTTATTCATAGCATTGTGATCATTTGGGAGTGATGGTGTTTTCACATCAGGAGCTATTTGATGACTCCTCATTTTAGTTTCACATCAGTGATCTAAGAAGTGTGAAGTATTCGATTGTAAGGTCCCCAAATAGGTACGTGTGTGAATATCTTCAAAAATATATGGTAGTCCAAGTGGCCTTCCAAGATCAGCCATGTCTAGTCTCTGATATAAATGAACTATCATTGGTTAAATTCGTTCAACTCCCAATGAGTGATATATGATCCTTGTTCAAAGGTAAAGATGTTCTATGAAATATCTAATCAAGGATATGAAGAAGACTACAGATTTAGAATCATATGGTCAAGACATTGTAAATTCAGGGGATAGCTTACAAAATAAATTTGGAAGCTAGGCATGGATCCTCCATGCCATTTTACATAGCCTAAAAATAAATAAATGGTGGAATATGACCATAATGATTAAAGAAGGACAACCACTTGGTGAGATTTTAGGCCTAACAATAGTTTACACGCATAATCTAAGTAAGTGATGGAGGCTTATAAAATTAAAGTATGGGTGTAGATTATGAATTGGATTATTTTGACTTTGTTGCCCAATGGATGAAACAAAGGTGACTATAGATCAGAGAAAGAGGTTACAAGAAAACTAAAAGATCACAGGGATGGAGCCAGATTAAATACATCATATTCTATGTAAAATAAGCTCAGTAGAGGACAAAAAAACACAATAAAAAAGGGCTCAAGTTTGGGTACATGGTCATGTCCAAGCATATCAAATAGTTTCTATAAAATACCTACAATATCATGCCATGGCGTCAGATGATGAGGGTAACCACCATCAATTGTTTTTTGGTAGGTAAAATTGCTTAAGCGTGGGATTCAAATGGGACCCAAACCCAAGTACATAAAATATTAGCAAAACAATAGCATTATATGACACAGGATTGCATATTGGATAGCTACATCCTGAATGAAGAGGATCAAACACTATTAGAGAAGGTTGAGTGGACACCTGACATCATAAACATAAAAATATAGCTTGAGAAATACCCACATAAGGGTTTCTTAAGAGAAGCAACTACCTAAAAACCTTGTAAATGAGCTATAACAAAAACCCACATAGGGGATGCTCGCAAAAAGATCAACAGAAACTATAATAGATACCTGAACAGGAAGAAACATAGTATTCAAAAAGGCCCATGCAAGAGCAATAAATAACTTATAAATAGGAATGGGAAGTTCTAGAGCTTAGGTTACCAGTTATTATGATCTCTTCGCATCACTTGCCCTTTCACCAAAATTTATATCACCTCGACCATCAGCTTAACAGTAACTTTGAAATGGAGGTTACATTCAACAACATAACCATTATTCCACAAATTGACAAAGGCTTCAGTGATATCTTGCTCAGCCTCTTTGAACTTGCTGAGGAAAGGAATGAGACCATGAGCTTCCATAAAGATTTGATACAGGGGATCAAGCTGAAGGCTAGATGGCTCAAGCAGGGTCATATTGGTAATACTAAGAAAAAGGAAGACCACATAAAGTAGATAATATGCTTCTTACTGCCTAGTGCACACAATAGTGAATAAAACCAGATGATAATGGATTGACATAGACAAAGGTTGTAAATATAGAAATTTTTGGCACAATAAATGACCTTTTCAAAAGCTGAGTTGGAGTGATTGGTGGACCACTTAGTAATTCTCCATATGGAATAGACACTAGAAAATATATACATAGAACAAGACATACTATGCAAAGGATAGGACTAGGATATTATTGGGGGTTCCAATTGACTGAAAAAAATTATTCTTAAAATTTGTAAGAAGAAAAAAAGAGGATCTTGAGACTTGATGCATATTGACCTTGTTTGACAACATCCAATTACACTTCCTAGACCTACCAAGGGACTTGACATGCTTGGAGAAGACCACCATGAGACAAAACCAATGATAGTGGCTACCTTGGGATATAGCATACTTCATGGAAAATAAATGGGAGATCCAACCACCATTACTAATAGCAAGACTAAAATTCACGCTAATCAGAATTTTTTTTCCATAAGAATTGGAACCAAAGAAATAAATCATGCTAAAAAAGCTAAAGTATCATTGGAGAAGCTGACCTGCCAAAACCTGTGACCACATATTTCAAACAAAATCATTATTAGTAGCATTTAAAACTTATTGGGGAAAAATTTCTTTCCAAATGGATAGTGATTTATGGATAACTCCCCAATTGGCAATAATATATGTAGGCTTGTTAGCTTTGCGGTACATATGATTGATAGAGATATCATTGAAATTTTGGAACAACTTCTTAGCTTCCTGAATAATGGTTTTGATATTCCAAGAGGATGTCATATTTTTTTAGAGAATTTATAATATTCAAAGAATCTCCCTCAATAAAAAGGTTACCTTTATAATACTTGAGAATATCTAACCCTCTCCATAGTGCAGGGACTTCAAAAAATGATTAGTTTGACACCCCATATGCTCAACATAAGCCATAATAACTTGACCACTATGATCTTTCACATGACCACCTACACCTGTATCCCCTGGATTTCCTTTGGAGGCACCATAAAATTTAAGTTTTAGACACTTACTTGGGGAGGAATCCAATGGGCACCCACTCTAGGATGGGGGGCTAGAAAATTAGAAATGGATTTATAGGGAATTTTTAAGGAAGAGAGCATAATATACTCCAATCTAGAATCAGGATATTTGGGACAATGGAAGAGCTGGAAATTTTTGACAGCAAAGGCAGTAGCTTTATTGGAAAAAAATATGAGATCCTTAGAGGAGGAAGAAAAAACCTTGTTGTTTCTTTCAAGCCACACTTTCCATAAGATATGATGAAGGGTCATTTTCCATAAATAATATAACCTAAGGTTTTTGAAATGAGTTGACCATTGGATGAAAAGGTGACTCATCGAATTAGGAGGAACCCATGAGATATGAAAAGTGGACATAAGGTTATCCAAATCTATCTTGGAGAAAGAGCACTCTAGAAAGAGGTAATTGACAGATTCTCATGCATTCATGCACAAATAGCATCTATTAGGAAAAATCATGACCCTTTTCATAAGATTATCAATTGTTAACATCTTATTTTGGATGTTCAACCAACTGAAATGAGCAACTTTCAGAATGAGATATTTAATCCACATTCGATCATAAGGTATTTGAACCACTTGATAATAAATAGTTAGACCATGAGTAGATTTAATTGTGAACAACCCATAATTAGTCTCTTTCCAAAAATGGGAGTTAGGAGAATTACTAGTGGGGATGACTGTTGCATTTAGGATGGTTTTGAGAACTGCTGAAGCATCAAAGATTTGGCCATTAGCATTTGAATATGAAATTTTTTCTAGTTTTTAGAATCATATGAAATGTCAATGAAATATTCAACCTTGCTACCAATTAAAGTGTCCAAGAAATACTATAAAATAACAATTTCATTGTCTCTAAAAGCGGTTGATTAGAGATCCACCTGTCAGTCTAGAAGTTAATTTTACTCCTTGTGCCTAATTGTCATATTATCCCCTTCTGAATTAGAGTTCTGGTTTGGATAATTTATTTTCACAAAGTAGAGCCCTCTCTAGGTATATCATCATCTATGAAACAATGATTTTGAAGATATTTTCTATTTACAATTGAGACCCATTCAAGGTTGTTGTTGGTGAAAACCTTCCATGCTTTCTTGGCTAACAAGGCTATGTTCATATTATAAACTCTTCAGAGCACCAAGACTCCCTGACTTTTGGGGGAGCACACCTTGTACCAACTGACCAAATGAAATATTTTTATATCCTTAACACCTGCCCATAAAAATATTTTCTAAATTTGCTCAATTATCATGTAGACAACAACAAGAAATTTAAATACAAACATGAAATAAACAAGAAAAATTTGGAGATAACCCATTTTCAGGGTGGATTTGGCTACTTGAGAGAGGAGGGTCCCTTTACAACCTGTAAGTTTTATGTTAATCCTCTCAATAATGTTACTCCACATGGATTCCTTTGGAGCACTAGTGAAAAGGGAGGCCCAAATATTGGGTAGGCAACTGAGATATAACACATTGAAAGATGCATGCAATATTAGCTTGTCTTTCTTGGGGAGTGTTAATGAAGAATATTTTGATTTTAATATAATTTATTTCCTGCCTTGTAGCCTCCTCATAGGTATCAAGAATACTCTTAATGGCTTTTGCTTCCCACAGAGAAGTATGAGGAGCAATGATGGTATCGTCAACGAACTATTGGTGAGACAAGGCTATTAAATTAGATGCAACAATAATACCTAAAATTATGCCATTGGAGAAGGTATTTTTGAGTGCTCTATCTAAGTATTTAGCAAGAATGATAAAAAGGATTGGGGATAGATGATCTCCCTATCTAAGGTCCCTATTACTAGGGAAAAACCCTACTGTAGATCCATTGACTAGGATTGAAAACCAAGGATTAGAAATGCAGTTATGAACAAGATCAACCCACTCCCTATAAAACCCAAATTTGAGAAGGACAACAATAAAAAAATATTTATTAACTCTGTCAAAAGCCTTATTCATATCAATTTTGGAAAACATGACAACTTTTTTGTTATGACTAGCATAATGAAAGGCTTCATGCAATGTGATAACACCATTCGTAATATTTCTTTTTCTGATAGAGCTACCTTGAAAAAGGTCTATCATCTGAGGAAGGATCTCTTTGAGTCTTGTAGCCATGGATTTAGTAAGAGTTTTTTATAGGAATTGCAAAGACTAATGGGTCTAAAATATTGCATAGATTTACACACAAACCCTTTGGAAATCAAGGTAATGAAGGTGGAGTTGATACTTATGGATATGGATTTATTTTGTTGGAGTTCAATGATGAAATTGTAAATTTCATGCCCAATGATATCCCAAAAATTCTAATAGAACCTGGGAGAAAACCCATCAGGGCCTAGGGTTTTATAAGGGTGCATTGAGAAAATGATCTCTTTAATTTCATCAGGGGTGAGGGGTTTGATAAGAACTAAATTCATATCTGAAGGAGAGTATCTTTTAGAAAATAAGTTTTAAATATGTCACTAGGAATATGGGTCTCACGATGCAAACAAGAAGTCACAGAAAGAAGGATAACCAGTCGAGGAATTTGAATTTCAATCATACTCAAAGTAGAGAGAAACATGAAAAGGTTGAATAATTGTCTACCTTTTGGTAACCTATCCGCCTTGGAAGTGTATCCATTCTCGATGGAGTATACATATGCAATTTTCACCTCGATGGAGTATACATATGGAGGTACAACATCATTCATAGTTTTATCATTTTTTGTACCTCTAATTCTCTTGATTTCTTTCCTTCCTTTCCCATTTCCAGCACATCCATATTCTTCATCCTATCTCTCCTGTAAAAGTTTACTCTTTAATCAACCTCTATTTTTCTTCCTTCATCCATCATAAATTTTTACACCTTGTTTTGTCCCTCTCCTTTCCTTTGTTTTTAATGTGTATTATGAGGTTCATTTTATAGTATCATGAACCTTTATAATTTTTCTTTTGTTTTAGCATCACTCTATCTTGTTTTATTTGGATTATTAAAATAATTGCAGAAAGTGTCCTTTGTCTTTCTCAAAGATCAGTAAGATTTTTCCACACCCTCAAAGGAATGATTCATTAAAGGATAAGGTTATCTGAGCTATGTAACTTTCCAAGTAAAGTTCCCTAAAAGACATCATAATGTAGGTCAAAAATTGACTACATCTCTACCTAGCCAAAATTTTGCAAAAAAGACTAAGTATCAAAAAGAGAAACGTAAAAGTGCTAAAAATCAGCTAGGACAAAGAAGCACTAAATTCGGCCCAAAGTTGAGAATTCTGGTAAATAGCACTTCTATGCTCTCTTTGTATTTACCATGCAAAAGTAACAAACACCCAAAACAAAAAAGTTTCACGAGGAGGCTAAAACAAGGAAGCGATGATGGGCTAAGAGGAAGAAAGAAGATAAATCATGCTTCTCATTCACCTTTGTATTAATCACATAAAGCAAAAAATCTCTAAAAATGGTACCCAAATGAGAAAGGCACTGAAATTAAGGTAAAATTAAGAAGTCTGACAAATCACGTTTCTCAGCCGCCTTTGCATCTGTCACGCAAATGAGAATTTTCTAAGAAATGATAAAAAATGAGAAGCTCCAAAACTCACCCAAATCAGAACAGGTCAAGTGGGTAGTACCTTTTTGTCCACTTCATATCCACAACATAAATATAAAATTGCCATACAAGCTATGTTTCTCAGACTCCTTTGTCGAGTGTGTAAAGCAAAAAAGTTCTAAAGAGTAGCAGATCACTAGAAAATGGTAGAAAGGAAAGAAAGTAATTCATGAGCTAAAGGTTGCTATTCTTTGTTTCTTCCATTACCACTACATAAAAATGAAGTAATGCTACATATGTTCCAGTACAACCATATAATGATCATATCTATGATGGAGATTTAATCCTTTCATTCCCTAAATATTTTTGGTGAGTTTCTGCACGTGCATTCAGAGAATAGAGGAAATTTGGAACATCGACATCGTGGAGGCCAAATAAAATGGTTACAATCTAGAAACTTCTAGAATAGGAAATAACCTCATATTGAGCTAGATTTAGTTGTAATATTAGTGTATAGGGATGGATCACGAAGACCATCGATGATGGTGATGAACTCAACCAAAAGATGATTGCAATAGAATCAAGAAGGCATAGCTGGTGGACACCATGAGCAATGAAGTGGCCACGAAGATCAAGAAAAATCAAATCTCCTAAAATTCTTAGAAATGAATATGATTGTAAAATATATAAATAATGGCAGCAAACTCCTTCTAAAAGGTTGGCTCTAGAGTGTTTGCTTGCACAACTGTGTAATTTTTTGCAAATTGATGAATGAAGTATTACAAGGGATGTTTACCTTGAATTTGTGCTTGTGTTGAATGGTGGATATAATTATTAGAAATTATTTCATCTTGCTGCTATGGTTAGTCTATTATATTAATTTGAAAAGCTGACTTAGAGTAAATTGAGATAATCATTTCTGTATGTTTTTCAATAATTCTATTTCTATTAAATCAAGGTATTGATTAATTTGGATAATCAATGTTTTAGATCCTTGAAATAATTTTGTGAACATGCAAAATCCATTAAATAGTGTAACCACATAAGTTTTAAATGTTGTTAGTCCTATAAGTTATTTCTAAAATCAATTTGTTAGAGATATTGTGTGGATGTCTATGCTATTAGCTTCATATGTCCATTCTATATTCATAGATTTCTAGCCCTATCATCTCTATCCCTAAGATTTTACTACTTGAGCTAAGTCGATTCAACATTTATTAAGTTGACAAGGTATACCAACCTTCTCTAGATGTTGAATCAAAGTAATTTGATTCCTCCAATGTTTAGTCTGGGATGTCATTAGCAGGTGCTAGCATTCAAAATATAAGAGATGATGATCATAGTTCTAACATTGGCTAGATGACAAACTGGACTACAATAGTTTTGATGTGGCCCTATGGATCAAAACATGATTTTTTTTGTATAAAAGGTCCTATTTTACTATTTACCCAACTAAACTTCCTTTTTCTCCCATGAATTTTCTTAGATAGGTGGTAGATTATGTTTGGCTAAGTAAAACCATTTCCTTTAACTACCAAGTGGCATTCTAGCAACGTTCAAAGGGAAATGTTAAGGTTAAGATTTTTTTTTGACATTTGGGGTATATTAATGGGTTTCAAATTTCAAAGGCAATAATTTCATCAAATTACAATATTTTTAACCAATTATTTAGATTGTATGATTTGTGAGCTATATATAGTATTGTCTCATTTTTTGTATTGTATGGAAGCTTTTTGTGCTTGATAATTTTGTATTTTAAGTTATGTGTTGCCTAATTGAATGTCTATGATTATCATAGATGGGATTATTAGACCATATATTTACTATAAAATAAGGTATTATGGAGATATTTGAAGAGGGATACGATACATTTTGTTGATGTTGTAATCTATTAACTAATAAATAAGAAGCTCTTAGTTTGTTATCTTTGTTGGTTGAACCTAATTTGCTTTTCTGGTTTCAATATGATTCTAACTTAGTTGTTGTGTGGGACAAGTTAACATTTTAGAAAAGTAAATTCTATAGAATTTAATATCCTTAAGATAAATATTTTTGCACTTAAAATAGGATATTTTGATACTAGTGAGGGCTATATTGCTATATTTAATAATTTGATAAAAATATATTTCTAATTTTGGTAGCTAACAAATATAGACCAAAATATATCAATATTGTCTTCTCCAAGATTCTCAATTCATGTATTATATATGGTTATTCAAGAATATACTACCCTAAATCATGATGATGTTTTTGTATTTTGATGAAATTTTGGAGAACACTAATAAATTGCATTCCTCTCCTTAGTGAATAGATTTATGTGTAGCTCATATCTCAATTGATGGAGTTAAAAATAGATAAGGTCAAGAATAAGAAACAACAATGCAGTAGTTGTGGTAATTCAATAATGCCCACTAGTAATCATCTATTGGAAACAATAATTTTTATACAATGCCAAAAAATAAGAAATTAAAGTAACAAATTCTAGATTCTAAATCAATAAAAATGCTAGCCACTTAGATAGAGTGAAGTATCTTTGCCACTTCAAGAGGGTAAATACTAATAGGCACAACAGAGGTAACTAAGATATGAATATGAAAGATGGTTTAATCTACAAAATAACTCTTCTTATTTATAGAACAAAAATTATTAGTTCTAATTATCAAGAGAAAACTACCTTAACCTAGGTCTTGAGCTAGTAATAAATATAGCCAATGTGGCTATATTGGATCCATTACATGGATCCAACCCTTAGAAATATTTATCCTCAAAGTTGAAAAAGACTATAAAATATTTTTAGGATCCCATGTTGCATATTATTTTGGTAGATCCTATGACTTGATGAGGAACTTATCATTTTAGTGAGACTACAAAAGACAAACTCTATACTACAACATTGATTTTGGAAGGAGAGTGATTTGACTTTCTTTATTGGGTATTGAAAGCTACATATAGGGTTGCATATTTTGGTTGATAACATGTTTGAGACAAGAAACATCCAACACAATATGGATGCTAGAATATAGTTCAAGATCCAAATGATATACCACTTCACCAATGCAATGAACCATCTTGTAGGGGCTATGAATTTGAAAAGGCAACTTCTAACTGGACTTGGCCTTTAGGGATAATTTCTTATAGGGATGGAGGTATAGAAATGATACAACCCTCATATCAAATTATAAATTAAAATGATATAAATCCTATTATAGCTTCATGCAGATCTAAGTCTAGCTCAAATTATCTTTTAGAAGCTATAGTACAATCCATTATTACTACAATAAATTATCCACATAAGCCACATTGGAGGATCTTGGAATAAAGTATACCACTAATGGAGTTTTTCACCCATACAATACCTCTAATATGGATATTTTAAGGAAAATGGTAAGAATTATTTTACCATCCTTTATCTAAAGAGAGCCAATAATCCCATTCATATTACTTCTCTTAGATGAAAATCAAGGTAACTACCCAAAAATTTGTTTACAGTATTTTTATGACCATCCAATTGAAGGTGATTAGAAGATGCCATATTCAGCTATGTACCACTAAGATGGAATAATTCCTTCCAAAAATTATTGGTGAATATAGGGTCATAATTGTTGATAATGGACCTAAGCATGCAATGCAATTTAAATACAAAATCAACAAAATACCTTGGCAAAATTACTGGATAAGAAAGGGTGATGCAATGAATAAAAATGAGTATACTTGGAAAGGTAATCCACTACCAGTATGATCACCATTTTTACTTCAATTTTTTGAAGACCCTCAATTAAATCCATGGAAATATGCTCCCATAGGTGATTAGGCATGGACAAGGGTTACAAATGATGAGGCACAAACATACCTTATTATTTCATCATTTTGCACATGAAAAACTACCATATTTTGATCAATAATATAGTTATTTACAAAAATTTTGATTAAAGTGCATTAGTATGTTGAGAATAATTATGCTTCTATTTTGACTATTTTCTACACTTTCTATCATTATTACATGATTTTAGTAGTAAAAAAGCATAATAAAAGTAGTTAGTAAATAAAGGATTTTTAAAATTTGATTAGCTAAGCATTTGTAAATTTTATTCCTGCCTAAAATAAGTTCCTAGGATGATGCATCTAAAATTCCACGTTCCAGCTGAAACAAGGCACAATATAGCTGGATACAAGATATTCAGGAGCAGCTTCAAAACATTTGCACAACCATATGCAAAATAATAGGAAATCAAGGAAAATACCAAAGGTGGAGCTTAAACCATTTGAGGAGTGTCATAACAATTATAAGGGACCAACCAAGTACTTGTAAACACTCCCATGTGATGAAAATAGAACCAACCATGTTTGATATGTGTGCAACCTGATATTTCAAAGCTGCTTCAAAAAATAATAGTATCAACAAGAAATCAAGATTCTGACCAAATATCTAGGGAATGAGCAATATGGTGCATGGAAATATGTGGAAGATGATGTTTCATCTCTTCCTAGCTTATTTTCCACCAATTTATAGGTGAATACAACTGCAAAGTTGGTTGCAAAATGGATTTTCTCCTAATTCTAGACTAAGTCGTAGTAGGGTAGCAAATTAGGAGTTAACCTAAGGATAGTTTATTTTGCATTAATAAAATGTAGGATAGGTATGTGGAAAAAATGTAAAAATAATTCCACTCACCTATTGTATAGTGGTTCAAAAATTATATAATATATAGGCAAATATAATATAGCAATTTGCAACAACTCTATAATAGCAGAAACCATTCAATAAAGTGCAATATTTTTTTAGATGACTTGTTAATGTTTGAGTGGATAGTTAGAGCTTATATTTTGGTGTGTTAGACCTTATATTGTACTAGGGAGCAATGTCCCACTCTTAGTACTAGTGGAAGGAACTATTATAATTTTATAGGTTTTTTGTTTTTTTGCATTTTCTATCAAAATATTGTCAATTTCTTGCTAAAATGTTGTAATCAAAATATGCTATGTTCTTACTTTGTTTTTCCTCTACTTTCAAATGTGATTTGTGAGTGTTAATTTTTAGCTATATGACCTTTATTTACTTCTGCATTTCTCATTTCAAATCCTACAATTTTAGTTAGTGTACTTTATTTATAGTTTTTAGCAACATTTTCTTGTTTTAGCAAACTCTATTTTAGTAGCTAAATTTCCATTTGTTAATTTAGTTGATTTCAATTCAGTATTTACATTTCATAGCACTTCAATTTAGCAAAAGTAATATATTTTTCTATTTTCCTTTAGCATAGTTCAATTCTACAATTTAGATTAGTTTCAATTTTGCAAACTAAGTAGTTTCAATTCTACAATTTAGTGATAGTTGATGCCTTAAAGAACCATCTGAACCTCTATTCCTACAAAAAATAAGCAAGTGCCCTAATTTATAAACTGTAGAACTACCTACCTCCTCTATCATATATAGCCTTGGACACCACCTTAGATTTTATAAATTAAAATTAAATGATGAACATTAATGACACTCATCATTTTTGGCACTATTTCTGGGGAACACAGGTATTGTTGGAGGATAAACCAATAATACATTTATTACCATGTCAATTTGTGTCAAATGAACCTTATATTAACTCCTAAAACAAACAAATTACATAGAATATAGTTGTATTTTTTATAGTTGCATTTCATATATTAGAACAAAAGCATTATATGTATGGATCAGCCATGGGATGAAAAATGATGATTCATTAGAACAAATTTCCCATCAACCATAGGAAGAAAATATTCATGCTATGAGGGTGAATTATCTACATTTAAAATTTTTGATAACTCTAAAAGAGGTTTGCAAACCTCATCTTCAAGAAGTGTAGAAACTTCTAAGGGAGAATTACGAGAAGAGTAAATTGTTAGTTCCTCATCACCTATCATTGATATATCCATAAGATCACCAGTATAAATAAATTTATACTATGTGATAAGTGTCATAAATCACATCATTTAATATTTAAGTTTTGTCAATCCAGGGCAGTGTCCAAGGCTATATATGATAGCATAAATAGGCAACTAAAAATTAGCTCATTCAGGAAATAGGCTTTATTGGTGGGACAAGTTAGCTTGGGGGTTTTTTGGTGTCACTTCTAATCCTATGAAACTAATTTACTAGCATGAACTGAAATTGAATCCTAATTACTCTTGCAAAATTGATATGATAGAAATGACAAAGTTTGCATAAAATGAAACCTAATTACATTTGCAGAATTCAAATTATAGAAATGAAAATATTGTAGAAAATGAAACCTAATTACATTTACAAAATTCAAATGATAGAAATGAAAATATTACAGAAAATGAAACCTAATTATATTTGTAGAATTCAAATGATATAAATGAAAATATTGTAGAATTGAAACATTCACAAGCTAATAATCAATCAACCAATTGAACATGCTAAGAAGCTGGGAACAACTACTAAAAAATAGGGGAAAATCATGAATGTTGTAGATTCACAGACTTATGATACTTGGTTAGTTAACACTCATACACCTATTGTAAAAATACTAACTACAAATATCACATGCATTTACAGCAAACATGGGTTAGTAGATACGAAATGGAAATTGCCAAGTTTTCTTCTAATCTGTTGCAGCAAAAGTTCACAAAAAAACCTATTAGCAATTAGTCCTTCTTCTGGGCCTGGAAGTGGCCCTTTCTCCCTGATACAGAAGAATGTGAAAGAATACTAAAAAATACTCAATTATCACATATTCACTTAGAACAAAAAATGGATATAAATACTGCACTTTTATTGAATGTTACACAATGTTACAACATTGCAGGAAAATCCTGCTAAATTGTTGTTCTACTATGGCTTAACAACTATCTGCTAGGTCTATTCTACATTATATATCTATATGCTCAAAAAACACGGGAGCCTATTATTTATAATAATATATTACATGTGCTATTATTACAATCTATTTTGTTGCTATTTTTTTAGTGATTCAACAACTGTTTTGAAGTTGTCTTCCTCAAATTCAGAAAACTGTTATGTTGCAGCATCTTCATTATCCCTTGCTATACGTTCTCCATTGGTGGAAATTAGTGTAATATATGAGAAAACATCTCATACATCTGTATCCACTACCAAATTTCCATTTCCCACATTTCTAGGCATTATGTTTACCTTTCTGGTCCTTCTTTGCTCATTTCAGAGCTGCTTCGAAATATCTGATAGTGCAACAACTTTGACACTTATATGTACACCAAATGCTTAGTAAAGCGGGTTTTACTGGTTAGGTAGTCTTACTAAGTCCTTATAAGACAAATTCAAAAAGTTTTACATGTTGTAGTTGACAAATTCCAAGCCATGCTATTTATGGACAACTGGCTGGAATGTTTATGGTCAATTCTGTATTTCATATTTTTTGCACAATCACAATAGTTTGGCACATTTTTGCAATTTAAACCAATTAGGAATCAAGGAAAATAATTGAAATTCCACTAGAATAGGATACACATCAGAACACATTAATATATATTTCAAATACACTTGCATTTTACTAAGTATATCAACTGAAACAGTGTAAATAAATGCAAAAAAATGGTCAAAATAGAGTATTATGTCCCTACACATTTAAGCATGTAAATATTCATATATAATGTCATAAAAATTAGCATATAAACATAGCATAAGGTTTATAGATTAGTTTATGAAATATCCAAAATAGTCCATGAATGAGGCAATTTTTGGCCTCATCACCGTGTTGGGAAGATATAATGGTAGATTTACAAGGAAACCTAGATAGGGGTAACAATGTTCTCAATTAGGGTAATGACCCTGCTCCTACTAGGACCTTTGAATATCCAATTCGGTTGAACCCAAATTAGAACTCACCAATGAAAACCATTTCACCTTCAATGTTACCAACCTTTATGGGAGTTGTATTAGAGTATCCCGATCAATTCTTATTCGAATTCAAAGTGATATGTCAAACATATGATTATACAAATGATAAAAAAAAACTTAAGGTATTTCCTTCCATACTCAAATACTTAGCCTTACATTGGTTTATGAGTTTACCATCCAATTTAATCCAAAATTGGGAATAAATAGAGCAAGTATTTTTGGACAAGTATAAAGAATATTACCAGGTGAAAAATAGGAAGGATGATTTATTAATAATTAAACAAGAAGATGATGAAAACCTAGAAGATTATTTAGATATATTTTCTTTTGTGCAAAAGAAATGTGGACCTATTGGACCCAAAATTTAGAAAGATATATTTTTTAGAAGGTTGCAAGATGACTCTAGAGAAGTATTAGATTTAATGGGAAAATGGGATGTGAGTACCCTTGACATTGAAGAGATTTTGGAATTGTGTAGAAATTACTCCCACACTAGAAAAAGAAGATAAAAGAGGGGTAATAATGGAAGTGATATGAAATAACTAATGGAAACATTTTCTAATTTGAAAACTAATATTTGTGTGCATCTCAATACTACATTAAGGGAATGAATGTACAAACTAAATCTATAGAAGATTTAGCCATTTATTACCCAAGGTGCAGAAATAAGCATGCTATTCAAAATTGTCCATTAAACAAAACCTCTGTATCTATTATTTGTAGTGTAGAGCAGAAAAAATAGTGCACCTAGAAAAGGGAAATGAAATGCACCTATTTATTTAAGCATTCAAAAGTGACATTAATGTAAGAATGATAAAAAATAAATGAAATTAATGGGAGTTATCTTAATATTAATCCATTTTTCAATGATACGATTACAAAATGTACCCTTGAGGGCTCTTAATTGATATAATTCATCACATAAGTTCAAAGTATATAATCTTTTCAGAAACTCAAGGTGTGCTTCAGTGTCTTCCTTGCACTCACGAATTGAAGAGTGGGCTTTTGATACCACTGCGATGATCTATACATATTAAAACTTGTAGCTCCTTCCTTGCATGCTGAAATACTTGTATCTACACACAAAGAACTCAAATTGGTTAATAGCATGTGTGGATTAACATGAAATCATAAGGATGCATGTAATATTGGATATAAAATGCGAAATAGATGATGAAAAAATATTCCAAATTGTACCAAAACTTAGTATAATTCATATTATCTACTTTAGAAATTATCTATGCAGAAATAGAAAAGAAATTATATGTAAAATCCATGGCAATCCTTGGGTGTTCCAACTGATACTATTAGAATGAAAAACCTAATAAAAGGTCCAAAACCACTCATCACCAAATTCTAGTATGATGCATATAAAATAATCTAGAAATGATCTATGCTAAAACTGAAATGAAAGTGTATGTAGATTCATGGGTGCCTCTGGGTGTTCCAATTGTGATTTTTAATCATCCCAAGGGAGATGACCACCAAACCTAGTGGTTTTTACCACCAATTCCTCTGGTATCTGGCTCAAACTACTCCTAAGGGTGTTGTAGTCAAATTTGGTGATCTAATTCACATAAATGGGTGGGTTTTGGAATGGATTTGCATATTTTGTGATGACTTGGAAGCCTCCTTTTATTTATGAATATTCCAAGTGAAAACATGCGATGAAATGGGAGAGTGAATCTCAGCAGCACTTCATTGTGAAATATTGCAAAGACCTACCGTTTAAAATGGGTGGATTGACTCCATTTTATAGTCCAAGAGAGCCATAGGGTCCAATGGGAAAGTTAATTTATGTAGGGTAGGAGTCACCACTTGTCAAAACCATGCCATGCATAGGGTGGGAGAAGTATCCAAATTGGGCCTCCCATTTGCAAGTTGTGATGGATTTGATAGGCCCTCAATCTATCATAAATCATTGGGTGGTATAAATGGTAGAATTTGATTACCATTTGTCTTAACCTTGACTTTTTAAGGGGCCTAGGAAATGGTCATCCCACCCAAGGATGATTGTTGGTGGTCGTCCCTAGGTGGGACAACCATGAACTATGGCCATCCTAGGGTGGGACAACCATGGCTAAATGGCCCAAAACTTCCCAAAAGTGGGGTAGAACTTCCAAAAAGTGGTTAGGACCACTATTTAACCCCTAAGGGTTTCCCAATATGGCCATATGGTGTTGATAAGAGTTATTCATTGTAGTATAATTGTATTGACATGATTTTAGTGTCTATAGATACCCCTTTTTGAGATGTGTTGTGTGAAACCGAGCGCAAATAAAAAATAGATGACTAAACTATCAAATGATTAAGTTTATTCAGTAATATAACCAACATTAGATGCCTCCATCGTGTAAGGAATATACATTCTTAGAATCCTTGATTTTGACATATTTGAATGATTTGATTTTGGTATACCTTTCAACCACACTACAAGGGCAGGTTTTGGGGCTTAGGGCATACTTGGTCTTGGTTCCTTATTTTTCTTATAAGCCTATTCTAGGATACTTTTCCCAAGGCTTAAATTATATCAAGACTTTGTTTTGTTGAATTGGAGTTGAATTATATGCCCCACCATGGGCTTGAAATTGTCTTTGGCAATAATTATTTTGAATGTATACAAGTTGCACTTTTGAGTGTTTTAATGTTGATTTTGATTATGAATTCATAATTATGGCTATCCCCTCAAGTTATGATTCAATGAGGTCATGACCAGTGATGAAAGTGATGAGTTGTTTGACCAATATGACTTGATTAGGGTTCCTTCAACTTTACCCATTGTAAAATTGATCAATTTTGCTAGGATTTTGATGGTTTTGTTGATATTTCATGGAAGAAAATAAATGAATACCTCATTCCCGTGGAGTGGTCCAAACATAATGGCATTCTTGGGGATTGAATTAGATACTTTTAAATTAATAAATGAATAATTATGGTTCAATATTGATCCTTTGTGAATTTTATCAGTGTTGTTATGTTTTTAGTGGTTTTAAGGCCTTTTTGTTTGCCTTTTCTTCTATATTATTGGTGTTTTTTTGTGGATTTCCTAGGGTGGGATGGCTGCAAATTTCATGGCCATACTAGGGTGGGACAATCACCAATATTTTTGGCTATCCCACCCTGGGATGGCCATGCTTATTCTAGGTCTTTTTAAGCTCAAAATTAGCAAAATGAGCTCATTTGCACACTTTGGACTTGGCAAATTGAGAGGTGAGGAGTAGGAGAGTGATTTTTTGAAGTAGAGTGCTACTGAAACCATCCCATAATCACCATGATCCAGCCTCTATACTTGATGGGTTACGGAGCCGACGCGAGATAGGTAAGGGCTGAATTTGCTACTAGATTTTGTTAAATTTGGAAATGTAATTATTTTCATTTTTGCAAATGAAACACACTAAATCTCAATAAATGAACCTCACTAGTGATAATATTTAGTATTTTGTCCTTTACTTTTTTCTTTTGTGCAATTCTGATACATTTTTTATGTTTTTATGAGTTTTTTTGCTTGTTTTTGGTGGCCAAGGACATTTTTGAGCATTTTTGGGGGTCATACCTAGGTGGGATGATTGCTAATTTGGGGGCCATCCCTTGGTGGTATGACCATGATTTTGGGAGAAAATATCCCTTTTTTGGGTTGTTTTTGTTATTTTTATGTAATTTTGTTGCATTTATTTTATGCTTGCTTGCCTCTGCTAGGTGATTAAGAGTCGATATCAATTTTTGACTCTCTTTCAAACTACTATGGACTTATTGATAGAGGATGACTAGAAATGGTTTTATGCCATTGGTATCAAAAAATTGAAATGGTTAGAGCCAATGATAGGAGACATGTCCTACCTGATGGCTTTGATATATCTATGGGGCCCTTGCACCAAAACTTTCCACTTGCCTACTAGGGAGATGATTGTGACGTTAGAGGATGCCTACTGGATTTTACATATTTTTATAGAGAAACTTCCAATTATGTCTTCTCATCAAGATCTTAGAGATACGATTTTAAAAAGATACTTTGGAGAGGACTAACACAATGTAGTACAAGATTTTCTTAGCAGAGGTATCCTAGTGGAGCTATGATATGAGGTGGAGGTTTTGAATATGATATATGCCTTGTTGATGATGCTTATCTCCAATATGTTTCTACCAAACTCATTAGGAGCTAGGTTCCCTTGGAACCTTTTGGAGTTGGCATTTTCACTGGTGTAGTGCACCATAGAGAGGTTGTTAGTGATGGTGTGGGGAACTACTTTTATAGAACATATTTATGATGAGTTGTATGAGATTTGTTGCCATAGGTGAAAATATTTGGGATGCAAATTTCTACTGCAAGTATGGGGATGGCAGTATATTGTTGTGGATCAATTACAAGGATATAGGATATGGTATATTTTGGTAGTAGGACAAGGAGAGGGGTCAGATCCATCTATATGTAGGTATGATTGATCACTATGCATAGTCATTTGCATGGCTCATGGTAGAGGAGGTTATCTGGATACCATACAAGTATTGTCCAGCATGGCCTGAGGTTGAGGTGCAACTTCATAGGGTACAACAAGGGAGATGGTTAGTTGGTCAACATGGGACCGACCGAGAGTATTTTCCATATGCTATGACAGGGGTTGCCTAGCAAGCCATTGATCTATCGACATCGTTGGAATGATAGGACACTTACTTGGCCTATAATGGAGGCATTTGGAGAGGAGGTAGATCCTACAAAGGGCATATCTAAGCTATATGATGCACTAACCACAATAGAGTATGACTCCTAGTGGGTGATGTGCTAGTGGTGAGGGGAGGTACCACTAGGAGGTGGTACAAATGAGGCACCAAAGGAGGATCATGAGGAGGCTACCAATGAGGGATATGATGAGGCTTCAGATGAGGAGGAGATATACTTAGGTGAGTGGCATGTGCATTTATGGATAGATGATGAGTGGATGGATAGCATGGATATGGAGGGTTAGCAAGATGATTATGATGAGGATGATTTTGATGATCAGGGAGTGCAGGCATAGTTGGTAGCATAGGATACCACCATTGCTGAGCTACAAGGTGAGTTTATCAGAGGTAGTTAGAAGTGGAGGGAGTACATAGAGGAGAGGAATCTCCTACAAGCATAGGTGTAGACTGCACAGGTAGATATTTATAGAAAAATATTAGTGATTGAGAGGTAGGTGGAAGAGTTAGCTGCTATTCATTCATAGGTTAGAGTAGGAAGATTAATCCATGGGGCATATAGTAGTGGTGAGGTATCCAGGATATGGGAGAAGGTGATATAGCTCAAGAACTTACTAAGTGACTACCATGATCATTGCTGAGAGAATCTAGTATACACATAGTATTATGAGGATGATGTAGTGTGTCTTAGAGGGTGCTTACCAGCTTGTCCTTCTACTAATGAGTCCCAAAAGAGTAGGAGTGGTACAATATAGTCATATGTGAGGATGGGGGATCCTAGATTTGTGAGGATATTATATAGTATTAGGGGGAAGCTCTCAACGAGTGATGATTGAGGGTGGTGGTGAGTGTCATGGTGTCGGTCCTATGTGACCATAGCTTTTGAGACTTTGTGGTTCTTTTTGGATTTTAGGAGCATGAGATCTGAGGACCCACTTGATTGTAGCCTATAGGCATTTTTTGTATTATGATGTATCTTTTTACCCCATACATACATACATACATACATACATACATATATATATGAGTTTTTCTATTGTCATCATGTGTGTCCTTAGTGCTTTATTATATGTATGAGATGGTTATGTTTACCTTACTGATGCTTTTATGGATTCTTATCGTGGATGTATGTAATGTAAAATGATGTTGGTTGATGATATGTATGTGTGTATGCATAATAAAATGGATGATTTGTTAATCTATATGATGAGTTATGAATACTATTTGATACATTAGATGCTAGCACCATAGATTGTACAAAATTCATCGATTCATTTTAATGTTATCATAAGACTATGTGATGGATTGTGAAAATGTAAATTGACAAACATGTGATAAAATGGTATGGAATGGAATGTATAGTAAGATTTTATATAATTTTCGTGAGGTTTTCATGAGACTTAAACACTCTAGTGACCTAGTCAAACATTGTATATTAACCATGCAAGAATTTTTGGCAAGGTATACATCTGCTATGATGACCAAGATATTCAATATCCCTGTGTGTGCATGTGAGTTCATTGCTATGATAATGAATAAAATTACCCCATTGCCAAATAGGATTTATGCATCCCATCTATACTAAATATCGTCCTATGAATATCATGATCTTGAGTTTTGTACATAGTTGGATTAGACCATTAGGTAATACAAGCTACCAAAAGCTAGATCATTTGTAAGAAAACATTGGTCTATACAAAATGTCACTAATGTGATAGACATATCATCATGTGTAAGGATACCACCATTTCCAAGAAGGCTTGATGCCACCCAACCTATAATGAGGATCACCTTATGGTTTGTCAAATGCTGAGAATTCTAGGGATTCAATTTTAGTACTCCCTTATTTTTTTTTTTTTTTGAATATCTCTAGGGATTTTCTCATTTTTGTTTTATCAGCAAGGGATTTTGGTAGTGGTGAGAACCACTATTTATTTTACTGTTTTCTTTTGATAGTGATGAAAACCACTTTTTATTTTTTGTTATTTTTACTTTTGTTAGTGGTAAAAACCACTATTTATTTTCTCTTTTGCTATTGTATTTGTTGCTTCTTTGGATACTTGCCCAAATTTGGAATGGGGTAAGAGATTTTTATTGCTTTGGGTAGGGAGGGACTTGTCCATTTTTCAATTCTTAGGATTTTTGAACCATGCGTATAGGGGGATGAGCAAGGTAAATTTTTCACTTAAGGTAACAAGGACCACTTTGTAGGTTTCATCTTTCCTTATGCAAAAATTGAATTTATTAATGTGATAATGTGTTGGGACTATGATGTATAAAAGGTACAATAAAATTTGGACTTTACCTTCTAAAATTTAGGATAGCTCTCTCCAAAATCTAAAAAGAAAACTAGAGATGGTTGAGTGACCAAAAACCCTAATTATGCCTTATAACAAATGACTAGGTGAAGGGAAAAAGACACAAATATGAAAGGTGGGGAATGTGGATGGAAATGATAATTATAATATAGATGGGTGTTAATAATGACCTTTGAAAAAGTTGATTTTGAATAATGGCTAATGTACAAACCTGGTGCTTAGACATGTATGAGCAACTCTAGAATGCAAAATACAATAATGGGTATGCTTAATGCAAGTGATTGTATAATGAAGCAATATGAAATGTAATGCACTATTTTTGTATTTTTGTTATTTTAATGATGTTTTTGGATTTTGCTTTATATATATATATATATATATATATATATATATATATATATATATAAAGCAAAATCCAAAAACATCATTAAAATAACAAAAATACAAAAATAGTGCATCACATTTCATATATATATATATATATATATATATATATATATATACATTTGACCAATGGGCTTAGTGGATGCCATTGGGGATTTTTGGGTGACCAAAGGGTTTATAGGTACCTTTGGGGATTTTTTGGTGACCAAAGGGTTTATGGGTATATTTGGGGATTTTTAAGTGACCAAAGGGTTTATGGGTACCTTTGGAGCTTTTTGGGAGACCAAAGGGTTTATGGATACCTTTGGGGCTTTTTGGGTGACCAAAAAGTTTATGGGTATCTTTGGGGCTTTTTTGTTGACCAAAGTTTTATGGGTAACTTTGGGACTTTTTGTGTGACCAAAGGATTTATGGGTACCTTTAGGGATTTTTGGGTGACCATAGGATTTATGGATACCTTTGGATGGATGGATGATCTTCATTGGATGGGTGATTGGTGACAAGTGGTTATCGCAAGACTTGTAGAGATGGTTGTGGTGGAGGTGGAATGGCCAGAGGTAAAAATGCGGAAGGTGGTGTGCTTGCTCCTCAAGTGGAAAAATTTGTCTCTATATGGGATGTTGTAATGGGAATACACATAGATATAACTCTTTTTCATCATCCAATGGGATGACCTGTTCTTATCTCTAATATGAACTAGGGGAGTTAATAGGTGCTACACCATAATATGATTCATCATTAGTTTTCCATTCATAAGGGGAACCTTGATTCTCTTCATCATTGTCAAATGGAAGAGTATGCAAACCTTCACCTTCTTTATAGGATCAGGTGAAATCATGATATATCCCTTGATCTATCATATTTGTGGTAAAATAATCCCCCAAAGAGTGGACATGATTAGGATTAGTGTAAGGATCGCATGCAAGCTCATCCCTATAGTTCAAACCTAGGTGCTCTAAAATTTCTATGAGGACATTGAGAGACACATGCTTGTTACGTCTGAAGCTAGATTTATCATATGGTAATTGATATTGCAGTTGGAAAGGAATGCAAGTACCTTGTTTGTACAACCTCAAACCATAGCCATGCCAACGATAGTGATGAAAATATCGCATGACCTAGTTAGGATTTGAAATATAATTCATGTCCTTAGAAAAGGATTCTTCATCATATTCTTACTGAGGCTATGGTTCTGTGCCATATTCAATACCCCCATATATGAAGTTCATTTGATTTAGAGGTATACCTAAAGGTACGATGGTACCTATGGGAAGACGATGTTGTTCCATATTCTGTATTGTTTCAATGGTTGGAACTGTTGTAATATTTGTTGTACTTAGTATGGCACTGATAGGGGGGGGTGAATCAGTGTAGCATTCCAAGACATGAATTAACAGCTCTAAAAATTGCAACAGATAAAATTTATAAACAGATATAATAAGTACCGCAAGAGAACATCACACAACACAGATTTTTAACGAGGTTCACCAAAATGGCTACTCCTCAAAAAGAACGGCTGCTTGGACTCCCATCCAAATCCAGCCTCTTGCAAAGCACCAACTTTACAATTTGTTTACCAGCACCAACTGGAAGGAGCACCCACCCCTTATTTATCTGCATCAACAGAAAGGAGCACCAACCCCTAATTTGCCAGCACCAACTGGACTTCAATTTTGAATAAAAATGTTTGACATATACCTTTGTTATTGCAAGACTCTAACTGGTCTACATCACCTTTGCAATCTCTGCGCACTCTGCTCTCTCTTGCGCAATCACTTCACACCATCTGCTGCACTGCTACAGCCAAACTTTGCAATCAACTTTTCCCTTCGTGCTCTCTGCACACTCTGCTTTCTCTGTGCACACGCTTCGCACACTCTGTGTCATTTCACATTCTGCTCTCTGTGCGTATTCACAATCGAACTTCGAACAACTCGACATGACCAGCTCACATTACACACTTCGCTATCATTTTGCCAGCTCTGCGCTATCTGCGCTTTTACAGCCGCATATCGCACACAATACTCACACACCCCACGTATTTTCAAACTCGAAGTAGCCCTCCTTTTATAGAAGAAATTTTAGGAACAAACCCTAAAGAACGTCGGCTAAGAAACCCTAGAAATTGTCGGCTGCCAAACCCTAAAATCCGTCGACTGTAACCCTAAGAATGTCAGCTGCAAAACCCTAGAAATTGTTTGCTACAAAACCCTAAAATCCATCGACCCAGATTTAACTTTGTCGACCTCAAACTCTTCTGCCACCTTTGTCACCTTCCTGTAGCTTACTGCCGTGAAATAATAACATGTCACGATATCGTGACACTTTTTGTGGCCGTACGCCTTCTTGTCCTTGCTGTCACGAAATCGTGACCCTTTTGGCCGTTGATAGCTTTGCCACCGTTCTTGTCACGAAATCGTGACACTTCAAACTTTTGCTGACGTCATTCTCATTCTTGTCACGAAATCATGACGCTTTCGGCTTCCAAGGCTTTTCTTGCACCCTGTCACGAAATCATGACACTTTTAGCTTTCGGATGTCATCCTCAACTTTGTCACGAAATCATGATGCTTTCTAAGGCTTTTCTTGCCTTCGTCAAATCATGACACTTTCAGCTTTCACGTCATCCTCATCTTTGTCGTAAAATCGTGACGCTTTCGACTTTCGTACATTCCTTGCTTCATGCAGTAGCGAAATCGTTACAACTTTGTGCCTTGTGCTTCCAACTTTGCTTCTACCCGTGAGATTTTGACTTGTAGAGAAATCGCTACACTTTTGTGCCTTGCACTTTCGACTTGTAGCATAATCGCTACACCTTTGAGTTCTACACTTTTGACTTGTAGCAAAATCGCTACACCTTCGTGTTATGCTTTTTCAACTCGTAGCGAAATCGCTACACCTTTGTGTTGTGCTTTTTCAACTCGTAGCGAAATCGCTACACCTTTGTGTTGTGCACTTTTGACTCGTAGCGAAATCGCTACATCTTTTTCACTTAACACTTTCTCCCTGCTTCGCCAGCGAAAATTCAACATGTAGCGAAATCGCTACAACTTTTCCACTTAACGCTTTCTCCTTGCTTCGGCCAGTGAAATTTCAACATGTAGCGAAATCGCTACAGTTTCTCGACTTAGCTTCTTGGCCTCCAACATGTCACGAAATCGTGACAGTTTGCCTTGCGTCTTCTCTCTCCTCATTTTTGTCATGAAATCATGACATTTTTGGCTATGCCTTCTCTCTCCTCATTTTTGTCATGAAATCATGACAATTTTCTTTGTGCCTTCTCTCTCCTCCGACCTGTCGCGAAATCGTGACAGAAAACATGTCGCGATATCGTGACAGTTTTCTTACTTGTCTTTTTCTTTGAATGTTTGAAACTAGGCCACTTCTTTCTTCCTGAAAACTTGTTGTACATGATCTGACTAACTTTTGAACTTCTATCCTCTGCATCTGAATGACTTCTGAACTGCTCTGTCCATTGCATCATTAGATCTAACTGACTGTATTGACAACAATGACAATACTCCTGCAACACCTTGCTCAACACTGAACTCCTATCCATTGTACTTTGGCTGCACCTTGTTGTTCAATAAACTCTTGTCCATTGCATCAATAAATATGTCTGACTGTGTTGACAACAATGACAATACTGTTTGTTGCACCTTGCTCAACAATCTCCCCCTTTGGAATTGTTGGCAACACATGTGCAATTTTCCTGTAAATCTTCTCCCCCTTTGACAATAATACCAAAGGGCTGCTGCAGACTCCCCCTGAGTCTATGCACAACATTCTAAGACACAAATTATTACAATTAGCAAATATTCCAAGCATGAACAAGAAGAAAAACAAATACACAAATGCTCCCCCTGAGAATGTGATCCCAAGCTAGTCACTTCTTGGGAATTTTAACCACTCGACCAATCTGCCTTCTCGATAAAATGCACCTCCACTGGTAAACTTCTGGTTATCTACACATCCTGCCCAATCTGCATCTCTAGGATACCATAAACCATACTCCATAGTACCCTTGTAATATTATAGAAGACTCTGTCTCTTTGTTGCACTGACTGGTGGACCTCTTCTTCACTTGAAGAATCCTCACTCCGATCTAACTTCAGCTGTGTTGGATGCCAGAATTTCTATCCATTGAAACTTTGTATTCTGTACTCTGTCACCTTCAATGTTCAGTCAATAGGCTCACTAAGAACCTGCTCAACAAGCTCACCAAGGAACTTGCCCAAATCTGCTCTTGCCAAGCTCTCTAAAAACTTGTCCAAAACTTCTCTAGCAATTTGTCCCAACATTGTCCTCAAAATATTTCCCAAAGACCTTCTTCAAAGGCTCAATCAAACATGCTCAAGTGGTACTCAATATAAGATCAACAAAGAATGATAGTCTGAAATTAAATCCACTTCATAGAAGCATACAGAAGATTGTTAGAGACTTAATATCTTCTATTCTCAAATCTCAATCTCAACTCAAATCAAGAAAAGTTTATTTTATGGGACTTGAACAACCACATGCAATCAATCACTTGACTATGCTCAATTATCTTTACTCAACCAATCATCTCTCACACAACCCTAGTCCAAGAATGTATCAACCAACTCTTGTTCAGTACTGTACCAACACTGCAGTATTACTGTCAACTCTGTGTACGCATAAAATACTGTACCTCAACACAAATCAGATCCGTTTTTACATTTGCAGCTTTGTCTAAGTTTTCTGCAGTCAACGCTGGTCACCCCTTACTTTCAACTATGCAAATCTGGAGAAGACATTCTGTCAAACACTTCACGACCAACCATTCATCTCTTTACTCAGCCTTATACTTCTTAACCTCGGATTGGCATTTTATTAACAGTTAAAACGAAACTGTCTGAGAATTAAATAATTCCACCAAGGCACCATGAAAGTTCTAACAATATTTACATCAATGAATGGAACAGATACACGCTTCTTTTATCGAAACATAAATACGTAGCTAGAGCAAAAATTCTTCCACTAATCAAATTATCTGAACTGTTACATTTCATGGCTTCGAACGATTATGATAAGAACCATCAACGATACAGCAATGACATACAACAATACTAGAAATGGTGGCGACTCTTCATTTAATCTCCAGCCTTCATGGCACTTCCACAAACAACTATATGAACTGAAATAAATTTAAACAACTATAGTGCAACTCCTCCTTCTTGCTTGCCTTTCATCCTCAGGTTAACCCAACAAACATATAAGAGCAATAAAATAAAACCTTTTTCAAAATGCTCCCCCTGAGGATGTGTTACCTGGAGTTGCTTAGTGCAGTAGAAGAGCAGTCTCCTTTAGTTCAAGGAGACACGATTTCCTCTCTTCTTTCTTTCTCCAGACTTTCTTGACCTCGGGCTTGGATTTTTCACCTGCGTCCCTATTTTGCATCATTGCGTGAACTCGAATATCTCTCTGGTGTGGTTGTCTCTTATGCATCCATGATGAATGATTATTTTCCTTTCTTCTATGAACCTGATTTATTTCCTGTCTGTGTTGTGTTCTTTGCGTCTTATAAAATCTACTTTTTTGCCTTAGATTTGATACAGAAGCGCTTGGACAAAACCTTGCTATGTGCCCATGACCATTGCATTGAAAACATTGTACAAAGTGTTCACTCAGATATGCAGATGTATTTCGACCAGCATAACTCTTTGATTTATTATTTAATCCACAATAAGTTGCCTTGTGACCATACTGGTTACATCTGAAACAATAGCCATTAAAAGTGTTAGTATGAAAAGAGTGAGAGTGGTAGAACCTCTTTTGTTGTGGCTGCTTTGCTATAAATCTCCTTTGATATTTTCTTTCTTTTGAAGATGCAGCTTTAACCTTTTCTTGCTCGGACCCTTCAATAGTGAACTTCTTCTTCTCTGCAGAATTGGAAGATAAAGGTTGTTCAACTTCATATCCAAGACCATGCTTAACCGTGGAGCTTCTCTGATGACTTATCATTTTATCTAGCAATTTTGTGCTCTTCTCGAATTTAAGATTTGTATTGGCCTCTTCTAGTTGTTTCTTCAATGAACCAATCTCTTCTTCTTGTTTGCGGCAAATAATCTCTTTCTCATTGATCTGCGACCTGAGAGTTTCCTCAATCCTTTTAGACTCTTCTACTTGCGACTTTAGATTACTAACCACTTTGTTAGAATCCTCTTCATGTTTGTTACACACATTGACTTTATCATTCAGGCTGTGACTTCAAGTCTTCTTCTATTTTCTTGGCCTATTGGAATTGTAAGAACAGATTTTCAATCTCATCCCCATATTCTTCCAATTTCTTGGACAGTCTTTTGTTCTTTTTCTTTTCTATACTCAACTCTTCAAGAGCAGAGATCAACTCACCTTCCCAGTCTACTTCAGCATTGAGGTTTTTATTATCTGCTTCAGTGTTCACTCCTTCTGCCTTTTCTGGTTCAATTTCCTCTACCACTGAAACTGGCTGAGATGTCTTTTTGAAGGAGGTTCTATTCTTTTTACTTGGAGCTGTAATTTGATCTTCATTCCAATTTGCTTCTGCATTCATTTCTTCTTTATTACATTCCTGTTCTGATTCTATTTCTTCTTCATCTTCACTGCTACTAAACCCATGACACTGACGTTCATTATGCCCGAGTTGATCAAAACATTCTGAACCTTGTGAACCTGCATTATGACCGAGTTGACTCTTGGCCTTTTCTCCATTGTTTGATTCATCTCTTGAATCTACAGCAATAATGAATTTATCTTTATTTTCTTTTATGACCCTGTGTGATCTTTTCTTCTTGTGTCTCATGGTTCCATTCTTGCCTTTCTTTGCCATTAGAGTATTAATCCAAGATCAACCCTAGCTGATTTAGCCTTCAAAGGGAACTTTGCTCTAATACCAATTATTGTACTTAGTTTGGCACTGAGAGGGGGGGGTGAATCAGTGTAGCATTCCAAGACATGAATTAACAGCTCTAAAAATTGTAGCAGATAAAATTTATAAACGAGATATAATAAGTACCGCAAGAGAACATCACACAACACAGATTTTTAACGAGGTTCACCAAAATGGCTACTCCTCAAAAAGAACGGCTGCTTGGACTCCCATCCAAATCCAGCCTCTTGCAAAGCACCAACTTTACAATTTGTTTACCAGCACCAACTGGAAGGAGCACCCACCCCTTATTTATCTGCATCAACAGAAAGGAGCACCAACCCCTAATTTGCCAGCACCAACTGGACTTCAATTTTGAATAAAAATGTTTGACATATACCTTTGTTATTGCAAGACTCTAACTGGTCTACATCACCTTTGCAATCTCTACGCACTCTGCTCTCTCTTGCGCAATCACTTCACACCGTCTGCTGCACTGCTACAGCCAAACTTTGCAATCAACTTTTCCCTTCGTGCTCTCTGCACACTCTGCTTTCTCTGCACACATGCTTCGCACACTCTGTGTCATTTCACATTCTGCTCTCTGTGCATATTCACAATCGAACTTCGAACAACTCGACATGACCAGCTCACATTACACACTTCGCTATCATTTTGCCAGCTCTACGCTATCTACGCTTTTACAGCCGCATATCGCACACAATACTCACACACCCCACGTATTTTCAAACTCGAAGTAGCCCTCCTTTTATAGAAGAAATTTTAGGAACAAACCCTAAAGAACGTCGGCTAAGAAACCCTAGAAATTGTCGACTGCCAAACCCTAAAATCCATCGACTGTAACCCTAAGAATGTCGACTGCAAAACCCTAGAAATTGTTTGCTGCAAAACCCTAAAATCCGTCGGCCCAGATTTAACTTTGTCGGCCTCAAACTCTTCTGCCACCTTTGTCACCTTCCTGTAGCTTACTGCCATGAAATAATAACATGTCGCGATATCGTGACACTTTTTGTGGCCGTACGCCTTCTTGTCCTTGTTGTCGCGAAATCGTGACCCTTTTGGCCGTTGATAGCTTTGCCACCGTTCTTGTCATGAAATCATGACACTTCAAACTTTTGCTGATGTCATTCTCATTCTTGTCATGAAATCATGACGCTTTCGACTTCCAAAGGCTTTTCTTGCAACCTATCATGAAATCGTGACACTTTCCTTTACTCATCCTCCTTTTAAATCATGACACTTTCATCGACGTCATCCTCTATCTTTGTCGTGAAATCATACGCTTCGCAGGCTTTTCTAAGACCTCCCCTTTCGTACATTCCTTGCTTCATGCAGTAGCGAAATCGTTACAACTTTGTGCCTTGTGCTTCCAACTTTGCTTCTACCCGTGAGATTTTGACTTGTAGCGAAATCGCTACACTTTTGTGCCTTGCACTTTCGACTTGTAGCATAATCGCTACACCTTTGAGTTCTACACTTTTGACTTGTAGCGAAATCGCTACACCTTCGTGTTATGCTTTTTCAACTCGTAGCAAAATCGCTACACCTTTGTGTTGTGCTTTTTCAACTCGTAGCGAAATCGCTACACCTTTGTGTTGTGCACTTTTGACTCGTAGCGAAATCGCTACATCTTTTTCACTTAACACTTTCTCCCGCTTCGGTTAGCAAAAATTCAACATGTAGCAAAATCGCTACAACTTTTCCACTTAACGCTTTCTCCTTGCTTTGGCCAGCAAAATTTCAACATGTAGCGAAATCGCTACAGTTTCTCGACTTAGCTTCTTGGCCTCCAACATGTCGCGAAATCGCGACAGTTTGCCTTGCGTCTTCTCTCTCCTCATTTTTGTCGCGAAATCATGACATTTTTGGCTGTGCCTTCTCTCTCCTCATTTTTGTCGTGAAATCATGACAATTTTCTTTGTGCCTTCTCTCTCCTCCGACCTGTCGCGAAATCGCGACAGAAAACATGTCGCGATATCGCGATAGTTTTCTTACTTGTCTTTTTCTTTGAATGTTTGAAACTGGGCCACTTCTTTCTTCCTAAAAACTTGCTTGTACATGATCTGACTAACTTTTGAACTTCTATCCTCTGCATCTGAATGACTTCTGAACTACTGTCCATTGCATCATTAGATCTAACTGACTGTATTGACAACAATGACAATACTCCTGCAACACCTTGCTCAACACTGAACTCCTATCCATTGTACTTTGGCTGCACCTTGTTGTTCAATAAACTCTTGTCCATTGCATCAATAAATCTGTCTGACTGTGTTGACAACAATGACAATACTGTTTGTTGCACCTTGCTCAACAATATTCCTCACTAGGTACTCTCCTAAACCCGTAGTAGCCAAATGTACTATGACCTACAATGGTGAGAGTGGAGGAGACAGAAGAGAGGCTTGAGATGACTCAATGCTTACCTCATGATATGGTTCCTCATATGCTAGACTAGAAATCTCTTTCATGTAAATGATAGAGATGATTAGATGGATCTCGTCAATAGGCCTCTTCGACATGTTTCTATGTGAAGGATTTGATGATGATGAAGGAGTATCTTAAGGTGCCAATGATTAGGGTGGTATAGAAGAATATGGTAGTGGATCTATGGAATGCAATAATGAAGGAGTCAAACCTTGAATGGATGTATTTGGTTGAAATTCTACATGAATTGATGGCAAGGTCAACTTGGGGATATGCTACACCAAGTTTTAGTATTTGAAGGGCTAAAGGTCTACAGAGATAACATGTACGTGCCCTTCGTGAGTGTACTTAAAACATTGGTGAGCTATGGATAGTACACACTTCATGTCCCTAATCCAAGGTCTTCCCAATAAGATATTATAATCCATTGCTCCCTCTAAGATGTGACAAAATGTTGGTATGGTTTTGCATCCCACCAGAATAGGTAAGACTATAGTGCCAACCATTGAGCATAGAGTATTGTTGAATGCTCTGAGGGCATATGTGGATGTAATAATGTGAGATGTTGGAAGACCTAGATTTTTGAGATCATTTGTGGTGATGATATTTCTTGAAGAACTAGTGTCAATTAGAACTCGTTTTTAAGGTGTTACATTTATGTATGCAATGATGTGTAAGGGAGGATCAACCACATCATTTGATATTGATTTGAGTTTATGTTCATGAAATGTGATTACTAGCTCTTTGCACTACTAAACATGCCCCACAAAATTGATAAAGGATTTAGACTCCTAGGGTTGTAGTTCAATAAAATTTAGGATATCCATAAGAGCTTCTTGATGAGGTGGAGATTGTTGTTAAGCTCATAGATAGAGAGTCAGGCCGATGTTATTTTCAATATTTGAGTAAGATTACTCTTTATGTTGATCATTGGATGAGGTGGAGGGCTTTTCACTAGAGGTGATGGAGGTTGTGATATGGACGGAATATCATTTGAAGCTACATATGGTGCAACTTTATTTGGATAATACCTATTCTTTGTCACGATGCTAACCATCCCAAGAACCCTTGTTGAGGGGGTGTTGTATAGACCTTATTTACCTATTTTTATTGATTGGCTTGTACATTATGAGTGGGAAATGGGTCTTTAAATACACCCATTTGTTGATTATTTTTCACAATAGGGTTATCAACTTGAAGATCATTCCTCTTAATAATTCTTGTACTAAGTGTTTTAAATCATAGCACATTTGCACATCATGCCCATTATGTCTATGGAACTTACAATATAGGTCTTCATGATATCCCATGGATTATGGTTTATCCATATTCGGATCTATAGATTGGATCTCAGGTAGATTAATTACTTTGGCTGCACAAAGACGATCGAATAGGGAATCCATAGACTCAGTGAAGGGCATAAATTTTTACAAAGGATGATGTTGCTAGTTTTGACCTTGATTCACCTAAGTGTTGTTATTATAACTTGTAGGAGGAGGTTGAGCCTGATAGTTTACCTTCTAAGGCAAAATTGGTTGCACTGGGCTTGGAATGCTAATGGTAACTTGATTAACTACTTTCAGCTTTGGTTATGCTGGATTTCCCTTTGTGTTCTTATTCCACTCCTTTTTATGGGGTTTTGCAATCTCTCACTCTTGAATTTTGATTTATTTGTTTTTTCTAGCTTATGCTAGAGCATATTTATGAGTTTGGTATTTTTGGAGTTGTATAAGTAATTAATTTTTCTTTAAAAAACTCTTGGAAAACATGCGAGTCAACTCAAACACAGGTAGTAGGTATGGTAGCTTAGCAAGAAGCATTTGCCACCTGTTACCATAATTTGTGATTGACTCATCATCATATTTCTTCAACCTTGTGAGGTGTGTTAAAGTCACCTTTAGCTTAGTTTTAAAAGTAAAATGTTCCATGAATGCATCCACAAATTATTCAAAGCTATGGACGTTGTGCCTTGGGAGTTGATTGTACCACTCTACGGTTGGGCTAGAGAGGGTAAAAAAAAAATTCTTAGAAGTAAGGCATCATTATCCTAGATACTAAAGCATTGGTTCATGAACCTAGTAACATGCTCCTATGCATCTTCCTCTCCTTTGAATCTATCCAACTTGGAAATTTTGAAATGCACTAGGTATGTAGGGGAAGGTATTGATGGGTGAAGCGGTTGACTACGAAGCTGGTGCAAAGTGGGCTTTTGAAGCCCATACCTAGAGGTCTTATTTTCTATTTTTTCCATGCATTTAAGCAATTCTTTATACACATCAAAGGATTTGATATCCTCTTCTTTTCTTTGGCCCCACGGGGGAGGCCAAGGAATGTCAAGCATATGGCATGGTGATTAAGTATCATCAAAAATGCCTCCATACAGTTCTTCTCTAGGTTCTAGATTATTGTAGGATCCATAATGTGTTTCTTGAATTTGCCTACAATGAGGAACAAACACCTATAGAAGGTGATCTAAGTTTGACTGAGGATGCATGTCTTTATTAGGCATTGGAGGTCGAGGAGGCAACATTTGGTTAGGCCTAGGAAGTCTATTTTGATTAAAATTAGGTTACCTCTAATGAACCCCCTATCTATGAGTACTTGGGGTAGGGAACCCATTGTATTAGATCTCTTGGAACAAATCATGAGTTTTTTGTTCAGTCCTTTGCTTTTCTAACTAATGTTGGCAGTCCAAGCATTGTTTATCAAGATGAAGCTGATTGAATTGAGCTTGGTGGTCAGAAAATATTTTAAATTGGTTTATCTGATCAGTCATGCAAGGTCTATTAGCCCTAGAACTATTGCCATGATGCCTATCTTGTTCAAGAGGATCTAAAATATTGACTACGATATTTCGTTGATCGAGAGAGGTTGTGTTCACTTGAGGCTCAGTCCTAAATAGATGTTATTTATAGTTAGATGGCATAGAATCACATCATTCTTGCATGGAATAATGGGATCAAGGATAATCAGGATTATCCTTGGATCTTCCTTCATAAACGAGGAATGGAAGGGCTGAATTTGCTCACCTAGGATGATGAGTATCATACTCATCTTGGTACTTATATTATTGAGACTTATTAGGGTGATTTAAAGGTGTAGTGTGATCATTTAGCCCTACCCATGGTGAATAATCTTGATCTTGCACGTAGGTATGCGAGGTAGACCGAGTAGACATGCAGATGTGTGGTATTGCTCCATTTGTCTGTGCCTCAATGCACAGTTGCCATTATTGAAATAAGGTGTGTGAAGTGTCTATATCTAGAAAGTAAGTTCCATAATTAGGACCAAGACCTATAGGGGTGTCCCACATAGGGGTCCCTTATAGGTTATGTTCCTTATTTGAAATTCTAGGACTTGGGTGAGTAGGAGGCCACCAAGGAGGTATATTCATATCCTTAGGGTCAAATAGGAGATGGTCTACATCTCCTTGCCTACTCTCCACAACTTTAGCCCTTGAATAGGCTTGGATGTGGGTTCATATCGTAGCTACTTTGTTCCAAACCCTATGTGATTATCTCTTTTACAAATTTTAATGATGCAACACACAAGAATGAAAACACACAATAATACAAGTGTTTATCTCTTTTAAAGGTTTTATATACGTTCTCTAAAACTATTTGGTGTGTTTTTTATTTATTGTTTGCAAAGAGATATCTTTTCACATGTTTGTAGATGGTTGATGTAATTCTCAATTTGTTTAAAGGATTTCACCTGTATAGTCATAGCTCGACAACCAGTAATGAAGTCCAATCATGTAAACCCACAAAAGTATAGAGATGAAGCCCATACCTAGTCAGGGAGTATAGGTTCTACCAATCCTCACCCATATTGACCGTGGGTAGAAATACACCCTCTAAAGAGGAATGCGTGCTATTTTTTATGGCTAAGATAGTTCTTGGAGTCAGCTTGGCCAAAACAATAGGGTTCGTATCTTGCAAGCCAATAGGTGGATATGAAGCCCACCATCATTGGTATCTATTAGTGGTTGGAGACAAAGTTCCAACTCACTAATGTTCAAATGTGATGTGGTGTGTGTGGTTTATTTTATACTTGAAGAAATTAAAACGAAATAATACTCAATGATACTTCACTAAATGCAAATTAATGTTTCACTTTTTAGAAGTATTGAATACATAATGGAACCTAAAAATGCACACCCTATATGGTCACATAACCGTTAGGTAGGTTGCAAGCAATCAAACCACACAAATGCATGCTTAAGATGTTATTTTCCTATTTTTTTTTATTTTTGTTGTTTTTAATAAAAAGTGAAATCTACTTTACAACAAATAAGGAAAAGATAGCAAAACTAAATATAACATTATCTAAATAGTAATAATGTGAAGTAAAGGTCTAGATATTCATCTTGAAAGCCTAAGATGCTACTGTCTCTGTCAATTTGAGTTGTAGGCTCCACATTTTGTGGCTATCCCAAGGTGGGATTGTTGGCAATTTTGGGTACATTGGGTACATTGCCTTTGCTCAAGTGTTGATGTTGTCATTGATGTCAAGAAGCGGAAGGGTTTTTTGTGAAAACCAAGGTAGACAAAATAAAAGGTTTTATTTAAAACCATTGACAACAGATTTGAAATGGGTTTTTCTTAAAACCCAAGTTGGCTCTTCGTTTCGTTGAAAAAGGTGCCCCGGTGATGAAGATATTTAATTTTAAATATTTAGTTTAAATTTTATTTTTAAAATTTAAATTAATATTTTAAAATTAAAATTAAAGTATTTGCCGACGTGTTTGATAATGCATCGAAGTACATATAAAAGGTGGCAATGGAATTCATTTTAGAGTGGATGTTCTCGATATGAATCCTTGTGCAATTTCGATTTAGTCGGAGCCCCTGCGCTAACGAAGAATGATGCTCGGAAGCAGCGCCAAAGAGGAGGGCTCGTGGTGAAGATTCAAATGATGCTCGATCAATATTAAAATGGGTGCACGAAGATCAAGCTCTTAGTAATGAAAGTGCAGCATTTGATATTAGAGACACGCCTTGCGAACTGGTTCGGTTGAGTTCTCATTCTTCGAGTGGCGAAGATCAATAGTGCTCAATCTATCGGATCATCGAATACCTTCGGCGTGCGCACCGTGTGAAAAGGTGAAACTTGAAGCATCGAAGGGATATCTTTGTGAAAGAAGCGATTCTAATATCTTTGATGTGCACACCCTATGGAGGAGGCAGAACTTAAGGCAGCGAAGGGATATATTTGTGAAGCAAGCAATTTGAACATCTTCGACGTGCGCACCAGAGACGTCACAGCGGCAAAAAGGAATATGGTGGTAAGATTATTGATGTTGTAATGTTTTGATTTTCTTTGAGTGTCCTCGATAGGAAAGGAGAGATAGAACGCAGATAGTTCTTCATCGAAGGAGCACGAGAGCATTCAAGATACAACAAGGACGCGCGCAGTAGTAGACGACAGAGAGAAGAGTTTGAGGCAGACTCTCGACGAAGTTTAGGCAAGATCACATCGCAGAAGGGCGTGGAGCAGCGAAGTATGGAGAACACAACATTATCGGTTGTGTATGGTTAGACGAAAAACCGGATCAGCAGTAAACTGGTTATTAAATTGGATTCAACAGTGGAGCTAGCAATGCACGTCTTCGCGGAAGGGTGTTTCTGGTAATGCAACAGAAAGACAAATTAACGACGTGAGAGTAACGGATTAAATATCCCATCTAGTTCTTTTGCTCTATTCGTTGCAGTAGACTGGTTGGTTTTTGCCCTCGTGTCGGTGGAAGTAAAGTAAAAGGAGCAAGTGCTCCTTGGTTAACGTGAGTAGCGTGGTCCACATGGTTGAGGCCCTAGTGCTAGGGCTTGCACGACTTGAGAGGTCGTGGGTTCGAGTATTGACGAAGGCTTAAAATGCTACTAAGGTATGCCCCTCATTTTTATTTAATGATGATAATACTTTGTTGTTTGAACTATTAGAATTTTGGGAGTTATAAGGTTATGTAATATTGTGATTTATTTTACTTTTATGGTATAAGTGGTTTTGGGAGTTATAAGGTTATGCAATGTTGTGATTTATTTTATTTTATGGTACAAGTGGTTTTAGGAGAGATAAGGAAGTTGTGCAATTAAAGACCTTGGTGATGATTATTGAAAAGTGGAGTAATGTTGATTATGTTGTGATCTACTAACCCTTGTGAAGATTGGCAAAAGAATTTTGTGATGGTGGCAGATTTCCAAAGGGGTTCCTTCACTTCAATAAGGTATGGGCACATTCTTCTTATGAGTATGATTGGTGTATGTTTTCCTGAAATAAGATTGGAGTGAAAAGGTATTCAACAAGGTTTCCTTTGGTTGGGTGTAAGTCCTAGTTTCTTGGTTTGTTGAAGACTACTTATGCATTGTTATCATTGATGAGAGTTTTGGTGAATGCATAATTCTGGTTTGAGGTAGTGGAAGCATTGTGCACTAGGGTTTATGGTTGTGAGTCTTGCTACTTGCTATGAGTTGGTGAAACCCTTAGTTGGCTGTTTTGATATTGTTGGATGAGTTGCTTCCATAGTGGTTGTGTTGATCAAGTTAATGCTTTTACTTGATACATGATATTGGGCTTACTCCATTGAGTTGATTTGAACAAGTTATTCTATGCATTTGGTGATATTGTGTTGGTGGCTGTTTTGTTCAAATATCTTTGGAGGGAAAAGGATTTCTACTTGTTTCCTTTTCTTGTGATGATTGGTTGAATGCTTCAAGGTTAATGTTGAGTTGAATGATGTTGGTTAAACCTTGTCTTTGAGCATTGTTGTTGAAGCCCTAATTGGTTGAGAAAAGATATTGGTTGTTGGAAAGAACATGAGTATCATTGTTATATGAGATATTGCATGGTTGGCAATTGTTGGGTTGTGTTTCATGTTCTTGAGAAAAGCATACTACATCTATCTTATTCTTTTGAGATTTGAGATTGAGTTGAGATTGAGATTGGGAGTTAAGTATAGAACATATTGAGTCTCTAACAATTCTCTTTATGCTTCTATGAGGTTGATGAATCATATTGAGTCTCTAACAATTCTCTTTATGCTTCTATGAGGTGGATGAATCACATTGGGTCTCTAACCATTCTCTTTGTGGGTTCATGCCAAGCAAGTGTTCTTGATGGACTTGTGAGCAGGTTTTGGACAGGTTCCATTGGGGACTTGTGAGCAGGTTTTGGACAGGTTCCTATGGGGACTTGTGAGCAGATTTGGACAGGTCTTAGCAGAGGACTTGTGAAGCTGAGGTTGATAGTTCTATCAGAGAACTTGAGGACAGAGGTGCATTGGTTCTATGAGAAGAACCTGAGGACAGATTTGTGCCAGACCGAAGGACTGTGTTTGGTGCTGATCAAAGACAGAGGACGAGGACATTTGTGCTAGACCGAAGGACTGTGTTTAGTGCAAATTCGAGGACCAGCTTTGAGGTGATAGAGTTGAGGACAGAGGTCTCCAGCCAGAGCAGGGAAGACAGGTGTCTTCTGTGGATAGAGTTCCATTTGCTAAGGGCAGCGGAGGCAGAGGTCTTCTAGAGGATCACCAACCAGAGCAGAGGTAGGGGAAGGTATCTCCTTTGAGCAGAGGCTCATAAATTCAGATTGGGGGAAGGTTTCTCCTTTGAGCCGAGGCTCATAAACATTGTAATTGGGAAGGTTTCCCAAAGAACTTTGAGATAACTTTTAGAGAAAAGTTTTGTGGATGAACCATGTAAATTGTTGTGTCACTTTGTGGATGGTTTTGTGCATTGCTTTGATATTGCTTTGGATATATTGCTTTACTATTTTGAAGTATAAAGGAAAAAGTAAAAAGAGGTCTTATACTGTTCACCCCCCCTCTCAGTATAAGCTTGTGTTCTTCAATTGGTATCAGAGCCGGTTCCTTCGAAAAGTTTGACAGCTTGAAGGAAAAGCTAGTAAAGAACACAATGGATTATTCCAAAGGTAATCAGCTTCAAGATAGTGATGAGTCTTCTAGTGATGAAGAGGTATATTACAGCAAGAAAGGCAAGTTCTCTAGAAAGCACAAAAGTATGAAAAATGTAAGATATTTCAATTGTGGAAAGTTTGGTCATTATGCTACTAACTGTACTGTTGCCAAGGATGAAAGTGATGAAGATAAACAGGATTGTAAGAGCAAGGATTCTGAAAGGCATAGGCATCAAAGGAAGAACAAAGATGAGCACAACAATAAAGGAAAGAGGTATTCTCACAAGCACAAGAAGAGCTTCTACCTAGACAAAGCAAGTAAGTGTTCTAGTAGTGATAGTGAAAGTTCTTCAAGTGATAATGAAAATGAGATGTTGTTCATATCAGAAAAAGAGGAAGAACCAAAACATAGATTCATTATCATGAAATGTCTTAGATGTGGAAATTTTGGTCACCTTGAGGATGATTGCACAAATAGATGATTTGGTTGCTAGTATGTATGAGGATGCTTCAGAAAATGATAAGGAAGATGCATGTATGGTTTTTGAAAAGGGTAGCACCTCTAGTGATAAGAAATCTGAAAAAGGCTTTGATGATTCTAAAAGCAAACATATAGAGGAAAGTGAAGTAGATCTTAAAGGTGAACTTATTAGTGCTCTTAGTGCTTTGAAAAAGGAAAGAAAGAAGAATGCTAGACTCAAGGATAAGTTAGATGAATGTTGTATGGAGAGAGATGAACTTATAGAAAGTCTTGATGTCTCTATGGCTAATGCACAAGAACTCAAGAATGAGTTAGAATCTAAGGTGCTTGAGTATAGTGAATTAGAACAGAAAATGGCTTCTTTGAAAGAGGAAAATAAAGAGTACAAGGATAAGTTGTACAGGTTTCAAGAAAGCTCCAAAAAGGTTAAGTCTCTCATCCAAAGTCAAAGAAATCCAACGAGATAAAACAGGTCTTGGTTTTGTTAAGCCTCACAAGAAACAAGTTGGAGAGTCTAGTAAGAGATTCCAAAAGGAAGAGAGTTCTAATGAGGAAAGTATTTCAGATCATGAGTCCTTGAATGATAGATGCATAGAAACAGAAAATAGATTTCGGAATGAGAAGAAGGAGAAGTTTTCAGGACCTAAGAAGTCAAATAAAGGAAAGTTTCAAGGCAGATGTTTTGCTTGTCACAGGTTTGGTCACATGGCTGTACATTGCATGGCTCAGGTGAAGAAGGTAAATAATAGTTTTAGAAGTGGTGATTTCTTTTATGGGTATTGCTACTCTTGCAATCAGTTTGGGCACAAGGCAGTTCATTGCAAGGCAAACAATAGGAACAAGTTTAGTCAGAACAAGTGGATTCAAAGAACAGGTATGCCTGAAAGAAATAACATTGTTACTTGTTACAAGTGCAACAATGAAGGTCACATAGCTAGACAATGTAGAGCTGAAATTCCAGAATACAGGAACAAGAACAGTGGCATGATCAGGTCCAAGGATCAAAACAATGACAAGAACAGGAATATGGACAAAGAGTTCAAGAGAAGGCCCGACAAGGAAGTTATAGACGCTGATGATGATCAGTGCCTAATGGGAGTTTTACTCCCACCCCAGAATTAATCACCTCAATAGGAGGTGGGGGAGGGACTAAGCTAAGAGGCTCATTCTTAGTTCCGAGCCCCAAAGGTGGCCCTTTGCCATTGATGACAAAGGGGGAGAGATATGAGTAAGGGGGAGAGCTTCAAGTGAAGAGGAAAGCTTCAAGTCAGGGGAGCAAAACTTCAAAGGTAGATTCTCAGTTGTGGGTTTCAGTTTTGGCTCTTGAAGATGTGTTTTTAGTAAAGTTTTGCCATCAATGACAAAGGGGGAGATTGTTGGCAATTTTGGGTACATTGGGTACATTGCCTTTGCTCAAGTGTTGATGTTGTCATTGATGTCAAGAAGCGGAAGGGTTTTTGTGAAAACCAAGGCAGACAAAATAAAAGGTTTTATTTAAAACCATGGACAACAGATTTGAAATGGGTTTTTCTTAAAACCCAAGTTGGCTCTTCGTTTCGTTGAAAAAGGTGCCCCGGTGATGAAGATATTTAATTTTAAATATTTAGTTTAAATTTTATTTTTAAAATTTAAATTAATATTTTAAAATTAAATTAAAGTATTTGCCGACGTGTTTGATAATGCATCGAAGTACATATAAAAGGTGGCAATGGAATTCATTTTAGAGTGGATGTTCTCGATATGAATCCTTGTGCAATTTCGATTTAGTCGGAGCCCCTGCGCTAACGAAGAATGATGCTCGGAAGCAGCGCCAAAGAGGAGGGCTCACGGTGAAGATTCAAATGATGCTCGATCAATATTAAAATGGGTGCACAAAGATCAAGCTCTCAGTAATGAAAGTGCAGCATTTGATATTAGAGACACGCCTTGTGAACTGGTTCGATTGAGTTCTCATTCTTCGAGTGGCGAAGATCAATAGTGCTCAATCTATCGGATCATCGAATACCTTCGACGTGCGCACCATGTGAAAAGGTGAAACTTGAAGCATCGAAGGGATATCTTTGTGAAAGAAGCGATTCTAATATCTTTGATGTGCACACGCTGTGGAGGAGGCAGAACTTAAGGCAACGAAGGGATATATTTGTGAAGCAAGCAATTTGAACATCTTCGACGTGCACACCAGAGACGTCACAACGATGAAAAGGAATATGGTGGTAAGATTATTGATGTTGTAATGTTTTGATTTTCTTTGAGTGTCCTCAATAGGAAAGGAGAGATAAAATGTAGACAGTTCTTCATCGAAGGAGCACAAGAGCATTCAAGATACAGCAAGGACGCGCAGCAGTAGACAGCAGAGAGAAGAGTTTGAGGTAGACTCTCGACGAAGTTTAGGCAAGATCACATCGTAGAAGGGCATGGAGCAGCAAAGTATGGAGAACACAACATTATCAGCTGTGTATGGTTAGACAAAAAAATTAGATCAGGAGTATACTGTTTATTAAATTGGATTCAACAATGGAGCTAGCAATGCACGTCTTCGCAGAAGGGTGTTTCCGGTAATGCAACAGAAAGACAAATTAACGACGTGAGAGTAACGGATTAAATATCCCATATAGTTCTATTGCTCTATTCGTTGCAGTAGATTGGTTTGTTTTTGCCCTCGTGTCAATGGAAGTAAAGTAAAAGGGGCAAGTGCTCCTTGGTTAATGTGAGTAGCATGGTCCACATGGTTGAGGCCCTAGTGCTAGGGCTTGCACGACTTGAGAGGTCATGGGTTCGAGTATTGACGAAGGCTTAAAATGCTACTAAGGTATGCCCCTCATTTTTATTTAATGATGATAATACTTTGTTGTTTGAACTATTAGAATTTTGGGAGTTATAAGGTTATGTAATATTGTGATTTATTTTACTTTTATGGTATAAGTGGTTTTGGGAGTTATAAGGTTAATGCAATGTTGTGATTTATTTTATTTTATGGTACAAGTGGTTTTAGGAGAGATAAGGAAGTTGTGCAATTAAAGACTTTGGTGATGATTATTGAAAAGTGGAGTAATGTTGATTATGTTGTGATCTACTAACCCTTGTGAAGATTGGCAAAAGAATTTTGTGATTGTGGCAGATTTCCAAAGGGGTTCCTTCACTTCAATAAGGTATGGGCACATTCTTCTTATGAGTATGATTGGTGTATGTTTTCCTGAAATAATATTGGAGTGAAAAGGTTTTCAACAAGGTTTCCTTTGGTTGGGTGTAAGTCCTAGTTTTTGGTTTGTTGAAGACTACTTATGCATTGTTATCATTGATGAGAGTTTTGGTGAATGCATAATTCTAGTTTGAGGTAGTGGAAGCATTGTGCACTAGGGTTTATGATTGTAAGTCTTGCTACTTGCATTGAGTTGGTGAAACCCTTAGATGGCTATTTTGATATTGATGGATGAGTTGCTTCCATAGTGGTTGTGTTGATCAAGTTAATGCTTTTACTTGATACATGATATTGGGCTTACTCCATTGAGTTGATTTGAACAAGTTATTCTATGCATTTGGTGATATTGTGTTGGTGGCTGTTTTGTTCAAATATCTTTGGAGGGAAAAGGATTTCTACTTGTTTCCTTTTCTAGTGATGATTGGTTGAATGCTTCAAGGTTAATGTTGAGTTGAATGATGTTGGTTAAACCTTGTCTATAAGCATTGTTGTTGAAGCCCTAATTGGTTGAGAAAAGATATTGGTTTTGGAAAGAACATGAGTATCATTGTTATATGAGATATTGCATGGTTGGCAATTGTTGGGTTGTGTTTCATGTTCTTGAGAAAAGCATACTACATCTATCTTATTCTTTTGAGATTTGAGATTGAGTTGAGATTGAGATTGGGAGTTAAGTATAGAACATATTGAGTCTCTAACAATTCTCTTTATGCTTCTATGAGGTTGATGAATCATATTGAGTCTCTAACAATTCTCTTTATGCTTCTATGAGGTGGATGAATCACATTGGGTCTCTAACCATTCTCTTTGTGGGTTCATGCCAAGCAAGTGTTCTTGATGAACTTGTGAGCAGGTTTTGGACAGGTTCCATTGGGGACTTGTGAGCAGGTTTTGGACAGGTTCCTGTGGGGACTTGTGAGCAGATTTGGACAGGTCTTAGCAGAGGACTTGTGAAGCTGAGGTTGATAGTTCTATCAGAGAACTTGAGGACAGAGGTGCATTGGTTCTATGAGAAGAACCTGAGGACAGATTTGTGCCAGACCGAAGGACTGTGTTTGGTGCTGATCAAAGACAGAGGACGAGGACATTTGTGCTAGACCGAAGGACTGTGTTTAGTGCAAATTCGAGGACCAGCTTTGAGGTGATAGAGTTGAGGATAGAGGTCTCCAACCAGAGCAGGGAAGACAGGTGTCTTCTATGGATAGAGTTCCATTTGCTAAGGGCAGCGGAGGCGGAGGTCTTCTAGAGGATCACCGACGCAGAGCAGAGGTAGGGGAAGGTATCTCCTTTGAGCAGAGGCTCATAAATTCAGATTGGGGGAAGGTTTCTCCTTTGAGCCGAGGCTCATAAACATTGTAATTGGGAAGGTTTCCCAAAGAACTTTGAGATAACTTTTAGAGAAAAGTTTTGTGGATGAACCATGTAAATTGTTGTGTCACTTTGTGGATGGTTTTGTGCATTGCTTTGATATTGCTTTGGATATATTGCTTTACTATTTTGAAGTATAAAGGAAAAAGTAAAAAGAGGTCTTATACTGTTCACCCCCCCTCTCAGTATAAGCTTGTGTTCTTCAGGGATGGTTGCAAATTTGGGGGCCATCCTTGGGTGGGACAACTACTATGGTCATCCCTAGGTGTTCCAATTAGGAAATTAGGGGTTGTTTCAAGCTAGAATATCCAAAAAATATAAAATTTTAGAGATAAAAATAGGGTTAAAACTTGCATAAGTGAAATGGAACAGGTGTCCCACCGTGATCGCCACTGTAGAGCGAAAAATTGGTGCACCTAGAAAAGTGAAATGAAATGCACCTATTTACTTAAGCATTAAAAAGTGACATTAATGTAAGCATGATAAAAATAAATGAAATAAATGGGGGTTATCTTTATATTAATCCATTTATCAATGAAATTATTACAAAACGTCCCCTTGAGAGCTCTAAATTGATACAATTCATTACAAAAGTTCAAAGGATCTAATCCCTTCAGAAACTCAAGGTGCGCTTCAGTGTCTTCCTTGCACTCATGAATTTAAGAGCAAGATTTTGATGCCATTGCAATGACCTATCCATATTCGAACTTGTAGATCCTTTCTTGTGCACTAAAATACATGAATCTACACACAAATAATTCAAATTGGTTAATAGCATGTGCGGATTAACATGAAATAAGAAATATGCATCAATATTGGATATAAAAGGTGAAATAGTCAGTGTAAAATTATTCCAAATTGTATCAAAACTTAGTATAATGTATATTATATACTTTAGAAATGATCTATACAAAAATAGAAAAGAAATTGTATCCAAAATCCATGGTTGTCCCTGGGTGTTCCAATTGATACTGTTAGAATGAAAAACCTAATAAAAGGTCTAGAACTACTAAAATTTACACCAAATTCTAGTATGATGCATATATACTACTCTATAAATGATCTATGCTAAAATTTAAGTTAAATTGTATGTAGTTTCATGACCATCATTGGGTGTTACAATTGTGACTATTAACCATCCCAGGGGGATGACCACCAAACCTGGTGGTTTTTACCACTAATTTCTCTAGGATCTGGCTCAAACTACTCCTAGGGGTGTTGTCATCAAATTTGGTGATCTAATTCACATAAATGGGTGGGTTTTTGAATGGATTTGTGTATTTGGGGATGACTTTGAAACCTCCTTCGATTGATGAATATTCCAAGTAAAAACACATGGAGAAAGGGGAGAGTGAATCTCGACACCACTTCATTGTAAAATATTGCAAAGACATCCCCTTTAAAATGGGTGAATTGACTCCATTTTATAGCCCAAGAGAGCCACAGGGTGAAATAGGCAAGTTAGGGAATGTAGGGTAGGAGTCACCACTTATCAAAACCATGCAATCCATAGGGTAGGAGAAGTATCCAAATTAAGCCTCCCATTTGCAGGTTGTGATGGATTTGATAGGCCCTCAATCTATCATAAGTAATTGTATGAGATAAATGGTAGAATTTTATTACCATTTATCCCACTCTTGAATTTTTAAGGGGCCTAGGACATGGTCATACCACCCAGGGATGGTTGCTGGTAGCCATCCCTGGATGGGATTACAATGAACTGTGGTCATCCTTGGGTGGGACGACCATGGCTACATGGCCTAAAACTTCCCAAAAGTGGGGTAGAGCTTCCCAAAAGTGGTTAGGACCACTATTTAACCCTTGAGGGTTTCCCAAGGGGGTCATATGGTGTTTATAAGAGTGCATCATTGCAGTCTAATTATATTGACATACTTTTAGTGTATACATGTAGCATTTGCATGAAAGGACATATCACAAAACAATATAAATTAATTCCAACACTAAAAAATGTCTTGGAAATATAATTAGAAGAACTCAATTTTGTCGATAAAAGATAAGGGGAGAATATTCCATAGTATCAATATCGAAATACCCCATGTTTTCCTATAAATTGGAAAAAAAATCCTTGGTCTATGCCATGGTCTTACTCAAAACCACCATAATTTTCTTGGAATCAACCTCCATGGTCTTCCTCTTGGGAAAGGTCACCAATTGGGTGGACAAATCCATAATGGAATAAATAAAATCTACAATGGAATCAAAAAATCCACCATGGATGCAATCACAATTGCATGGACAAAACTGGGGATAATAGTTTTAACCATACCAGGTAAAATGGAGATACCAAAATCCACCATAAAATTTGTTGCCTAGGCATGCTTAAAATTTTTCCTAGGGATGACAATCATAACATCAACAACAAATGAAACAACCTCTATGTCTGACCCAACCTATGGCCAACCCTAATAATGCTAGACAGACAACCCCTATCTACATGTCTTAACTTGATGATATCGCAATGATAAATGTAATTGACTATAGAAATATCTAGTTATATTTAGGAAAACACTTCCTAAACCTACTCCATCTATCATTTTAGAAATTATAAATAATTAAAATAAACAAGACCCATCTATATTTTACCCACAACAATAACATATTTAGAAATAAAAATTAAAATAAGAAGACTTACCTCGAAATGATTTACCTTCTTCATAAGAGAAAGTACCGTACCTTGAACGATTTGAGAAATCTAAAATATCTTCAGAATCAAAGCTAGTAAAGGAATTAAAATACTTAAACATCACAATTTAATTTTTACAAGCTATTAAGGATATACCATTAATCAACAAAATCATATAGGACCTTTGCATTAAAAAACTATGAAAGAAGAAGAAATCATTTCCCAAAATTATATAAGTAGATGTAAATTTGGTTGATCTTCTTTTTGGGAAACTTATTCCATCAAAATATGATGATCCAAGAAGTCTAGTAGTAATGGTAACCATAGGATCAATGCAAATAACCAATGGTCTAATTGATCTTAGGGTAGCCATAAATGTTATGACAAAGGATATGATGCAAAGATTACAATTGAATAACTTGAATCCTACATCTCTCATATTAGAAATGGATGATAGATCTATAGCTAAGATAGAAGAAATTATAGAAGATATTATTGTAACACTATCCTCATGGGAATATCTAGTTGACTTCTTGGTTTTACAATACCACAACTCTAAAAATAGTTATTTGATAATTTTAGGAAGGCCTTGGCTTACTATGATAGTCATTTTCATTGAATGTAGGTCAAGGGATATGACCATTTCAAATGATATTGATTCAAATAATATTTCTTTATATCCTCCTGTAAAACCTTTGGTTAAATTTTTAGGTCACTTATGGTTTCTTAATTCTAATGAAGAACATGAAGAAACTATCTCGACACTAGCCACTATAATTGTAAAAGAGCATATAGAAGAGTTAGATTCATATGAAAGAGATGCTTTTGAAGATGAAACTATTTTGGTTAATACCATGTATGAATTAGGATTTGAATATGAACCAATCATTGTTCATCATTTGTTATGGAATGATGAAGAACAAACATTTGAATAAATGTCATCCATTTCATTACAAGAAAGTACTTCATATTATCACTTGGATGACATCACCATCTTCTGTCATATTTTTACCATCCCATATAAAAAATAATTCCATAAAGAATTATAATTAACAATGAGACATGAATCTTTCAATCTCTTGTATCGCATGATTGTCCTCTTAACTCCTTAATAAGCAAATTTGAAGGAGTTAATTCTATTCATCCTAGAACGAAACAAGTTGAACTACAACTAGGAAAATTTTTAAACATCAACTAGTTGACCAATGATCAGGAAGTAAAATTTCATACTATATTAAACTGACATATCAATGCCTTTGCATGGGATTATAAGGATATGTCAGGAATTCATCTTGATGTGTTTACTAATAGAATATATATATAATATGTAAAACCTGTGCACCAACCATAAAGGTGATTAAATATTGCTTTGCAAGACATTAGAAAAGATGAAATACAAAAACTTTTAGAATTAGGATTCATTTATCCAAAGTTTGATAGTCGATGGGTTTTTCCATTGGTTATCATTCCAAAGAAAAATATAAAAATGTGATTGTGTGTGGATTATCAAGAATTGAATAAAGTCACACATAAGGACCATTTTTCATTACCTTTCATTGACTAAGTGTTAGATACACTTGCTGGAAAGAAATATATCTATTTTCTCAATGGATTTAGTGGGTATAACCAAATTTAGGTTGCACTTGAAGATCAATAAAACACAATATTCACTTGTCCATGGGTAAATTTTACCTACATAGTCCTACCTTTTGGAATTTTTAATGTGCCAATAACTTTCCAACGAGTTGTTCTAGCCATATTCTTTGACTTAATAACAAATGTGTGGAAATCTACATGGATTATTTCACAGTTTGTGGGAGGCCTTTGATATAACCTTAGAACATCTTGAAAAGGTGCTAACCCACTGTGAAACTTATAATTTATCTCTAAATCATGACAAATATTTCATGAGCATTATCCTTGGCCATCATATCTCATTAGAATGAATTAAGGTAGATTCCAAAATGTAGAAATCATTAAAAACCTTCGTTCTCCATAGACTCAAATAGATGTCAGGAGATTTTTAGGACATATTGACTTTTATCATCGTTTTATCTAGAATTTTAGTACAATTACAAATCCTATGTTTACATTGCTAAAAAATAATTCTGATTTCAAATGGACTGAGAAGTGTCAAAATGCTTTTGACACTTTAAAAAAAAAATTGATCACTCCACCTATGTTGAGAGGTCCAAACTAGGAATTACCATTTCACATTCAAATTGATGTGTCCAATACTACAATTGGGGTAGCATTAGAGCAAGTGGAAAATGGAGAACATTATGCCATATAATATATTTGCAAGAATATCATAGGAGTTGAAAGGAACTATACTACCATCGAAAAAAAATTTCTAGCAGTAGTATATGTTATCAAAAAATTTCACCATTACATCATAGGATATCAAGAGTTTGTTCACATAGATCCTTTAGCTATTAAGTGCTTGATGAGAAAACCTATGGTTAGTGCAAGAATAAGTCATTGGTTACTACTACTACAATAATTTGATATCATAATAGTAAATAAACTAGGGAAGACTAATGTAATAGTAGATTTCTTGTCTAGACTAAATAACATAGGATAATATGAATTAGTAGAGGATGCTTTTCCTAATTAATATTATTTGAAATATCAATAAAATAATCATGGTTTGTTTATATTGTTAATTATTTAGCAATAAAAAATATTCTCTCTCAATTTACCTCAAAATAAAAGAATAATTAATAAAACAAATCTCATCCTTTACGTGAATAAATGGTCTACTATTAATATGTAGACTTGATCACATTTTATGTCAATGTATTCAACAAGGTGAAGTTTTTTATGTCCTTCATGCATGTCATGATGAACCCTCAATAGGACATTATTCAGTTAAAAATATTGTTAGAAATTGTTAGGTAATTGTCTATTATTGGCCATATTTTCACAAAGATGTAAAAAGGTATATATAACATTGTGATGCATGCCAAATAATGGGAAAACCCACACCCACAAACAAAATGTCTCTATAGCCTCAACTGGTTTGAGAACCATTTGAAATATGGAGGTTAGATTTGGTTTGACCCATTGACCCACCTTCTCAAGGAAAGGTACATATCTTGGTATGTACTAATTATGTAACCAAATGGACTGAGGTGCACGCTTTCAAACATGCTCATGAAGAGAAATTCATTGAATTTCTATATTCCCAAAATTTTCAAATATTTGGAGCTCCATGATCTATTACCACAGATCATGGATCCCAATTTGCATCAAAAGTCATAGAAGATTTTACTATTTCGTATGAGATAAAACATAGAAAATCATCACCTTATCACCCTCAAGCCAATGGCTAGGTTGAAGTCACTAATAGGGAATTGGAAAGAATCTTAACCAAAATAGTAGCTTCACATAGGAAATATTGGTTGAAAAAATTACGAGAATTTGTTTGGGTATACAACACAACATGGAAATCCACCATAGGTTTCACACCTTATGAACTAATCTATGGTAAGAAACCTCTTTTTTCAATTGAATTTGATCTACTACCATTTTGTACATATTTAGAAATTGATATTGAATTTTCATAGGTACAATTGGGTAGAGTTTTGAAACTTAACACATTAAATGAACTTCATTTGGATGTATTGCACCAAACATAAATAATCCAATAGTAGTGAAATATGTGGCATGACAATCACATTTATCAGAGAAATTTTGAACCAGGAGATTGGGTATTATTGTTTTATTACTACTATGAATATTTTCCTAGCAAGTTACAAAATTAATGTCTTTGATTATACCAGATCGAGGAAGTGTTCAAGAATGGATTTTCTCATATTTCTCCTATTCATGACTTGAGGAGGAAGTTGGTGGTAAATGGACATCACCTTCGAGTATGCCATAAACCATTGACTAAGGAGGGGTTTTTAGAATATGTTGTCTAGTCAAATTTATGTGATGGAAGAGGCTCTCTCTCCCATTTAATATTTAGAATTATTTTCAAAAAATTGAAAAAAAAATAATGCATAATTCAATAGTGAAAACCTCTTTAGGTGCTAATAAATTAAAGGCCTATATGAAAATTGGTTTTTGGCTTGTTTACCTCCTTGATCTACCCATCACTATACAAATATCACTTTTTGTACATGTGTAATGTCTTTATTTTTAGATTGTTGTAGCTTTCTAACAATCATCAAAAGTGATTTACAAGGTGCATGATAAATTTTTAGGATAGTAAGGTATGTGTTTCTTGCATTTTACTCATAGTTAGAATTGGCATTTGATGTATAATAATTAGATATTTGGAAAAAAATACTTACAAATATGGAAAAAATATGTACCATCCTATTAAACATGTCAACAAACATCCTATCCTACACTTGGTCACATAAAATTTCAATATGGTAGCATGAAAAATGGTAATTTACAAAGCTCCAAAAGGTTTAGAGCTCCAAAATGATAGAGCTCCAAAATGATAGAACTCTAAAATATTAAAAGATTTGGAATGACAAAGCTTCGAAAGGTTCAGGAGCTCCGGAAGGTGGCCGTAATTAAATTTAAAAATATGTAGGATTCATGTTTGAAAATATTTAAAAAAATTATATTTTTTATGTGACATTTGTGAACTCCACCTCATGCAGCCAAAGGTTGACTTTGCAATACTTTTTAAAAACACTTGAATATAATTTACAAACAGGTATGTGGAAACCATTAGGATGATGTCACCAATATATTCTAAAGCACTTCCATCATATCTTATTATCATGCACCATTTTTGAGTCATGTGACTATGATGTCCCAAGGCAGATGGTAGCTTGGATCGAGGAGTATGGAGATAGAGTTTTGTAATTCAACCGTCCCCTCGTGTAAATAATCCCATTAAATTTAAATTCAAAAACTCTTGATTTTTGCATGAGGGAGTATGTTAATTGACCCAATAAAGAAAAAAATTTAAACTAACACCTTTACTTCATGCTACAAGTTGAACTCTTACAATGAAAAAAATTAGTATGCACCACGTGGCCTGATGATGTATGGAAAATCATAGTATTTTGTGCTATCTTTTGGAGATAATTATCATGTTCTAGAATTATGAATGTGAGGGAACTACAATCATAAAACTAGGAGGGGTTAAGCATCATCAAAGTTTTATAGGTGGTATAATAATAAATCAGAAACCAGAACTAGACCAAGCCACATTGTAAGAGAAATATTTACAAAAAATCTAAGGTGTAACAAAATTACAAAATACAACAAAGTTGCAAAGGGTTGCAGTAGAGTAGCATAGAATATTGTTGAAAAACTACAAGATAATTATGGTTTAGAAAGAAATGTTGAGCTTGAAACCATAGAATAATTATGATGTTGCCTTGAAGTTGTACAGATTTTTCAGCAGGTTGGGTTGATGTCATTTTTTAGAATTTCAATGGTTATTCCAAAGTACTGACTAAAAAATTTGCCTAAACTCTTCACAATAGCAAAGCTACAATAAACATGATACGAATTGAGGTAACCCCCCTTGTATTGAGTCAAATTATTGAATTGCCACTTCAAGGAGTAAATTTAACTAGAAATTTTAAAGCAACACTCCTTGAAGTAGTTAGAGCATTTTTAGTAGAGGGAGATTCTCACCCTACAATGAAAATAAACAATAACATATGCAAAGAGGTTAAAATATTTAGTCTATAAATTCCATTGGATAAGGTAGCAATTTGTATCATCAAGTATTTAACCTGTGAATGCCAATTTGATGTGTTGTCTAGCCACCGTATCAAAATCCTCACCCACATTAGGTATGACATAGAATACCTAGAGGTCATAATAAAAATTTCCTTGTATCTACATTATGAATTACACAATATGGCTAAGAGGTATTAGGAATGACATGGATTTGTTAGACACCACGACCTCATAAAATTAATTTATAAGCATCATTTTAGGGGAAATCCTCAAACCTTTAGCATATTCTTTAAACCTTGGAATGAATAAATTTTTGCTGAAGATGAAATAAAACAAGAAGATGCTAGTAGGGAAAATACATCTGGGGTACACATTGATGATAGGTCTACTTTTGATATTGATAAAATCCCATGATCCTTGAATGCACAGTCATCTACTAAAACTAGGGTACAAAAGAAAAGAAAATCTAAGAATATCCCTACAAAAATCAAGGACTAGAAGAGTGATAATTGGAACGAATGATACTAAAATTCCTGATCAGGTAGAAAATTTGGCACAACAGGTACCCTCTAGTCCTGATACAATAAGAGAATAGTTTAATACAATAAATCTATCACCTAAATAATGAGATGATGTTAATGATAAAAATAAGTTTGTACAGGGAAATTATAAGAGAACACAACATACTGGTGGTACACAAATAATAGGGTCAAAGCCATTTAGAAGGTCCACCAGATAGATGAAGGGAGCTATTGTGGAGGAGTCTATTGAATAGGGGGAGAAAGAGGTTGAGGTACAAAAAAATTTATCTACACCCCCCTCTTAGAAGAATTTTGAGGAAGCAGCAAAAAGCTACTCAAGCTTAACAAACAACACATTTTGCACCACCTAGACCAAGAAGAAGAAGATTAATTCTATATGAGGATGAAGATGATTCTATTGAGGAGACACCTATTGAGGTTTAAGAACCTATGGAATAGGTTGATGCTAAAGAACCTATAGAATAGATTTAGGTTGAAGAACCCATGGAATATAATTCTCCAGCAATGATGGATTTGTCCACATATTCTTCAAAATATGATACAAAGTATGAACTAGAAGATCACATAAAAGATGCTAGGGTGATAATAAAAACCCAATAGTCTTAGATTGAAAAAGTAGAGGTGACCATAAAAAAAAATACATATACTTATAAAATATTACAGGAGCTGAGTTACTTAAAGGAGGAAATGAAACAACTAAAAAATCTACTTGTAGACTCTGTTCAAGGGAATAAGTAGTTGACATTCTACTTGATTTAGTAGGGAAAATTTCAAAAAAAAATGCATCAGAGGATACTCTAGCCTTGTTTGACAAATTTGAAGGAATCACCTCAAAGTCGGAGCCTCATTTTTCTGCTTCTACCATGGTTGTTGTTTCAATAAAATGGTAACAAGTAGGAGTTTTGTTTATACAGAGGGTTTGAAAAGAACCAATGGAAATTGGGGAAAGCTTCCACCAAGATAAAAATGTTATGGAGCTTGAGAAACAATAGGTTTTATAGGAGCAACTTGTAGTATAAGTAGCTCAGACACATTCTGAAGCAACTTTAGAACATTCTAAATTAGTTCTAAAATATTCTAAAGAGGTTGTGGCACATTTAGAAGTAGCTCTAGAATATTTTGATGCAGATTCAACACATATAGAAGCAGCTCTAGAACATTCAGAAGTAGCTTTGAAATATTCAAAATTAGATTTGAAACTTTCAAAAGAAACTTTGGAACATTCCAAAGTAGCTCTAGAGCAACAAGCACAAGTGCAAATAGAAGCTTTGGAACAATAGAGTAGTCAAATTAGAATTTTGGAGTAGAACATTTTGATAGAGGGAAATATTAACATGTAGACTAAACCTATGAAAATTGAAATAACAACTAAATATGAGGTACAATAGGTTCTTATGGAATCTATCAATAGAATTCAAAATGCAAAAGTAGGGGTAAAAATTGATATCCCTCCAATTCCAAATGCCCCACCTATTATAATACCTCAACCAAATATGGTAATATTAGAAGCACATAATGCAACTATATAAGGTTGGATCACTCATTACAAAGCACTGGAAACCCACTTTGTAGTGATTCAACCATTGGAAGAATAGATACATAAATTATAGAGTTGCAGGCCAAAGTAAGAGACTCGTGCTTGATAGCATAACACTTAGCGCAACACAAACGGCTTGCTATATTGTATAGCTTATTTCTCAAGGATATATTTCTCAGGTGGTAGGTAATGAGAATATATTCTGGTCTATATTATGATTTGTCTTCTGGCCAAGAATTCATTGATGCATACCTACAGAGTCCTAAGGAGCAAAAGAACTTATTGTATGAATTTTATTTGCAAAAATTTATAATGGTAGAGGATGTGCAGTTTATACACAAGTGATACACAAGTCAGAGATTTCACTTCCACACTATAAAATTAGGTGTGTTGGGATCAAAATAGAAAGTAGAATAAGATTTGTTGGAATATATTACATTATTTGGTTCCTTGTAGTGTACCATCATGGTTACATATTTATATTAGGAGTTTACTTAGGATTTAATTAATTTATTAAAGCAATGTAATAAATGCACAAGTGTTAGAATGTGCAATGACGTAAATGTGCATTTAGCGCACATGTACATAATTATTTAGAAAGGAATAGTGAGGTGTCTTAGGAATATTGAAGGTAAATAGTTGCATCTCATTATAAATAGGACTTCATAGAATATAACAGAGAGGATTTTGGAGTGTTAGTAATAGATACAATGTAGATCCTTTTTTGCAAATATGGAGAACTTGTGACCTCTAGTGATGAGCATTGTATATTTTCATGATCTTTCTTATATGAGCATTTCTTGAGTGTTGTGTCAAGTTTTCTATCATATTTTCATACATATTAGCTATCCATTATCATAGTTATAACATTGCATGCTTATTTCTATAATTTTGATTCATTTCCTTTGATTTTAAAGCTTCAAAAGCTAACAGTGGTATCATAGCACTAGGTAGATCAAGAGGAAATAGTGAGAGCCACAAGAGTGATTGAGAGGAGATTGTAAATATCATTTTTAGATTTTTGAAATTGTTGTTGGCTAGAGTTTTTCCATAGAGTTGCATAAAAACTTGTGAACACTAGTACTCAGCATTGAATCCAGTAGATTGGCAATCCAACTAGTGAAGATTGTTTTCTAAAGATTTATAGAAATTTCTATTATCATTATCTAATACTTTGTTGCAGAAGAAAGGAGATTAAAATGGAGTTGGGAATATTACTACAAGACCTAGGAAGAATATAATCTTTGAATCAATCTGGTACTTGTTGGAACAAAATATGCCTATGGTTGTTATTCGTGCCTAGATTTTGTCAACATTGAATAGATGAGACTGATCTTTGAGATTGTTCATCTAATATTCAGAGGAGGCTGGTTCCTTAATGTTCTTTATGGGATAAGGGAAAAGAGCATTACTGAAAGAGAGGGAAATATAGCCAAGGCTAGAGCTTAATTGTGGTACAGATTAAACATCAACTAAGATGAACACATATACTTGACTTGTCAAAGCATTTAATATTATATCCATGTAGAAATCATGAATTTTTCAATGTGATTTAGATCTCTATCTAAAACATGTACATATCATGTTTCAACTCCAAAAATATGATTTATATTTTGCATAAGTCCAGATCTTAGAACAAATGCAATCTATATTTCAATAATGTGAATAGAAGTGAGAAATGTTAATACATACACTTGCACACTGTGAACCAAAAGCCAATAGAAGCATAATTATATTTCTTGTATTCAAAGTACATACATCCAGTCTTGTAAACATCCAATAGCTGACCTCTTTTCCAAGTATGTTTACCCTTATATATACCCTATGGTGAGTATCTTCTTAAAATTAGTACATTCTGATAGAGAATCAATTACAAGCAATCAGACTACAATCATGCTTCCATGTCTTTTGCATGGCTTCCAACATATACAATCTAATAGCAAGAATCTAGGGATTGATATTTTCTACTGTCTACTTCTAGTTACTGACACAGGCTCTTGGAGGCATCTTATTCATTACTAAATATATCTATGTTGGCAAAACTCATCAGGTCACAAAATCGTGACACTTTTTCCTTCTGACTCTTTTGGGCTGTATCACTAGCAAAAACCTGACATGTCATGAAATCGTGATACTTTGTCCCTTCTGAATATTTTAGGCTGTATCACTGGCGAAAACTTGACATGTCACAAAATTGTGAAACTTTATCCCTTCTGACTCTTTCGATATGTATCACTGGCAAAAACCTGACATGTCGTGAAATTGCGACATCTTCTTTTACTTTATATTTTGTGAGCAGCAGGCTGGCGAACACTTGCCATGTCGTGAAATCATGACATTCTTTCTATTTTTGTCCTTTTCAAGCCACATTGTGAAAAAAAACTGACATGTCACAAAATCACGACCTTCTTCATGCCTTAGCCAATTCTCTACCTCGTGTCTCAAAAATGAAATACTGGTTCTTCTATGCAAAAATCTGCTATCTACTAGAGGTAGACTCATTTAGACTAACAATCTTGGCACCTTCCGAGGAAATTTTGCTGGCAAAAATATTAGAATCCAGGATCTTCATCCATTGGAAAATGGAGTTAAAAAAATAAAATAATATAGGAGAGGAGATTTTTTGGGAAAGAATATAAGAAGAAAATGCAAAATGAAGCATTACCTTGACAAGATACCTTTTTCAACTTATGGTTTTTTCACTAAAAATACATTAACAACTCAAGATAATTTTAAATAGATGTCATGGTTGGCTGCTAGTCCCTTCTTCTGTTAGCTACTTTTGATTATCATGATTGGATTTCTTCAGTCTTTCTATTGTATTAACCACCTCATTGTAGTTAAGGAAAACCTGCTTCCAGTCTTCATATTAAAGATCAAAATAATCCATAAATAGTTGATATATATATTGCAACTCTTCCACTTTATCATGGGACACTATATTATTTCTCAAAATCAACTCTTGTAAGCAAGATTTAATCTGTGCAAGGTTCTGCACAATGGTTTTCTCTACAGGCCCTTACCAATTTTCTATCTCTAACTCATCTTCTATGAAATATTTAAGGGATAGTGTTAGCTTATCTTCATTCAACCCTTTTGAATTATCATACCATAAATAGGAAAGCCCACATTTATTAGCTAAATTTAAATGTTTCACTAATCCTTTGGCTTCAGCTTCCAATTCTTGAAGTAGCTTGTCACCCTGAGTCAACAGTTTAAGTCTCCTAAAGAAACTTTTTTCTGCAATTTTAGCTTGAGACCATGATTCACTATGAATTTTAGCAGTAACACTCTCGAGCATATTATCTGATAAAACTTGAATTTTTGTAGTCACGTCTGATATTTCTTGAAGAAATTTTAATGAAGATCTTAATTCTTCATTGACTACTTCAATTACCTCCTTCACTTTGGCCAGGTATAATAACATGGGCCTTGATTTAAGGCTCAATACCAATACTTCTTCAAGCATTTATCTTCTTATTGCCTTGGCCTTTTATTTTGAAAAACCAGATGGAGTGTTCTGTTTTTCAACCAACTACTGCTGGAGTTGTTGAAACTATAGATTTAGAGAGTGAATCTGTGCATCAGCCGCTTTCAAATTTTCTTTAAATGTTGCTACTTCATTAGCAGCTTCACCAAAATTATCCTCCCACTTCTTAGCTTCTATCTTTAGAGCCTTTTCAGTCATTTTTTTCTCTTGTAGAATGAACTCTAACTCCCTCCTGGTTTCTTTCTCTTTGACAAAATTTTCTCTGAAAAATTCTCCATGTAAGTAAATAGTCCCAAAATGGGCCTGAGATTTTCCCACTCATCTGAAATATGTAGCTGAGTAATATCTTCAGTTGTGTCTTCTGCTTGATAATACTCAATGGTCATATCTCATTTTCATTTCTAGGAAACTGGTGTCAATTTTACCTTTTTCATCTGCATTGTGGTGGGATCCAGGGAAATTATATCTTGAATACAGGTTGGGGCTTTGGAATATTTAATAGAATGATATGCCCACCAGTATAAAGCATTCTTGTTTTCTTTTCTTAAATATTTCAATTTCAAAAGAGGGATGATTTTCATCTTTTGGAGTGGATATTGACTTAATAGTTGGAATACTCATGCTAGAGAGAAATTTATTGGGGATCAACCCAGCATCAACTTCAGATTGAAGTTGAGAAAATAATGCTAGTTCTAGAGAAGAAAAAATGAATCCAAAGGCAACATTATATCTTTATTTGAACAAGAAATGGAAGGAAAATCATCGTAGGAATAAATAAAGATAAAATATTGAAGGAAAATGGAAATCATACCTTTGTCTGTTTGAAACACTTGTTGATATTGATCTCCTTCTCGGCGGTTTTGATCCCTTCCACTCATCATATGATCTATATTTTCACCTTCTATAGGGACTTCTGCATTTTCGCTATTATCAATTATGTCTTCACCTTCAGTAATTCCTTCAAGATTTATAATTTTATCATTTGGGGGAATTCCCCCAGACTTTATCCTCTTATGTTCCACATTTTCCTATTTTACAATAATTTCTTTAGAAATATTTACATTTCGATCCTCCTAAGCAAAGTCATTTCAATCATTCATAGTCCCAATCTGGACATTTTCTTGTTAAGTAAGCTTTGGATTTAGAACATTATTCTCACCATCCTAAACAACTTGCTCATGATCTAGAGCCATTTCTAATTTATTAGTATCATCTCTTTGAGCGATTTTCTCATGAACTGGATTTTCTTCAAAAATTTTATCCTTTTTTTTTTTTTTTTTGGTAAGTAAGAGAATATTATAATTAACACCGGGTTTTAACTGGTTGACCCAAAACCATTTTACAAAATAGGGTCCACTGACCAACTGGACAAAGGCCAAGCCCTAAAAGTTTAAACCGACAACAAAAATGGCCAAGACCTACTCTTCCATTAGAATACAGCCAAACTAAACTATGGAAGCCTAATATTATGGCCATCGGAAAAGAAAGACGCAAAAAAGAACTAACAAAGACAAAAACTAATCATGCAAGCACCATGCAGAGTAGCTTGTGCCCATATAAAAATAATAGAATATGGTCAAAAAAAAAAAAAAAACATCCCATAGAATGGACAGCCAAGAGGCCAAGCAGTCTTCCTTGTAGTCCTCATCTAACTTCTTATCATCGTTCTTGCCATCATATTTAGATTTTGCCTTTGACTCCTTGTGCCCCTGGAACTGCTGGCTATAAAACGAGAAGATTTAAGGAATCACACAAATCAACAACTGCACCGATGAGGCCGGACGGACTCTTCAACTGGTTGATACTGTTGGAGGTTGATGAAATTGTCATCTTCTCCAAGACTATTATGGTGGGGTCTCGGTGCCTCATTGTCAAGGATCTCCAACACTTTGTTATTTCTTGCTAGGGCCTTTTTGCGACATCGAATCCAAACACACCTTGGGAAATACTTGAGGCCAAAGCAGATTTTTCCCATGCATGAATTTGTAGATAAAAAACCTATATCGTTGCCCCACCAATTGCAAAAAACACTAGTCACATGAACAAAAAAAACAAATATGACAAAATCCATTATAAGGTTCAAATTTTTTTTTTTTTAAAAATGCCCCCATTTTCTCGTCATTGATCCACTTTGAGCCTTCCAATCTAAATTTTTTCATTATCTATCACCATTGAGACTCCATGAGGAAGATTTTCAGTCCACGTGATCAAATTTGTTGCTACAATGCCTTCATTTTCCGACCTTATCACTGCCATGTTTGCTTCCGGAAGGTATGCAAAATTATGGCCTCGAGTCGATCATGAATTAGAGCCCTTGCTTCATGGATGTAGTCATCAAATCTCCAAGGAGCTCTCTTAGTGTTCTTTAGAAGATTTATAATAATAAGAGAATCACCTTCCACCAACAGCTTCCCTGGATAATTCTCTGCCACCTTGAGGCTCCTCCAAACCGCCCTTGCTTCAGCCACATTGTTAGTTTGAGCTCCAAGATGTTCTGCAAAAGCTACAAGCACCTCACCCTTGTGGTCTCTAAGTAAGCCACCAGCCCCGACTTCACCTGGGTTTCCCCTAGATGCCCCATCAAAATTTAACTTAATCCACCCTAGGGGGGGTGGGGTCCATGTGATCATGGTTCTAGGACAGACTTGAGGATGATTGAGGCCATCAGTGAGAGGTAAGTTTAATGACTGGCCTAATGAAGCTTCAAAAGGATTTGGAGGTCTAGATGCTGCAGGCACTAAAAATTTTATCCTTTTTTGTTTTAACTTCTACTATATAATTTAGCCTCTTCCTCTTAATACAAAGTGGTTCTTCATCAGATTATGTAGTTGAGCTTGAAGGAGGAACAAACTTAACAATTTTAGAAATTAGAGCTTTACTTTTGGAAAAATTAGCTCCCAAGGCTAGGATTATTCCTCTTATTTCAGCCTGTAAGGGTTCAATGATCCCTTGTCCTTCTTTTCCTAAGCCTTTACCTTCATATCCCATTTTTAACATCATTTTAGTCGCTTTCCCATACGTTTTCCCTTGCTCCTTTGTGAAAATTTCTGTAGTGGCCTTTTTCTTTGAACTTCTCAACCTGGTCTATGCTTGAACCAATTATTTTTCAACTGTGACTTTATTACCTTTCTCCTGTTCAACATTTTGTTTTTTAGTAGCTTCAGGACTTGTCTCTTTACTGTCGCCAACACTGCAAGGTATTTTTACAGGGAAAACTCCTAACCAAGATTTATGATAATGATAATATCTTACCAAGAACTCAAGATCATTTTTTATAGGGTACCTTGATTCAATCATGTTTGTTTGTACCCTCATAGTCCACCATTCATGAATTTTCCCTATTGTCCAATCTGCACTTTTTTTTACATTCTAGAAATAGTGTTTTCATTCAACACATATTTTTTATTTTCTCCTGGGTCAAAATGCAACACATGTTCGTAAAAGTCATGCCAAGGAATGGTTGCATTTGTTCCACATGCCATTCTAATGGATAATTTTCATCATTATTTCTACAAGCTTAAATATATGATACACTTTTAATGGAACTATGTTCAGAATAGTCTATCTTTCTATAAATCGGTTTATAGGATCATATTTCCATCTTTAAGGGATTTATACCAAACCCAAATCCCTCAGAGCCTAAGTAATTTGTTCATTTTGAACCCTTTTTTAAACTACAATACCTTCAAAATGGAAAGGTATGGTACAAGTACCAGTTTTACCTAGACCCATGCCATATTTCACATTAATATGTTCAATTTACCTTACATATTCTAATGCAAACAATATATCAGTAACATAATGCAGGAGTAAGAAAGGTTTCCCTGTAAAACCATACAACCTAATAACAACCCCTTGGGTGATAATAAACCAATCACCCTCTTCGACATGTTTATTTTGTAAAACCTTTTCAGATCTGGAATATAACCTTCTTATTTTCCCATACATAATTTTCAAAACAGGACCTATAAATTCTCTATTGAAATCATAATATGACTTACTCCTATACAACACATTGGTCCAATCATACACTGGTAAATTCATTCCTTTATCATATTTATCATTAACATAAATGAATGCCAACTCTTTGGCCATAAAGAAAAATAACAACCACACTAAATAAGAAGAAAAAAAAAAGAGTACCGAGAACCCCTCTTGATAGTAGATAACCCTTCATGTATTTATTTAAACAAATACCCTAGACAATTAAAAAACAAAGGTCAAAAACTCTTATCCATAAATTTAGAGTCATAATTTTTTGGGTTAGATAGGCAATTGACCAAAGCAATTTGCCACCCATGAAATTTTTCATCAGTATTTAACCCTACCACCATAGCCAATATGGAAAATAATTCTGGGATTTTAAATTCAGCTATGGAAATAGGAGTTGCAGGTATCTTTCCTCTATTAGGTGGATTTATCAACTGTGTATAAAGAAAATTCTTGATTTTTTCATAAGGAACGAAATATTTTGCCTGGTCTACAGAGTCAAAAGCCTTAGGCTCAAGAGCGGGTACATACCCAACAATAAAAGCAAAAATGAAAGCATCTATGTTTAGAGAAAAAAGCACTCTCCCACTCTTATTTGTAACCACCATTTCATCATAAAAATTTGTGATTACTTTAACTAGTTCGGGGCAAGGGTGCATAGGAATATAAACATACCAGTATAGCAACAAATGAAAAACAAAAATAGTAGGAGAAGACGTAGAAACCCTAGTCACCATTCTATATTCAATATATTTTTTATTTTTTTTGTGTCTTTCCATGTCACTACTATATCTCCAATTATAGCATCTTGATCAACAATTTTTTTGCTCATGTCTTCTCCACGTCTTGTTGCTAAAGGTGAAGTAGACGAACCCACCATTGTTATTTTTGAGTGTTCTTTTTTGGAGCCATGAAATTTTTTTCACACTGAGTCCTTATTTCTAAACTGAAATTGAACTACGAAAAGCAATAATAGAAGTGACACAATGGATTTCACTCAAGAGAAAAATTAGGGTTTTACGTCAATTGGAAACACATGCACGATGTGCATTAATTGTGGTTGGTAGATTGGATTTGCTTTAATCCCCTTGTGTTTTGTTTCTGCCACCTTATCGAATGTTTCAAAAACCTGAACAATGATTATCCGTTGTGCAAATTAAGATTACGCTTATCAAAGCTCTCCCCATTTACAAAGGCGATTATTTTATGCCATTATTGAAATGCCACGTGGAAAATTTCAAAAGCCTATCGACAACTAATAATTCACCATATTTAATAAAAGGAACACATATCAAAGTTCTTTGAAAACAGTTTTCTCCCACCAACAATCGAAAAACCACATGGCAATTTTGAATTTGAACTGCTATATCCGACAATATAACACTTTCTAATTTCATCTTCTCTTGTTGGTGACTTCTGGTTGGTTGCAGGATGCTGACAAAAATTCTCTGAAACATAAATAACTTTTGGAAATATTTACAAACTTACTATAATATACATCATATACATAAGTTTTATCAATTTTTCTATTTGAAATAGAGCTTTTAGTGAAAAACATTCACTATAATGGGTTGAACCATACCCTGCTGATCTTATAACTGGAAAGAATTAAATTACCTCTCAACAACTATCTCAAAAGGACCTTCCCAAAAAGCGTTGAATTTGTCATGATTACCTGGCTTAGCCTTTCTCACATTCCATTTCAAAACTAGATATCCTATATTAAATTTTCTGCAGGTTATTTTTCTATTAAACCATATTTTTGTATCTGTCATATGTTTTTGGTGATGATTATAAGCTTACTCCCTCTGATATTCTAATTGTAGAAGCTACATTAATTGAGCATCCATAGTTTGACCTCCTTATTCATTTATCTAATTTAACAACTTTCGTGTTGGTAGTTCCATCTATATAGACAAAATAGCTTCTTTACCATAGACTAAAGAATAAGGTGATGTATTGATGAACTTTTTAATTGAAATCTTGTCTACCTATAATGCTTGATTGATCAAGGAATTCTAGTTCCTCTTATTATCTTCTAGTGTTCTTTTTAGAATTCTAAGGAGATTATTATTTTTAGACTCAGCTAGACCATTACCCTGTGGGTAATAATTGGAAGAAGTCTTCAAATATATGCCATATCTACTAGTAAACTCAATAATTTTTTCTCCAATGAAGGTTCATCCATTATCTATAATTAGTAAATATGGTACGTCAAACCTTAAATCAAGATTTCTACAAATTCAATCACAACCTCCTAATCAACTTTTTTAGTAGGGATATCTTCAGCCCACTTACTAAAATAATTTGTGGCAGTAAGTATATACTTATGACCAGCTGATGAATTTGGTTCTATTATCCCAACAAAGTCTAACTCCCACTGCTGAAAAGGTTCTTTGACTTGGACATGTTTTAAGGGCATAGGAGCATTTATATTTCTCCCTACATATCTCTAACATTGGTCACAAATTTTGGTGACCTTGTAAGTTTCTAAAAAAATGGAAGACCAATAACAACCTGCTCAGAGTATTTTCAAGCAGTGGATCTTCTTGAATAATGTCCTCCAGAGAGACCTCCATGGAATTCATTTAACACCTTTTGTTTCTCATATTCTCTTATACATTTCAAAAGTACACCATCTATATTTTTTTTGTACAACCCTTCTGATTGAAGGGTGTACTTCAAAGTTTGTGCTCTGAATATTCTTCTTTGTGAAGCATTCAGACTTTGAGGACACATTATAGTATAAAAATACTCCACAAGATCATCAATCCAATTAGTGTTTCTTTTATTTGGATATGATTTTGTATTAGCCATCACACCTTGGGGTTCCACATGCTTATTAACATCTTTTTTTGCCAATTCTTGACATAGGGCTCTACCTCTTACTATCTTTGTTGGATGTATCTCTACATAATATTCTTGTATCTTAGTCACCCAAAAAGCTCTTTTTTCACCAAGTTCTCCTTGTATAATAAAGTTTTTGACATCAGGATGGATGACATAAACAATAATTTTACTCTGTGACAGAAAATGATTAAATTTTTTCAAAGATTTCACGATAGCATAAACTTGCTTTTCAATAATATTCTATCTTTCCTCGTGATCATGCATGGTAGAACTAAAAAAATCTATAGGTCTTTCTTCATTGTCTATCCCTTTATGTGTAAGGACTACAACGTAACTTTTTGGTTCACCAATAACATATAGAATAAAATATCGTGAGTAATTAGGATTAACCAGTACAAGTGCTTGTGCTATCTCTTATAGATTTTTTCTTAAAGCATTCTTCCTTGTATCGGTCCATTTGAAAGGTGCATTTTTTTTCAATAATTCAGTCATTGGCTTAACAATATGTATAAAATATGCAACAAATTTTTGCACAAAATTTATTTGTCCAAATAAAGATTGTAAACCTTTCTTATTAACTGGTAAGGACAACTCTAGAAGTGCTTTTACTCTATCAAGATCAATAACTAATACAACTTTGGATATGACATGACCAAGTAATATACCTTCTTCTACAGCGAATATGGATTTCTTTGGATTCAAATATATTCCAAACTATTTGTATTTTTCAAATACTTGTTCAAGGTGTGTTATATGATCTTGCTTATGATGAGAAAAGATAGTCATATCATCTAAATAGATAACTATAATATTGCTAGAAAGTTACCCAAAAGCCACATCCATTGCCCTTTGAAAATTTGCTCCAACATTAGAAAAATCGAAAGGCATCCTTTGGTAGGCAAAATTTCCCCATTTTGTGGTAAAAGCAGTCTTGAATTGATCTTCGTCTTTGACCCATACTTGATTATACCCTGAAAAACCATCTAGAAAAGAAAACCTTTCTACCCCTACAACTGTATGTAAGATTTGATCAATCTGAGGAATGGGATAATGGTCTTTGAGTGATGCTCTATTCAGATTCTTGAAGTCTACACATAATCTAATGTCTCCATTTTTCTTCTTGACTGGTACCAAGTTTGCCACCCAGGTAGAATATTTAATATGATACACTATTTTAGCCTGAAGAAGTTTTAGCAACTCCTGCTTCATCAAAGATTCTATCTTTGGATTTACCAGTATTTTATTTTTCCTAAAAGACTTGGATCCTTCCTCTGTTGATTCTTGCCTTATTTGTCTTCTGGTCTAGATAGGTCATTGTTATGTTCAATTTTTTTTTTTTTTTTGTTTTTTTTTTGTTTAGTTTTTTAAGGTGGGTGGGTTCTTTTATTTTGTTTTGTTTTTGTGTTTTTTGTGTTGTTTTTTGTTGTTCATATGTTTTTTTTGTTTTGTGTTTTTTTTTTTTTTTTTTTGTTATTGTTCTTGTGTTTTTTTTGTTCTTGTTCTTGGGTTTCTCTTTGTTTGTGTTAATTCGTGTTTTTATGTGTGAGTGTTTTCTATATTTTTTATTTTTGTTTATTGTCTATTTTTGGTTGTTTTTTATTTTTATTTTTATTTTATTTTATTTTAATTTTTTATGTTTTGGTTACGTTTATTTTTCATGTTTTTTTTTGGGGGTTATGTCTTTGTAGTGTTCTATTGTTTTTGTCTTGTTTGTGTTTTTTTAGGTGGTTCTTGTGTTTTTCTATGTGGTTTGTGTTGTGGTTTATTTTATCTTATTGTGCATGTTTTGTTGTGATTTTATTTTTGACACACTCAAGGAACATGTTTTTTATTTTATTTTATTATTTTTGTTGTTATTTACTTATTTTTAAATTGATTTTGTGTGTTTGTTTGCTCCTTGAGTATGTCAAAGGTGGTAGGCCAGGTTCGGGTCCTACACATTTTTGGTGGAATGGATACCCCTACCTCCTTGGGTCTTACCCGAAAGTGGCATCCATTTTGGGATGTTTTCCACAAATAAAAAAAAATAAAAAAAAAATCTTGGCTCCTTCTTCTAATTCAATAGTATGTTGGATAATATCTTTTCTGTACACCTTTATATCACTATACACCCAAGCTATAATATCATGGAAATTCTTGCATATTTCCCTGATTTGGTTCAATTCTTCTTCTATACAACTAACCCCAACTTTAATCATCTTTCCTGGTTCTAACTCCACCTCTTTATTATAGTGCTTATCAACTTTTATCTTATGGTCTATAGACCTATCATTGTTATCAAATAGACTTTCAAGGGTGATAAGTCCCTTAGGGATATGATTATTATTCAAATGAATCATATCTTCTTCTTCTTTATTTTGTAGATTTTTGTCACTTGAGCAGTTCATTTCATAGATTAAAAAATCTAATATTTGCTCATCATTTTCAAAAACTTGCTTAGCTCAAAAATTGAGGGTCTATATATGAGTCAAACCATATTATATTTATGAATAAAATTACTGATAAGACATATGTTAGCTCCCACTGATGCCAATAAATTTGTGTGGGTATTCTGTTCTCTAGGAATAGACTTCATATTTAGAGCCTCAAAGGATTATAAGAGATCCCATACTTTATTGCTATAAGCCATTAAATAGTGTTGTTTACTAATGCATTTTTTTATGATTTGATTCACGATAAGTTCTGAGTCTTCATAAATGAGTATTTTTTTACTCTGAGTTTTTTAGCTTTCCTCAGTCCTAAACAAAGTGCTTCATACTCTGTCGCGTTATTGGTGCAACTCCATGTCAACCTATAAGAGAAAACTCTTTCCTTCCTCGTGGGAGAAATTAAAACTATCCCAGCACCAGCTCCATTCTTACACCTAGCTCCATCAAAGAAAAGCTTCCACATTTGATTATTAGAGTTATTTTCTTTGGGATCAAGTATCAATTGCTTTTTTGGTTTTCAATGGAATAACTCCCTATTTTTGTTTCTATCATGGCATTGAAATCCCGTAGAGAAAATTGATATTCTTCTTGAATATCTTCTAAGTTTTCCTCCATTAGATCCACTTCTTTAATTTATTTAGTCATCATACTCAAGGTGTCAGTGTCCCCTATATTTTCTACATAAAAAGGAGATGGTTTCTCATTAAATATATTAATCCTCTTACCCTTGAAAGATATTTCTAAATGTGAGTAATCTAGGGATAGGTATCCTCCTATTTTTGTCATGAATTCTCTAGATAAACACATACCAAAATATGGTGCCAAATCTACCACTACTACTTCTTGTATAACCACCATTTGGGGCATCCTGTGAAGTTGTATAGGAATATCTTTAATCACTCCTACAATTTTTACTAGAGTACCATCCAACTATAGAACACCTAGATTACTCCTAGTGCACTCCATCTCCATAATGTCTCATACTACTTTGGGTATTACTGTAGTAGCAACACCTAAATATTTCATGCAGTTGTGAACAACCCATATTTCCATTTGAAGAGATAAATAAAAGGGAGGATGTCTATTATTTGTAGTAGAAGATGTTAGATTTACCTAGACTGTATTTGAATAGGATATGTTTTTGCCCTTATATTTCATTGTATTTAGATATTCCTGTAGGAGATCAATTTGACCAGGTAACTGAAGAGCATCATACATACTCGCCTTTGAGGGAGTTTTTTCATTTCTTCAACTATATTGAATGTAGGAGATTCAACAATTTTTTCTCTTTCTTTGGTGAGGGTATCACACCTATTTTTGTATCCCTAGGTAGCTTCATTCCTTTGCATTTTTGTTAATTAAGGGAATCTCAACCTTTCCTTAGCTTGGTCTTAAGTCTTAGTTTCCTTTCGTGGAGTAAATTCTTTATATATTTATTGCCCTTGGCTTTGGGCTGGAACCTGAGATTTTTTCTCATAAGGCAAATTTCCTTTGGGAGCTACTTTAGGAGCTGCGAGAAAACTTAAAAGTTGAAGTTATTTAGGATCTACTTGCAAGGTTTTTTATCCAATATGGTTAGAACTACAACTTGTTCTACTATAGGCATCATGAAATTATGGTATTTTTCTCTAATCATATTTACATGACCCTTCATGATATTCTATAATTTCTCAACAACTACAATATGTACATAATATTGATGGATCATACATGAATTCTCTTAGTGTGGATCATTACATGTGGTGCACCAATAATCAGAATTTGTAGAAGGCTCTGCGACATCTCTCGTTTCATTAAAAAACAACAGTTGATCATTCTTGTCCTCCGTTACTTGACTGCACTGCATCTCTTGTTATCTGAGGGAACCTTATTGGTTGAAATTTTCTCTCAGATTATCTTTTCTTCATTGAAGTCATATCATTTGCTAGATTTTCCATTGTATCCAGTATAAGAGTGAGCTGATTATCCGGGACTAACTGAGGTTGTGGTGTGCAGGTAATACAGGGATTGTAGGAATAGAAGGTAATTGTAGAGATTTATGAGGCATATGTATGGTGGTAATGGAAGGTGTCCCATTCCATTTTGGGAGATCTACATTTGGAACATGAGAAATACTAGAAGAAGTAGCATTGGGAGCTTGGGGGATATCAAGAAAATAGGCATTATTGCTTTAGGAGGATATCTCCTTGTGGCAATAAGATCTCTTTCTGCTATAGAAGCTTCTTGATAAATGGTAGGGAAAGTGAATATTCATGATTGTCGTATTATCATACTGATATATGTATCAAAAGATCTAAAATAATAATATACTACTTGCTTCGTGGTTGGTTTTAATCCAACAGGTACTCTTTCCTAGGTGCGACTGAATCGAATATTAAAATAAACAATTTTCTCTTGAGCATGTTTTCTTATAATGGTGAATTGGCTGAGTGGGGTGAACATATCTGCATGTTGATTGAACTCATCTACAAGTTTATCATCAAGTTCTACCCAGGTCGCGATTGATTGAGGAGGAAGTACTTTGTACCAATAGAGCATTTTTCCTTTTAAGGAAATAACTAGCAATCTAATCATCACATCTTCTTGAGTGATGTTATAAGTTGCAGCCAAAGCTGCAACATATAAGCAATGTTCATATACCATTTTACCTATTCTATCATATGAAGGCAATGCATTCAACGCTACTGCATGAATCAAATTCTAGGCCACCAATTTTAGTGGATCTGTGTGGTTCAATGTAAGATAAGTTGGTGGAGGAGCAACCATTATAGCAACTATACTTGCCTTAATAGACCTACTGGTAGTTGCTGAAGATGGATTATTACTATAAATAGGCAAAACAAATGATACAAGAGTGGTAATACTGGTAGAAGGTGGATTTGATCTAGCAGATAAAATTGGATGCACCTTTAGGCTACTAAGATGTAACTCAAAGAACTCAATGGGTTCTTATGAGTTCCTTATTTTAGATCTGGTTCTCATATAAGTAAATAATCATGAGTATTTAACCAGATAAATATATAAGGTATTTCTTGGGTCCATACCTTCGAATAGAGTCACTAGGTGATTTGACTTGGATTTTTAAAGATCAAAGGCAAACATCAAACCTTATAGAATACTGTGGAATTTAGGGTCCCACTGAGCATGCAAAAAATTGTTGGAACAAAATCTGCCTGTGGTTGTTATTCGCACCTAGATTTTGTCAACATTGAATAGACATGACTGATCTTTGAGATATTTTGTCTAATCTCTAGAGGAGGTTGGTTCCTTAATTTTTTTTATGGGAAAAAGGAAAAGAGAATTACTGAAAGAGAGGGAAATATAGCCAAGGCTAGAGCTTAATTGTGGTACATATTAAACAACAACTAATATGAACACATATACTTTACTTGTCAAAGCATTTAATATTATCTCCATGTGGAAATCATGAATTTTTCAATGTGATTTAGATCTCCATATAACACATGTACATATCATATTTCCACTCTAGCAATCTATATTTCAATAATGTGAATATAAGTGAGAAATGTTAATACATACACTTGCACATTATGAACCAGAAGCCAATAGAAGCATAATTGTATTGCTTGTATTCAAAGTAAATACATCCAGTCTTGTAAACATCCAAGAGCTGACCTATTTTCCAAGTATGTTTACCCTTATATATACCCTATGGTGAGTATCTTCTTAAAATTAGTACATTCTAATATAGAATCAATTACAAGCAATTAGACTAGAATCATGGTTCCATGTCTTTAGCATGGCTTCCAAAAAACAAAATCTAATAGCAAGAATCTAGGGATTGATATTTTCTACTATATACTTATAGTTACTAACACAGGTTCTTAGAGGTATCTTATTCATTACTAAATATATCTATGTCGACAAAAATCATCGGGTCATGAAATAGCGACACTTTTTTCCTTCTGACTCTTCCGAGCTATATCACTAGCGAAAACCTAACATGTCATGAAATTGTAACACTTTGTCCCTTATGACTCTTTCAGGCTGTATCACTGGCAAAAAATTAACTTGTCATGAAATCGTGACACTTTGTCCCTTCTAACTCTTTCGGGTTGTATCACTAGCGAAAACCTGACATGTCATGAAATTACGACATCTTCTTTTACTTTATCTTTTGTAAGCAACAGGCTGGCAAAAACTTGCCATGTCATGAAATCATGACATTCTTTCTATTTTTCTCCTTTTTGAGCCACATCCTAATGAAAAACCAACATGTCATGAAATTGCAACCTTCTTCATGCCTTAGTCAATTCTCTACCTCATGTCTCAAAAATGAAATACTAGTCTTTCCATTCAAAAATCTGCTATCTACTGGAGGTAGTCTATTTTAGACTAACATTACCTGAAGAAAAAAGTTGGAGATTAAATATTTGGAGGCCTAAGGAGAAATGTCCCACTAAAATATTTATGGATTGAATACTCCTAGTTGAATATTGAGGAGAGATATAGTGGCCAAGGAAGCCACATTGAATATTGTAAATCTTGGAAGGAGGTCTTAAAAAGAAGACCCCATTGAAGGAAGAAGAGACTCAAGGAGAAGAGTCCTAGTTAATATCGAAGATTTGTGATCTCCATTAAAGGTTGAAAACTTCACATTGAATAAGAGGTCCATAGAAGTCCCTATTGAAAAACTTCCATAGTGGAATATTGAGGATAGAGAATGACTAAAAAAATTCCTATTTCAGATTCTAGTAGTAGCAGATTTAGGAGATCCAAGAAGGAGATTTCATTGCAAAACTACCATATTTGAAGATTGAAGAGATCAAATAAGATCTCATTAAAGGTTTTGAGAAACTATAATATTGAAGGTCCTAGGAGAGGTCTCAAGGAGAAACAAGGAGAAGGCCTGGTGAGCCTCATTGAAGGATTTTTTAGAACTCATTGGAGAAATTTACTGCCAAGGAGATGCTCCTAATAGTAAATAATTTGGGAAAATTATCGCCATATGGAAACAAGCCCAAAGGTGAAATATTTTACAAGAAGTTTGTTGAATTTTAGAGTTGTTTGGAGAAGATCTCAAGACTTTCAAAATCTTGATAAGAAGGCCATTAGATAGTCCAATTTTGAAGTTAAATTTTAACAAGAGAAAGGAGACAATAAAACACACCAAATCTACGAAATTTAGGGATTGCCATTGAAGGCTTAAATGTCATTTCAAAGATAGGAGATTTTTTGATTTCTTCAATAAATTATTGAAGAGTTCTTGAGGAATATCTTAGCTATGATTTGGAGGAATTTTCTACCTATTTTTTGGGATTCAAGGACAACGATTTGGAGAAGGGTTTGACTAATTTACAATCTAAAATTTTTATATTTGACAACAATGAGAAAGCAACAATTTAGGCAGCATTGGTAGTTTCTAAGGTTTAGATTTCAGAGGTACATCCTGAAGGAGTATTGAAGCCACCAAACCATAATTCTGGGTAATAGATTAGTGAAGTTTTAAAGCTACAAAAGGTGAGCCAAAGAGGTATTTTTATATAGCCTAGAAGAGCTGCAATATCATCTACGAAAGGTAGTAATTTAGGTGACTTAAATCACCATCATCATCATCATCATCTACAAAGGTAGAAAAGTATGAAAAAAAGGTACAAAAATATTCATTAGTTGAACTTGTATATTTGTATCTTATTAAGTTTATTGAGTACTAGTTTTTAATATTTAAAAGTTGCACAAATAGGTTTATATTTGAAGTCTTCAAGGGAGTGTAGAATTTATTGTCTACAAGGTTCAAACCTGCACAAAAAAATAGAATTTAGATATATTTTGAGAGAAAGAAACTATCAACATTCTATTGACTATTCTAAGCAAAAAATACTCTAAAATTTGCATGTTCTATAGTGCAAAATTATTGGAAAGATTGTATTATTGAGTGCAAAAGTAACTAAGCAAGAAATATATTGCCAAGGGTTTGAAGGTAATATTGACTTCATATTTATCTCATTATTTTGAGAGGCCAAGAGAGTTGATTTAAGATCATAGGGGGGCAAACATCTATATAATCATACTCTATGTTTGCATAGCACCTCATTAGAGCTATTCAAGGGAGCTCTAAAAGTAAAGTATCTCCAAGAAAAAGGGGAGATATCTTGGACATCATCTACCTACCTATTTTCTAAGAAAATAAAGAAGAGAATTCATTAACATAAGGTGAAATAAGAGATTTATTTTTAGACTTCTATAATATGTATCCATCCAAGGATCATTAAGCAAAATATAGGAGAAACTATTAGCTATACTAAGGAAGTCTAAAATTATAAGGTACACTCCAACAACCTTTGGTGAAGGCATCACAGTGAAACTCAGTAATGTCTACCTCCAAGTGATAAAAATTGGATAATACAAGCAGCATAGGGTTCTATCCATGTAAAAGCATTGGGAGTAGCATCATTGGCACTAAGAGTAAGCATCATTTTACCCACACACTTTTTCCAAAGTAAATATTGTATTGGGATAAGACATATAATGTGGAAGTTATTACAGTTAGTAAAGCAATCTCAACGATTTGCAAGGAGAAGACACAACAAAGTTACAATGCATATCCTTCATGTTTGAGAAGTTGCCCATTGTTGAAGAGATCTTGTACAACTGGTTGGTATTTTTTAGGATCATTTGAATATAACCATATTTGTGAGAAAAGTTTTGAGATAATAGACGTCATTTCTCTTTAATAAGCGGTTGGAGAATATTGATTACGAAAGTGCTGGAATAGCATCAAAGTATGCTAGGAACAAGAATTAAGCTAGCAAGGGCAAAAAAATTTGTGTAGACCAAGGAAGTCAGGGAAAAGTGGTGAAGGAGATGCACCACATGGAAGAAGGCATCACATGCACATAGTAGAAATTCATCACCACATCAAAGATATCTCAAACATTCAGATATTATAAGTATATCTGGATGAAGCATCATTCATATAACACTCTTGTAGAAGTGTAAGGTCAAATGCATTGAAGGTAATAGATAACCCATTTAATGCCACTTGTTATTCAATGTTTGTAAGGTGCAGTATAAGCATTTGAAAGGATTTAGGTAAAGCAAGTATCATTTGGCACCATTCTTCCTACAGTGTAATCTAATCCTATAGGAACACACTTTAAGAGAAGTGATTGTGCAATGCTCAAAGGATAATGTCTAGTTGAAGATAATAGAAAAAAATTAAGGTAGCATTAAAAGTCTATAGCACATGGAAGTAAAAGAGTGATAAAATTTTTTTAGTTTACTTGTATAAGAAGTGCACAATAAAAAACATCGATGTTCAAGAGCAAGCTTACTAGTTTATTTAAAGTGCACAAGTTAGCACTAAGATATAAATGAGAAGCATGCTCAGCAGTTGAAGAAGAAAGAGTATAAGGCTAAAAGTGAATTTTGGAGAAGGCACATAGTTCGGTGACAAAGAAGAAGTGAAAAACTATACATAGTATATCAAAGTTGGCAAGGAGTCAACTATCACCAATTTGCAATAGTTCAAGTTGATTTCAGAGAACTTTCAAGACTAAGCTTATTATTGGAAAGGTAAGAGTTATATTGCAAATTTTATTAAAGTTGAAATAAGATAAACCTTATAATATAGAGAAATTAAAATATAGGAGTAATAAGGTGTTAATATCTAGAAAAGCATTTTGATTATCCTAAGAAGGAAGTAGAAAATAGAAGCATTAAAATATTTATTATTATTGCTTCAAATATTTACAAATTCATAAATACAAGGAGTTATAAGGTTAGTAAAACTTAATTTGCAAATACATACTTAGTCTAAATTTCTAACTAGGGAGATATAAGGAATCCTACATCAAATTGAAATCATAGAAATTTAGAAATTGCATTATATAAAGGTAGAGGTAAGTCAAACTCTAGATTTATTTAAAAGTTGGAAGATTAATTTTATTAGTCTCATACTCAAGTTGAAGAGACATATAAAATCCAACTTGAATATCTTAAATATATTGAGAATTTCTATCTAATTGTATCATTGATATTTCTACAAGGGAAAATAGTTGTTTAACATTACATTAATATTGTCATCATATTACTAGGGAGACAAAAGGAATTCAACCTAAAGTAGATCTAGAAATCTAAGCATACTATCACAAAAAATACTTCTACAAAATTTGAAAATTTGGAAAAATATTTTCAAGATTGATTCTAAAAATTAAAATATATTAATTAGACATATTATAAACCACTAGCGAGTCATAAGGTAGACTAGTCCAAAGGTCTATGAAAAATGCTCTCAATTTGTAAACTAATAAGCTATAAGAATGACTACTTGAAAGAACTCATCATATAATGCAATTGGAATAGGAGAGAGAAAAATACCAATATGGATTAAAAATATAATTGATTCAATGGAAGGCATGATTAGTAATCTAGATACAAATGAAAGAGAAGAATCAATAAGAATTAAAAAAAATGTATAAAAACCCACAAACTAATAGTTTGACAAAAGTAAATTCTTTAGGAATATCTTCCAATGAGATAGTGAAGAAAATAAATGATAACAATACCAATAAAGAAATTGAATATCATGTTCAAAAAATAAGGAAAAATGTTGATAAAAAAGGCATCATACCAATTAATGAAAGAAGTAAAGTGCAAATTGCCTCAATTGTTCACACATGGATTAAAAATTTCATAAAATAAATAGATAAACATGATATTCCTAAAACAAATGGTAAAGAAGTTGGGATATCTTTATTTTGCACTTATTGCAACAAATTTGGTCATGAGAAATTTAATTGCTAGGGTGTCCATCCATGAAAATATTGTAAAGGAAAATCTCATTCATCTTTCTTCTATTACTACAAGGACAAATACTATAAAATATTTGAAGAAAGACTAATATTCAGATTAAATTGTTTCTTCCAAGTTCTTATTTTAGATGCATCTACTGACACTGAATGCAAGCTTGACATTTTTGAAGATCAAGGATATAAACCATACAAGAAACAATGGAATAAAAGAGGAAGTGATTATTATCCACTTCTAACTTGCAATATTATCAAATATTTAGTTCAACAAGGCTATCTAGAAAACTTCAAGAGTTCTACCAAACACTTTAGAATACCAACAAATAATGGGATGAAGAAAACATTGGAGAGACAACATAAAAACTGAAGTAGAATCAGAACAAGATGCACATTCAAATTTAGACAAAGTAGACAATGAAGAAAGAAGAGAAGAGAAGCTCAAATTTCAAGATCAAGATAAATATCCATATTGAATACTAAAGTCTTCAAAAACAAAATAATGTAATACAGGGGGTGTTGGAATATATTACATTATTTGGTTCCTTCTAATGTACCATCATGGGTACATATTTATATTAGGAGTTTATTTAGGACTTAATTACTTTATTAAATCAATGTAATAAATGCACAAGTGTTAGAATGTGCAATGATGTAAATGTGCATGAAGTCCACATGTACATAAGTTCTTAGAGTAGAATATTGAGGTGTCATAGGAATGTTTAAGGCAAAGAGTTGCATCTCATTATAAATAGGCCTTCATAGAATAGAAAAGAGAGAGGATTTTGGACTGCATAGGTTGAGTAGTAGTAGATACAATATAGATCCTTTTTTGCAAATATGGAGAGGTTATGACCTCCATTGATGAGCATTGTATATTTTTATGAGCTTCCTTATATGAGCATTTCTTGAGTGTTGCATCAAATTTTCTATCATATTTTCATGTGAATTAGTTATCCATTATCATAGTTATAACATTGCATGCTTATTTCCATACTTGTGGTTGTATTTAAGTTTAAATCTTCAAAAGCTAAGAATATTGTAGAGTTGGGAGTTGGTCTTTTGTCAAGACATGTAGAGAGCAACCCTACAACACTAATCAGCCAAAATTTTTCCTTGATGAATAGGCCAGATATTAAAGCTACTTATCTTGGATATTTCACAGAAAGTGTGGCCTATTTTTAGTAGTTTTATAGAAATAGTTTTGATAGTTCATTGGCAACATGAAAGAGTAGGTAAGATGAACTACCCATGTATTTGAGAAAGAGAGAACTCATTTCACTAGAAAACCTGCTGTGGTCACACAAAAGGGTAGTAGCATTTATAGATGTTATTTTTTAATGAAACATCAGTGGATAGGCATACAATTTAGGTCACCCAGTATCATTACACCTATGCCTTCTTACTTTGACTCTGACCTTGAAACTGAATAACAATTTAAAAAATGGTTGACAAAAATAAGGAAAAATAGGGGATACCATTTAAGAGACCACAAGTTTTGAGGAATTTGGTATAGGGAGTTAGACCTAAATGCTTCTGTAGCACAACAAAATGCATGAGGACATGCATCAGGTTAAGTGGGGGGAATGATGAGGCACAAAAATACCTCATTATTTCATCATTTTGCACATGAAAAACTACCATATTTTGATCAATAATATATTTATTTGCCAAATATGTGATTAAAATGCATTATTATGTTGATGTTAGCATGAATAAATGTTAAGAAATATTATGCTACTATTTTGACTATTTTCTACACTTTCTATCATCTTTTACATGATTTTAGCAGTAAAAATACATAATAAAAGTAGTTAGTAAATAAAGGCTTTTTGAAATCTGATTAGTTGAGCATTTGTAAAGTGTTTTCCCACCTTAAATAAGTTCCTAGGATGATATGGCATCCAAAATGCCATGTTGCAACTGAAATAGGGCATAATACAACTGGATACAGGATAGTTAAGAGCAACTCTAGAACATTTGGGCAGCCACCTGTAGAATAATAGGAAATGAAGAATAATGCCAAAGGTGGAGCTAAAATCATTTGAGGAGCATAAAAAAAAACTAGGAGGTACCTACCAAAAACTTGGAAGCACCCCCACATGATGAAAGTGGAACCAAACACATTTGACACCTGTGCATCCTGATATTCCAAAACCATTTTAGAAAAAAGGTACAATCAATAAGAAATAAAGATTCTGACAAAACATTTTAGGAATGAGTAAGATGGCACATGGAAAGATGTGTCCAATGCTATTCCATATATTCCTAGCCAATTTACCACCAATTTGTATGTGAAGACAACTACACAATGGCTGCAAAGTGAATTTTGTCCTAATTCTGGACTAAGTCTATTGCAACAGGGTAGCAAATCAAGAGTTGACAATATGATAGTTTATTTTGCATTAATCAAACATAGGATAGAGATGTGGAAAAATTTATAAATAATTCCACTCACCTATTGGATAGTGGTTAAAAATTAGACATTATATTGGTAAATATAAGATATCAATTTGCAGCAACTCTATAATAGCAAAAACCATTCAATAAAGTGCAATATTTTTCTAGATGACTTGTTAATGTTTGAGTGGATAGTTAAAGCTATTATTATGGTGTGTTAGACATTATTTTGGACCAGGTATCAAGGACCCACTTTTAGGGTTGGCAAAAGGAGTTGCTACAATTTTTGTAGGTTTTCTATTTTTATGCATTTTCTATCAAAATGTTATCAATTTCTTGCTAAAATATTGTAATAAGAAGTTACTTTGTTCTTACTTTGTTTTTCCTCTATTTTTAAGTATGATGTGTGAGTGTGGTTTTAAATCTATCAAAACTTTATTTACTTCTACATTTATCATTTAAATTCATATAATTCGGTTATAGTGATTTATTTATAGTTTTTAGCAACATTTTCCTATTTTAGCAAACTCTATTTTAGTAGCTAAAATTCTAGCATTTGTTAATTTAGTTGATTTCAATTCAGAATTTTCATTTCATAGAACTTAAATTTATAAAAATTAATATAGTTTTCAATTTTATTTTAGCATATTTCAATTCTACAATTTACATTAGTTTTAATTTTGCAAACTAAGTAGTTTCAATTCTACAATTTAGTGATAGTTGATACCTGCAAGAACCATCTGAACCTTTGTTCCTATAAATATATGCAAGTGCCCTAATTTATGAATTTTAGAACTACCAAAATCCTTTATCGTATATAGCCTTAGACGCCACCCTATATTTTACAAATTAAAATGAAATGATGAGCATTAAAAACACTCATTAACTTTAAACTAGAAGATTTAAAAACTTCTCCCTTATTGCCCTAACATATATTAGATTTTATCACAAATATATTGACATCCACTTTTAATGCTTACCAAGAAAAGGGTCGCTTAATTTATTGGTATACATTTAAGAATCTAAAGTCCATAGCCAAAGTAGACACTAGTCTTAAAAACCAAGGATGAAGAAAGATAAATTTAGTCCTTATTATAGAGAGTATCATCCACATATGAGTAAAAGGAAGGAAATGAATAATTTAAATGAACTTATTGAATAATTCTAGTAGTCTCTAGGTCAAAAATACAATCCTCCTAAATCTAGAAAAGCCATTATGAAAGAGGACTATATATGACACTAACATAACAACACCTCATATTTGTGAAATAGAACATCAACTACCACATTCTCCTTTTTATTCTTCTACTCAGTGATAAAATAATACCCAAATATTTTCATCAACCATTTGTTCTATTTAGGGCACAAGATGCACTGTTATAATTCTTAAGGCTACTATGATCAACTTTTATGATGAAGCAACACCCCAATAAGACTTCCATTTATATATGTCATTTAGAATAGCTAACAATTTTTTCTCATACGTGAATTGAACTAAACACATATTTGAGAGTTATTTGATTTTAAATTCCAATGGATATCCATTCTATATAAAAATATCTAGAACACATTTGCTTAAAGCATCATACTTAATGATAAATTGTTTTATGAAATCAAAAGTGGCAAAAATAGGGGTACTATGCATAGTCTCCTTTAGGGAATGGAAGGCTTGAGAAGTTGCTTTCTATGAAACAAATATTTCCTTAGTGAAATTAGTGAGAGGAGCAACAATATGTGATTGTGGGTAAATTTTCTAAAGTACTTAATGAGACCCAAAAATTCATGGATCTAATTAAGAAATTTGTGTAAGGGCTAATCATGCATAGATTTGATCTTGATAGGATCCATCTTGACTCCTTCCTAATAAATTATATATCATAAGTATTGAACCTCTAGCCCCTAAAGGAATGGTTGGACCTTATGAAAAAAAATATTTCCTTCTATGAAGTTAATAACTTCATCAACATGAACTAAATGGGCTTCCAAGGACTTGCTATAAATTAAGATGCCATCATAGAATACTATGATGAACTTTCAGATAAAATAATAAAACACATAATTTATGAGGCTTTGGAAAGTGAAAGGTGCATTAGTGAGACCCAAAGGCACAACTAGGAAATCATAATGATCCTCATATATAAATGAAAAGTAGTATTAGGGATATCCTCTTCTCTAGATTTAATTTAATGGAGTTTAGAACACAAGTCTAGTTTCATAAAGTATTTAGCATCATGTAATTTATACAAAAAATCATCTATGATAGAGATAGAAAGTATATCTTTCATGTTGATATTGATGATAGGTCAAAAATCAAGAAATATGTTCCAAGAGTTTTTCTTTTATCATAGCATAACCACCAAAAAGGAATAAGAACTAATGTTTGGAAATATAATTTCTTGATCCAATATTTTTTGGACTATATTTTCAATTCAAACTTTAGGGCTAGGGATAGCAGTAAGGACTAATATTAGGAGGTTTATTTATTGGAACTAAGTGAATTGCATGATCATGTGTGTGCATAGGGGAACACCCATGAGCTCACCAAAGATATCCACATAATTATTCATAGTGTTTTCATGTCTAAGGGGAGAATAGAATAAGCAACTTTGAAGACTAAAATTTCATGCAATTGACTTGGAAAAAGAATCCATGACTACCTTACTTCAATATATTTTTCATGTCATAAATAGTCATTTCATATTAATAGTAATATCACCAAGCTAAGGTAGCCTTTGTGCTTTCAATATGACATATGAACTCCTAGATTCATTGGGAAGATATTTTTAGACCAAGTATAATCACCCATCTGGATGTTAACCTTAGTTGTTCAATCCACACACTGAGTTATGCCCCTTTGGTAACCAATACATAAAATTTATCCTAGTTTAAAGTATTGATATACAATCCTAAATACTTTATTATATTGTTATCAATAAAGCTATGTATGCTACTTAAGTCAATCAACATATTAACGTGTTGATGCTTGATGGATCCTTTGAACTTGATGGTATGGTGATCTTGGAGTCCCATAAGGAAAAAGTAAAAATATCCATGGTATCATCCTCATGATTAGAATTGACTACTTTAGTTGGTTTCTCCTGTTATAATGAATATTCATTTTTAGACACTAATATTTCTTTGCCTTCCACTTGAAAGTTATGAAGTTCTTCATATGCTTGATGTTGGGGATGGTATTAAAAATATTTAATCCCAACGTGTTGTACCAATAATTTTCTAGCATTAAGAGAGGATCTGATGAAACAGTCAGGTATTTCAATCACTTGACTAAATTGAGAAATGAAAGTAGTTTCTAATTCATCCCAACTTGTTATATAGTCATTGGTAAAATTGAAGAACCAATCGTATGCGAATTCTTGTAGAATAAAAGGAAAAAATCTACAAGCGATATCATATATAAAATATTTTCTTTGAGGTAAAATATTATTATCTATTTTTTAAATCTTAAGGTATTCTTAGTAGAGTCTTAGATAATATGGTTTTTTGGTAATATTTAACCATGATAGAGGGCTTCCAAATAAGAAGATATCTCATACCTAAATTTTAAAGGATATAAAGGTATGGTTGCGTTCATTTCCTATCATTAATTTATATTATAGAAGAATCCCTAGTATTGCTCATTATTTTAGTTATTGAAGGGCACAAAGGTTTAAAGTTATGTTGAGCTTGGTAATATGATAATTAGAGCTTATTTTATGTGATCAAAGCTACATATTCAGCATCCTCAAGGGTGTATGGATTGAGCATGTAAAATTCTCATTAAAATTCATCCTTAAGACCTTAGAAAAATATTGATACCACCATTTCTAGTTCCAATTAATAGATATAAATGAACATACTTGTGAACTCTACACAATAATCATCAACGAATTTTATTTGTTTGGTTTTTATCAAATAGAACACATACAATGTGGAAGATCCTTCATCAAACTTATGTTGTAATAGTGCCTTGAAATTGGGCCATATAAAATAGGTCCCATGTTGGAGGATCTCCCATAACAACCAGTAATGAGCATGGGTTCCCAACCTAGTAGTAACTAATGTAACATGATCTTCTTTAGGCATACGGTGTAGGCAAATTATGCTATTGATATTGGACAAAAACCCATAAAAATTGACACCCTCAAAGGTTGGGATGTCAATGTATGGAATAAGAACATCATGTGGCCAACCAAAGAAATTAGAAATGTTGGAGGTATTACATTTTTTGGTACCTTGTAAAATTAATGGAGGGACCATGTAAATAATTTAGTCTAGAGTATTTTTAATATAGTTTTTTAATTAGGTTTAAGAAGGGGTTTTGAAATGATCCCCAAACCTTTTACAAAAAACGCCCAGCTAACCTCCTCAAAGAACCCATGAAGGTAGAATAAAAACAAGACTAACAAAGCTACCATTAGGAAACCTAGCATATACCATGAATAGCTCGAGCTATAATAAACTAGAAGATTAATAACCAATATTAAAAAAACAAATAAACAAAAATAGACTAGCCTCTTATATAAGTAAGGTCCATCTAACAATATAGACCGACAACAAAGAAAAAATACTAGAGATTCCACATCTCAATCCTTTAGCCTGTTGGGTTCAGTTTCATTTTTATCTATATTATGCTCATTCACCTCCCAATGTTCCCATCACATTAAAATCATAATTTCTTCAACACATAAAATGGTCACTTGCATGAAGTTGATAAGGTACTTCTATAGTTTTAGTAGCATCCTTTTAAAGGATTTGGGTACATTACGGGTATCCTAGACTTCTTTGTAGGTTGAGAAATATCATCTGAGTTTGATTTATCTAAGAAAAGGGGAATTTTACTAGTATTTGTAAGCTTTACCAAAAGGTACTTAGAGAACTTGGTTATTTCTTCATTGCCACCAACCCCTTTCAAGAGAGATTCTACCACCTTGGCCCCAAAAATTGAAATAGGGGTTATGTTGAATACTTCTTGACTAAGAGAGTCACTCTACACAAATTGAGAGAAATACATATAGTTGAAAATGAGAGGCAATATTCTAGCAAGGGAATTTAGGATATTCTCCCTTGATAATCCTCTTGTTTTTATGGCGTGTTCAAAAATCAGCTTCACCAACCCCTTATGTATTGGGTCTAACGTAGCCCCTTTCTTCACCCTACTCATCAACCTCAACATAGACTAAAATAAAAAGAACAGGATGTTCATGAGTATCTTATGGTCCAAGTGATTTAGAAACATAAATTGAAAACTCCTATGAATCTCTTGATTTACATCTAGTATGAAATATTACATTATCAGTAATGCATCTCTATCCCAAGGCACTTTTAGAACAATATCTTAAATCTATTATGGAATTTCACCAGCTCCTCATCTTCTCCCAAGAATTCCTTGGACTCTCTGGCTAGAGAGTTTTTCCCTCTATTATATACATATCCATACACTAGCAGACCTATCACATCAGTAATTGGGGGGATATTGACTTTGAATTCAAGAGTACACAATGAGTAGGCCATATGCTTGGTCATTTCCTTATTATGCTCATTGAATTTTATCAAGCATTGGAGTATATTACCCTTTTTGAGGATTTTTATTACATTCTTGTCTACGACCAATGTGCTTGGTTCTAAAATCAATGAATCCATTCTACTGAGGACACTTATACACAAGAGCATATAAGGAAGAATCAAGCACCATATGCTATCCAAAGAAAACCCACAGACACAAGACAACCCAATTTTTTCTTGAAAGACAACTAAAATCATAGGTAAATTAACCTTTAGATAAGATTTTAAAGATTGAACTACCCTAACAACCTGTAACCTTATATTCCTACAAGAAAAATTGAGAAATAAAGAAAATACAACCCTTTTAAAGAGTGTATTTAATATTTAAGTATATAGTAGGTGTCATGTTATTAAGTGTGAGTGATGTAAATAAGTGTGGAGTTATGTAGGTAGGATGTTATGTTAGTAAGTGTGATTTATGTAAGTGAAGTATTATGTTTATAAGTGAGGAATTATGAGTCATGTGCAATAATGTTCTTTATCTTTATGTAAATGTGACATTTATTAAAATGTATTGATAAATATGAAGAGTTAGATCTACAATGAGTATGAGGAGATGTAGAGTATATGTAAGTATAAAGGTTAATATTATTGTGAATATGAAAAGTCTCGTGTATGTATATATTGAAGATAAATATTTGTAATTGTTGGACATTTTGAGTCCCTAAGTCAAAGTTGTCATTGATGTCACCATTGATGCCACCAGATGGAGTCATCATTAATACCAAATATTTCAGCAGGAAATAAAGGTGACAAATATGGTCATTTGATATTCAGCAAGAAGGCAGAAGTTCGAGTGAAACAGTGCAAAAGACAGAAGTTAAAAAGGAGTTATAATATTTATTTTATAAATTATTTAAATTCAGGATGAATTTAAATTTTATAAATAAATATTAAAAGGTACTTTATCAAAGGTGAAATATTATAATGGTTAGAAGTGCCATGGTGAAAACCCAAAATAAAATATTTGTAATTTTCATTACAATATTTTATATTGCAAAAGTGGGTTTATAAAGTCTAAAAATATTTTAATAAACCCAAAGGTTGGGTTTAAAGGTTTAAGACCAAAGAATATTTTAATAAATCCAAAGGTTGGATTTAAAGTTTTAAACAAGGCAAAGTTTATTTCCATCGATGTCATAGAAGCCAAAGGGAAGCGTCGACATTTTTGATTTAGTGGAAATGCATATAAATACCATGCCCAAAGTTGATTTTTGAATTATCCTTGCTCGAATTGGAAAGAGAAAGCATACGAATTAAATGCAGAGCTCGTGAGATAGAATTGCGAAATTCATGTTTGACTTGATGGTGAAAGGAAACAAAAGCAAGCGCATTGATTAGTTGGAAGCCAACAAGGCACCTTGGCCTAGTGGCAAGTGGGCTGCAAGCTTACATTTTGGTGTGCATGGTGGATAGTGTTCGAATCCCGTGGAAGCTTTTGGTGGACGTGTTGAAGGCGCCAATCGTTAGGCGCATACATTTTGCAAGGCAAGGAAGGGGTGTTGAAGCACGTGGTGCTTCTTCCTTCCCAACGAGCTTGTAGCTCGTGTGGTGGTTTGCACCGTGGGCAAAGACGTTTGTGTGGGCTGCGTTGAGAGTTCGAAACTCTCCAAAGGCAAAGGTACATTTTTATGTTTTATTTTATTAATGCCTAAGTTGGAGGTATAAGGTATTTGGTGGTTGAAGTCTTTGCATTGTGATAAAGGTTGGTAGTTGAGAAATACCATTAGGAGTTATAAGGAGAATTTTATTTTTATTTTCAAGTCTTAAATTTTGCTATTGTGGAATATTGAAAGGTTAAGACTTTGTGGGTTGTATGTTATTTTGAATAAAGGGTTTTGTGATTATTGTGAGGATATTGCTTATTGTTTAAGTTGGAGTGATAAGGTGTAATTGTGATATTATTTTTGTGATATAAAAATTATCCTCTAACCCTTATTGAGTTTGTCAAAGAAGTAATTGTGAGTGTGGCAGATTTGTAAGGGCAACTACTCTTCAAGAAAAGGTATGGGCAAAATTCTTCTTTGTTGAGTTAGGTGATTGGCTTGATTGAAAATTAAGTTTGGAGTGAAAAGGATTTGATTAGGGTTTCCTTTTCGAAAGTGGTTGAGTTAATGCTTCAAGGTTTTCTGGATTGAGAGTTGTGATTAAACCTTGTTTGATAAGCATTATTGTTTAGACCATTGGTTGAGTGAAGTACTTTGAGTTTATGCTTCAAGGTTTTCTAAATTGAGAGTTGTGATTAAAACCTTGTTTTATTAGCATTGTTGTTGAAGCCAATGGGTTATGCAAAGAACTTGAACTTGAGTTAGAAAAGAACATGAGTATCATTGTTATGTGAGATTTGTTGTTGAGCATTGTTGGAAATATTTTGAGTTGGGAGATACATGCTTGGACTAGGGTTTGTGAGAAAGGGTTGTTTCTTGAAGTGATTGGTTGAGTAGAGTTGATTAAGCCTAGTCAAGTGGATGCATGAAGTGGTTGTTCAAGTTCCATAAAACAAACTATTCTATATTCTGATTTGAGTTGAGATTGAGCTTTGAGAATAGAACATATTGAGTCTCTAACAATTCTCTTTATGCTTCTATGAGATTGAGTTGAGTGATTGAGCATTGAGTATAGAACATATTGAGTCTCTAACAATTCTCTTTATGCTTCTATGAGATTGAGTTGAGAAAGTGATTGAGCATTGAGTATAGAACATATTGAGTCTCTAACAATTCTCTTTATGCTTCTATGAGATTGAGTTGAGAAAGTGATTGAGTATTGAGTATAGAACATATTGAGTCTCTAACAATTCTCTTTATGCTTCTATGAGATTGAGTTGAGAAAGTGATTGAGCATTGAGTATAGAACATATTGAGTCTCTAACAATTCTCTTTATGATTCTATGAGATTGGACAAGTTTTGTGTGGACTTGTTAAGCTGATTTGAGGTAAGTCTTTGAGAAGGCTTGTGGACTATTTTTGTGTGAGATTTTGTGGAAGCTTGCAATGCAGATTTGAGCAAGTCCTAGAGAGGACTTATTGAGAAAATTTGGACAAGTTATGTGTGAGCTTGTTGAGCATATTTGAATAGGTTCTGAGTGGACCTATTGAGCAGATTTGAGCAAGTTCTGAGTGGACCTATTGAGCAGATTTGAGTAGGTTCTGAGTGGACATATTGAGAAGATTTGAGCAAGTTTTGAGTGGACCTATTGAGCAGATTTGAGCAGGTTCTAAGTGGACCTATTGAGCAGATTTGAGTAGGTTCTAAGTGGACCTATTGAGAAGATTTGAGCAGGTTTTGAGTGGACCTATTGAGAAGATTTGAGCAGGTTATGAGTGGACCTATTGAGAATATTTGAGAAGGTTATGAGTGAACCTATTGAGCAGAGCTTTGGAGGTGATAGAGCAGAGAGGATAGAGTCTCCAGTGGATAGAGATCCATCAGCTAAGACATTGAGGATAGGTCTTTTGAGTGAGGACAAGAGTCTTCAAGTGGAGAGAGATCCACAATCAATGTAGTGGAGGTAGTATCTTCTAGAGGATCACCAACCAGAGCAGAGGAGAAGGAGTTCTCCTATGGATAGAGATCCACAAACTAGATTTAGGGGATCAACATCTCCTTTGGATAGAGGTCCATAAACATTGTAATTGGGAAGGATTCCCAAAATATTATTTGAGAAATATTTAGAAGAAATATTTTCTCTATGGAGGTAGCCCACATTGGGTGAACCATGTTAAATCTGTGTCTCTATTGTGTATGGTGTTTTGTGCATTGCTTTGATTACTACTATTGATATTGCTATCTATACACTGCATAATATTGATTTGAAAAGAAAAGTAAAAAGTGGTCTTATACTGTTCACCCCCTCTCAGTATAAGCTTGTGTTCTTCAATTGGTATCAGAGCGGGGTTCCTTCAGAAGAGTTTGATAGCTTGAAGGAAAAGTGGTCTAAGAACACAATGGATCAAAAGGATCAAAAGGATGGGTCCATCAATAATGCAGTACCAGTATTTTATGGAAGTGACTTCTTGTATTGGTGTGTGCTGATGAGATTTCACCTGATGGCACTTGGCAATGAAGTTTGGGATGCAGTGGAACTTGGATATGATTCAATAGTCAATCCTCCTACAGATAAGGAAGGTAAGCTTCTAATGCATGCAAATTCAAGAGCTATGAATGCAATTATAAAAGGATTGTGAAGATCAGAATCTATGAAGGTTATGGATTGTAAAATAAAAAAAGATATGTGGGAACTATTGCATACCATATATGAAGGAGATAAAAGTGTCAGGAAAGCTAAGATCAGAAATCTCAAAGGAGAATTTGAGAACCTAAGAATGCGGGATGATGAAAACATTCATGACTATCTCAACAAGGTTGATGAACTTATACATGAGATGAAAGGTCTTGGAATGAAGATTGATGAATCTGATGCTTGTGATAAGATCTTGAGAACTCTTCCAAAAAGGTACAGTGAAAAGGTCTCTACTATAGAAACATCAATTGATAGTGATAGTCTAACAAGAAATTCTTTTCTTGGCATGCTCACAACTTTTGAGATAAGAACAAAAGATCCTATTCCTCCGAAAGAAGTTGCATTCAAAGTGAACAAAAATATAAAGGGTAAGAAGTCAGAATCAAGCAATGAGTCTTCCAGTGATGAAGAAGCAAATTATGGTAGAAGAGATAAAGGTTCCAGAAGACCCATAGATCTAAGATCTATTAAGTGTTTTAATTATGGAAAGTATGGACATTATGCAATAGAGTGCAAAGAGCCAAAGAGCAACAATGATGAAGAAAAATAGGATCATAGGTACAGGGAATCAGAAAGACACAAGTACCAGAAGAAAAGCAAGGATGGACAAAATAGACAAGGAAATAAGTTCTTCCAAAGGCAAAAGAGAAGCTACTATGTGGATAATGCAAGTAAGTACTCAAATGATAGTGATGCTAGTTTTTTAGACAATGATAGAGATGAAGTCCTATTTATGGTTGAAGAGAAAGATCCAGTTAAGAAAAAGACTCCAATTATTCTCAAGTGTTTTAGATGTGGTAAATTTGGACATCTTGAAGATGATTGTACAAGGGATGGTTATAGTTTCAGTGATGATGATTTTGAAGATGCACTTGATAGACCAGATGAAAATCTTCTTATGGCATTAGAAGAAGAAGTGAGTGATCCTATAGAAGACAAGCCAAAAGAAATAAATGATATGGACAAAGGTAAAAAAATAGAGGATTATTCAGTAGAGAATGGTTATGATCTCAAGGGAGAACTTATCTATGCCCTTGACACTGTAAAGAAGGTAAGAAAGCAACACTCTAAGCTTGAAAGTCAATTTCAAGAATGTGATGAAGAAATATTATTGCTCATAGAGGATTTAGAAAAATCAAAGGCTAAGGCAAGCAAGTTCAAAGATAAGTTAGAAGCAAAGATCTTGGAATGTGAGAAGTTAGCACAAGAAGTGGCTCTACTAAAGGAAGATGTAGAAGACTCCAAGAATAAGCTATACAAGTATGTAAACAGTGCAAAGAGTGTGGATAAAATAGTCAAGATACAAAGAAGAGCAACAAACAAGATAGGTCTTGGTTCTAAATAGGTTCAAAAGAAAAGGGAAGAAGAGTCTACTTCCAGTCTTGAAGAAGAAGAAACTTCAGAAGAAGATAGTGTAAGTGGGAGTGAGACATCAGAGGATGAGTTGGACAACAAAGAGTTCAACAAAGATAGGAACAATGCACAGAGAAGATACAGATGGAACAACAATCAGAACAAGAGACCAATGAGGTCAAGACAAGGAAGCTTCAATGGAAGATGTTTTTCATGTCATAGGTTTGGGCACATGGCTTCATAGTGCAGGACACATGAAAGACAGGAATATGGAAAAGGATAACTTTTCCAAGGGTATTGCTATTCATGTAATGAGTTTGGTCACAAGGCAATGAATTGCAAGATTCATGATAGAAGAGGATATGGCTTCACTAGGAGAAATCCTAAGACAGTTGCACCTCCAAGGAATAATAACATTAAGTGTTATAAGTGCAATAATGATGGTCACACAACAAGATGGTGTAGAGAAAATATTCTAGAAATAGGCATGAACAGAAAGAATATGAACAGGGAACAAGAATATGAACAAGAAAAATAACATGAACAGGAACAGGAGCATGGATGAGAACAGAAACAAGAACAGGAACAGGAACATGGATGAGAACAAGAATAGGAACAGGAACATGGATGAGAACAAGAACAAGAATAGGAACAGAAGTGATGATAGGAACAGGGATGATGACTTGGAAAGAAATAGTCAGAGGATTCAGAAAACTCAGAAAAGAAGAGAAAAAGATAAAGGTAAAGAATAGTGCTTTCAGGGAGTAGAAATACTCCCACCCCAGAATTAACCACCTCATGTGGAGGTGGGGGAGGGGCTAAGCTAAGAGGCTCATTCTTAGCCCCGAGCCCCAAAGGTGACCCTTTGCCATTGATGTCAAAGGGGGAGAGATTTGTGTATATTTGGGAGAGATTTGATATTTGAGAGAGCATTGAGCCAGGGGGAGCAATGTCCCAGGGGGAGCAGAAGAAAAAGAAAGGTCAGGTTTTAGTAAAAGGATATGGGTTGCCATCAATGACAAAGGGGGAGATTGTTGGACATTTTGAGTCCCTAAGTCAAAGTTGTCATTGATGTCACCATTGATGCCACCAGATGGAGTCATCATTAATACCAAATATTTTAGTAGGAAATAAAGGTGACAAATATGGTCATTTGATATTAAGCAAGAAGGCAGAAGTTCGAGTGAAATAGTGCAAAAGACAGAAGTTAAAAAGGAGTTATAATATTTATTTTATAAATTATTTAAATTCAGGATGAATTTAAATTTTATAAATAAATATTAAAAGGTACTTTATCAAAGGTGAAATATTATAATGGTTAGAAGTGCCATGGTGAAAACCCAAAATAAAATATTTGTAATTTTCATTACAATATTTTATATTGCAAAAGTGGGTTTATAAAGTCTAAAAATATTTTAATAAACCCAAAGGTTGGGTTTAAAGGTTTAAGACCAAAGAATATTTTAATAAATCCAAAGGTTGGATTTAAAGTTTTAAACAAGGCAAAGTTTATTTCCGCCGATGTCATAGAAGCCAAAGGGAAGCACTGACATTTTTGATTTAGTGGAAATGCATATAAATACCATGCCCAAAGTTGATTTCTGAATTATCCTTGCTCGAATTGGAAAGAGAAAGCATACGAATTAAATGCAGAGCTCGTGAGATAGAATTGCGAAATTCATGTTTGAATTGATGGTGAAAGGAAACAAAAGCAAGCGCGTTGATTAGTTGGAAGCCAACAAGGCACCTTGGCCTAGTGGCAAGTGGGCTGCAAGCTTACATTTTGGTGTGCATGGTGGATAGTGTTCGAATCCCATGGAAGCTTTTGGTGGACGTGTTGAAGGTGCCAATCGTTAGGTGCATACATTTTGCAAGGCAAGGAAGGGGTGTTGAAGCACGTGGTGCTTCTTCCTTCCCAATGAGCTTGTAGCTCATGTGGTGGTTTGCATCATGGGCAAAGACGTTTGTGTGGGCTGCGTTGAGAGTTTGAAACTCTCCAAAGGCAAAGGTACATTTTTATGTTTTATTTTATTAATGCCTAAGTTGGAGGTATAAGGTATTTGGTGGTTGAAGTCTTTGCATTGTGATAAAGGTTGGTAGTTGAGAAATACCATTAGGAGTTATAAGGAGAATTCTATTTTTATTTTCAAGTCTTAAATTTTGCTATTGTGGAATATTGAAAGGTTAAGACTTTGTGGGTTGTATGTTATTTTGAATAAAGGGTTTTGTGATTATTGTGAGGATATTGCTTATTGTTTAAGTTGGAGTGATAAGGTGTAATTGTGATATTATTTTTGTGATATAAAAATTATCCTCTAACCCTTATTGAGTTTGTCAAAGAAGTAATTGTGAGTGTGGCAGATTTGTAAGGGCAACTACTCTTCAAGAAAAGGTATGGGTAAAATTCTTCTTTGTTGAGTTAGGTGATTGGCTTGATTGAAAATTAAGTTTGGAGTGAAAAGGATTTGATTAGGGTTTCCTTTTTGAAAGTGGTTGAGTTAATGCTTCAAGGTTTTCTGGATTGAGAGTTGTGATTAAACCTTGTTTGATAAGCATTATTGTTTAGACCATTGGTTGAGTGAAGTACATTGAGTTTATGCTTCAAGGTTTTCTGAATTGAGAGTTGTGATTAAAACCTTGTTTTATTAGCATTGTTGTTGAAGCCAATGGGTTATGCAAAGAACTTGAACTTGAGTTAGAAAAGAACATGAGTATCATTGTTATGTGAGATTTGTGTTGAGCATTGTTGGAAATATTTTGAGTTGGGAGATACATGCTTGGACTAGGGTTTGTGAGAAAGGGTTGTTTCTTGAAGTGATTGGTTGAGTAGAGTTGATTAAGCCTAGTCAAGTGGATGCATGAAGTGGTTGTTCAAGTTCCATAAAACAAACTATTCTATATTCTGATTTGAGTTGAGATTGAGCTTTGAGAATAGAACATATTGAGTCTCTAACAATTATCTTTATGCTTCTATGAGATTGAGTTGATATTGAGCATTGAGTATAGAACATATTGAGTCTCTAACAATTCTCTTTATGCTTCTATGATATTGAGTTGAGAAAGTGATTGAGCATTGAGTATAGAACATATTGAGTCTCTAACAATTCTCTTTATGCTTCTATGAGATTGAGTTGAGAAAGTGATTGAGCATTGAGTATAGAACATATTGAGTCTCTAACAATTCTCTTTATGCTTCTATGAGATTGAGTTGAGAAAGTGATTGAGCATTGAGTATAGAACATATTGAGTCTCTAACAATTCTCTTTATGATTCTATGAGATTGGACAAGTTATGTGTGGACTTGTTAAGCTGATTTGAGGTAAGTCTTTGAGAAGGCTTGTGGACTATTTTTGTGTGAGCTTTTGTGGAAGCTTGCAATGCAGATTTGAGCAAGTCCTAGAGAGGACTTATTGAGCAGATTTGGACAAGTTCTATGTGAGCTTGTTGAGCAGATTTGAACAGGTTCTAAGTGGACCTATTGAGCATATTTGGACAGGTTTTGAGTGGACCTATTGAGCAGATTTGAGAAGTTTTGAGTGGACCTATTGAGCAGATTTGAGCAGGTTCTAAGTGGACCTATTGAGCATATTTGAGCAGGTTATGAGTGGACATGTTGAGCAGATTTGAGCAGGTTCTAAGTGGACCTATTGAGCAGATTTGAGCAGGTTTTGAGTGGACCTATTGAGCATATTTGAGAAGGTTATGAGTGAACCTATTGAGCAGAGCTTTGGAGGTGATAGAGTAGAGAGGATAGAGTCTCCAGTGGATAGAGATCCATCAACCAGGACATTGAGGATAGGTATTCTGAGTGAGGACAAGAGTCTTCAAGTGGAGAGAGATCCATAGTCAATGTAGTGGAGGTAGTGTCTTCTAGAGGATCACCAGCCAGAGTAGAGGAGAAGGAGTTCTCCTATGGATAGAGATCCACAAACTAGATTTAGGGGATCAACATCTCCTTTGGACAGAGGTCCATAAACATTGTAATTGGGAAGGATTCCCAAAATATTATTTGAGAAATATTTAGAAGAAATATTTTCTCTGTGGAGGTAGCCCACATTGGGTGAACCATGTTAAATTTGTGTCTCTATTGTGTATGGTGTTTTGTGCATTGCTTTGATTACTGCTATTGATATTGCTATCTATACACTGCATAATATTGATTTGAAAAGAAAAGTAAAAAGTGGTCTTATATTGTTCACCCCCCCTCTCAGTATAAGCTTGTGTTCTTCAATTGGTATCAGAGTGGGTTCCTTTAGAAGAGTTTGACAGCTTGAAGGAAAAGTGGTCTAAGAACACAATGGATCAAAAGGATCAAAGGGACGGGTCCATCAATAATGTAGTACCAATATTTTATGGAAGTGACTTCTTGTATTGGTGTGTGTTGATGAGATTTCACCTGATGGCACTTGGAAATGAAGTTTGGGATGCAATGGAATTTGGATATGATTCAGTAGTCAATCCTCCTATAGATAAGGAAGGTAAGCTTCTAATGCATGCAAATTCAAGAGCTATGAATGCAATTATAAAAGGATTGCGAAGATCAGAATCTATGAAGGTTATGGATTGTAAAATAGCAAAATATATGTGGGAACTATTGCATACCATATATGAAGGAGATAAAAGTGTCAGGAAAGCTAAAATCAAAAATCTCAAAGGAGAATTTGAGAACCTAAGAATGCGGGATGATGAAAACATTCGTGACTATCTCAACAAGGTTGATGAACTTATACATGAGATGAAAGGTCTTGGAATGAATATTGATGAATCTGATGCTTGTGATAAGATCTTGAGAACTCTTCCAAAAAGGTACAGTGAAAAGGTCTCTACTATAGAAACATCAATTGATAGTGATAGTCTAACAAGAAATTCTTTGCTTGGCATGCTCACAACTTTTGAGATAAGAACAAAAGATCCTATTCCTCCGAAAGAAGTTGCATTCAAAGTGAACAAAAATATAAAGGGTAAGAAGTCAGAATCAAGTAGTGAGTCTTCCAGTGATGAAGAAGCAAATTATGGTAGAAGAGATAAAGGTTCTAGAAGACCCATAGATCTAAGATTTGTTAAGTATTTTAATTGTGGAAAGTATGGATATTATGCAACAGAGTGCAAAGAGCCAAAGAGCAACAATGATGAAGAAAAATAGGATCATAGGTACAGGGAATTAGAAAGACACAGGTACCAGAAGAAAAGCAAGGATGGACAAAACAGACAAGGAAAGAAGTTCTTCCAAAGGCAAAAGAGAAGCTACTATGTGGATAATGCAAGTAAGTACTCAAATGATAGTGATGCTAGTTTTTTAGACAATGATAGAGATGAAGTCCTATTTATGGTTGAAGAGAAAGATCCAGTTAAGAAAAGGACTCCAGTTATTCTCAAGTGTTTTAGATGTGGTAAATTTGGACATCTTGAAGATGATTGTACAAGGGATGGTTATAGTTTTAGTGATGATGATTTTGAAGATGCACTTGATAGACCAGATGAAAATATTCTTATGGCATTAGAAGAAGAAGTGAGTGATCCTATAGAAGACAAGCCAAAAGAAAGAAATGATATGGACAAAGGTAAACAAATAGAGGATTATTTAGTAGAGAATGGTTATGATCTCAAGGGAGAACTTATCTATGCCCTTGACACTGTAAAGAAGGTAAGAAAGCAACACTCTAAGCTTGAAAGTCAATTTCAAGAATGTGATGAAGAAAGATTATTGCTCATAGAGGATTTAGAAAAATCAAAGGCTAAGGCAAGCAAGTTCAAAGATAAGTTAGAAGCAAAGATCTTGGAATGTGAGAAGCTAGCACAAGAAGTGGCTCTACTAAAGGAATATGTAGAAGACTCCAAGAATAAGCTATACAAGTATGTAAATAGTGCAAAGAGTGTGGATAAAATAGTCAAGATACAAAGAAGAGCAACAAACAAGATAGGTCTTGGTTCTAAACAGGTTCAAAAGAAAAGGGAAGAAGAGTCTACTTCCAGTATTGAAGAAGAAGAAACTTCAGAAGAAGATACATCAGAAGAAGACAGTGTAAGTGGGAGTGAGACATCAGAGGATGAGTTGGACAACAAAGAGTTCAACAAAGATAGGAACAATGCACAGAGAAGATACAGATGGAACATCAATCAAAATAGGAGACCAATGAGGTCAAGACAAGGAAGCTTCAATGGAAGATGTTTTTCATGTCACAGGTTTGGGCACATGGCTTCATAGTGTAGGACACATGAAATATAGGAATATGGAAAAGGACAACTTTTCCAAGGGTATTGCTATTCATGTAATGAGTTTGGTCACAAGGCAATGAATTGCAAGATTCATGACAGAAGAGGATATGGCTTCACTAGGAGAAATCCTAAGACAGTTGCACCTCCAAGGAATAATAACATTAAGTGTTATAAGTGCAATAATGATGGTCACACATCAAGATGGTGTAGAGAAAATATTCCAAAAATAGATATGAATATGAACAGGAACAAAAATATGAATAGAATCAGGAACATGAACAAGAACAAGAATATGAATAGGAACATGAACAAGAACAAGAACAGGAATAAGAACATGGATGAGAATAGGAATAGGAACATGGATGAGAACAAGAACAAGAATAAGAACAAAAGTGATGACAGGAACAAGGATGATGACTTGGAAAGAAATAGCTAGAGGATTCAGAAAACTCAGAAAAGAAGAGAAAAAGATAAAGGTAAAGAATAGTGCTTTTAGGGAGTAGAAATACTCCCACCCCAAAATTAACCACCTCATGTGGAGGTGGGGGAGGGGCTAAGCTAAGAGGCTCATTCTTAGCCCCGAGCCCCAAAGGTGACCCTTTGCCATTGATGTCAAAGGGGGAGAGATTTGTGTATATTGGGGAGAGATTTGATATGGGGAGAGATTTGATATTTGAGAGAGCATTGAGCCAGGGGGAGCAATGTCCCAGGGGAGAAGAAAAAGAAAGGTCAGGTTTCAGTAAAAGGATATGGGTTGCCATCAATGACAAAGGGGGATATTGTTGGACATTTTGAGTCCCTAAGTCAAAGTTGTCATTGATGTCACCATTGATGCCACCAGATGGAGTCATCATTAATACCAAATATTTCAGTAGGAAATAAAGGTGACAAAGATGGTCATTTGATATTCAACAAGAAGGCGGAAGTTTGAGTGAAAAAGGGCAAAAGACAGAAGTTAAAAAGGAGTTATAATATTTATTTTATAAATTATTTAAATTCGGCATGAATTTAAATTTTATAAATAAATATAAAAGGACTTTATCAAAGGTGAAATATTATAATGGGTAGGAGTGCCATGGTGAAAACCCAAAATAAAATATTTGTAATTTTAATTACAATATTTTATATTGCAAAATGGGGGTTATAAAGTCTAAGTAAAAATATCGTAATAAACCCAAAGGTTGGGTTTAAAGGTTTAAGACCAAAGAATATTTTAATAAATCCAAAGGTTGGATTTAAAGTTTTAAACAAGGAAAAGTTTATTTCTACCGATGTCATAGAAGCCAAAGGGAAGCGCCAATGTTTTTGATTTAGTGGAAATGCATATAAATACCATGCCCAAAGTTGATTTTCGAATTATCCTTGCTCGAACTGGAAAGAGAAAGCATACGAATTAAATGTAGAGCTCGTGAGATAGAATTGTGAAATTTGTGTTTGACTTGATGGTGAAAGGAAACAAAAGCAAGCATGTTGATTAGTTGGAAGCCAACAAGGCACCTTGGCCTAGTGGCAAGTGGGCTGCAAGCTTACGTTTTGGTGTGCATGGTGGATAGTGTTCGAATCCTACGAAAGCTTTTGGTGGATGTGTTGAAGGCGCCAATCGTTAGGCGCATACATTTTGCAAGGCAAGGAAGGGGTGTTGAAGCATGTGGTGCTTCTTCCTTCCCAACGAGCTTGTAGCTCGTGTGGTGGTTTGCATCATGGGCAAAGATGTTTGTGTGGGCTGCATTGAGAGTTCGAAACTCTCCAAAGGCAAAGGTACATTTTTATGTTTTATTTTATTAATGCCTAAGTTGGAGGTATAAGGTATTTGGTGGTTGAAGTCTTTGCATTGTGATAAAGGTTGGTAGTTGAGAAATACCATTAGGAGTTATAAGGAGAATTCTATTTTTTATTTTCAAGTCTTAAATTTTGCTATTGTGGAATATTGAAAGGTTAAGACTTTGTGGGTTGTATGTTATTTTGAATAAAGGGTTTTGTGATTATTGTGAGGATATTGCTTATTGTTTAAGTTGGAGTGATAAGGTGTAATTGTGATATTATTTTTGTGATATAAAAATTATCCTCTAACCCTTATTGAGTTTGTCAAAGAAGTAATTGTGAGTGTGGAAGATTTTTAAGGGCAACTACTCTTCAAGAAAAGGTATGGGTAAAATTCTTCTTTGTTGAGTTAGGTGATTGGATTGATTGAAAATTAAGTTTGGAGTGAAAAGGATTTGATTAGGGTTTCCTTTTCAAAAGTGGTTGAGTTAATGCTTCAAGGTTTTTTGGATTGAGAGTTGTGATTAAACCTTGTTTGATAAGCATTATTGTTTAGACCATTGGTTGAGTGAAGTACATTGAGTTTATGCTTCAAGGTTTTCTGAATTGAGAGTTGTGATTAAAACCTTGTTTTATTAGCATTGTTGTTGAAGCCAATGGGTTATGCAAAGAACTTGAACTTGAGTTAGAAAAGAACATGAGTATCATTGTTATGTGAGATTTGTTGTTGAGCATTGTTGGAAACATTTTGAGTTGGGAGATACATGCTTGGACTAGGGTTTGTGAGAAAGGGTTATTTCTTGAAGTGATTGGTTGAGTAGAGTTGATTGAGCCTAGTCAAGTGGATGCATGTAGTGGTTGTTCAAGTTCCATAAGACAAACTATTCTATATTCTGATTTGAGTTGAGATTGAGCTTTGAGAATAGAACATATTGAGTCTCTAACAATTCTCTTTATGCTTATATGAGATTGAGTTAAGATTGAGCTTTGAGTATAGGACATATTGAGTCTCTAACAATTCTCTTTATGCTTCTATGAGATTGAGTTGAGAAAGTGATTGAGCATTGAGTATAGAACATATTGAGTCTCTAACAATTCTCTTTATGCTTCTATGAGATTGAGTTGAGAAAGTGATTGAGCATTGAGTATAGAACATATTGAGTCTCTAACAATTCTCTTTATGCTTCTATGAGATTGAGTTGAGAAAGTGATTAAGAATTGAGTATAGAACATATTGAGTCTCTAACAATTCTCTTTATGATTCTATGAGATTGGACAAGTTATGTGTGGACTTGTTAAGCTGATTTGAGGCAAGTCTTTGAGAAGGCTTGTGGACTATTTTTGTGTGAGCTTTTGTGGAAGCTTGCAATGCAGATTTGAGAAAGAGAGGAATTATTGAGAAAATTTGGATAAGTTTTGTGTGAGCTTGTTGAGCATATTTGAGTAGGTTCTGAGTGGACCTATTGAGCAGATTTGGATAGGTTCTGAGTGGACCTATTGAGCATATTTGAGCAGGTTCTTTAGTGGACTTGTTGAGAAAAATTTAGAGCAGGTTCTGAGTGGACCTATTGAGCAATTTTGAGTAGGTTCTAAGTGGACTTGTTGAGAAGATTTGAGCAGGTTCTAAGTGGACTTGTTGAGCATATTTGAGTAGGTTCTGAGTGGACCTGTTGAGCAGATTTGAGAAGGTTCTGAGTGGACCTGTTGAGCAGATTTGAGAAGGTTCTAAGTGAACCTATTGAGCATAGATTTGGAGGTGACAAAGCAGAGAGGACAGAGTCTCTAGTGGATAGATATCCATCAGCCAGGACATTGAGGATAGGTCTTCTGAGTGAGGACAAGAGTCTTCAAGTGGAGAGAGATCCACAGTCAGTGTAGTGGAGGTAGTGTCTTCTAGAGGATCACCAGCCAGAGCAGAGGAGAAGGAGTTCTCCTATGGATAGAGATCCACAAACCAAATTTAGGGGATCAACATCTCCTTTGGATAGATGTCCATAAATATTGTAATTGGGAAGGATTCCCAAAATATTATTTGAGAAATATTTAGAAGAAATATATTTTTTTGTGGAGGTAGCCCACATTGGATGAACCACATTAAATCTGTGTCTCTATTGTGTATGGTGTTTTGTGCATTGCTTTGATTACTACTATTGATACTGCTATCTATACACTACATAATATTGATTTGAAAAGAAAAGTAAAAAGTGGTCTTATAGTGTTCACCCCCCTCTCAATATAAGCTTGTGTTCTTCAGTAATAGGATATCAAAGTATAAGCATTACATTACATTGCATTGCTTTAACAAATATATTTTCAATAATATTTAGTGAGTTTTATGTTCATTGTTGTTATGGATTGATTCATGTGCATATTTTTTCTTGATATATCATTTGATATTAGAAAAATGATAAATATATGAGAATAGTAGTGATTTTCTAATAGTGGTATCTTATTTATGGTGAAGACAAGACAAAGCTACATTTAGAGTGCTTAGGAGGAAGAGATATTTGAGAAAGCAAAAAAATTTTGCATGAATATGAGAGGAGAAATGTTGAAGTGTTTATGAGAGAAGACAAATTTGTGAGAAGCCATGAATAGAATTAAATAAAATAAACGGGTGTTTATAACATGAGATAAACCATGAGAAGGATGTGTATATTGTGAGAGGGATAAGCATACCATGAAACAAACATGAATACTGTGAGAAGGAAGTTCAACCTATAGAGGAGGCATTCAAAGGAGATATTAAAAAATATAGTATCAAATCAATAATGAATAAATGATATTGAACATGTTTAATGCAAATAAACCAGACTAGATATTGAATTTAGGAGTGATTGAGTGTAGGTGACATAGATTAGAGGATAATTATAGAGGCTAGAATTGTTTAGAGAGAGAGAGAGAGAAAGAAATAGAATCCAAGGTAGAGTGCATGACCTCAAGAAGTTATAATATATGGAGTGTTTAAATGAGAGACACTCAAGCAAAATTCATGCTATACTTTGGAGAAAAAAAGTGCCTTCTGAGGTTCAAATTCTAATTTTATCATAATATTTTTTGGTAGTGAAAGGTTATAAAGTGAAGAAGGGTTAATTTATTTTATAAAGTGAAGAAAAGGATAATTAAAGTGACAATGGAATAATTGGATGGAGGAAGTTATTTGAAAGGAAATAAATAATTTGAGGGAGTTATAAGAAGATCATTAAATTAAAGATCAATGTGAAGAATATATAATAGAAGAAGAAATATTTGAAGGAAATAATATTGAAGATAAAATATTTTTTTGTGAAGAAATTTATAATCTATGGTAGTTATAGGAAGAAATTAAGGAAATATATATTTAAATAATTGAAGAAGAATAAAAAGAAGATTAAATTATTTGAAGGAATAATATTGAATTAAAGAAATAAATTAATTATTTTTTTAATACGTTATATGTGGCTTCTATTGGGGGCCACTCCCATAAAAATACAAAAATATTACATTTGTTGTAGCATACATTTTTATCATGGTCTTTTCATTTCTTTTTTCTCTTAAATACATTCTTCAACTTCATCAAAGTGATATGTTTCCACAATCAACCCCTTGACATCTTTTTGATTAAAACATAAAATCTCACTTGCCTAGTTGCCTTCTAAAATTTGAATTTCACCGGGATGAAGATCAACACCATAATTTGCTAATTTATCTGCTACTTAATTTCATTCTCTATAAATATTCTCACACTGCCGAGAGATTGCTTCTAGTAATAGATGATGAACATCAACAACAATAATATTTTTTATCCAGTATCTACATCCATTTTTTAAATAGCATTTATGATAATTTGTGAGTCCCCCTCAATTGAAATAAGTCCTCTATGAAATTTATCTAAAGGTAAGTCTTGTGTCATTTAACACATATCACACATCCTCTCTAACATTTATTTCAATGGTGTATCTAAAATGATAAGTCCTTCTATAACACACAAAAAAGAACACCCATTTAAAAACTAATGAAATATATTCTAAATGTTCTTTTTATTGATTTTAAAAAGGGGGTTACAAAATAGACTTTCTCTCAAGAAAGATTTCCCTCTCTTTTCAATATGAATATGGTGCATTTATTAATGCTTTTTGGTGCCCTCAATGTAGGTGGGCTTCTTTGCATGTGTGCCATTGGTTGGATGCTTGGAAATGTCTTGTATACCTATTAGGGCCTACAAAAATGGATTAGTACATTTGGGGACCTATCATAGATTAGACATCATATTTATGAAGATAAAAATGACCTTGAAATGAAATAAAACATGCTAAAAATTGGAAATGGAGCTATAGAAACTATAAATAATTGATATTTACCTATTCTATAGTTGCAGGGTTGTTATAGACCCAGTTCGCATGGTGGTGTGTGAACCTCTTCTCGGGCTCATACGATGGTGTGCGAACCTTGTTGTAGTTGACTATTCTTTTGGATTCATATTTGGATGGTCTTCTAGCACTATTTTTTGATGTCTGACGGATGCTAAAATGATGGAATATTTTTTGGAATTATTTTTGTAGATTTTTGTGAGTAATCCAAAAGGATGAGAGCGAGTTTCATGGTGAAAATGGCCATCTATTTATAGAGTGGGCCAAGGCTATGGGATGAGGTGTACTTTTTGAGGTGGCATAAACCCTAAGTTAGGTCCTACCATGGTGAGGTTAATATGATGAAGGGGAGTGTGAGTCATTCCTTCATGTGCCTTAAACAAATATCCTAGGTGCATACATGTGTGATCAAGGGTTAAACTTAACCTTGATTAGACAAATTATAGGTTAGTTTGAGGTTAGGTTAGGCATATTTTGGAAATATTCTATCTAAATAGTGGGTTCACACATGTGTGAGGATATAATTAAGGTTAATCTTGATTTAACCCTAATTAAACATGCTTAGGCCATAAAGTACACTTTAGTGGTAAAGTGACTTTCAAAATAAAATTAGAATTACCATGATTAGGTTTTTTTGAGGAGATGGCCATGTGAGGTCTATGGTTAGGTGTAGAAAAGGGCTTAGATGACCTAAAGGGGCTTATAGATGGCCCTTTCATGAATGGGAGTGTTGGAAATTTTTTGTACATTGGTTGTCATTGATGTCAAAGGATTTATGGCATAGGTTGATATCATTGGTTGTCATTGATGCCAAATATAGTTTGGTATAGCAAAAGGATAAGGTTTATAAGTTGGTTAATTATGCAAGGCAAGGTTCATTCCAATACAAGGAATTGGTAAAAAGAAAAGGTTATAATATTTATTTTTTAAATATTATACACAACAGAAAAAAAAAAATTGAGAGTTCAAAGACAAAGTCCATGGTTTAAAATAAAAGAGATGGTATTACAATATTTTTAAATATTATAATATGTGGGCCAAAAGTTTTTATTTGAAGAAGAAAAAATATTTGAAGAGAAGTTTATTTGTGCAAAGTACAAAGGTACTTGGGCCTAAAGGTGTTATTTAAAAAAAAGATAAATTATAATATTTTAATCAAATTTTAAATATTATAATAAAGTAAATTTGAAATTTTATAAGGTGCCATTGACTTTACCCATAGATGTTTGAAACATTTTGAAATGCATATTTAAGAGGACCATATATCTCATTTGTGCTAAGGTTCGAAGCAAGTGAAAATCGATTCATTCGAAGGGGAGCAGAGGAATGTAAAGCATTTCATTTGATTCATGGAGAAGGAAATAAAGGTGGTTGTGTTGTGCATTATATTGCAAGCTAGTGGCTAGCCTAGCTGGTCGCTAGGCTAGCATTAGAGCATTGGTGGAAAGAAGGTTGCAAGTTTGAAACTCGTGGGTGCTCTTTTGCATGGTAAGAACTCAAAACTCATTTTTGGCCGAGGAAAGGAATAAGATAAGGTTGTGGTGCAATATATTTCAAGTGGGTGGCTAGCCCAACTGGTCGCTAGGCTAGCGCTAAGGCATTGATAGGCAGAAAGTTGAGGGTTCAAACCTTGCCGTCAACATTTTGCAAGGCAAAATGGAAAAGGTTGTTCACTTGACCATTTTGCAAGCGGAGAAGAAAATTATTCACATGACAACTTTATTAAAGGCATGAGGACTAAATTTTTTAATATCATAAAGTTAAGAAAAATTATGTGGTGTGTTGATTGTTTATAAATATTAGGAGAAATAAGGAGTTATAAAGTCTATTTGATTTATATTTTCTAAAGTTAAATCTAGGAGGTATAAGGTGTATATGGAAATTTCATGTGTGTAATTTGTGCCTTGTTGTGTTGATTAATATTTTGCAAGAATATGAGTAATAAGGTATAAAAGTGGCTTGATAATTTTATTGTTATTATTGCATTGTGAAAAATAAATATGAGAGTTTTTTCATTGAATTATTAATGCTCTATCTTATGAGAACAAGATAAGAGTGATTAAACATAAATTTTAGATTTCATTGAGCATATATTTTGTGAGACAAGAAAAGTCTCCCCAAGATCGAAGAATTCTCCACAATATCAATCACACACAAAAGAGGAAAACCTACAACACTAATATTAAGTGGTAAAACCCTACTTTAAATGAAGAAGGGAAACATCCACTATGAAGGTAACTATATTACTCATTTGATTCAACAATACAAGAATGCTTCAATGTTATGCAAAAATATGCATCAACATGATATTACAACATAAGTCAATATGACAAGATATATTAAGATGTAGTAGACAACACCCTTATTTAAAGAGAAGCTTTTCTACTACAACCCTAAATCTTATCACAATCTAATATTGAGATGTGTGACAAGTGGTATCTATCAAATATTAGAAAGTGCTTAGTTACTTTATTATCTTATCACAATCTAATCTTTGAGATGTGTGATAAGTGGCATCTATCAAATATTAGAAGTTATTAGTTACTTTATAATATTTGCTATAAAATGGGAAATAAATTTTTCCCACAAATTAAATATTTCTAGCACCCTTATTTTATTTATTAACTAGGTGGGAGTATTTTTACATAAAATAGAATTATTTTCTAATTCAAATATTATTCTTTAGACTTCATATTTTAGTCTAAGAATAATTTACACAATGTTGCATTACATATTTCAACACTCCCTGTTAATGCAATATTAGGGAAAGGAATTATGAAACAAAGAAACATTCTCCCCCTAAAGATACAAATAGTAATGAGAATCAAATGAGTAATATAGTTACAATGAGATTCTATGACCAAGAATGGTATACAATAAGGAACTAATACCAAATGGGCCAAAATGAGACTACAAGCCCCCAATAGAGTAGCTTCAGATACAAGCAGCTTACAAAGCCATCTATCAACCACAAGTGGTTGCAAATGATAAGAAGAAAACATCACAAGGGTGTCTTCAGTAAGCCTGCAAAACCCCAAACAAAAGTACCTGCAAGCTACAAGCAGCTCAACATAAGATCAGTTAGATACATCATCATAAATATATTCACCACAACATATATGAATATCCAAATATGATAACAAAACTGATCTAACAAATAGTGAACTATAAGTCATCATAAAAATATGCCAAGCCATACTTATAATCACGAGCTATATAGTTTATCAAAAAATATCATGATCAAAGTTGCATAAACAAACAAGGAGTACCATGATAATGCAAACTCTAAAGTACCATGTACAAAAGCTGCATAAGGTATATGAAAATAATAAAATGTGCACACCGGTTGCATAAATCCAACCATAAAATATCATGTACAAAAGTAGCATAAATGCCAACAAGAAAGTACCATGATAAACCAATTGCATAATGCCAAATACATAAAAACATGTACAAAGTTGCACAAGGCAACAAGAAAGTACCATGTAAAAGAGTCGTATAAAGCAATTGCATCATATACCATAATTGCACAATGCCATATACAAAGTAACATGTACAAAAGTTGCACAAGGCAAACAAGAAAATACCATGTTCAAAAGAGATGCAAAAAGCAATTATACCACCAAATATAAACTCATATATATATAGCACAAAACACCTCATAAGGATGAAATTGTCATCACAAAAGTGTAACTACACTTCATTCCCCCTTGAGGAAAACTTCACCAAACCAAGTTAGTCCCTCAGCTTACAAAACTGCTCCTTGGAAAGAGATTTGGTGAATAAATCAGCAGAATTAGAAGATGATGGGAAATACTCCAACTGAATAGTCCCATCCAATACCTTCTCTCTGATAAAGTGGGCTTGGATTTCAACATGCTTTTTCCTTTGATGTATTACATGATTTTTAGCCAAGGCAATAGCTTATTGATTATCGAAGAGAAAAAATGAAGGACCAATTTGCTCAAAGCCAATTTCCTTCATGAGGGTACGAAGCCAAACCACTTCTTTTACAACTACTGTCATAGCCTTATACTCTGCTTCCATTGTAGAAATAGCAATTGTATCTTGCTTCTTGGAATACCAAGAGATAGTTGCAGATCCAATACTAAAAACATATGCTATGGTAGACTTTTTGTCTATTCTATCCCCTCCAAAATCAAAATCAGCATAGCTAGAAAGAGCAAAGGAAGGAAGCCTAGAATACTTGAGTGCCAAATATCTAGTACCTGAAAGGTACTTCAAAATATTCTTGGTAGCTTGTAAGTGCTCAATATAAGGTTTCTACATGAACCTAGCCATCATACCAACTGCAAAAGAAATATTTGGCCTTGTTATGGTAACATAAAGAAGACTACCAATGAGCTGCCTATACAATGTAGCATCAGCCAACTCAGATTCTGTACTTACTTCCAACTTAACCCCTATAGAAATAGGAATGGAAGTAGGATTTCCATCCTCCAAATAAAACCTCTTAAGAAGATTTCCAATATACTTGGATTGACTCAAAAAGGTACAATCCTCATGCTGATAAACTTGTATGCCAAGATAGTAGTGTAGAAGACCAAGGTCAGTCATTTCATACTCTAACTTTAATTTGGAGATAAAATAAAAAATGGCCTCATTCTCCTTTCCAATCACAACAAGGTCATCAATAAATAGAGTAATTAAAATAACCAAGTTATCCTTCTTGAGCACATAGAGATTTGTATTTGAATAGCATTTATCAAAACCAAGAGACAAGAAGTAACCTGAAATCTTCCTGTACCATGCTCTAGGTGCTTGCTTCAGACCGTACAAGGTTTTATTTAGTTTACACATAAGTGTTTCCTTATCTTGTACAACAAATCCTTGTGGTTGACTCATGTAGATATCCACATCCAAATCACCATTTAGAAAGGCACTTTTCATATCAACCTAAAAAATTTGTCAACCTTGAGTAGCAGCAATAGCAATGAGAAGTTGAATGGTGGGTATTTTAGCAACTGGTGCAAAGGTTTCATCATAGTCAATGCCATTTTTTTGAGCATAATCCTTAGAAACCAATCTAACCTTATACTTTTCTATCTCTCTATTATAATTATACTTGATTCTATAGACCCACTTGTTCCCAATAACATTTCTCTTATTAGGATAAGGCACTAGATCCCAAGTTTTATTCTTTAGAAGATAATCCATCTCAACCTTCATGACATCAACCCAATAAGAGTGTTGTGAAGATTCTTGGTAAGAAGTAGGCTCATGATCATTCTCTATCTTACCTAGAAGAGACATGTTAAGGGTCATACTTCTAGTTATCCTTTGGCTAGCTAAATTCTGCTCTTTAGGACCCCTAGAATGATCCAACCACTTGGTCCTTTTGACACAATGCCCACCCTTTTATAACTCAAGAATGTTTTCATTGAATTTTACATCTCTTGAAACAAATACAATTTGTGAAGAAGGTGAGTATAACCTGTAGCCCCTATGTTCTGCATCATAGCCAACAAAGATGCATTTTTGAGACTTTTTTTCCAATTTCTTCCTCTTTTCTAAAGGAATATATGAAAATGCATCACATCCAAACACTCTTAAGTGTGACAAATTTGACTTATTACCATTCCAAACCTCATAAGGATTATTCCCCTCAACTGATTTTGAAGGACACCTGTTAAGAATGTAGATTGTTGTATTGGTTGCTTCACCCCAAATAAATTGAGGTAAGTGGTCACCAAGCTTGCATCTTACTATCTCCATGATTGTCCTAATTTTCCTCTCTACAACACCATTTTGTTGAGGAGTGTATGGACAAGTAAACTGCCTTTTGATCCCATGAGAAGAAAAAAACTCATTGAAATCATTGCTATTGTACTCCCCTCCATTGTAGCTTATAATCATTTTGATCTTTGATCCCTTTTGATTTTATACCAAAGCTATGAACTCCTTGAATGTCTCAAAACAATCTGGTTTATTCTTAAGTAGATACCCAAAGATCATTCTTGAATAATCATCTATAAAGGTGAGAATATAGGATGCACCACTAAGTGATCTAACATGTAATGGACCCATAATATATGTATTAATGAGTTGAAGAATTTGTGTGGCCCTTGTTGACTTATCCTTTGCAAAATTTTGTTTGCTCATCTTGCCTAAGATGCATGTTTCACATAAATCATGAATAGGTGAAATGTTAGGCAAGCCTTCAACCAAATTTTTGGACTTCATCATTTGAATATTTTGATAGTTTGTATGGCCTAACCTTAAGTGCCAAAGCTTACTACTAGGAGAAACATTAGTTGCTAAACACACTTAAGGAGGAGCATCACCTAACACATAAATATTATTCTTCACATAACCTGTAATGATTGGTAGCATGCCTTTCCTAATGCTCCATGAAGTTGCATTGAACTCAATAGTGTGACCATTTATAGCAACTTGCAAAACTAAAATTAAATTTATCCCAAGGTTAGGCACATATAGGACATTATAAAGTAATTTCCCTTCAATTACAACATTGCCAACACCTTCTCCTTGAAGTCTAGTATTATCACCAATGACAATTGAATCTGAATAGTGCTTATGAAAGTCCACAAACTTATCCTTTTCAAAACACATATGGTTAGTGCATCCAGAATCTAACACCCATTCATTATAAGTAGATGAGTCAATGGAGTCGAGAGCACAAACAAAGACTTTTTTATTATAATTTTTCTTTACATTGTTGTTATTTTTATTTCCCTTGCCAAACCATTTCTTAGGTCCTTGTCCCTTAGCCTTTTCTTGCTCTTCCTTTTCTACAATATTTTTCTTCTTGAAATAATTGTATTCCTTGTGGCCTTTCTTGCCACAAAAGTTGCAAGTGAAATCAAATCTAGGCTTGTTGGGTTGGAAATTTTGATTTTTCCTTCCCTTGTATTTCTTCTTGAAGGAAGCCTTAGTGGCACTCAAGGCAACATTATTCTCCTTGACAACTTGACCATTCACTTTGTCTCTATTAAGAGACTCTTCATGTTGAATCAATAATTGTGAAAGAGTGTTGAGAGGAATGCCATCTTATTCTTGCTCTAGACTAGTCTCAATAATGGTGACAAAATTCTTGAACTTGCTTGACAAGTTCCTCAAAATGATAAAGCTTAAGAGCTTCTCACTTATACAATCACAATTAAAAGCCAATAGTTGAGTTCTCATGTCTTTCACCTTTGAGAGGAATATCAAGGCACTTTCTTCTTCACCTTGCATAGTGCTAAGAATTTTGGACAATAAAATGAATTTCCTTGATGTGTTGGACCCTAGATGGACTTGTTTTAGCAAATCCCATGCATATTTAACATGCTCACAATAGCTTATAGTGAGAAATATATCATCACTCACACTATTGATAATCATGGAAAGTGTAAGGTGACTCTTGTTGTTGTATGTCTCAAGTGCCCTTGCCTAGGTTGGGATTGCTTCATATCCATTCACAATGGGCCATAACTTTCTTGATTGAAATTTAGCCCTAATACTTGGTTTTCATATTTCAAAATTTGATCAATCAAGGATGTGATTAGGTGTGAAGGAGATTCCATGATGAGCCATTCTAGAAAGTGAACATAATCAAAACATAAGATGCATTGACAAAGTAAATAAATGATGCAATAAGAAAGTAGATAAACATACTTGCATATATAAAAAAACATAACTTTCAAGTAATCTACTTTTCAATCATCAAAGATAATCATCATGAAAGATAAACATCATGAAAGATAATTAAAATTAAGCATCATCATGAAATATAATCAACATTATCATGAACTACTATAACCATATTGCAATAAACAACTATAACCATATTGCAATTGAATAAATGAAATAAACCAAGATCAACTTACAATAGATTAACTTGCAATAAGAAGGCAACTAATCATAACAACCATCTTGCAACAAAATAAACTAACTTGAATTGAACCATACAACATTTGTTATATTTTAGATAGTCAATAAGTTAGTAAGTTAGTGTTCATTTTAAGGTTTTTCTATAGCCTAATGAATTGTCAATTCATCTCACCCAAGGTCAACCAACATACCCAAAAGGGTACGGGTACGAGGACCCAAAAAGGACTTGCTACTGATAGAGCGGATTCTTTTGGATTCAATATGTGTTTAGCAAATATAAACTATGTTGCGAGATTAAGTAAATTTTAATCAAATACTAAAGTTGTGGTTAATAAGTTGATTCATTTTTAACCTTCTTTATTAATATGAAAATTAGTAAATTGCAAGTTATTTGGTTAGTAGATTGTTTAGTAGCAAGTTAGTAAGTTAGTAGTTAGATTAGTTGAGATGCAAAATGCAAAAGATGCAAAAAAAAAATGTAAGAAAGATGAACAAGAGATAGTGGAGACACAAAGCAAAACACAAATACACACACACTCTCTCTCTCTCTCTCTCTCTCTCTCTCTCTCTCTCACTTTCATTCTCTTTTACTTTCATTATGAGAGATACAAGTTACATTAATTTACATTATGCTTCAAGCAAATGCTTGAGAGAGATTAGAAGAAATTAATAAAAATAGGGGAAGAGAGTGAAAATTTTGATCCAAAATTACCTTGTATACTCCAAAACATACTTGGATAACCTTGCAAAACAAGCAAACTCACAAACAACCATTGTTAATGTGAGACAAAAAATTATTGCATTTTAAGGAAAATAATAATAAATTTTTAATACAAAAATTGATTAAAAATAATGCAATTAAATTAATAAATTTTATTTTATTAAATAATTAAAAAAAACGCATGAAAAAGTTCAAATATTTTTATAAAGCAAAACTTAAAAAAAAAAAATTAAAATTTTTTCAGACTATATAGTTGACTGTTTTTTTATATAGCCGACTGTTTTTATATATATATATAGCTGACTATTATATATATATATATATATAGCCGACTATTTTTTATTTATATATATAGCCGATTGTTGTTTTATATATATATATATAGCCGATTATTTTTTTTTATATATCCGACTATTTTTATTTAAAAAATAAAAAAAAATGACTATATATGGAAATAGGGGTGTTTGGGTCTTTCAGACGCAATCATGGGGTCCGTTTGGCTCCAAAACCCTTCCAGCAAAAGCTTAATGACAAAAAAAATTATAGATTTAAAATGAAAATATTATTTGCAAAATATCTAACAACAAAATCTAAAAACACAATAAATATATAAACCCTAATTGTAGATTTGCAAAATAAGTTTGCATAAAATACCCAAATATAAAATGTCTTAAATACCCAAATATCAAATGTATGCATACTCCTACGGTGAAATACGCATTAGGGAGCCATTTGTTCCTGCCATTTCGAAGTCTTGATGATCAAGCATCGCCTAAACCTGGTCATGTGTCGACTTGGGTCTGGTTGCCTTTCAAACACTGGTCATGTGTCGAATGGATCTTGAAAGGAGAGCTACTAAAGGGGTCTTGGTGATATGAAAGAAAATTAGCAATTTGTTAGGAAAATTTGAAGGTAATTTACCTTCAAAAATTGCTAATTTTTGTAAAAATTTAAGTTTTTAAAGTTGTTAATTTAAAATTTTTATTTAAAAAACTTTAATTTTAATTAATATATATTTTTTTGATATATTAATTATAATATTATTGTAAAAAAAAAAAAAATTAAGCCGAAGGGCCTGTTTTGCCCTTTTCGATTGTGATCCGACAACCATGGGTGCTTGTTTGGTAGCACGCGGGGGCTTTTCGTGCATGTCAAGCTGACGCACATGACTTTGATGCACTGTCGGCCTAACAGCTAGCACCTACGGTAGATGCTGTCAGGCGACATCGCCTGCATTAGCGTTGTTAGGCGCCAGCGCCTGCGGTAGATGCTGTCAGGCGTGATAGCGCCTATGGCCGTGATTGTCCATATTCGGGCAGCCAACGCCCGAGCCAGCATTGTGTTGGTGCTGACAGGCCCTGGTACCTGTCCGTCCAGACCTTCAGCCGATAGGTGGAGATTGGTTCCGCCCACCAGGTTTGGCACATGACAAATTTTTGCACGAAGAGGATTGCACCTGAAGAATTTTGTGCACGTAGTGTCTCCATCCTTTTTGTCATCAGTTTTTTGATATTTGCAACTGCTAGTTGTTAGCACTGAAATAGCACCGCCTTGGGAAACATGCAACTATAGATTTCAGAATTTCATGCAAAACAAGGTGGAGTGCAGTTTCGGCAAGAACAAGGGTAAATATCAAATATTTTATAATTATTACTTTTCCTAAGGTTTAAAATTTCCTGCATGTAATTTTATTCTTTATTAATTTTTTTTTTATAACTTAATTAAATTTAATTAATCTTTGATTAATTAGAATTTAATTTTTAATTAAGTTATTTTAAATTAATAAATTATAAAAATTTTAAACCTTAGGTAAGTTTAAATTTTTATAATATTTAGCCTTAGGGGTATTTTACAAGGCACTACATTGTAACAGGGTATTTCCACATTTTTTGTTTTTTTACCCTGATTTTTAAGTGTTTTTACCTTGTTACTCCTAGCTTATACCCGGTTTCACATGGCTTATGACTTACCTGCCCAAGTGGCAGAACTTGCACACGTTGTGAATGCTTTAGATGATAAAGCTAATGATACTACCATGGCATAAGTTCTTTGTAACCTTGCAGTGAAGGTAAATGATATTTCTGTCCACAATGCTTCAACTTTTGCTCATGATTCTCGCATGAGAGTTCAATGTGAAGTGCCACTTTATGATGGATCCCAGAATCCTAAATTCTTGAATAGTTGGGTTCTTGACATGAGTTCTTGGTTTTCTTACACTTAGCTGTCATATGATGATTTAATTCCATATGCTAAGCTAAAAATTTCTAGTTTAGCTAAAGTTCTTGTTGAAAGAAAAAAAGGTCGTGATGAACTCACCTCTTGGGAAGAGCTTATAGATTGTCTTAAAACCAATTTTTATCCTTCCAATTATTCTAAGGAATTGGTTATTAAGTGGTTTCGGTTTCGCCAAGGAACTAATATGACTGTGCAGGAATATATCTTTCAATTCAACAGGTATAGGATACTTCAGAATGTGGAGGATGATATCCCATTTTTGATTCTCAAATTTCAAAGTGGCTTGTTAGAGCATTTGTACAGGGAAATTATGTTTGTTTCTATGGAAAAATTGGATTCAATTTTCAACTAGGCGCAACTTGTGGAGGACAAGTTCAAGGCGCATTCGTAGGTATTCCGTGCACCTGCTACTCAAGTGGTTGCAAAATCATCAAAAGGGAATAATTCTTTCTCACAAAAGAAGAACTTTGCCCAAAAGAAGACTTTTTCTTCTCCATATCCTTCTTCTCCTTCTCCTTCCGCTTCTACTCCTTCTTCTTCTTCTTCCAAACCTTCTTCTAAAAAGTTTTGTAACTATTGTAAGAAAAAAGGTCATGAAAAAGTTGATTGTTTTAAGCTTAAGAAGAAGAGTTTAGTCATCACTACTCAAGAGGAGGATGCTTCGAAAGGTCCCCTTGAGTCAGTAGGAGAAAGTAGAGTATACACAAAATTATGAGGTAAGCTCAATGAGGTTACCTTGGTAAATGTAAGTTCATCAGGGTGCGATCGTGATGCTTTGTTCATCACTAGAGCTCATTTTCTCCATAATTTTGCAACAGATTGTATAGTGGATAATGGCTCACAAAAAAATCTAATTGCGAGGTCCATTGTCAAGCGATTGAAGTTACCTATTGAGCCTCATCCTAAAGCTTATTCTTTGGGTTGGAAGGATAGTGGAAGGGGCTCAGAAATCACTCACACTTGCACATTAAAATTTGCACTTGGCCCACATTTCATAGATCAAGTCACTTGTGATGTGACTCCTATGGGTTGTTGTGGGATTTTACTTGGAAAACCTTTTCAATATGATCAGAGAGCTGTTTATGATGCTTTCAAAATAACCTACACACTTCAAAAATATGGTAAGGTCTTTCTCATTAAAAGCACCAACACTCCTAACATCATTCTAAATTCCAAGAAAACAAAAATGGCAATTAAAAAAGGTGGTGACGTTGCTCTAATTTTCATTCACTCTCAAAACACTCCTACATCAACAACCATTCCAAAGCAACACTCTTCAATGGATAACATATTGCAAAATTACTCACACATATTTCAGGAGCCAAAGTCTCTTCCTCCAAATCACACAATTAATCAGAACATTGAAATCATTCATGTTTCTTCACTACATAATTCACCCATGTATAGACAATCTATTTTGCAAAATGAAGAAATTAAAAGGCAAATAGAAGAATTGTTGTTTAAGGGTTTTATTAAGGAAAGTACTTATGCTTGTGCATCACCTATTTTGTTGGTTCTTAAAAAATATGGCACTTGGAGATTGCGCATTGATTTTCATGCTTTGAACATAATTTCTGTAAAGAATAGATATCCACTACCACGCATTGATGATTTATTAGATCAGCTCCAAGGAGCTAAGTTATTTTCAAAAATAGATCATATCATCAAGTGTGTATCCAAGCTGATGATACATGGAAGACAACTTTTAATATGAATATGGGGCTCTTTGAATGGTTGGTCATGCCTTTCGGTCTCACAAATGCTCCTGCAACCTTCATGAGGTTGATGAATGATGTATTTCATGATGTACTTGACAAATTTGTAATAATATATCTTGATGATATATTCATCTTCTCAAAAACTTGGGAGGAACACCTTGGGCATATCCATCATACACTTGATCTTCTTGCGAAGAATAAATTATATGCCAATCCTTCCAAGTGTTCTTTTGGCAATACTTCAGTTTATTACCTTGGTTATGTGATTAGTGAAAGTGGAATTCAGGTAGATCCCACTAAAGTTGATGTTTTACTTAAGTGGTCCCCTCATTCTACTCTCACCGAGTTAAGGAGTTTTCTAGGACTTGCAAATTTTTATCTCAAGTTCATTCCTCAGTATTCCACCCTTGCAGCTCCATTACATTTTCTCACTAAGTCTAAAGTCCCCTTTAATTGGGAGAAAAACCAAGATGTTACCTTTGAGAAATTGAAAAATAAACTTTGTACCGCACCTGTGTTAACTTTACCCGACCTCTCTCAACCTTTTAATATTGAAACAGATACATCTAAAGTTGCTCTAGGTGTTGTGCTCATACAGAATGGTCATCCAGTTGCTTATCATTCCGAAACTTTTTCTGCTGCTAAGTTGAACTATTCTACATATGACAAGGAGTTGTATGCATTAGTTCAAGCTATCAATTATTGGAGACATTATATTTTTGGAAAATATACAATAGTACACACTGATAATATGCCTCTCAAGTTTTTACAATCTCAAAGTAAAATTGAAGAATCAAGACATATGAAGTGGCTTCTTACCTCCAACAATTTCACTTGGTGATCAAGTACAAAAATGGGAAGAGTAATATTGTTGCTGATTGTTTGAGTAGGCCCACTTCACACTTGGGATTTCAGACTTGGCCTAATCAGTATTCACAGGATCCTAATTTTGGAAAAATATTTGAGCAAGTGAGTAAACCTTCTTCTTCCAATTTGCATCCTTTCCAAGATTTCTAAATCAAAGGACTTATTTACAAATTGGACAAGGTTTGTGTTCCTTGTGAGCTTAGAGTGTCACTTCTTAAGGAAGCTAATTCTACACTTTATGGTGGTCACTTTGGGAAGCACAAAACACTTCATCACTTGCAAATATTTTTCTACTGGCCTAAAATGTAGAGGGATGTGTTGAGATTTCTCAAACAGTGTGTAGTTTGTTGTCGCTCAAAACCAACTAACAGGAAGTTTGGCTTAGGCATGCCTTTGCCCATTCCTTCCCATCCTTGGGAAAGAATTTCCATGGATTTGGTTAGTGGTTTTCCCATGACAGTGCGACAACATGATTGTGTGTTTGTGGTTGTTGATAGATTCAGTAAGATGACTAAGTTTATTCCATGCCGCAAGACAAGTTCTGCAGCAGACTTAGCCCAATTGTTCTTTAAAAACATTTGGCGATCCTTTGGTCTACCTACCAGCATTATATTGGATCATGATTCATTCTTTGTGGGTCACTTTTGGCATTCTTTGTGGAAAATTTTGGGAGTTTCCCTTAACTTTTCCACCGCCTATCATCCGTAGTCCGATGGGTAGACTAAAGTGGTAAACCATACGCTTGTGCAAAGTTTACAAATCTATCATCACACTTCACCAGTAAAGTGGGACTTGAGTCTCACTCATATTTATCATGCCTACAATAGGGCCCTACATTCTTCTACAGGTCACTCACCTTTTGAGGTTTGTATGGGATTTCATCCCTTGGCACCTTATGAGTTACCTTTGTCTTTTCCTTCTCCTGTCACTTCACATCTTAAGAAGGAGCAAGACAAGGCACACTCATTTATTTAGCTTCAATCAAAGGTTATTGAGATTTTGCAAAATACATAGCAGCAGCAGAAAAATGCCATGGATCGACATCGAATTCCTCATCCATTTTAGGTTAGTGATAAATTTTGTTTGCATCTTGACAAATGATGTTTTATTGATAAGAATCATAGTAAAATAAAATCGATTCGCTATGGGCCTTATACTATTCTTTCATAGGTGTCCAAGAATGCTTTTCACATTGATCTTCCTACACACTTGGGGATTCATGACGTTGTCAATGTAGATCTTTTGAAGTTGTACTTTGACTCTACATTGGAGACCGCACCAGCTATCAGTCATCCTGTGGACGTGGTTCCTGATTCTTAGTTACCATTGGATTCCAATCAGATCTATGACACAAAGACTCGATAGAATCACTAGGGGTCTACCACCTCATATCTTGTGGCTCGGTGAGGACAGCTGTCGCATCAGGCTCATTGGATTTATTTTCATCAGATGTCCCGTGACTTTCCTACTCTTCTGAAAGCATTAGAGGCCAATGCTTCTATTGTGGGGAGGCATGATGAGGATTGATGTTTGATCACTCATATGACCCCTCTAGTAGTTCCTAGCTAGGTTTGCATAGTTTATTTCTTGCAAATTGATATTGTAAGTAAGTCTCCTTCTCACATACACTTGTGTGCACTAGTTGTCTTCTAGTTGTCACTTTGGAGTGTTAGTTAGGAAGTGTGAACTCAAAGTAGGAAGAGTGAACTTCAAGTTAGCTAAAGGATCTTCTAGTTAGAATTTTTTCCCTTCTTTCCTAGCTTAGAAGTTACGTGCATTCTTCTTTGCACTTTTGTAGCTTATGGTTAAGGATTTTGGGATCAAATCCATGATTTGATGGGTTGGTTATGTATTTTGGGCCTTTAGAGCCTATATATTGAGCTTGTAAATAATATGAACTTAGTTGGATTTTCAATCCTTTTCAAATGCACCATAAGATAAATCACACACAAAAAATAAAAACCCACAAAAATAATACTAAGTGGTAAAACCCTACTTCAAATAAAGAAGGGAAACATCCACTGTGAAGCTCACTATATTACTCATTTTATTCAATAATACAAAAATGCTTCAATGTTATGCAACAATATACATCAACATGATATTACAACACAAGTCAATATGACAAGATATATTAATATATAGTAGACAACACCCTTATTTAAAGAGAAGCTTTTCTACTACAACCCCAAATATTATCACAATCTAATCTTACCACAACTAATATTGAGATGTGTGACAAGTGGCATCTATAAAATATTATAAATTACTTAGTTAATTTCTAATATTATCACAATCTAATATTTGAGATGTGTGATAAGTGGCATCTATCAAATATTAGAAAGTGATTAGTTACTTTCTAATATTTGCTAGAAAAGGGGAAATAATTTTTTTCCACAAATTAAATATTCCTAGCACCCTTATTTTATTTATTAATTAGGTGGGAATTATTTTCTAATTCAAATATTATTTATTTAGTCTTTATATTTTAGTCTAAGAATAATTTACACAATGTTACATTACATATTCTAACATCTTTTGAGAAGAAAATTTATGTGGAGGTTTTGAATAAGTATCTTGCAATCTAATCCTTGAAGTGACACTAGAAAAATAAGTTGTTTGTAAGATAGGTTTTGAGGATATATCTTCATCAGGGAAAAATAAGAGGTATGGGCACATCATTCTTTGGTTAATATTTTTGGTTGAGTAAATTTTCTTGGAACATAAGGTGGAGATAAAAGGATTGTTTGATAAGCATTGTTGAAAATATTTGAGTTAGGGTTTGAGACCTACATTGTGCATCTTTGTTGAAATAAATTGGAAACACTTGCATTAGATTTTGAGAACAAGTGTGTTTCCATTGTTTGAAGAGATTGAGAAATTTGTGCATTAGTATGGTTGATGTTTGAGAATAAATTTGCAAGAAAGGCAAATCAATTTTATGAAGCAAGTTATAGATTACTTTGATTTTATTTGAAGAGGATTTTGCAAGAGAGAGAGATTGGATTAGTTGAATGCAATATTTGTGAATGTGAAGAACATATTGAGTTTTTGATAGAGCATATCATTCTCTATATGTTCCAGAGGTTAAACGAATTCTAAGTAGAATTTGTCTATGAAAAGAAAGATTTTTTGAAAGAGTTTTAAGTTGTGTTTGTATGCAAGATTTTGAAATAATTGAGTAGGTTTTGTGAGCAGCATTAAGGGAAAATTTGAGCAAGTCTTTTGATAAGGATTGAAGGCAGATTTGAGAAAGTCTTTTGAGAAGGCTTGAAGGCAGATTTGAGCAAGTCTTTTGAGAAGGCTTGAAGGCATATTTGAGCAAGTCTTTTGAGAAGGCTTGAAGGAAGATTTGAGCAAGTCTTGTAAGAAGACTTGAAGCAGCTTTGAGGTAGATTTGAGCAAGTCTTGTGAGAATACTTAAAGCATATTTGAGGCAGATTTGAGAAAGTATTATGAGAAGGATTGGGGTAGATTTGAGATAGAATTGAAAGTAGGTTTGGTTGTTGATTTGTTCAAGATTTGTGTTAAGTCTTGGGGTATATTTAAGATAGAATTGAGAGTAATTTTAGTTTTTGATTTTATCAAGCTTTGTGTTAATTCTTGGGGTAAATTTTTGAGTAGAGTTAGAGCATATTTGTGCTAGACTTGTGACAGGGTTTGGTGCATATTTGAGATAAATTTGAGAGCAGACTTTGGAGGTGACAAGAGAAGAGAGGATATAGGTATCTAGTGGATAGAGGTCTCCTAGGGAGATCCATAAGCTATAGTAGTGGGGATAGAAGTCTACTAGAAGTACACCAACTAGAGTAGAGGGGAAAGAGTTATCCTGTAGAAAGAGATCCATGAACAAGTTGGGGAGATAAAGTTATTCTATGCATAGAGATCCACAAACCAGTTGAGGAGATAGAGTTATCTTGGATTAATTTCCATGAAACAAAGCAATAGGGAAAGAGTTCTCCTATGGATAGAGTTCCACAAACTAGATTAAAGGGGAAAGAGTTCTCTTGTGGAGAGAGATCCACAAACTAGAGTAAGGGGATCGAGTTATCCTATGGAGAGTGTTCCACAAATCAGAGCATAGGGGATTTGTGTATCCTTTGGAAAGAAGTCCATAAATATTGTAATAGGGAATTTATTCCCAAGAGATTTATTAAGAAAATTTAGAAAAAATATTTTCTCCATGGATGTAACCTACATTGGGTGAACCACATTAAAATTGTGTCTCTCATGTGTGTAATGATTTGTGTATTGCTTTGATTACTGCTATTTATATTTCCATTGATAATATTGGATAATATTGTTTGGGAAAGAAAAGTAAAATTTGATCTTATGTTGTTCACCCCCCTCTAAGTATAAGCATGTGTTATTCAAGGATGTGTTTTGGGTGTGACTAGTGTAGTTTTGTAGGTTTTACGACTATGGGAGACTACATGTGACTACGCATGACTATAAGTGACTATGTGTGACTACATGTGACTACGCATGACTATAAGTGACTATGTGTGACTACATGTGATTATGTGTGACTACGTATCACTACAAGTGACTACGTGTGACTACACATGACTAAAAGTGACTACTTGTGACTAAGCATGAGTATAAGATACTACATGTGACTACATGGGAGTACATATGACTATGACCAACTACATTGGGGCATAAGCCTGTGTTCTTCAATTGGTATCAAAGCAGGTTTCTTCAAAAAATTCTAACATATTAAAGGAATATAGTGCAAGAACACAAATGACATCTCATAATGGATCTTCATAAAATAAGGCACCATTGTTTGATAAGAACAATTATGATTTTTGGAGCATAAGAATAAAGACTTCCTTGATGGCACAAGGATATGATACATGACAATCCATTGAGGATGGGTTCACATCTACAACTACTCTTCTCAAAAAAAAATATGGTAAGATGTTATATGTGAATAATGCCAAGGCTATGAAGATAATATTAATTGGATTACATGAAGCAAATTTTGAGAAATTTATGCCCTAAAAAATAGGAAAAGAGATATGGGAAAAATTGAAGTAAACATATGAGGGAGATAAAAAGGTCAAGGTGGCAAAACTACAAAACCATAAGAAAATATTTGAAGATTTGAAGATGGAATATGAGGAAGATATTACTACATACTTACTTTTTATGTATGAAGTTGTTAATACCATGCATGGACTTGGATTCAAAATTTAAGACTCCAGTGTTGCTCAAAAAGTATTAAATTCACTTCCTATGAGGTATGATGGAAAGGTTTCAACTATAGAAGAGATGAGAGATATTGAAAAATTGACTATGGATGAGTTACATGGAATTCTCATAGTTTATGAGATGAGAATAGTAAAGGATCCCAACTCCAATAAAGAGGTATATTTCAAAGCATCAAAGAAGAATAAATATAATAAACTAGAATCAAGTGGTGAGTCAAGCAGTGATGAAGAAGCTAACTATGGGAGAAGAAACAATAAGAACTCAAGAAAGCACAAAGGTATGAAAATAGTGAAATGTTTTAACTATGGTAATTTTGGTCACTATGCATCTAATTTTATAAAATATGGAACAATAGCAGTGAATAGAAACAAGATCATAAGAAAAATGAAGGAGGAAAATATAGGTATGAAAAGAAAAACAAGTATGGTCAAGGTAAGCATGAAAAAAAGTTCTTTCAAAGGCATAAAAAGAGTTTCTAAGTTAACAAGGGAATCAAGGCTTTAAGTGAAAATGATGAAAGACTCTCAGATAGTGAAGAAGAATAGATCCTATTTTTGGAAATAGAAGATATAGAAAATGCTCCTGTTGAATATAAGGTCAAAGATTATGAAGATGCTTTTGGAGACCAAGAACTAAAGAAAGATTCAGAAAATGAAGAATAAGGCACAATAGATCTAGAAGCATAACTTATTGTTGCTCTCAAAGAATTGAAAAATGTTAGAAAGTAGAATTCAAGACTAAAGACTCAAGTTCAAGAATGTGAGGAAGAAAAGGAAAAGCTTATACAAGACCTAACAAAATCAAAAGCTAAGGCAATAAGAATTAAAGAGGTCATGAGTGAAAATTTTGAGGTAAAAGAGTTAGAATGTGAAATATTAGAACATGAGGTAGTTTCACTAAGGATGGAAGTGAAATATTCTAAGGACAAGCTCCACATGTTTGGAAAAAGTTCAAAAACTTTGGATAAGATTATCAATGCACAAATATCTTCATCTACCAAAAAAGGACTTGGTTTTGAAGAAGGACAAGGGAAACAAGAAGAAGGGTCAAGTTCAAGCTCAAAAGAAGAGGAAATTTTAGAGGAAGAGAGTGAAGAAGATATTGAGACATATGAGGATAAGTTGAAGAATAGAAACTTAACTAAGAAAGGAAACAATAAACAAACAAGAAACATGGATAATCACAAAGAAGAAAAAGAAAGGACTAAGAGACCAGAGATTTCTTCAAAGGATGTTGTTTTTCATGTAATCGGTTTGGTCACAAGGCTTTGCATTTCAGGGTTCATGGAAAGAAAGAGTATGGTCTCACTAAAAGGTATTTCAACTCATTCAAATATGGACATTTATTTCAATGGTATTGCTACTATTGTAATTACTTTGGTCATAAAGCAATCCACTATAGGGTTCATGACAGAAATGGTTATGGCTTCACCAAGAAGAACTTCAAGATATTTGCACCTTCCAAGAACTACAACATTAAGTGTTACAAGTGCAATAATATTGGGGATAATACCAAGTGTTGTAGAACAAAGTTTCCAGAACTTCTAGAGACAAGCAAGAAGAGAGACACTCAAAAGGATCTAAAGGGTATGGCTACAAAATTTTTGAAAAAGAAGGTTGACAAAGAAAAAGAGCATTGTATGCTAGGAGTAGAGATACTCCCACCCCAAAATTAATCACCTCAAGGAAAGGAGGTGGAGAGGGGGCTGAGCTAAGAGTCTTATCTTTAGCCCCAAAAGAGTCCCTTTGCCATTGATGTCAAAGGGAGAGAGATTTGAGTAAGGGGGAGATCATTCAATCAGGGGGAGCATATTTGGAATTCAGTGATAGCAAAAGAAATTTTTAGAAAGGGTTGTCATCAATTACAAAGGAGGAGATTGTTGGAAATTTTGAGTACATTTGTTGTAATTTATGTCAAAGGATTGATGGCGTAGGTTGATTTCATTGGTTTTCATTGATGTTAAAGATATTTTGGTATGGCAAAAGGATAAGGATTATAAGTTGGTTAATTATGCAAGGCAAGGTTCATCCCAATACAATGAATTGGTAAAAAAAAATGTTATAATATTTATCTTTTAAATATTATACACAACAGGACAAAAGTTTGAAAGTTCAAATACAAAGGCCATGGTTTAAAATAAAAGATATGATATTATAATATTTTTAAATATTATAATACTTGGGCCAAAAGGTTTTATTTGAAGAAAGAAAAAGAATTTGAAGACAAGTTTATTTGTGCAAAGTACAAAGGTATTTGGGCCTAAAGGTGTTATTTAAAAAAAGATAAATTATAATATTTTAATCAAAGTTTAAATATTATAATAAAGTAAATTTGAAATTTTATAAGGTGCCATTGAATTTACCTACTAACATTTGAAACATTTTGAAATGCATATTTAAGAGGACCATATATCTCATTTGTGCTAAGGTTTGATGTAAGCAAAAATCGATTCATTCGAAGGGGAGAAAAGGAATATAAAGCATTTCATTCGATTCGCAGAGAAGGAAATAAATGTGGTTGTGTTGTGCATTATATTGCAAGCTAGTGGCTAGCCCAACTGGTCGCTAGGCTAGCATTAGAGCACTGGTGGAAAGAAGGTTGCAAGTTCGAAACTCGTGGGCGCTCTTTTGCATGGTAAGAACTCAAAACTCATTTTTGGCTGAGGAAAGGAATAAGATAAGGTTGAAACACAATATATTTCAAGTGGATGACTAGCCCAGCAGGTCTCTAGGCTAGTGCTAAGGCACTGGTAGGCAAAAAGTCATGGGTTCAAATCTCATTATCGCTATTTTGCAAGGCAAAAGAGAAAAGGTTATTCGTGTGACCATTTTGCAAGAGGAGAAGAAAATTATTCGCATGATAGCCTTATTAAAGGTATGAGGCCTAAATTTTTTTAATATCATAAAGTTAAGAAAAATTATGTGGTGTGTTGATTATTTATAAATTTTATGAGAAATAAGGATTTATAAAATCTACTTGATTTATATTTTCTGAAGTTAAATCTAGGAGGTATAAGGTGTATATGGAAATTTCATGTGTGTAATTTGTGCCTTGTTGTGTTGATTAATATTTTGCAAGAATAGGAGTAATAAGGTATAAAAGTGGCTTGATAATTTTATTGTTATTCTTGCATTGTGAAAAATAAATATGAGAGGTTTTTGTTGAATTATTAATGCCCTATCTTTTGAGAACAAGAGAAGAGTGATTAAACATAAATTTCAGATTTCATTGAGCATATCTTTTGAGAAGAAAATTTATGTGGAGGTTTTGAGAAAGTATATTGCAATCTAACCCTTGAAGTGGCACTAGAAAAATCAGTTGTTCGTAAGACAGGTTTTGAGGACATATCTTCATCAGAGCAAAATAAGAGGTATGGGCACATCATTCTTTAGTTAATATGTTTGGTTGAGTAAAAGTTCTTGGAACATAATGTGGAGATAAAAATATTGTTTGATAAGCATTTTTGAAAAATATTTGAGTTAGGGTTTGAGACCTACATTGTGCATCTTTGTTGAAATAAATTGGAAACACTTGCATTAGAGTTTGAGAACAAGTGTGTTTCCATTGTTTGAATAGATTGAGAAATTTGTGCATTAGTATGGTTGATGTTTGAGAATAAATTTGCAAGAAAGATAGATCAGTTTTGTGAAGCAAGTTATACATTACTTTGATTTGATTTGAAGGGGATTTTGCAAGAGAGAGAGATTGGATTAGTTGAATGCAATATTTGTGAATGTGAAGAACATATTGAGTTTTTGATAGAGCATATCATTTTCTATATGTTCTAGAGGTTAAAAGAATTCTAAGTAGAATTTATCTGTGAAATTTTTTTTTTTTGAAAGAGTTTTAAGTTGTGTTTGTATGCAATATTTGGAAATAATTAAACAGATTTTGTGAGCAGCATTGAGGGAAAATTTGAGAAATTCTTTTTATAAGGCTTGAAGGTAGATTTGAGCAAGTATTTTGAGAAAGCTTGAAGGTAGATTTGAGAAAGTATTTTGAGAATATTTGAGAAAGTATTTTGATAAAGCTTGAAGGTAAATTTGAGAAAGTATTGTGAGAAGACTTGAAGCAGCTTTGAGGTAGATTTGAGCAAATATTGTGAGAAGAATTGAAGCAGCTTTGAGGTAGATTTGAGCAAGTCTTGTGAGAAGGCTTGGGGTATATTTGATATATAATTTAGAGTAGGTTTGGTTGTTGATTTTTTCAATATTTGTGTTAAGTCTTGGGGTAGATTTGAGATAGAATTGAGAGTAGGTTTGGTTATTGATTTGATCAAGATTTGTGTTAAGGCTTGGGGAAGATTTATGAGAAGAGTTAGAGAAGATTTGTGCTAGACTTGTGATAAGGTTTGGTGAAAATTTAAGACAAATTTGAGAGTAAAATTTGGAGGTGACAAGAGCAGAGAGGATAAAGGTTTGTAGTGGATAGAGGTCCATCATCCTATGTAGTGGGGATAGAGGTATCCTATGGAGAGAGATCCACAAGCCAGAGTAATGGGGATAGAAGTCTTCTAGAAGTACACCAACCAGAGTAGAGGGGAAAGAGTTCTACTATGGAAAGATATCCATGAACTAGCTAGGGTTGATAAAGTTCTTCTATGGATAGAGATCTATGAACCAGTTGAAGAGATAGAGTTATCCTGGATCAAGTTCCACAAACCAAATAAAAGGGGAAGGAGTTCTCCTATGGAGAGAGTTTCATGAACCATAGCAAAGGGGAAATAGTTCTCCTGTGGAGAGATATCCATGAACTAGAGTAATGGGATAGAGTTCTCTTATGGAGAGATATCCACAAATCAGAGCATAGGGGATTGGTGTCTCCCTTGGATAGAAGTCCATAAAAATTGTAATAGAGAATTGATTCCCAAGAGATTTATTGAGAAAATTTATAAGAAATATTTTCTTCGTGGATGTAACCCACATTAGGTGAACCATTTTATTGTGTCTCTCATGTGTGTAATAATTTGTGCATTTCTTTAAATACTGCTATTGATATTACTATTGATAATATTGGATAATATTTTTTGGGAAAGAAAAGTAAAAGTTGATCTTATACTATTCACCCCCCTCTCAATATAAGCTTGTGTTCTTCAAGGAGGTTTTTTGGGTGTGATTAGTTTAGCTTTGTAGGTTTTATGACTATGGGAGACTACATGTGACTACACATAACTACAAGTGACTACGTGTGACTACATGTGATTACGTGTGACTACGCATAACTACAAGTGAATATATGTGGCTACACATGACTACAAGTGACTACGTGTGACTATGCATGAGTACAAGTGACTACATGTGACTACATGCGAGTACTCGTATGAATACAACCAACTACATATTACTATAGGTGATTATGTGCAACTTTTAGGTGTCTACATTTACCCCTTTTGTACTAAGCTATGTAAAACATGGTTTAGTACAAAAATATGATAGAAGAAGGTGATGAAGTAATTAGAAATATGAATAATATGTGGGTGAATGAATGCAGATGATTACAAATGAAACATGATGATGAAACAAATGATTTATGATTTAGTACAACACTTTGCAATATTGTACTAGTTACTTTTGGAAAAAAATTAAGATTACTTTGTTCTTGTGATCAATGCAAGATGTTCCAATTGCAAATAGAACAAATACCTTTTTAAATTTTTGCCTTTGATTGATTGATGAGTGCATGATAAAAATTTTCAAACCATTAGAGTTGTGTCTCGAGGACATATCAGGTGCAACATTCAAAAAGTGATCTTGTGTGTACCACTATAAAAAATAAAATAAAGACGTGTCCATTTGACGCATGGCTCTCATAGCTTAGAAAAGTTTTGATTGGGATTGGATTTATGTTGAGATAATATTCAGTAAAAATTCTAATACAGATGTAATATTCGTGAATGGATGTTTAGTTGTTTGATTGTGTGTAAAGTATATTTTTTTGAGTACCCCCTCAAGTGAGGAATCAATAATGGAGTGGATGAAAAGTGGATATGAGTTGATTGAAAGAATATGATGATGATAAAAATGGAAAATGAGGAAAATGGAGATGGAAATGAAAGAGGAATCTAAAAAAATTAGAAAATTATGTAGTGACGGTTGGTTCACACAGTAGTGTGTGAACTAGGTTTGCATAGTAGTGTGTGAACCAGGTTTGTATAGTAGTATGTGAACTAGGTTCACACATGTGGGTATGAACTAGGTTTGCATGTGTGGGTGAAAACCTACAAATTTGGAGAAATAAAACCCTCCTTCGTGCATATAAGCATCTTTTGTGCTATACAAATTTGGGAGGAGAGGAGTGAGAGAGAAGTTGTGAAGAGGAGCACTTTCAAAATATTAAGTTGAAGTTGAGATGGCTGGGATACATGCAAGCACGAGTGGTGGGGGTGGTATACCATTGGTAAGTGCACAAAACCCAAATTGTTAAATGCATTTTGGAGTGTGAATGAATGAGTGCATGTTGTGTTTGACTAAAATGTGTGCATAAAGTTAAAAATGGCCAAATGGGTATCCAAAAATACTATTTGTTTTCTATTTTAATTATTGGATTGTGATGTTTGCCTTATGTGGCATATTGTGTGTGCAAAAATTAACTTTTTTTTGCATCATGATTGGCATGTTGGTTGTGAAATTTGAATTAATTTTATTGTAAAAGGATAAAATGTGTATCTAAAAATGCTATTTGTTTTTTGTTTTGTTATTTTGATTGTTTTGTTATTTGTGTACCTCGGATTGCATGCCTATTAGTGTTTATTGTGTATCTTGTGGATGTTAGAAGCAATATTTTTGAATTTGGAACAAAATTTCACAATGACAGGGCATAATGGGAATCCAAAAATTCCGTCCATGGAAGGTTCACACAACAGTGTGCAAACTAGGTTCACATGTGTGGGTGTGAACCAATTTTTTTTTAATTTTGTGATGCACGATATGTGCCTATGGTGAGTGTTTTCATGTAAAAAAATAATGAATTTATACACATGCAAAACTAATGAGTGATTTTAGTTATGTGTTGGAATGGATACAATTGAGGAAGATTGATCCATGACATCATGTGTAGAATTTGATAAGTACCCTAGGGGATAAGTGGACAAAGGCATATGGGAAGTGGATGGGTATGGTGGGAATTAAGGGCTTGTGGGAGTTGCAGAGTGTACATGCCAATAGGGCATATATATCTGTGTTGTGTGATAGGTGTGATCCAGATAGGAACACATTTTATATCCAAAAAAGGGAGATTATGATCACCCTAGAGGATGTATATAGGATATATCAATTGCCAATAGATGGTGTTACTATAAGAGCAATGAGATATGGTGGGTAGGATGGCATATTATAGTGGACATTTTGTGATAGGTGGAGAGAGGTACAACATGAGAAGGGGTGAATTATGAGTAGTATTGGGAGAATGAGATGTTTGATCGTCACTATATGGAAATGCTAATGATAGCATGTTATGATCTACTAGATAGTTCAAGGGCGAATTTCCCTTGGAATATGATAGGCATAGTGTGCAATATGGTGGAGTGTGAGGTGGTTTTTGCATGGGCACCCATGCTACTAGCATAGGTGTATAGAGAGCTATATGAGATAGTGAAGGTAGGGCGATTTGGTTTGAGTGTGAGCCCATTGCTACAAGTGTGGTCATGAGATCATATCATAGTGGAGTTGTCATCATTGTTACCTTAAGAGGTGCATGCATTGATGGGAGATTTCATACCCTATGACTTGAGGTGGCAGAAATATATGGAGATGCGAGTGAAGAGGGGGCATGAGGGAGATGGTCTATTTTGGAGATGGATGTTAGATGTGTTGCATCTCAAGCATATATGATGGAGATACTAGAGGAGTGGGGTCGTATGGAATGATAATGAGAAGAAGTTAGGAAAGATCCACCAAGGGATATGGGTAGTGGGGCAATATTAGTGATAGGTGGAGTACTTCCCTTTTAGAAAAGTGATGTGGAAGTTTATATTAGGGGTGACCAGATTTGGTTGTCATGATAGAAAGGAGGGATGAAGAGCAAGAAGGATGATATGTAGTGCTTCCCTTCGATGTAATTAGGGATCCATCGATGTTTATCCCTAATGTGGATGATGCAAGGATGACACTGGAGTATGAAATATGGTGGGAAACACAGAGGTGGTAGCTTGGAGTCAAGATAGTGGATGGATGGGTGGATCTTGTGGGAGGATTACTTGTAGCTGGTGGATAGGTACCTAGAGGAGCTATACATGTACCTGATGCAAATTCAAAGGAGGATATGGAGGAGCCTCTATGATGATAGAGATAATGTTGGGATGATGGGATAGGATTTCCTATAGCTGAGTCAAAAAAGTGACATGCAAGTGGATGATGCCAACCATTAAATGTGGTTGTGTTGATGGAGGAGGATGTAGGAGGATTAGTGCCAAATTATACGATGGGATATCCTAGGGTAAGGTCACTAGAGTGATAGGAGGGTGCTAAGAGCCAGCCATTAGATGGAGTAGTTGTGATGGAGGAGGAGCGAGAGGGATATACACTACATGTGACATTTGATTTTTAGGATGTGTTAGATGCCTAAGATGATCTAGCATTGTTGTGAGTGATAATGTAGTATTTGGAGGAAAGTTTGAGTAATTCTAAGATGGATTGGGTTTTCGATAGGGGGAGATTGATGGACAAGCAATAGAGCATAGTGTTGGAAAAGGACACAGTGAAAAGGGGTAAAAATTTGTTTACAATGGTAAGCTTTGGACCTTACCATTTTACTTCCTTGGACAACAGCTGACTGGGTAGGAAGATTGACTTGGACGGTAGCTGACTGGATAGATTGGATGGCATGGGTGGCGAGGCAGTTGACACCAAATTCCCTTCTATATTTCCTCCCTATTTTCTTTCATTTCCTAACTTCCCTTAATTTCTTCTAAGGTTGTTAAGCCTATAGTATTTAAGCAATGTAATCGATGATTTTCATAGTGCATTTTCAATATATTTTCTTAAGTTTATTTTCTCCTATTCCCACGTGCAATATCTGGTATTAGAGCAAGGTTGAAGAGGGCCTGTAGATTTAGGTCAGAGGAAGCCCACATGAACCAAGGTGAGGTCAAATCGAGGTGAGGTCGAGAGGACCCGAACAACCCCGAGTGAACCCAGGGATCACAAGTTGAGGTGAGTTCAAGAGGACCCGAGCAGGCCCAAGAACACAACACACGAGGAGGAGAAGACTCAGAAGTAACAACCAACCAAAAGGCACCACGTGGTGAAGACACAGCAAGGTAGACACAGGCAACATGGCAGACAACAGACAGAGCTTGGACTACGTGGCAGAAGGAAGACAGACGACAAGACAAGTGGCAAGCACAGGCGATGGACAACATGGCACAAGGCAAGATGTTTGAAGGAGGCAAAAAGGGTGGTCCCAATTTCTCAAAGGTAATCGAGTAACTATTCGCCCATTGAAGGTTTTAAACACCTTCACTGTTCTCTACAGGATAGGTGTGGGACTAAAGTCCCAAAAAAAATTTCCTTTGGGCAGCCGAGAAGGGCATAAGGAAGGAAAGCTTCCCTTGTCTTCTCGTCGAGCCGCATAGCTCGACTGGCTCATGGAGCTAGCGCTAAATATTTCACCCCCCTGCAGGTCACGGGTTCAAATCCCGATGACAAAGTAATAATATTTTTTTTTCAAAATTCTAAATTGATCAGGCTGTATAAGTGTTATTTTTGTTCGGTTTCATCAACGGTTGTGGCCGATTTTTCTAGGAATATTAGCATAGCAGATAGGAGTCGTGGGTTCGATTCCTATGGAGTCAATTTTTTATATATATATATATTTAAAATCACTTTATTTTATTTAATAAAATTATAAATAATTGTTTTTTAAAAAAAAGGCAATTATATTTTTTTTATTAAATAAAAGATATAAGTTTTTATATATATATATATAATAAAATAAAAAAAATAGGGGAAAAGAGAGAACAAAAGAACATTGCCTAAGAGGCAATTATTGTAACAAAGAAAGTTTGTTTTACTTGATTCAAGGAATCATAAACTAAAGAATAGTGTTGTAATAAAGCCTAAGTGGCTTAATTTTGTAAAAGGCATTGATGATTAGACCCAATGGGTGTTATCATGCCTTATGTACAATTCTAGCAAGAGAAAGTGTTGATATGTTTGATGAAAAGGTAAGAGGTTATGGACTCAATATTGTATTTAGTCAACTCCAAAACACTATAATCACACATCAAAGACATCCCAACTTAGGATACAAAGCAGATTTTGAAGATAATTCATTTAGAAGTCAATTTGAACAATCCGAATCCATCCAAGGAGTGCAACAAGAATCAGAGTACTCACACTACAACAATTCAATGGAAATCATAGAACCACCATCCAAAAATCATACCAATAAGTGACGGCGAAGAAGAAGTGGTAGATAATTTTGCAAATCAAGAGGTAGCATCCCCACATCAAGAGGAGCAAGCAGTAAATGATAGGGTAGAACAAGTTAGATTTGACTTAAATTTGTAAAACCTTCCTTCTTTCTTATTATTCTTTCTTTCATTCAACAAAGTATTTTTTGTAACCATGAAATAAAAAGTTTTTTGGTAACTATGGCTTCACACAATAGTTTACCCATCCCAGAATTTACCGGTTATGATTATGAGTATTGGTCTATAAATATGAAGACCTTACTCAAAGGAAGAGGATTGTGGGAAATCACAGAGGAAGGTTATACGAAACCCATAGACTGGTCCACACTCAGTGCAGTAGATAAAAAGACTCGAAAAGAAGAGAAGAAGAGCAACTCATCTTCTCTTTCTCATCTCCAAGATGCATTGGAGAAAAGCATATTTCCTAGAATTTCTGCTTGTACAACTGCACAAGCCGCATGGAAAGCATTGAATGATGGATTTCAAGGTAGTAATCAAGTCTAGCAGGTAAGGCTTCAAACATTGAAGCGATATTTTGAGAATCTTCGGATGAAAGATGATGAAAAAGTAGGTGATTATTGTGTTAGAGTAAAAGCACTTGTAGATAAAATGAGTACATTAGGCAAAGAAATCAAGCCTGATAAAATTGTAACAAAAGTGTTGAGAACACTTACACAAAAATGGAATCACATTGCCATCATAATAGAAGAATCTAAATATCTTTACCTTTTAACATTTGATGCACTAATCGGATCATTAATGTCACATGAAGAGAGGTTTCCTGAAACTCCTTCGACAAGATATGGAGGCGATGATAAGGCCTTCACTTCCAATGAAAATAATGCAAGAGGATTGGGAAGAGGTCAATGAAGAGGCAAGCAACGAGGTATAGGTAGAGGCAACTACAAAGGAGGCAACGAATACATAGGAGGCAACCAAAATAGAGGATGCAACCAAAATCGAGGAGGCAATTCCAATAGAGGAGGCAACTCAAAGGAGGTAATCAACAAAGAGGTGGAAATAAGAATCGAGGTGCAAATCAAGGACAAAGTGGAAATCAAGGGCGAGGAAATGACAAGTCCAAAACAACATGTTTCAATTATGGCAAACCAGGTCACTTCGCTTGCGATTGCTGGTCAAAATATTCACAAGACAACAACAATCAATATGGTAATTATGGAGAAGAAGATGATGCTTCTAATATTTTTTTGACATATGGCCAATCAAAACAGAATCTATCTAACACATGGATTCTAGATACTGGTTGTTCCAACCATATGAGTGGTAATGAACATTTATTTGCTACTCTCGATTCCACTTATAAATCCCAAATAAAATTAGGGGATGATAAAACATTGCAAGTAGAGGGAATTGGAGCCATGGAGGTTCCAACTAAAGAAGGACTAAAAAATGTGCATGATATCTACTACACTCCAAATCTCCAACACAATTTATGAAGCATTGGGCAAATGATGGAGAATAATTACAAACTTGTATTTGATGAAGGACAATGTATCATTTTTGATAAAAATAATTATAATCGTGTCATCACACAGGTCCCCATGACCAAGAAAAAATTATTTCCTCTCAAGTTTAATGAACCAAGAGGATCTCAACTTGCAAATGTAGCCATAACAAATCCAAGTGTCCTTTGGCACTTGCGATATGGTCACCTCAATTCTGCTAGCTTGAAATTGTTAACTAATCAAGCTATGGTGACAAGAATTCCCAAAATACATGATCAAAAAGAAGTATATAAAGGATGTGCTTTGGGAAAGCACTCAAGATCAAAGTTTTCGACAGGACAAGTGTGGAGAGCCAACTATCCACTATAGTTAGTACATTCAGACATTTATGGTCCAATGCAAACACAAAGTCTCAGAAATAGTTTTTATTTTCTCGCTTTCATAGATGATTTCTCTAGAATGTGCTGGATTTACTTTCTGAAACACAAAAATGAAGCTTTTGATTGCTTCATAGATTTTAGAAATAATGTAGAGAATCAAAGTGGGAACTATGTAAAATGTCTTAGGATAGATTGAGGAGGTGAATACTCCTCAAAATATTTTTTGAAATATTGTAAAGATAGTGGGATCAAAAGGCAATTTACCACTGCCTATACCCCACAACAAAATGGTGTGGCAGAGGGAAAAAATCGCACCATAGTTGAAATGGTGAAATCAATGCTCCAGATAAAGCATCTCACTTATATGTATTGGGCAGAGGCTGTAAGAACTAGTGTATATATTCTAAACAAAAGTCTAACTTCTAGTTTAGATGGTGTCACTCCTTACGAGGCATGGTACGAAAAAAAACCTAATGTAAAGCATTTCAAAGTGTTTGGTTCTTTATAATATGTACACATTCCCGACAAGAAAAGAAAGAAGCTTGATCCAAAAAGTCAAGCTTGTATATTTGTAGGAAATTGTGAGTCTACAAAAGGATATAGACTCTATAATCCCAAAACTCATAAAGTTGTAATCTCTAGGGATGTAATTTTTGATGAAGGGGGAGAATGGACCCATCAAAGAATTTTTGTTGATGATGAATCCCACGATGTAAGTTCTTAATAGGTATAGCAGGTATCTCCAAAGCAAAGCAAAGGCACACCACCCTCTCGAAACCCATTCAGAAGAACTACATCAAGTACTTCAACAAATACTTTAAGTCATTCTCCACAAATATCAGTAAGTTCTTCACCGATGGACATCGATAGAGACTCTCCATCAAGAGGCAGAAGAACATTACAACATCATCCATCCTTTCAAATGCTGGATCAGAATTTCCAGAGAAGATTCACTAGAAGTCAAGCTAGTGAGATGAATTCAGTTTTACAACAACTTGCAAATTTACAATTGTATGGAGATGATGATTCCCATGATCCTATGGGAGATGTAGTTAATTATGCCTTATTGGCTAGTACACAACTAGAACCAGCTAGCTATGAGAAGGCATGTACTCAAAATATATGGCAAGAAGCCATGAAAGAGGAAATAACCTTTATAAACAATAATGATACTTGGGAGCTAGTACAACTACCAAAAGGAAAAAAATGTGTTGGATGTAAATGGGTCTACAAGACCAAGTACAATGCTGATGGAAGCATTGAGAGGCATAAGGCAAGACTAGTATCAAATGGTTTTACTCAAAAATTTGGCATTGACTATGAGGAAACCTTTACTCCTGTTGCACGGCAAGAGATAATAAGATCAGTTCTTTCCTTAGTAGCTCATAAAGGATGGAATGTTCAACACATGGATGTAAAGAGTGCTTTTCTAAACATATACTTGACAGAAGAGGTGTACGTTCAACAACCTTAAGGTTTTCAAGAACAGGGTAAAGAGAACCTTGTTTACAAATTAAAGAAAGCACTTTATGTCCTCAAGCAAGCACCAAGAGCCTGGTACTCACATATTGATGGCTATTTTAGTGAGTATGGATTCACAAGAAGAAAAAGTGAACCAACTATGTAATACCTAAATCATGGAGTAGACATTCTCATAGTTTGTTTGTATGTGAATGATCTAATATTTACAGGTAGTAATAATAAAATGAATATGGAGTTAAAAAAATCCATGATGAAACAATTCGAGATGAAAGATCTTGGTTTAATGCGATACTTCCTAGGCATCGAAGTGCATCAATCAAATAAAGGGATCTTCATATGTCAACACAAGTATGCTCGAGACATGATAAAGAAATTTGCCATGGAGCAGTGCAAATCAGTTGCAACTCCAACTAGACATGGGATCCAATTGAGAAAGGAATATGGAGCATCAAAGGTTGACATGACCACTTACATAAGCATGTTTGGGAGTCTAATTTTTCTCACCAACACTAGGCCAAATATTCAATATGTTGTTTCTCTAGTTTCAAGATTTATGGCTAGTCCTTCTGAACTGCATCTACAAGCAACTAAAAGGATATTAAGATATGTAAAAGGTACATTGGATTTTGGAATCCATTACCAAAAATGTAATTCTGTGAATTTAGTTGGCTTCAGTGATAGTTATTGGGAAAACAACATAGATGACAGGAAATCTACATCAGGAAATTGTTTTAGTCTAGGATCAGGATTAATTACATGGAGTTCCAAGAAACAAATTGTTGTAGCATTGTCATCAACTAAGGCTGAGTATATAGCCATCACTCATGCTAGTACTTAAGCCCTATGGTTAAGAAAAGTTCTTGAAGATATTAGAGAAAGTCAAAGTGGTCCAACATGACTATATTGTGATAACATAAGTGCCATTAAGTTGGCATATAATCCAGTCCACCATAGTAGATCAAAAAATTTTGATATGAAGTATGACTTCATTCTAGATATGGTGGAACAACAGATAGTTGAGCTTCAATATTGTAATACTTTGGATAATATTGCTGACATCTTCACCAAAGGTATAGCTAAAGCTCAATATATAAAGCTAAGAGACTGTATAGTCATGCCTCTCAACTTTAAGGGGGAGAATGTTGGAAAATGACACAGAGAAAAGGCATAAAAATTTGTTTACAATGGTAAGCTTTGGACCTTACCATTTTACTTCCTTGGACAGCAGCTGACTGGGCAGGAAGATTGAATTGGATGATAGCTAATTGGACAGATTGGATGACATGGGTGGTGAGGAAGTTGACACCAAATTCCCTTCTATCTTTCCTCCCTATTTTCTTTCATTTCCTAACTTCCCTTAATTTCTTCTAAGGTTGTTAAGCCTATAGTATTTAAGCAATGTAACCGATGATTTTCATAGTGCATTTTCAATATATTTTCTTAAGTTTATTTTCTCCTATTCCCACGTGCAATACATAGATGAGATACTGGTGGTAGCCACGAGGGAGGAGGGGGAGTTAGTTGTAGAGAGATATGAGGTGAGGGCATAGCTGGTAGCTGAGTAGGTGAGTCATGCAAAGGGGGATGCATTGCATAGGGAGTGTGAGGAGCTGAGAGCACAACTCATAGTGGAGTGGGTGAGTCACATAGAGTGTGTGGGAGAGCTATGGTGCTAGGTATAGGAGACCATGGCCTCGAAGGATAGTGTGAGATTGAAAATTGCAATGCTACAAGAGAGTGTGTAGTGAGCATAGGTAAATACTAATGTGATATGAGTTACACATGAGGTAGAGATAAAAAGTCTATAGAGAGATATCAATAGGCATAGGAAGAGGTAAATCATGTTCAAATAACAGGTGAGAAAGCCATGGTTGATATGGTAGGCTTGAGAGATGAGGTGGATTATTTGTGATGAGCAAACACAAACTTGACTAGGAGAAATATAGAAGAGGCATCAAGGAGGGTAAAGTGCAAGGTTGAGTTGGTATCATATGGTGAAGCAATCCGAGAGTACATAGGATCATAGTCGATATTGAGGTCATAATATCGGGTACACTCACGATAGAGTTAGTGGAGTGACCTATCTGTGGTGTTGGTAGAGTATAGGGTGGTAGTTCCAGTAACATCATAGGTGGTGGGAGGTGCCCCAGAGTTGAGTAGGGTGGTCGATGAGTAGAGGGTAGAAGTGATGGTGATGACACAGGAGGAGAGTGAAGAGACACCTAGTGAGCAACAAGGATGATATGACCTGTTAATGTTGTAGAGTGAGGTGGTGGATAGAATGCCAACCACATATGTATGTTATGTACACTTGATTTTGTATCTCAATGGCATTGATGACATGATATATATATTTCTATTTGCGTATTTATTTACATGTGTTATGATTAGTGTGGATGAATGCATAGCTTAGGATTATGTGTATGCATAATGTAGGATATGGTACGTGAGTGCAATATGGAAGAATATGTATGCATGTGGTAGTATGATATTAATGTAGACTAGGAATAATAAAAAATTATGCGATGTAGATGGATGAATCTAATCATATGTGGAGTAGGGAATGCATGGGGTTAACTAAAATGATTAATATGTAAAAAATAACATATTAATATGGATGCAATGCATGTATGTGTATGATGAAATGCATAGAGGAAGCACTTGTATCATTGCAAAATTAGTGGTAATGTGATCCGTTCCATTATCTCAGATATGTAGGATGGCAAAGGATATTTTTGTAGTAAATTTGACTATCATAGTTGTAGCAATCAAACCCCATGAGAAACTGAGCAAGGTTTAACAACAACTCATAACTATCCTAATTGAATGGAAGTCTATCATGGACCAATGTGTGCGATGAGTGATGTTCATTTATCTATTTTGAGTGAGGTAGGACTAACCTATTGCAAACGTAGCTAGAATAGCTAGCTCATCCATAAGTATGCAGTGATCTGTCAGAGAAGATCGCTAATGTGATAGATGTGCTACCATTTGTAAGACTAGTCCAATGTTAGGCAGACTCTTGAAGACTATTTATGGTGATGAAAATTTCCCCATGATGTTATGTTAATATGAAGGACTAAGGGGATTCAATCATTTTGGTAGTACTCTTGGAGGTTTTTTCTTTTTTTTTCTACTCCTCTTCCTTTTGATTCTTTTTTGTGGTACTATTTTATTTCTGTTTCTTTTTTTTGTATGGGTGTTGGCTTTTGTTTTCTACCCATTTTTTTTTTTGCTAATGCTTGCCCCTTTATCGATCCCCAAGTTTTATTTTTATCATGCAAATGATAGGATGAGCAAGTAAACCATTCACTAAATGGTGATGTCTACGCAAGGTGTTGTCTTCCCTAGACTCAAAATTGGCTTAAGATGTGACATGTGTGAGTGGTCTATGAAATAAATTGAACCAACCAAGAGAGGCTATGAGAAGTGTAAGAACTTGTCAAATAGAGGTGATTTTTGATTGGCTCAACTTGTGAATGGTTGAATTAAACAAAATGCTATACAATCCATAATCCTAAAAAGAGGAGTGGGCATATGAGTGGTGATGCTAACAAGTGTGTGTTTTTAATCCATAATGAGTGTATTTCTACAAGGAGAATATAAAAGTATGGATATGTATGTAAAGTAAAGGGATGTGTATATGCAATGGGAGCAGTGTGAAATAAGTAGTATGTAGGAAGATATGTATAAGAGGAAGTTGTGGAAATCAAAGGGATGATGTGGGGAAATATCATGAAATAAGTGAACATGCAAAAATAAGATGACAATGACGGAATAATATTAGATGTGGTTGCCCCAACATGTGGAGAGATGCTGAAAGTGGGAGAGATGAATACAAGAAAGAGAATGTGCATGATTTCCCATATCGATAAGAGTGATAGGTAAAAGAGATGATGGATAAAAGAGAAATTGAAGAAAGTAGATGAAAATAGATGAAGGAAATAAATAAGGGAGGAAGAAGAAAATAATAAGGATGGAAAATTCAACACATGTATGTAGCCACTCAAAGTGTAACCATATCACAATGCAAATTAACTAGAAGAAGATAAATAAATAAGGGAAATTTAGCATAGGTATGTAGTTGCTCAAGTGTGATCGTACAACAATGCAAAATAACAATAAGAGGAAGAATGAAGAGTGAAATAGGGGAAATAAAGAGATAGGGGTCTAAAATAAGGATATGGGGAGTGGTATAGATTAGATCATAAATGACTAAGAGTAGTGGGAATGTGACTAGTGTCCTGATAGGTGGTGTGGCTATGTAGCTGTTGGGAGTAGTGGGGTGTGGAAGTGAATGATGCATGTGATGGCATGGAGCAAGGCATGGGATGATGTGGAATGCTCTAAAATATAGTAGGAGAGGTGGCATGCTCAAAGTGTGGAGAAGTTTACCCATCCACCATGTCATGTATGAGGTGTTCAAAGAGGCGAAACTTGTTGATGTTATACCCTGATTGACGGTGGTTGACATAGAATTGATGTTCGTTGTATCTCCATAGTTTTGGATGATGTGGATCAGTTGGTCAAATAATAGGTAAAAAAAGGAGCCTATGTGAAGTAGCTAGTCAGAGGTGTGAGAAAGAGGCTTAGAGAGAATAGGCATGAGGTAAATATAAGGTGTGGGATGCGATGATCACAAGATAGGTGGGTTAGATGGGGTGGGGTGGACTATCGATCTCGACTCTAGTGGAAGTTGCATGCGAGAATGAGGGACATGTAGGTAGAAGGATAAGGGGGTTATAGTCAACCTATAATGCTGAGTGGGTGAATGCAATTGATAATGGCTAAAGTGCATCTCAAGTTTGTCAAGTCAAGTGAGAATGTGTTGGAGATTGATAGGTGGAGGAGATGATATCGAAGTGGGAGAATAAGGGGAACCTAATGGGATGGGTGATTTGGCAAATAAACATAGATACATGGAAGGATGAGGTGAGGGAGGTGAATATGGATAATGGTAGTGTAGTAGTGGTGGGTGCTAAGGGTGAGTATCACAGAATGGGATTGGAGGCATCCTAAGAATAGATGAGGCTCATTATGACTGTAGCGAGCAACAAGGATGAGATGGGTATGTATGCGAAGGGGCAATATGAGGAATATGTATGCAAAGGGCCTAGTCATAGGGTGACATCCTATTGGCTAGGGGTGTGGGTAACCCTGAGGAGTGGAAAAAAGTAAGTGAATTCCCATTAGTAGAGGGGAAGAGGGTAAAGGAAGGGCTTCGAGCTGAAGAAGCGGGTATGTACATATTTTGCTCATCGATGAAGGTGGTAGGGGAGGCGTTCCTTATGTTTGGATATGAGGAGGGGAAATTTTCCCCTATGTATGTGAATGAGGATATGGTTTCATGACTATAATCAAAATGAGGAGATATGGGTGAATCTCTATGATCAGGAGAAAGATGTTGGATTGGAACGTCATGGTATGTATGGGAAGAGAAATATGAATGACAAACATGGATAGAGTTAGGTGGATCCGTATGTTCAAGAAGAGTTTTTGGTGAAGGGAGGAGTGTTGAGAAGTTCTACATGATGGGTTGAAGGTATGCCATAGTTTAGATATGAGGTGATGTGTCCTGATGAAGGTGGCATGGCCAACGATAATGAACCTGCAAGACAAAAGGTATAGATAGCATAAAAATTGGCATATATATATATATATATATATATATATATATATATATATATATATATATATATATATATATATATATATATATATATATATATAAGTAAATATTTTTTGTTGTGTAATAGAAAGTGAGAGGTGTGTGTTTGGTGCTATGTGCATCATGAGTGTACTAACAAGGTGATATATACAATATGACTACAATGGTATGTACAATGACTGGTGACTTATACCTAACATAGTTAGGCATTAAATGTGTAGAGATGAATGATGTTGATTGGTTTAGGTTCTATGAGTCCTTCGATATTATCCAATAGATAGGCCCTAGAACCAAACTTGTGTGTAATAATGTAAGGACCTAGCCAATTGGGTGTAAATTTTTTGTGCAATGAGCAAGGTTGGCTAGTGATTTGTTGGTTTTTTTTAATAACCAAGTTGTCGATCTAGAATTTGTGTTGGTGTACCTTACTATTGTAGGCATGACAAATATGGTCTTGGTAAACATGAGTGTGCTCAATAGCATGAATGCAACGCTCATATAGGAGGGTCAGTTGGTCAAGTCTAGCTTGATGAGCAGTATTGTCATCGATGAAGTATTGCATGGAGATGTGTAAGGAAGGTATTTCAAGCTCCAAGGGCATAAGGGCTCCAACACCATAAAGTATAGAAAAGGGTGTTGCCCTAGTGAGGGTAAAAATTATCATTCAATAGGACCACAAGGCATATGGCATTTGATTATGCCAATAGCGATGATACTCTACAATAGTTTTATGAAGGATGATGTAGATATTTTGGTTAGTAGCTTTAGCTTGGCCATTACCTTGAGGGTATTATGAGGTGGAGAAGTTGTGGTGGATTTTTAACTTGGTGCACAATGCATGAATGTTTTTTTTAAATGGCATACCATTGTTAGAAATGATTTGTGAGAGAATTCCAAAGCAACATATGATGTGCTCAGTAATGAATACCATGATTTTGGATCCTATGGTCTAGACAAGTGGGATATCTTTGACCTACTTTGTGAAATAATCGATAGTAGTGATGATGAATTTATGGTTTTTGGATGAAGCAAGTGTGATTTTTTCAATAAGATCTAAGCCCCATTGTAAGAAGGGCCACATGGATTGGATGGGTTGCAGTGCTTATGATGGTAAGTGCATGATATTGGCATGTTTTTGACACTTGATACATAATTTAACGTACTCACAATAATCATGCTCCATTGTAGACCAAAAATATCCCATGTGTAATATGAATTTTGTAATTACCATGCCACTGAAGTGGTCATTGCAATTTTTATCATGGGTTTATTGAACTACTCACTAATATTCTTGTGGTTCGAGGTACCATAGAAGGATGTCATCATGAATACGGTGGTAGAGGATGTACCCTAGTAGTATGTAGTTAATTACCCTTTGTTTGAATTATTGATGATGAGTGTGTGGTATGTCACAAGGGAGAAATCCTAATTTGATGTAATCCTTAATCTGGAAAAACCAAGGGTCATGTGGCTTAGTTTGGATGACATGGATGCCATCATCATTGGAAAAATATTAAGGGGAAATAATAAACTGGGATAAGGTGTGAATGGATACATGTGTCATGTCAGAGAGTGGTTTATGTGGTACTAGAGATCCCAGAGAAGCCATGGTGTCAGTGAAATGGTTGGAAGAGCATGAAGTGGCCTCGATATCATACCACTCAATCTGATCGAGTAACTATTGAGCAATTTGTTTGTACTATTGGAGTGCTAGGCAAAAAAATTTCCAAATTTATTTGACTTTATTGATGAAAATAAGGGAATCACCAAATATCTGAAGGCATCTAATATGCATATAAAGTATCTACTTCAAGTCGAGAATGAGAACTTCATATTCGACATTGGTATTCATGTAGGAAAAACCTAATTTAAAGGAGAAGAGGAGTGGTTTTCCATCAGGTGTGAAAAATACAATCCTAGCATCCCTACTGTGCACGTAATGAGATCCATTGAAGAATAGTGTCATATTGGTTGGCACTTCTATTTTTACATATTCTTCAACTTTGGTGATGTGAAAAATGGAATCATATGGAAGCTGAATAAGAAGTGGTTGGTCATAAGGTAATGGAGCCTCATCGAGTTGGTTGATGATCACCTACACTTTAATAAATTTTTGAGAAATAAATTTGAGGTCAAATTCAATAAGGAGCATGATCCATTTGGCGGTGCAAGAGTTATGGTAACTCTTATTCATCACGTACCATAAGGGGTTATTGTGCGCGATTACAAAGGTTGTATGGTGTTGAGTGGAAATTTTTCCCAATTGCAAAATCACCATCATAGTTTGGATTTTGGTTAGAAAACCCTCTCTTGTAAAGAAATAAAAATTTCTCCAAGATTTCTTTTATTTAATGTGCTTTTATATTGTGAATATGTGTCAAATAAGTGCTTAGAATACCTTCGTGATTTGGAAATAACAATTAACAAGGGTCTTGTGTTTGTAATATTTTATTATGCTATGCTAGTGATTATTCATGAAACTTAATGAAATGATGAGTGAATGGTTTTTTATGTTGCTTTAAACATGAAAGAAAAATGATCCAAATTATTAACCTTAAAATATAATAATATTTGAAAACCCTTATAAATTAACCCCCCCTTTGATGAAATTACAATTTTCATAAAGGGAAATTAATCTATAGCCTTGAATACAATGGCCTTTTGAATGCCAAATAAATTACCCCCTTTAATGAAATTGATTTTCATAAAGGTAAGTTAATTTATTGCTTGAAAATGAAATACAAAGCTTGAAATGCGAAATAAAACTTTATGAAATTATAAAATTCCTTGAAAATATGAACTTTATAAATAATTTTATAATTTCCACTTTGCTTCAAACTAAAATTGAAATTGCTTTAAATAAAAATTTAAAGCTTATTCTTTGAACTTGTGCATCTCTCTCTTGGATTTTTTTTTACATTTTTTATTTTATTTGGAAAACTTAAAAAAAATGAAAAGGATAGGGTTTAGAAAAATAAAATAAAAATAAAATAAAATAAAACTAACCACTGAAACTCAGAAACTTCACACAAACCTTGCAAATATCGGTATTATGCAAAAAACCTACGTTAATGTGATCTGTATTCACACAATTCATATTTAATTAGGTGAAATTTTCTAAGCGTAAAATGTACAATATATTAATTATAGAAAATTATTCAACCATAAATCATGCATAAAACTCATTCTATATCTAATATATTGACATTAAATATTTTCAAAATCACAAATACATATGCAAAAAATACCAACTCCATGGGCATCAATGATGAAGTACTGCAATTTAAACAAAAATATGGAAGGAGAGGCTCCAAAAAAATCTAGTGCCAACTTGTTGTTTCCCATGCAATATTACCCAAAGTCTCTGACCATTCTTCCAACCTTTTAATATCCATTTATAATTTCCAATTTTAGTTATGCATTTTCAGTCTATTTGTTCGATTTCTAGTTCCGTAACAGGCTTTGAAACATTTTCATAACAAGATTTATAAATTTACTATAAACCCTTTATAACAAAATATTTTATAATGTTCATTATATTATAATACTCATCTACATGGTGCACCTTTTTTACAACACTTCAAAAAATAATAAAATTTTATCAGATTGTATGCATATAATTTAATATGTACATGATTACGCTCTAATTAAACTTGATCATATAACCCGATACTTCATTGAGATATGGATTTGGTTTCATACATATGAATTCCATGCCAAATAACTTCCAAATAAATAACCTTAGCATACAAAAACCTACGAGATTACACAACATAAGGAAATGTTTATGGTTTCATGATTCAGTAACTCTAATGATTCTCAATTTATGTGAATGTATTATCCATAATTTTAATGTCTTAGGCTTGGTTTCTTTTGATATCTAAACAAAACCCTTTTTTGCCCCAAAATATCTACACTATGCTTCCTGGTTGTTTTGTAGGATTCAACAAGATCCCTACATAAGCAATGAGGCAAGCACCAACATGTTTCCCAAAAAATACAATTAAATTAAGGGAAATAACATTCATATGGATCCATAAAAAATCAAAAGCTACCCTCTTGCACATTACAAACATTTGTTAATACCTGATATGCCCAATAACCACAATGAAGTTGGAATTTATTATGAAATCCAAATTTACTTCAAATGAAAATTTATATAGGATATTTTGTAACATAATTGTGGCATCCAATATGAAAACATTCTTCCCTTAATTGGCTAGGACAAGAAAATCCATGTGGCTATGGACTTAAAGGAGAGCCTCCATATTCTGTTGTGTAAAAATATATCTTCTGCCATGCCTAAAAATTATCACCTTTACTTTATTTGGTATGAATACAATATAATGGTGTGTCTTCCATCTAAATTTCTTAGATTTATTTTCTCCAACAAGCACATGTTTCACTTTGCATCAACTTTCCACCACTCCTCTACAACCATACCTACGCAAAACTGAGGATACATATATTTTAAAAACACATTAATGAATCTAACCTTGATAGTAACCCGAAATGCTCTCCTTTCGTGTCATTGAATTACTACCCATCATACGTAAAATGAGCACTTTCTACTTATTTCAACATCTTATCATCATTTTCAATTATTCATTCAATGCTTATGGACAGGCTTTGGTACATGAACAATTTCATGAAATTCCTATTCATTCTCGATATACCATCTATATCCATTAAGATCCTATGTTTTTCATCAATATCCAATGCATCCACCTAGTTTTTGTGATGCAAGAAGTGTTTGTTACTACCACATCTACATGAATTAATGAGGAAGAAACAAACTCCTCTATTAAACATTATTCTCCAAACATCCCACATGTATTTTGTAACCGTCATGTGATGGTTTATTAAAGGAAAACCTCATTATACTATTTGACTCAGCCATGGGCCCTTGGGATGCCTCGAACCTCATGCATCACTTGACCATCTTGATAATCATGCCAAGGTGTTGATTGTGTTGAACACTTCTATTCCACATCATAAATCATTTCAGGACACCTGCAAAAATCAACAAGTCAAATATTTTTTTATCAATTTTTATTTTAAATGATTTAAATATATTTATTGACATTTATTTTAAATATTTTTAATCATTTCTCCATACCAAAATTGAAATTTATTTTAAATGTTTTAAAACATTTCTCAATCACAAAAAAAATTAACAATAAACCTTATTTTAAATGTTTTAAAACATTAAATAACAGAACAAGACAATGAACATAATAAACAAAAAAATGACCTCACTAACCAAGAAATAAATAAATTTAAAATGAAACAAAAAAATAGATATGACCTTGAAATCAACCATACAACAACATTAATGTTAACTAATTTTACAACATTAAATGGTAAAAAGAAAATTCAACCAAAACATGATAAACAAAACTTCAAAAATTCTCAATTTTCAAGTGGGTCCCTAATTTTTGGGGTCGTTGTGATATGTTCACAACAAACGACAACTCTATTGGGAAATGGTCCTGAGCATTTTGGACTAAGAACCCAACTCTGAAACCAAAAAAACCCAAAAATCAGAAGAATAAGCATTAATAATATCCAAATAATATGAATAGATAATTTCAAAATGGAACAGCTGAATCATTTGCCTCTACTCGGTGTGTGCCCTATGGTTCATTTTATATTTCTCAAACTATTCAGATTTTCGTTATCAATTTTGTAATTAGGCTATAAATTTTTTCTCTTTTAAGTGCACCTCTATATTGCTCCGCTACAAGTCGAGCATCCATAACTCTGGTGGAGGTAACCTTACTCTCTTAAATACATCACTCTACTACTTGCCAGAAATTTATAGCCCCGATAGAGGTTATTTGAGTCTCCCAAATATTAAGTGAATTTTGCTTTTTCAGATTCTTTTCTTTATTTCAGCTTAGACATAGCTCCACTATCAGTCAAGCATCTATAGCCCTGATGAAGGTTATCTAGACTATAGTGACTGATTTGACTTTACTTTCCATTGTATTTGCTTTGCTTGCTTTTTATTCAAGCTTTATATTGCTTTTGCAAAATTCATCTACCACTTGGGTTAGAGATCAAGTAAGGCTAAAAATTGAGTTCATTGGATTTTCACCTTAATCTACAAAACTGAATAATTTCATCCTTCAAGCATTCAAAGAATATTCTTTTAATGTGTTGTAATATTTGTGAAGCTTTTGCAAAATGATTTCAGGGTTCCAAATTTGACTATCTTGTTCCAAATTCACAAGGATATATACTAATCATCTCACTTTCCTTTTTTTCAAGTTTTGTATGATTTCAAAAATAGGTAATTTATCCTGAGTGACACAGGAACAAGTACCAACAAATAAACCAAGAATTTATGCTATTATAAAATCTGACCTCAAAAAAAGGAACAAAACCTAAAAATTTTCCCAAATTTTAAGGAACAAACAATAACATGAACTGAAATCCAAAATTTGACATAAACCAATTTATTGCACACCCAAAAATGGAAATAAACCAAAATTTCATGAACAACATGAACATCTACAAACATGTTATGACTAACAAAACAAAAGCAATAAAACTATATACAAGCAAAACTGCAAAACCAAAACACTATGTACAAAAATATATAATATATACAAGATGATGCAAAAATTTAAGCCATCATTTACTTGGATACCAAACACGATTAGAACACTTTAAAAGACATATATCATGATATGCATGCCATTTTTTACATAACTCCAACCAAAAGAAGATCAGGCCAAACAATATACCAAATCTCATTTTGCCTTTCTCACTCCACCAATTCTATTCAATATTATTAGCAATTCCATGTTTAGGATTTGATTCATTAAACTTACAAGTGAATACACAATAATCAATTATATTTTACTTATTCAATGAGGTATGAATTTCAAACTCTAATTCATAAATCTGACATAAATTTTCAATTTCACAAGCATATAGGTTTTCCTTCAAATAGGAGGCTATTTCTGAAAGTTTTAAAGTAAATTTATCATCCATGTTTTTAAACCAATCATACTCATGCAAAAATTTGCAATTATCTAGGATATTTACAAAATGAGAATCATTATAATTTTGTATCCTAGATTGAATTATTAATTGTTGATGAACTTGATTCAACAACTCAAGCATATCTACTTCTCTTTCATTTAACAAAGCAATCTCATTTGTGGTGTGAGTAGGAATCCATTCTAGCTCTATATCAACCTCTAATGGTTTTCATCATAAATAACATCTGAATCTAATAAATGATTATGCAACCTTTTACATGATTCTTGGATGTTTGGACACAAAAGATGAGATTCTATCTTTTGTACACTTTTATTTACCACTACTTGGTGATTCATTGTCATTTCCTCTTTTTCTTTGTGGTCTCTATCACTATCATCATCACCTTGATCAATGTCCTATTTTTCAAACACACCAAAATTAGGCACCCAATTAAATATTTGACCTTCCTTTTCAAACCATAAATCTTGTTGGTCAAGGGATGTATCAAACAACACATCACCTTGATCAACTACTTGAGTCATTTTGAATAAAGCAATATTTTTATCATTTGGATGAATAAAAGTTTATTCTAATTCTTTGTTAGCCATACATGGAGTTTCTTCATTTGAATCTTCAATATAATCATGAAAATTTATACCCAAATTTTTAGTAGTCAAAGGTAAAATAAAAGACTTTACCTCTTCCTCATCCATAACAAATGAGTTATAAGAAACATTTACCATTTCTTCCTTTTCAATTTCAGCAATGTGATCAATAAACTCATACTTAACATGACTAAATTTTGGAACCTTTTCTATTTCTACGAGTAGCCCGTTATTTTCTGATTGTATAGGAATTTCAAGATCTTCATGTGAGATATAGTTTTCAACATCCTACATATCAAGTTAAATAGAAACTTCATCAGTTGGAGTGTGAGAAAACAATGATTCACCAATCATACCCCAACCATTATAATAATCATCCTCTAAAATCAAAGGATGAGGTTCTATCATGTCTTCAAACAACATGTGATTCTTTAACTGTATAGAAGTTGTAGGCTTTTCATGTAAGATAGCAACTTTAGTGTCCTGCATATCAAATGAAGAAAAATATTTATTAGAAATACATTTCTCATATATTCCCCAACCATTGTAATAATTATCTTCTACATCTAAGGGGTGAAGTTCAACCATATCTTCTGTGTAATTTTTGGATATATTTATAGATTCATTTTTAAAATCACCTTCATCAATCACCTGAGGTAAATACCTATTGATTTCTTGTTGCATGGGTATTGTAAAATCCTTAAGTGAAACAAGACTTTCAACTTCCTGAATATCAACATCAAGAGGAATAGAATTTTGTTTAGAAATTGTAACATAAGTGAATGATTCCTATTCTTGGTCTAGAATATTAGAATCATTATCTTCTTGAAACATTTGATAAGTTTCTATCCCTTCATTCATGTTATTTTTAGATTCTTCTTCAGATTCATCCTCTTCAATTTCAAAGAATTCATCTTCCTCAGATTCATCCTCCTCAATTTTAAAGAATTCATCTTCCTCAGATTCATCCTTTGGTGGATCAAGGGTTTCCTCAGTGATATCAATTCTTGTATTCAACTTTCTATGATTATCCCAATCCTCACTTGTAAATAATGACTCTAAATATTTCATTTCTAGTGGGTCATTATTTGAAACACATTAACTTTCTTGATCATTCACTTCAACTATTTCACTCAATTCTATGGAAGGTCCTAACCTATCACATGTTTCAACACTAGTTAGATCTAGGACTCCTCCATCATCTGAAGACTCATGCATTTCTATATTTTTATGGACTTGTGCCTCAACCTGACTCATGGGTGGTATCTGATTTGGATATTTAGGTCTAAGTCAATATAATTGATCCATATTAACACCTTGAGAAATCAATTATTGTTCAAATATTATTACCTCATTGTAGGCTCTGGGAAATGATGTAATTTTAAGAAGTTTCACCAAGAACATAGAAGTAACATGATCTAAGGCACCCATATATATTTGAGTAGATCTTATTTTTGAAATGATGTAATTTGTCCCCACATTGGTATACAACCTATGGAACTTATTATTGAATGATATCATGGGTTATGGATAGAGATAATCAATTTAACATCATAACTAGGTTAAATCATTTTCTAAAATGTTTATGAAATATTACCTCTAATAAATTCCAAGACATGCTAGAATCTAGAGGTAATAGAATATACCAATCCAATGCAACCTCATCTAAAGTGTATGAAAACAACCTACAAGCGACATCTTCATGCATAATTTTCAAATAAATTAAAATGTCCTTGTATCTCTGAATATGTTCCTCAGCCACGATCACATCATGCCTAAACTGAGGTAAATATTCTTCTACATATTCAAGAATTTGATGGATAGGAATGTTTAAATAATGATAATAACCCTCTATCCAAGATGTCATTCCTGTTGGAGTGAGCATTGCCATCTTAAAGAACACAAATTTAATGCCAAATTTGTTAGTCAAAGAAATATTTTGCAAAGAAGCATGAAATGACTAACAATCAATCGAAAGATATACATCAATTAAACATGACACTAAATAATATTCTCCAATTTGCAAAATATTAACCCCAATGCATCATCAATTAAATAGGTCTCCAATCAAGGAATGTGATTACCTGTAAACAAAACCTTATTAGTCAAGACCAATGCCTTTAAATAAACTTTTCAAGTAGACATGAATTATTTAGCATTTAAGTAGCAACCAAAATAAACCAATTCAGGCCCTCCTTCTAGCGCCAATTCTGTTGAGTGGAAATTTTGCCCAATTGCAAAATCACCATCACAGCTAAGCTTTTGGTTAGAAAACCCTCTCTTGTAAAGAAATAAAAATTTCTCCAAGGTTCCTTTTACTTAATGTGCTTGTATATTATGAAAATCTGTCAAATAAGTGCTTAGAATACCTTAGTGATTTGCAAATAATTTTGGTAATATTTTATTATGCTATGCTAGTGATTATTCATGAAATTTAATGAAATTAATATTGAATGGGTTTTTATGTTGCTTTAAACATGAAATATAAATGATCCAAATTATTAACCTTAAAATGTAATAATTGTTGGCAATTTTGGGTGCTTTGGGTACATTGAATTTGCTCAAGCATATAAGTTGTCATTGATGTCAAGAAGCTTTTGAAGGAATTTGATTTGATGTCAAATAATTTGTTTTGATGAATGTTACGGCATGACAGTTTCAAAAGTCTTTTGCAAACCCCAAGCTGACAGGTTCGAAAGAAAGAGCTCGCAGTGAAAAAATGTCATGATATCGCGACATGTCGAGTTTTCGTGACCCGAAGAAAAGAAAAGCACTAAGGAGAAAAAGTGTCGCAATATCGCGACATGTCGGGTTTTCGTGACCCAAAGAACAGAAAAGAGCTGAGGAAAAGTGTCGCGATATCATCACATGTCGCAATTTCACGAAAAAAGCAGAAAGGAGGTCGACGAAGGGAGAAGTGTCGCGATATCGTGACAAAAACAAAGTTGATGCTGACAAAGACAAAAGTGTCATGATATCGTGACAAGAGCTTAGTTGAAGTTGAAAAAGGCTGAAGTGTCGTGATATCACGACAAAAGCCAAAAGAAAGTGCATGGTTGCAAAGGTGTCGTGATATCGCGACATGTTGTAGTTTCGTGGCAAAAGCTACAGAAGAGTTACAGAGGTAGTTGAAGCCGACAAAGTTAAATGCGAGTCGACGAAGATTAGGGTTTGTAACCAACAAAGTTTAGGGTTGTGCAACTAACTAAAGATCAGGGTTACATCCGACTAAGATTAAGGTTTTGATCTTGAAAGAGTTATTATAAAAGGCAGGCTGTTTTGCAGAGTTTGGGGTGTTGTTAGTTGTGACGTTCGTAGATAGAGTGCGGAGTGAGAAGTTTGATCATCGAGAGCAGAGTGCAAAATTCGATCGAAGTGCATAGAGTGTGCGAAGACAATGTAGAGTGTGTGCAGATAGACGATTGAGAGAAGACGAAGTGTGGCTATAAGAGCACAGAAGATGTGTATGTCTCTTAAGCAGATTTGGACAGGTCCTAGCAGAGGACTTGTGAGATGAGTTTGATAGTTCTATTAGAGAACTTGAGGACAAAGGTGCATTGGTTCTATGAGAAGAACCTAAGGACAGTTGGCAAGTCTTTGAGAAGGGTTGTATGTAGAGGATTGATTTGTTCAAGAGTTGGATAGATCTGATAGACATAGGAAGACTTGTACTAGACCGATTGACTATGTTTGGTATAGGTTGTTGAGCTGATGTGGACGTGATCATAGAAGGCAGAGGTCTCTTAGGCTAAGCATTGAGGACAGGAGGTCTTCGATGGAAAGGAGTTCCACGTGCTGGCAAGAGGTAGAGGTAGTTGATCTTCTGAGGGATCATTTTCAGAGCAGAGGGGAAGGTATCTCCTTTGAGCAGAGGCTCATAAGTTTTGATTGGGGGAATGTATCTCCTTTGAGTAGAGGCTCATAAATTTTTATTGGGGGAAGGTATCTCCTTTGGGCCAAGGCTCATAAAAATTGTAATTGGGAAGGATTCCCAAATAACATTGAGATAACCTTTAGAGAAAAGTTTTTGTGGACGTAGCCCAACCATTTTGGGTGAACCATGTTAAAAATGGGTCTTCAATGTGTGATGCTTTCTGTCTTGTTTAATGTTGTGTTGATGCCACTACTATCTAAAGTTAAAATTATTAATTGGTTAAGTCTTATACTGTTCACCCCCCTCTCAGTATAAGCTTGTGTTCTTCAATTGGTATCAGAGCGGGTCTCTCCAAAAAGAGCCTAACAACTTGGAGAAGGATCTATCAGAGGAACATACAGATTCAAAAAAATATGAAGAGGTTGAGTTCGATCTCAAAGGTGAATTCTTCTTGGCTTTAAGAAAGCTTGAGAAATTCAGGGAAGAGAATTCTATTCTCAAGCATCAATGTCAGGAAGAAGATATAGCAAGATCAGAATTGTATCAAAGTGTTATAGACTTCAAAATTCTAGTTGAAGAAGGGAAGAAGGTTGAACAGGTTCTGACAGAGGATCTAAAAGGAAAGGAAGTTGATTGTGAGAAACTAGAAGAAGAGATTATGTCTCTTAGAGTGAAGTTGGAACAGTTGGCTCTCAGACATAATACTCCATGTGAAAATCAAAAGAAGTATGGTATCACCATTCATGAAATAGGGTCTTTGAGCAAGATCAATCTTCATCCTGAAGAGCGATGGATTCCAGTTGGTCACAAGAAGAACAATCATCCAAGGCATCAAAATAGGTTACATAATACTTTCCATGGCTATTGTTTTTCCTGCAAGAAATTTGGTCACAAAGCTATGCATTGCAATAAGTCTTTGAATAAACATAGTAAGGAAAATGTTAACTCTTTTGCACCTCTTATGAATAAAAATTTCATGTGTTACAAGTGCAAGAATTTTGGGCATATAGCAAGGATGTGCAGTTTGGATAGATCTAGCCTTGAGTTCACTAAAAAGAGAAATGAGATCAAATCTAAGTCAATGATAGTTCAAACTGCTTTTCATGCTCAAGACAAAGTAGAAAAATGGTATCTTGATAGTGGTTGTTCAAAACATATGACTGGTGAAAAGGAAAAGTTTTTGGTCTTAAAAGAAACAAACAGAGGAACAATCAGTTTTTGAGATAACAGGTCAGCTAAAATCTATGGTAAAGGGACTCTTAGTTTGGATGGGAAATCCAAAATAGAAAATGTGCTTTATGTAGAAGGCCTAAGACATAATATTCTAAGTGTGAGTCAAATTTGTGATCAAGGGCACATAGTATCTTTCTTTTTAGATAGATGTGAGATAAGTAAAGAAAAAAATGGAAAACTCATTGCGAGTGCTACAAGGACTCCAAACAATCTTTACATGCTAAGTGAGATAAAAAGGGAAAAGTGTTTTCTAACTCAAGAAGATGAGAGTTGGCTATGGCATAAAATATTGGGGCATTTGAGCTTTGATAATCTTGTCAATATTAGTAACAAGGAAGTAGTTAGAGACTTACCCAAAATAAAAAGGCCCCATAACATCATTTGCGGTCCTTGTCAACATGGAAAACAGACTAGAACCAGTTTCAAATCAAAAGGGTATACTTCTTCAAAACCATTGGATCTTATTCATACTGATTTATGTGGCCCTACCAGAACTTAGAGCATTCAGGGAGAAAGCTACTTCATGCTATTTATAGATGATTATTCTAGAATGACTTGGGTTACTTTTCTCAAAGAAAAATCTAAAGCTTTTGAAAATTTTAAAGCTTTCAAAGAAATTATTGAAAATGAGACTGACAAGAGAATCAAATTCTTAAGATCAGATAGAGGAGGAGAGTTCACTTCAAATTAATTTGTGGAATACTGTGAGCAACAAGGAATCAAAAGAGAATATTCAACAGCAAGAACTCCTCAACAAAATGGAGTAGTTGAAAGGAAAAACAAAACTATTAAAAATATGGCTAGAGCTATGTTAAATGAGTCAAAACTTTCAGATGGTTTTTGGAAAGAGGTAGTCGGTACAACAGTATACATTATCACCAGGGCCCAACTTAGAGTCAATCATCATAAAAATCCTTATGAGTTGTGGAAAGGAAGACCAACTACAGTAAAATACTTCAAAGTGTTTGGGAGTAAGTGCTTCATCAGAAGAGAAGATCAAAATTTGGGTAAGTTTGATCCTAGGTGTGATGAGGGAATCTTTCTTGGATATTCCAATAGAAGCAAGGCCTATAGATGCTTCAACAAAAGAACTCATACAGTTGTAGAGAGCATAAATGTAACAATTGATGAAAATATAGGGATAAGAGAACCAGTCAAGGAACTCAGTGATGAAATTTGTCAAGAAGAATTTAGAGAGGTTTTAGATGAAGAAGAGGATGTTGGCAATTTTGGGTACATTGGGTACATTGCCTTTGCTCAAGTGTTGATGTTGTCATTGATGTTAAGAAACGAAAGGGTTCTTGTGAAAACCAAGGTAGACAAAATAAAAGGTTTTATTTAAAACCATGGAAAATATATTTGAAATGGGTTTTTCTTAAAACCCAAGTTGGCTCTTCGTTTCGTTGAAAAAGGTGCCCCGGTGATGAAGATATTTAATTTTAAATATTTAGTTTAAATTTTATTTAATTAAAATTTAAATTAATATTTTAAAATTAAGTTAAAATATTTTTCGACATGTTTGGAAAAGCCGACGTGTTTCTAATGCATCTTAGTGCATATAAAGGTGGCTTTGGAATTCATTAAAGTATAGAGAATGGATTTCCATGCATCGTCTGCGCCTGCGAAGGAGAGCATGTTTTGTTGAGGGCCCACGCATTCGAAAACCACAAGGAGTTCGATATTTACTCTCTGTGCAAAATATTCGGATACCCCGCGAGATGTAACGTGGAGAGAGAAAAAGACATGCTTCGAGATTGATTAATGAATTGAGCTTGTGATACATATGCCCTGCAATGCGGGAAATGAAACTCATATAAAACGAGAGTTTGTTTGAATAAATTCACTGTGGAGTATTCGCATGTTCCAGGCATTGCGGTACTGAACGCGGGGTGCCATCGCCATGGGGTAAACGTCAGCGAGATCACATAGAATGTTTGCCTGGGAAAGCGGTTACCGGTGGAGATCTATTTTTTTTTGGGGCGTGCGCTGCGATAAACAAGTGAAAGGGACAACGAAGAATTCTGTGTGACTCACGACAAAGAACGAAAGCAAGAACTGGTGACTGCGTGTTCAAAGCAGATCGAAGCAGATCTAAGTGCAACTATAAAGGGTTTGGGTTAAGCATTGGTGTGAGAAAAAACTTAGAGCATGTGCACTAATGACTAGCTAACGAGGCATCCGATTATTCGTTGAAAGCATATGATCGACGAAGCACCGTGAATTGTCTACAACGTACAAGGCAGAATTAATGTGGAGGTACGCTTGTTTATAAGATATATTCGAGAGCAATAAAGTTTGATTGTTATGAGAGTTATAATGTCTTAAGGGACTTGTGTTGATTATATAAGTGCTTACGGTCTAAGAGTTTATAATTGATATTTATACATTTCTAAAAGGAGAATAATAAGGTATAACATAATTGAGTTGAGGCATATGTGAAATGTGATTTATTTTATTTTATGGTATAAGTGGTTTTGGGAGTTATAAGGTTATGCAATGTTGTGATTTATTTTATTTTATGGTACAAGTGGTTTTAGGAGAGATAAGGAAGTTGTGCAATTAAAGACCTTGGTGATGATTATTGAAAAGTGGATTAATGTTGATTATGTAGTGATCTACTAACCCTTGTGAAGATTGGCAAAAGAATTTTGTGATGGTGGCAGATTTCCAAAGGGGTTCCTTCACTTCAATAAGGTATGGGCACATTCTTCTTATGAGTATGATTGGTGTCTGTTTTCCTGAAATAAGTTTGGAGTGAAAATGTATTCAACAAGGTTTCATTTGGTTGGGTATAAGTCCTAGTTTCTGGTTTGTTGAAGACTACTTATGCATTGTTATCATTGATGAGAGTTTTGGTGAATGCATATTTCTGGTTTGGGATAGTGGAAGCATTGTGCACTAGGGTTTATGGTTGTGAGTCTTGATACTTGCTTTGAGTTGGTGAAACCTTTGGATGGTTGTGTTGAGGTTGATGATTGAGTTGCTTCCATAGAAGTTGGTTGATCAAGTTATTGCCTTTACTTGATACATGATATTGGGCTTACTCCATTGAGTTGATTTGAACAAGTTATTCTCTGCATTTGGTGATATTGTGTGAGTGGCTGTTTTGTTCAAATATCTTTGGAGGGAAAAGGATTTCTACTTGTTTCCTTTTCTTGTGATGATTGTTTGAATGCTTCAAGGTTAATGTTGAGTTGAATGATGTTGGTTAAACCTTGTCTATGAGCATTGTTGTTGAAGCCCAAATTGGTTGAGAAAAGATAATGGTTTTGGAAAGAACATGAGTATCATTGTTATATGACATATTGCTTGGTTGAAAATTGTTGGGTTGTGTTTCATGTTCTTGAGAAAAGCATACTACATCTATCTTATTCTTTTGAGATTTGAGATTGAGTTGAGATTGAGATTGGGAGTTAAGTATAGAACATATTGAGTCTCTAACAATTCTCTTTATGCTTCTATGAGGTTGATGAATCATATTGAGTCTCTAACAATTCTCTTTATGCTTCATTGAGGTGGATGAATCACATTGGGTCTCTAACCATTCTCTTTGTGGGTTCATGCCAAGCAAGTGTTCTTGATAAACTTGTGAGCAGGTATTGGATAGGTTCTTGTGGGGACTTGTGAGCAGATTTGGACAGGTCTTAGCAGATGACTTGTGAAGCTAAGGTTGATAGTTCTATCAGAGAACTTGAGGACAGAGGTGCATTGGTTCTATGAGAAGAACCTAAGGATAGATTTGTGCTAGACCGAAGGACTATGTTTGGTGCTGATCAAAGATAGAGGACGAGGACATTTGTGCTAGACTAAAGGACTGTGTTTAGTGCAAATTCGAGGACCAAATTTGAGGTGATAGAGTTGAGGACAGAGGTCTCCAGCTAGAGTAGGGAAGACAGGTGTCTTCTGTGGATAGAGTTCCATTTGTTAAGGGCAGTGGAGGCAGAGGTCTTCTAGAGGATTACCAGCCAGAGCAGAGGTAGGGGAAAGTATCTCCTTTGAGCAGAGGCTCATAAATTCAGATTGGGGGAAGGTTTCTACTTTGAGCCGAGGCTCATAAACATTGTAATTGGGAAGGTTTCCAAAAGAACTTTGAGATAAATTTTAGAGAAAAGTTTTGAGGATGAACCATGTAAATTGTTGTGTCACTTTGTGGATGGTTTTGTACATTGCTTTGATATTTCTTTTGATATATTGCTTTAATGTTTTGAAGTATAAAGGAAAAAGTAAAAAGAGGTCTTATATTGTTCACCTCCCCCTCTCAGTATAAGCTTGTGTTCTTCAGAGGAAAGACAACAACTGCTTCCCAAAACTCCTTCACGATATGTTCAGAAACATCATCCCAAAGACTTGATCATTGGTGATCCAAATAGCAGGCAAACAAGAAGAAGAGTCATTCCTTCACATGATTCTACAAATGTTTCATTATTATCTCAGATTAAGCCAAAAGATTTTAGTGAAGCATGTGCGGATAAGTTTTGGGTAAAAGCAATGGATGAAGAGCTAAATCAAATAGAGAAAAGTGAAACTTGGGAATTGGTTCCAAGACCTAAGGACAAGAATGTCATTGGCACAAAATGGATATTCAGAAATAAACTCAATGAGGATGGAAAGATTATTAGAAACAAAGCTATGTTAGTCTGCAAAGGTTATGCTCAAGTAGAAGGTGTTGATTTTGAAGATATGTTTGCTCTTGTTGCTCGTCTTGAAGCAATCATAATTTTTTTGGCCCTTTCAAGCTTAAAATATTTCAAGGTATATCAAATGGATGTAAAGTCAGCTTTTCTAAATGGGGTGTTGGTAGAATAAGTCTACATAGAACAACCAGAAGGAGTGTCTCTCTTAGAATAGTCAGACTATGTGTGTAAATTGAAAAAGGCCTTGTATGGGTTAAAGCAAGAACCTAGGGCTTGGTACTCAAGACTTGACAGTATCTTCATGAGCAAGGTTTTAGGAAAGGTGTGGTAGATAGCAATTTGTATATTAAGGATGAAGGTGATGATATGTTGATTATGGTTGTCTATGTTGATGATATTATTTTTGGGGGAAATAATACTCAGATGTGCAAATATTTTGCTAACACCATGCAGAAGGAATTTGAGATGTCTATGATTGGAGAGCTATCATTCTTTTTAGGTCTTCAGATTGCTCAATCAAAAGATGGTGAATTTCTCTCTCAAGGGAAGTATATCAAAGAAATATTGAAGAAATTTGGGATGATGGACAACAAACTAGTATGTACTCCAATGATTACAGGGTGCAAGATGAGTAAATATGATGAATCTCCAATGGTAGATCAAAAGTTGTACAGATCAATGATTGGCAGTTTATTATATGTTACAGCTACCAAACTAGATATCATGCAGGTAGTTGGGTTAGTAGCAATATTTCAGGTAGCTCCAAAATATTCTCATGTTATAGCAGTTAAGAGGATATTCAGATATCTAAAGGGCACTATGGATTTTGGGCTTTGGTGTCCCAAAGGTAATGATTTCACCCTCACAGCTTATATAGATGCAGATTAGGCAGACAGTATTGATGACAGGAAAAGCACTAGTGGTGGAGAATTCTTTCTGGGAAAGAGTTTGGTTTCTTGGCTAAGTAAGAAACAACCTTCAATTTCCTTATCTACAGCAGAGGATGAATACATAGCAGTAGTGGTCGGGTGTACACAGGTTTTATGGATGAAAACCACCTTGGAGGATTTCAAAGTCAAGCATGAACAACCCATCTCCATACTTTACTTTGTGATAATACAAGTGCCATAAGTATTTCCAAAAATCTGGTAATGCACTCAAGGACAAAGCATATTTCCATCAAGTATCACTTTCTAAGGGAGAAAGTGCAAGACAAGCAGGTCAAGCTAGAGTATGTGTCTACTAAAGAGCAGATTGCGGATATCTTCACCAAACCTCTTTCAAGAGATACGTTTGAGTATCTAAGGGAGAAATTGGGAGTTGTACTCCCACCCCAAAATTAATCACCTCATCGGGGAGGTGGGGGAGGGACCAAGCTAAGAGGCTCATTCTTAGTCCCGAGCCCCAAAGGTGACCCTTTGCCATTGATGACAAAGGGGGAGAGATATGAGTAAGGGGGAGAGCTTCAAAGTGAAGAGGAAAGCTTCAAGTCAGGGGGAGCAAAACTTCAAAGGAAGCTGGTCAGTTGTTAGCACAATTGAGGAATTTGGTCAGTTGTTAGCACAGTTGGTTTTAGTTTTGGCTCTTGAGAAGTGTTTTCAGTAAATGTTTTCCATCAATGACAAAGGGGGAGATTGTTGGCAATTTTGGGTACTTTGGGTACATTGAATTTGCTCAAGCATATAAGTTGTCATTGATGTCAAGAAGATTTTGAAGGAATTTGATTTGATGTCAAATAATTTGTTTTGATGAAGGTTACGACATGACAGTTTCAAAAGTATTTTGCAAACCCCAAGCTGACAGGTTCGAGAGAAAGAGCTCACAGTGAAAAAATGTCATGATATCGTGACATGTCGGGTTTTCGTGACCCAAAGAAAAGAAAAGTGCTAAGGAGAAAAAGTGTCATGAAATCGTGACATGTCAGGTTTTCGCGACCCAAAGAATAGAAAAGAGCTAAGGAGGAAAAGTGTCGCGATATCGCAACATGTCACAATTTTGTGACAAAAGCAAAAATGAGGTCGACGAAGGGAGAAGTGTCACGATATCATGACAAAAGCAAAGTTGATGCTGACAAAGACAAAAGTGTCACGATATCATGACAAGAGCTTAGTTGAAGTCAAAAAATGCTGAAGTGTCGCGATATCATGACAAAAGCCAAAAGAAAGTGTACGGTTGCAAAGGTGTCGTGATATCGCGACATGTTGTAGTTTTGTGGCAAAAGCAAAAGAAGATTTACAGAGGTAGTTGAAGCCGACAAAGTTAAATGTGAGCCAACGAATATTAGGGTTTGCAGTCGATGAAGTTTAGGGTTGTGCAGCCGACTAAAGATCAGGGTTACAACCGACTAAGATTAAGGTTTTGATCTTGAAAGAGTTATTATAAAAGGCAGGTTGTTTTGCAGAGTTTAGGGTGTTGTTAGTTGCGATGTTCGCAAATAGAGTGTAGAGTGAGAAGTTCGACCGCCAAGAGCAGAGTGCGAAATTCGATTGAAGTGCACAGAGTGTGCGAAGACAGTGTAGAGTGTGTGCAGAGAGACGACTGGGAGAAGACGAAGTGTGGCTGTAAGAGTGCAGAAGATGTGTATGTTTCTTGAGAAGATTTGGATAGGTCTTAGCAGAGGACTTGTGAGCTAAGTTTGATAGTTCTATCAGAGAACTTGAGGACAGAGGTGCATTGGTTCTATGAGAAGAACCTGAGGACAGTTGGCAAGTATTTGAGAAGGCTTGTATGCAGAGGATTGATTTGTTCAAGAGTTGGATAAATCCGACAGACAAAGGAAGACTTGTACTAGACCGACTGACTGTGTTTGGTACAGGTTGTTGAGCTGCTATGGACGTGATCATAGAAGGCAGAGGTCTCTTAGGCTAAGCATTGAGGACAAGAGGTCTTTGATGGAAAGGAGTTCCACATGCTGGCAAGAGGTAGAGGCAGTTGATATTTTGAGGGATCATTTCCAGGGCAGAGGGGAAGGTATCTCCTTTGAGCAGAGGCTCATAAATTTTGATTGGGGGAAGGTATCTCCTTTGAGCAGAGGCTCATAAATTATTATTGTGGGAAGATATCTCCTTTGGGCCGAGGCTCATAAACATTGTAATTGGGAAGGATTCCCAAAGAACTTTGAGATAACTTTTAGAGAAAAGTTTTTGTGGACGTAGCTGAACCATTTTGGGTGAACCATGTTAAAAATGGGTCTTCAATGTGTGATGCTTTCTGTCTTGTTTAATTTTGTGGTGATGCCACTGCTATCTAAAGTTAAAATTATTAATTGGTTAAGTCTTATACTGTTCACCCCCCCTCCCAGTATAAGCTTGTGTTCTTCAATAACCTTTGAAAACCCTTATAAATTAACCCCCCTTTGATGAAATTACAATTTTCATAAAGGGAAATTAATCTATAGCCTTGAATACAATGGCCTTTTGAATGCCAAATAAATTACCCCCTTTAATGAAATTAATTTTCATAAAGGTAAGTTAATTTATTGCTTGAAAATGAAATACAAAGCTTGAAATGCGAAATAAAACTTTATGAAATTATAAAATTCCTTGAAAATATGAAATTTTATAAATAATTTTATAATTTCCACTGTGATTCAAACTAAAATTTAAATTACTTTAAATAACAATTTAAATTTTATTATTTGAACTTGTGCATCTCTCTATTGGATTTTATATTATTTTTACATTTTTTATTTTAATTGGAAAACTTAAGAAAAATGAAAAATATAGGGTTTAGAAAAATAAAAGAAAAATAAAATAAAATAAAACTAACCACTAAAACTCAGAAACTTCACACAAACCCTACAAATATTGGCATTATGCATAAAACCTACGTTAATGTGATCCGTATTCACACAATTCACATTTAACAAGGTGCAATCTTCTAAGGGTAAAAGGTACAATATATTAAATATAAAAAAATGAGTCTACCATAAATCATGCATAAAACTCATTCTATATCCAATATATTGACATTAAATATTTTCAAAATAATCAAATACATATGTAGAAAATGCCAAATCCATGGGCATCAATGATGAATTACTACAATTTCAACAAAAAGATGGAAGAAGAGTCTCCAAACAAATCTAGTGCCAAGTTTTGTAACAGGATTTGAAACATTTTCATAATAAGCTTTATAAATTTCTTATAAACCCTTTATAACAAACTCTTCTATAATGTTCATTATATTATAATACTTATCTCCATGGTGCACCTTTTTTACAACACTTCAATCACACCCTTCTTCATCAGATTGTATGCATATAATTTAATATGCACATGATTATGCTCCAATTAAACTTGATCATATAACTTGAGACTTCACCAAGGTATGGATTTTGTTCCATACATATGAATGCCATGCCAAATAACTTTCAAATAAAACAACCTTATACAACAACCTACGAGATTACAAGAAATAGGGAAACGTTTATGGTTTCATGATCCAAAAACTCTAATGATTCTCTATTTATGTGAATGTATTATCCATAATTTTGATGTCTTAGGCTTGGTTTATTTTAAGCTTGAAACAAAACCTTTTTTTTTTCTAAAGGATATGCACTGTGATTCCTGGTTGTTTTGTAGGATTCAACAAGATCCTTGCATAAGCAATGAGGTGAGCACCCACATGTTTCCCCACAAATACAATCAAATTAAGGGTAATAAATCATCAAAAAATGTTTAAGATGGGTTTTAGGCAATGGTGAGAGGATAAATTACTGGAATGATAGGTGGGCTAAGGATGAACCACTGACACAATATCCTAACTTAGCCTGAATCAAAGATATCATAGAAGAACTCATTGGTAGAAAAGTCTCCGATTATATGGTTGAGGACAGAGGCAGAATGAAGTGGAAACAAATAAGGATTCAAGAATTTCAAGTAGAATCAAATGATCTTTGTAACATTCTCGGGTAATAGTTTATCCCCATGAGACCCAAGGAAGATCAAGTGACCTGGGCTCCTACATAAAATGGATAGTTCACTGTTAAATCAAATTACAAGCTTCTGCTTGATGACAAGAATTTTGTCCTCCAAAAGGACTTAGTTTGGATAAAAAATTTAATTCCAAAAATTGTAGTCTTTTCATGGCTGGTTATCTAAGGAAGAATTCTAACCATTGATAATATGATGCGTAAAGGTATTTGTATCAGTAATCACTCTTATCTATGCAGGGCTAATTGGGAGACCATTTTTCACATTTTCCTTGAGTGCCCTTTTTCTTTGACTGTCCTAAGTGGGGGTTTTCAGGCCTTAAATATTTCCTAGGTTAAACCAGACATCGTACTTTATTTTTTCATCCAGTGGCCTTGCCCCTTCTCAAGCCAAAGAATTAGATACATGTGGAAAATTTGTCTCAATCACTATCTTTGGTAGGTGTGGTTAGAAAAAAACCATAGAGTCTTTAATGAGTCTATCCATGATAATCAAACTATCATTGCCAGGATCCTTTGCTAATGATAATGTGAACCTTATCCCTTTTGATAGCCGTAAACCTCATATGCAGGAGACCACGATTGCTCAATATTTAAGCTTAACCTTGTTAGATGAGTCTGTGCCTAGGGTAGTCAACCCCAAAGCCAATCTTAAGTGGTCCCCACCTCCTACAGGTTGATTTAAGCTTAATTTTTATGGAGCATCTAAGGACAATCCTAGCAGAGTAGGCGTTGGTGGTATTGTGCGAGATCATAATGGGAATATGATGCTTGCATTTTTTGAATATTTGGGAATAAGGATGAACAACGAAGCTAAAGATAGAGCTATGTGGAGAGGCCTTCAAATGACTCAAGACTTAGAAGGCAATTTTATCATAGAAGGAGACTCTATGCATGTTATAAATCTCCTCAATAATTGGAAAACACCTCCTTGGAGGATTAAAACAATTTTTGAAGAGGCTAGGATTCTTTTCCAGGAAAGACATGACATAAAATCCCAACATGTCTTTCGGTAAGCTAACAAAGTTGTTGATAAGCTGGTCAATTTGGGTGTCAATGGTAACAGACTATTCAAATGGGAACACGGTGTCCTGAGCGAAGTAGAGGAGCTTATTCAAAAAGAATTCCAAGAATGATATTCAAATTTACCAATAAGTAAGGCACTGTAAGTTCAAAGTCTATGAGTATTCCCATCTCTTTTTTGAAATGGACTCACAATAAAAATTATTCAAGCTATCAGTATTGGTGGATGTTGCTTCGAAATACCACAAAGACTAATGGGGAAAATTGCATGTCAGATAACATGGCTCCTAGTCATATTACTAATTTGAGGTTGGTTGATAATCACAAGGCAAAAAAGAAACGACAATATAGGACTTCGAACTAGAACCGTGTGGAAGACTAGATATCCACCACCATTAATATAGCCAGTAGGTTCACTTCTCCAAGGCTGATTGGCCAAGAAGGGATGCTGTCCCAAAGCATGTCATATAAGGAAGAAAGAAATTACCAAAGAATTATTAATAGTAACTATCAAGACAGAGCTTGTGGGAGTTTTTCTCAGTACTCTGCTATGTGTGTCTACAGCTTTTTATTTCTCCACTATTTCAAGGAAGGGATTTGTGTCTGTTTATTTTTTTGTAATTATTATGTAGGTGTGTTTTCTCAGGCTATGTGCCTTACCGGATGTAATGGCTTTGGTAGCATGTAGATTTTACATATATAGGATCCTTAGTAAGGACATGTTCATCAACAGCCTTAGGCTGATTTTTGTCAAACGTTTTGAGTCAACATGTAAAACCCAGTATTAATGCTATAGTATCTTATCTACAAAAAAAAAAAAATTCATAAAGCTCCACAAATAATCAAAAGCTACCCTCTTGCACATTACAAAAATTCATGAATACCTGATATGCCCAATAACCACAATGAAGTTAGAATCTATTATGAAATCTGAATTTAATTCAAATGCAAATTTCTATAGGATATTATGTAACATAATTGTGGCATCCAATATGAAAAAAATATTCCCTTCATTAGCTAGGACAATAAAATCCATATGACTATGAACTTAAAGGGGAGCCTACATGTTCTACTATTTAAAAATGTATCTTTTACCACACCTGAAAATGATCGCCTTTACTTCCTCTGGTATGATTACAATACAATGGTGAATCTCCTATCTAAATTTCTTAGATCCATTTTCTCTAGCCAGCACATGTTTCACTCTACATTAGCTTTCCACCGCTCGTCTACAACCATTCCTACACAAAAATGAGGATACATATATTTAAAAAAAAAACATTAATGAATCTAACCCTGACAATAAACCGAAATGCTCTCCTTTCGTTTCATTGAATTATTGCCCATCATATGCAAAATCAGCACTTTTTTCTTATTTCACCGTGTCTTATCGCACTTTTAAATTATTTGATCGATACTTATGGATAGGCTTAGGTACATGAAAAATGCCATAAAATTACTATATGTTCTTGATATGCCATATATATTCATTAATATCCTACATTTTTCATCAATATCCAATGCATCCACCTAGTTTTTGTGATGCAGGAAGTTTTTGTTACTACTGCATTTGCATGAATTCATGAGGAAGAAACAAACTCTTCTTTTAAACATTATTCTCAAAACATCCCACATGTATCCTATGATCGTTGTGTGATGGTTTATTAAAACAAACCCTCATTATACTATTTGACTCAGCCATGGGCCCTTGGGATGCCTCGAACCTCATGCATCACTTGACCTCCTTGATAATCATGCCAAGGTGTTGATTGTGTTGAACACTTTTATTCTACGTCGTAAATCATTTCAGGACACCTGGGAAAATCAACAAATCAAATATTTTTTTATCAATTTTTATTTTAAATGATTTAAATATATTTATTGACATTTATTTAAATATTTTTAATCATTTCTCCATACTAAAATTACACTTTATTTTAAAATTTTTAAAACATTTCTCAATAAGAAAACTTTAACAATAAACTTTATTTTAAATGTTTTAAAACATTACATAATAGAACAAGACAATGAACATAATAAACAAAAAAATGACCTCACTAACCAAAAAATGAATAACTTTAAAATGAAACAACAAAATAGATATGACATTGAAATCAACCATAAAATAACATTAATGTTAACTAATTTTACAACATTAAATGATAAAAAAAATCAACCAAAACATGATAAACAAAACTTCAAAAATTCTCAATTTTCAAGTGGGTCCCCAATTTTTTGGGTCGTTGTGACATGGTCACAACATATGGTTAAGCATATAGTGGTGTACATTTTGTATAGCAAATACTATGGCCAGGCATAAGTTTTCCATGTAAGCATATCATGTTTCGTAACTAACCAAAGTGTGGTTGATATAGTATATGGCTTGCTCATGGTTGAGTGCATTCTTCTAAGTCTATAACATTTTGATTGTAAAATTCATGGTAGAAATATAGAGGAAGAATGGTAATATTTGATGTGGTGGAGATAGATTTGTGGTGAAGTAATATAAGCTTTGACTGCATCAAAGGCTTTTTGACAATGAGTATCCCGTTTGAAAGAAACCCATTTTTGTAAGAGGTGGTTAAATGGTTTACACTTGTTAGATAATTAGGTGATAAAGCGATGAATTGCTTGGATTTTTTCCTGCAAGCTATGTAGTTGTTTGACACTCATAGGAGCTATATCTACAATACCTTTTACTTTATTGGGATCGACTTCGATGCCTCGTTGCGAGATGATGAACCCAAAAATATTTCCTAAAGTGACATCAAAAACATATTTCTTTGGTTTTAACTGCATGTGGTGTTCAAGGAGGTGATCAAATATTTTATGGAGGTCTACAAGATGTTGTGAACATTATTTAGATTTTGCAATAAGATCATCAACATAATCTTCCACAATCTTGTACATGTATTCATGGAAGATATAAGTCATAGCATTCTGGTAAGTTGCACCAACATTATTAAGGCCAAAATATATGATCTTTTAACAAAAATGCCCTTAGGTGTTCATAAAGGATATCTTTTATTGATCAACGGGGTTGATCTTGATCTGGTTATAGCTAGAAAAGCCATCCATGAGAGATATAATTTCATGGCCTACTATAGAATCGACCAATGTATCGATTTTGAGGAGTGGGAAATGTTCTTGTAATAAGCTTTGTTCAGATCCTAGAAATTAGTGCAGATGCAAACATCTCCTGTGGGCTTTGGTACTAGGACCAATTTGGATACCCATTTAGGATAATTTATTGGTTTTATCAACCCTACATCCAAAAGCTTTTGGAGTTCAAATTTAACTACTAACACAATTGTGGGATGCATGTGTCATAATGTTTGCTTGATGGGCATAACACCCTTATTGAGTGTAAGGTTATGAATGACAAGTGATGGGTTGAGTCTAGGCATGTCCATGTAATACCATGCAAAAATATTGATGTACTCCTTAATAAAGGAGGTAAACAGGGCATGATCCTCTAAGAAGAGGTTGGTGGTGAGTTTAATGATGTGGGGGTTAGTAGGATCATCACCAATGTCAACATCGATAGAGTCTTCCAAAAGCATGTGGGAACCATATTGGAGTAGAACAAGAATTGGGATGATATGGAGGTTATATATAGCCTTAAGGAGTATTATATGAGTGGTGAGAAGTGAGGGAAAGGGTAGTAAATCTATTTACCAAATCATCGATGAAGTAGGCAAATGTGACATCAGTAAGGGGTGATTTATGAAAAATATGCATGGTATGTTGATGATGGAATGAGAGGAGGGACAGTCATCAAAAAACAGATTTTAAATTCCTCTTCTAACAACTGCATAGGAACTGCTAAAGGATGAAGAGTGAGGTCTTTATGTTTATCTTTGAGTGAGTGAATGGCATCCAGAATAGTTGGAATAGTTGGACATCCAAATGAGACTCTCACTATTTCTAATCATGATATTTAGTTGTGGTGGAAGAAATAGGATTAGCAACATGTGGAAACTACAATGTAGGGTTAGAATGAGTTGTATTATAAGATAATGTGAAATACCGATATCGAGACCAAAATGGAAGTGAAGGTGTATAAGGAGTAGGAAGGATAGGAGGATATGTAGAAGAATATGGGTGAGGTGGAGCAAGAGGCTAGGAGGAAGGTGGAAATAAAGGTATGAATGTAGTAGGGGGATCCATAGAAGAATATGGGTGAGATGGAGCAGGAGGCCAAGAGGAAGGTGGTGAGAAAGGTACAAATGTAGTAGGGGTATCTGTAGGAGAAGATGGGTGAGATGGAGTAGGATGCTAGGAGTAAGATGGTGAGATATATACAAATGTAAGGTGGTGAGAAAGGTACAAATGTAGTAGGGGTATCTGTAGGAGAAGATGGGTGAGATGGAGTAGGAGGCTAGGAGTAAGGTGGTGAGATATATACAAACGTAGTAGGGAGATCCATAGAAGAATATGGAGGCCTATTGGAAAGAGATGCAAAGGAATGTGTATACATCCTAGGTGAGCGATATGAGGATAAGGTAATTTTTGGAAAGGAAGTAATTGCCTATGACTAATTATGTGAAGAAATAGGAATGACCTGGGTAGAAGACAATTAAGCTCCTAGTGGGAGTTTGGTGATGTTGCATAATTTGAAAGGGTCACCATTGGTGATAATGCAATAGACTAGTTTGTCATGCACATATTTGAGGTAATGATGCAAGGTATATGGAACACATTACATTTCATGGATCCATTGAAGTCCAAGTAAGAGGTTGTATTGCATTTCACCTTGAATGACATGAAATAAGGTAGACATGGTCCTTACACCTATGTGGATGGGTAAGACAATGGAACCCATGATGGAATGCATGAAACCATCAAAAGTACGAAGGTCAAATTATGGTGTAGCAAAGTGAGTAGGTGGAATGTGTAGGTGATGAAGGATGATAGTATATATGATGCTAATGGAAGAACCAGTATCAATGAGGACATACTTGTAAGTGATGTCATTGATGGTCACTTGGATATATAGTGGAGGATCAGCTCCCTTGCACACAAGCTCAATAATATTGTGGTTGTGGAAGCTGATCAAATGTTACATGCAACAAGGGATGTTCTCAATGAAATTTACAAATGCATTTGTATCATGGGTTTTGAGTTTGATTGAGTGAAGAATATAGTTTAATACCTTGCAATGAGGGTGATATTTTTGTAAAAGGTAAAAAATAGATAATATATCTGGAAGCATTGTGTAACTGATGGGTGAGACTACCACAAATAGTGATGATATTACATGGTAGAGGTGGTAAAACATTCAATACTTCCAGTGAGTGAGGATAATTGAATGGTGGTGGAGGTGAAGCGATGGGTGCATCCTGACATGGTGGATAATTCTAAGTACAAGTAGTGAGGTTAATAATGCCAACCACTCCACGTGAGGGAGGATCATGATAGACATTGTTGGTCTACCTTGATTGATTATGCTGATTGGATTGGGCTCCTTGGGGATTGGTTCCTCCATGTTTAGTTAATGGATTTTGATAAATAACAAGATTCTATTTTTTTTGCATGAGAGGGTTCAAAACTTGGATAGTACCCTAATCGATAAGATCATGTACCAAGCTATGAAAGGAGTGACAATACTCTACATCATGGTTGTGTTATCGATGGTAAGCATAGAAGGCTTATTAATTGAACCTATGGGATTTGGGTTGATTCGGGTCTATGCATCTAACATTGGGTAATGTGATATGACCAACATCAAGAAACCTCTAGAATAAATATGGTAGTGGATCAAAAATTAGAGTCCAATTGGATCATGGGGGTTGAGGATGAATATCATGAGCTTGTTGTGGATTAGATTGAGGAGGTGAATTATTATGAAACATCTGTGGTTGTAGAGGAGGAAGCCGTGAGATTGATGAAGAGGTTGGAGAGGAAACTACCACTTGATTGGTTTGTGGTGGTTTGGAAAAGGGTTTATTCAAAGTATTGAAATTGAAGTGAAAATTTTTAAGTGTAATATGGCTTCTGTCAAAGTTTGATTTTTCCAGATTGGACCTCGATGTTCTCATTGACTTTTTATGGAGCAATGACTTCATCAAATGCCTAACTTTGATGGAGTTGCAAAGGCATAGAAATGTGTTTGTGATAAATTTTGGAAAATAGTGTGACAAGTTATGCATATGGTAGGCTATGATCTAGGTCGTGGATGACCGATATCCATCGTGAAATGAAATCTATGATAGGTTCATCATCAGCCTATTGCAAGGTGTAGACATTAGAAAAGTTTATATTTTCTTGATGTTGATGGAAAAATGTTCTAATAGTGAGTTAGCCAACTGTTCAAATGTGAACAAGCTATGGCATGGAAGCATGTTGTACCAATTGAGGGCTTGTCTCCCAAGTGAAAGAGAAAACATATGCAACATGAGGGGATAACTATCATGAATCTGGTAGCATGTGAAGTGATAATTACTGATGTGTTCTAGAGGATCCTATTTACCTTTGTATTTCTCGAATTTAAAAATCTTGAAATGATATGGATAAGGAGGAATGAGAACTGAAGTATGGATGATTTTATTACATAACTAGTGATATATGGGTTTCTAGGGCCTGTAACCAGTCGTGTGTAGATCCAACATCTTAATTTATTCTTGTAAGAGTTGGAGCTCAGGTGATGGGGGTGAGTTGAACTACAATGAAATGGTGGAAGACTGAGAATGAGGAGGGTATTGTAGCTAATGCTCCTCCCATTGTGAAAGGAGAGTATACTAAAACTATTCCTATAGATGTGGTTGTTGAAGAGCATGAAACATAGAAGCATATGGGAGAATCTGTTGTGTGGCAGATATTTGCTGTGAATGGTAATATTGTAGTTGTTAAGCCTATACTTATTACACCATAACCTACTGCGATGGTTGTATATTCGATGTGGAAGACTAGGAAGGAGGTTATGTAAATAATGTAGGTACAATAGAGTGTAGTGGGGGAAGTATTTGAATAGAGGAAAAATGTGTATTGTAATATGACGTGCCAAAATATGGTATTTACATCAAATCGGATGAGTGATGAATAGAAAATTTAGGTTGGGCTGAATAACATGGGGGATTAGTGAGATAATATGAATAATGTGGATTATAGGTAGAGAGAGGAATGGAAGGGGGAGCCTAAAATGGATGATATGAAGGAATAAAAAAGGTGGAAGCAGATGAAGTTGGAAGGGGAGTGGAAAATGATACACCATACATCTCAAAAGATGGGAATTTAGGTGGATGAAGTGATGAAGAAAGAGTATGGGCATTAAAGGTGGAATATTGAGAAGAAGAAGTGGTGAATGTATCCATAAATATTTGTGAATATGAGACTTGTTGATGTTGCTAGGGAATGAATTATTGTGATTGGGATGGTGGTTGCACTGTTGAAGCGAAATATGGAAAATACAATTGTTGTGAAGGTGGTTTTTGGGGTGCTTGTAAATTATATTGGTGGGATGATGTGAGTGGAGTGTAATATTGTTGCAAAAATTATTATTGTGGGGTTGATTATGATAAAGGTGCCTAAGTTCTAGGAGTGGAGGACTGGGTATCTAAAATCATCCCTACTATGGGTGTAGATGATGTAGTCTCAGGGTGAGGACAATTAAGCAAAGAGGTATCATCCTTGAGAATGGAATGAGATGGATCATGAAGAAAAGGATGAGAAAAAATAGTTGAGGTATATGGAGTCTCCTCATCAATAATGAAGAATGGATATGGGTCTCCTAGAGCAGTATAGATAATATGATCAAAAAATATGGATGGTGGATTAGGTGGGGGTTAATGAGGAAGAAGAGGATGATCCTCACCAGAATATGTGACATGTATATTACTAGAAATGGATGTCTCACCTTGGGTCATGGTGTACATGCAATATGGTTCAAAATTAATGAGGAGATCAAATGTGAGAGTGGAAGGTTCTCCCATGAACTGAGGGGGAATACTAGATTGGTTGGAGGTTGCATAGGCAACCTCCTTAGTAAGGTACCCTTTCTCACGTACTTGAATACGAGTGAAAATAGGTATGATAATGTGTACTACACTTAGGTATTTATAACTATTCAAAAATACAAATCTTGAGAGTGTTCTCTATAGGATTATATGCAAATCTATGTGTTTTAGCATGTTTCTATGTACTAGAGAAAAGTTCACACCCTATTGTGTGAACCTGTACTATAGAAACCTGGTTTGCACACTATTGTGTGAACCTACAAAAAAAATTAAATGTGATAGGAAAATAACAATAATATACTATGAATAGCTATAAAATGGGTTGCTAGCAAGTAAATGTGCTAAAAATAGTTTTTGTGAGAGTGGAATACAAGAACATAATTGTAATCAATGCTAACCAAATAAAATCAAATGTATTATTGTTTTGTGTGTTTTGATGAAAGTTAATGCTCTAGGACATGACACTAGAAATGAAGTGAGACTCTAAAAAGGAATGTCATCAACACAAAAAATCCTACAACATCCAAGGGTGCACATAATAGAACTATGTATAAAAAGGTGAATGGTAACTAAATGGAAAGTATAGAAAAATATATCCAAAAAGGGGGGAAATCAAAATGCTCTAATGAGTCCAAATCCTCTCACGAGAAGAGGTTTCATTGTATAAGACCTGCTACTGGCCCAACTAGGAGGCTGCTTCACCCTCGAGTAGGCTTAATCAAGAATAACAATTACCTATTCATAAATTATATGAGCCTTGTGAACAAAGGTGTCTAATCCTATCCCACTCTGAAGGTACCTTATGGTGATGAATTTTGGAAAACGAGTCTCAAGAGTAGGGGATATTTCGATGATGAAGTTTGGAAAACCACTCTTGGGGGTTACTATGGTGTCTAGGGGATGAGCTAGTGGAAGGAGATGAATTCCAACATCACCAATCTCAATTGGGAATTGGTTATGAAGTCCAATATTGGCACTATGTATGAAACATGAGTGTGTGGTGGTGATTTGACTATCAATGATATGAAAGAAAAAATAGCTAAATGCCTTTTAAAAAAAGAAACTAAATCTAGATGTCTTTTGAAAAATAAAGTAAACCTAGATGCCTTTTGGAAAAAGAAGCTAAACCTAGATGATTTTTGAAAAAGAAATCTACTCTAGAAATAATGAAAGCAATTCAAAGATGAGGTTCTTGGAAAAAGAGATTTGAAATCTATCTATATGTGTTAGAAAGAAATATGAAATATGATCTAATGAATTTTAAGGGTTTTGAAATTTAACCTAAGTGTGCTTTGAGATAAAATTGAAGTCTAATCTAGTGATTTGAAAATAAATGTGAAATTTACCTTGAGGATTTGTGAAAGAGATTTGAAAATTTAATATGGATGTTTTGAAAGGAAATTTGAAATATACTCTAGTGATTTGAAAAGAAATTTTCAATTTACCCTATGAATTTGTGAAAGAGATTTGAAAAATTTAATCTAGATTCTTTGAAAGACGATTTGAAATCTACTCTAGTGATTTGAAAAGAAATTTGCAATTTACCCTGGGGATTTGTGAAAGAGATTTGAAATTTTAATCTAGATGCTTTGAAAGAAATTTTGAAATCTACTCTAGTGATTTGAAAAGAAATTTTACATTTACCTTGAGGATTTTGTGAAAGATATTTGAAAATTTAATCTAGATGCTTTGAAAGAAAATTTGAAATCTACTCTAGTGATTTGAAAAGAAATTTGAAATTTACCTGGAGGATTTGTGAAAGAGATTTGAAAATTTAATCTAGATGCTTTGAAAAAAAATTGAAACCTACTCTAGTAATTTGAAAATATATTTGAAAAGTGATTTGTGCTTTTTGAAAGGGATTGAAAATCTATTCTATTGGTTTTGAAAATCAATTGAAAACATAAACTAGTGATTTGAAAGGAACTTGAAAATATACTCTAATGCTCTTGTAAGAAAGTTGAAAGTGATTTAATGTTGCTGAAAGAAATTGAAAATCTAATATAATGCTCTTGAAAGAGGGCCAAATATGAGAATAATATTTACAAAGAAACAAGGAAAATAGTTGTTCTACAAAAAATACCTGACTCTGAGTATACTAGATGATCCTTTTGGTGTCTGTGTTGCAGAGGTTTATAATTTTAGACTATTTTGGAGCAGTTTTGTGAGGTTCACATGGCAATGTGCGAACCTGGTTGGGGGTTCACATGGTGGTGTGCAAACTGGGTGTGGAAGCCTGTAACTTCTTAGTAAAAATTTTGAGGTGTGTTTTAGGGATGTTATAGATTCTATTATATATTTACAATGCCTGTAACATAGAACATAAGGCCTAACAATGAATTAGATAACAATAAAGCTAGTCTAAAGTAGTTTCGTGGGGGTCCCACCGGGTGTGCTAGAATGTAACACATGAAAATAAACACCAATTTCTAAACTAATGAAATATATGCTAAATGCTATTTTTATTGATTTCAAAAATGGGTTACAAAATAGACTTTCTCTCAAGAAATATTTCCCTCTTTTCAATATGAATATGGTGCATTTGTTGATGTTTTTTGGTGCCCTCAATGTAGGTGGGCTTCTTTGCATGTGTGCCATTGGTTGGATGCTTGTAAATATCTTGTATACCTTTTAGGGCCTACAAAAATGGATTAGTACATCTGGGGACCTGTCATAAATCACACCCCATATTTATGAAGACAAAAATGACCTTGAAATGAAATAAAACATGCTAAAAACTAGAAATGGAGTTGTAGAAACTGTAAATAACTGATGTTTAGCTTTTTTGTAGCTTTAGGAATTTTGTAGACCCAATTCACATGGTGGTATGCGAACCTCTGCTAGGGTTTGTATGGTGATGTGCAAAACATAATGTAGTTGACTAATCCTATGGATTCCTATATGGATGGTCTTATAGCATTGTTGTCTGATGTTATACTGAAATGATAGAAGATGTTCTGGAATGATTTTTGTAGTTTTGGTAAGTAAGCCAAAAGGCTGAGATATTTTCATGGTGAAAATAGCCATATATTTATAAAGTGGGCCAAGGCTAGTGGGGGTGAGGTGTCCTTTGTGAGGTGGCATAAACCCTAGGTTAGGTCCTACCATGGTGAGGTTAATATGATGAATTGGAGTGTGAGTCATTCATTCATGTGCCCTAAATAAATATCCTAGGTGCACACGTGTGAGAAAGGGTTAAGGTTAACCATGATTAGACAAATTCTATGTTAGTTTGAGCTAAAGTTAGACATATTTTAGAAATATCCTAACTAAATGGTGGGTGCACACATGTGTGAGGATATAATTAATATTAATATTGATTTAACACTATTTAAACATTCTTAGGCCATAAAGTACTCTTTAGTGGTAAAGTAACTTTCAAAATAAAATTAGAATTACCATGATTAGGGTTTTTGGAGGAGATGGTCACGTGAGAGCTATGATTATGTGTAGGAAAGAGCTTATATGGCCTAAAGGGGTTTATATATGGCCCTTTTGTGAATAGGTGTTTTGGGTATGATTAGTGTAGTTTTATAGGTTTTGCAACTATGGATGACTACATGTGACTACGCATGACTACAAGTAACTTCGTGTGACTACATGTGACTATGCATGACTACAAGTAACTTCGTGTGACTACATATGACTACGCATGACTACAAGTGACTACGTGTGACTGTGCATAACTAAAAGTGACTATGCATGACTAAAAGTGACTATGTGTGACTACATGAAACTACGGTTGACTACGATTGACTACAGCTGACTATAGTTGACTATGTGTGACTACGAATGACTATGTGCAACTTTTAGGTGTCTACACCTTCATGCCATTTGTATTAAGGAACATAAAAAATCTTTTGTATGTTTATCTAAAGATAAATCCATCAAAAAAAATCTTTATGAAATTTGGTAAGAGGTAAATTATAAGTCATTTAGATATTTGTCTAAATTCAATTCCATCAACAAAATTAATTTATGGTATTTATCTAGAGGTAATGTAGAAGTCATTTAAAAATTTATCTAAAGGAAAAATCCATCAGTAAAAGTCCTCTATAAAATTTATCTAAAGGTAACTATATTGCCATTCGGCACATCTATAAAATCCTAAAAACATTTGTTTTGAGGTAAATATATCTATAAATTTCAATAAATATATAAAATGCTCCTTTGGCATATGTTTGGGGCACCAAATCAAAGTATTTCTTTTATCATAGAAATTCCTTATGGCATTATCTAAAGTTATCTTGGGCACATATTTATCTATATCATATCTTGTATCATAGCAATACCTTATAGCATTATATAAAGTCCCCATGGGCACATATTTATATGTATCATCTCTTGTATTATATCAATACCTTATAGTATCATCTATATTACCCTTGGGGCTATCTTTATCTTTGTTATTGATTATATCATAGCAATATCTTATGGCATTATCTAAAGTCATATTAGAAATATCATTTTCTATATACTTGTACTATACAATCTAAATCAAACATCTATTTAAATCTTATATTCTATACATTCTTAAGCTATTTTTCTAGTTAAATCATCAAATCATAATTTTCAATTTAAATAATAACCTAATTCCATTATCAATAAAATTACTAACATAACTTCACCATGTATCATTTCATCATAAATTATAATCTAATTTAAATTATCATAATGCAACAAAGTCACAACATTAATCACCCATCATAAAAACAATCAAATGCAATAACATAAAGACAAAATACATTCATCAAGTTTGACACATCATCATGGATCATAATAACCATTGTATATGCTAAAAATATTATGTAGATAATCATATAGTACAATCATTATTATCTATAAAACAACAATATTTATAAAATTGTACCTCATAGGGCTAACCTAGTAGATGTTAGAAAATAATTACTATTCTCATATAATTATTAATCACTAATATCAAATAATATCTTTAGAATATCAAAGACTTCAATGAAAAAAAATCACTCAAACAATGCAAAACAAACTCACTCAACTTATATTAAAGATATATTTCCTTTTACATAGATTTATCTTCAATATATAAATACATGAGACTTTTCATATTACATGACTCTTAACCTTTTATCTCCTCAAACTCATAGGAGAACCAACTCTTCATATTTCCCTCGTACATAATAAATATCACATATTTACATAAAGATAAAGCCTCTCATGTATGTTCATAACTCCCTACTTATAAACATGACACATAACCTATATAACTCACACTTACTAACTTGACATATTTCACACTTATTTATATGGCTCATACTATAGACTCAAAATTTAAAACATAAAATCTACTCAAATATAAAACACATCCCAATCTAAATACTTTACAAAGGTACCAAATAATATAATACCTCCAACACTCCCATGCATTACATTATTTGGTGTGGATCTCTTTTACCTTCTTAAGGTTTCAATATTTCATCTTAATAAATGATCCTCAAATAAAGTATGGTATCTCAAACTCCCAAATAGAGACACGCTTCTCATGGACCATCTAAACATGATGTGATATTTACAAGCTAATATTTTTTTCTTAGGTGTATAGATAGCAGAACCCTTGGATGTTATTACATTAGGCATGAAATTAGAGAGTAAAATAGTTTAATTCCAATAGTTATTGCCATACTGCACTTATTATATGAGCTATGTATTTCTACTGCATTCTTATAATGATTATTTTTATTAAAATAATGATCAATTATTTTCTTTTCATATTTTTCCACACATATTGCTATAAATATTGTTGCATTATATTCTATATCTTCATGTACTTTATTTTATTCATCCTTATGGCCATCATTATTATATTTTAATGCTTTCCTCTCACTCTTATTTAACACTACTTCCTTAGCTTTGTATTTTTAAGGTCACATAAGACTCCTATTCTTGAAATACTTCAAAGGCCACTGTTGTAGGTGGTTTTTTTCTTAACATTGATTAATATATTCCATATAATTTCACCTAATCATAGTTAATGGTTCCTTCATATTGTGCTTACACCATGCTTGGAATACTCTCTTTGATGTTATCTCCATTGGATACTCCCATATTCATTTTTTTTGTAGACCATATTACATCCATGGCGGTTTTTTTCTTAACATTGATTAATATCTTCCATCTAATTTCACCTAATCATAGTTAATGGTTCCTTCATCTTGTGCTTACACCATGCTTGGAATACTCTCTTTGATGTTATCTCCATTGGATACTCCCATATTCATTTTTTTTTTAGACCATATTACATCCATGTAATTTTTAACAAAAAATTTGATTAAAGTGTTCATTCGGTCTTTCCATTGCCAACACACAAATACCCATGCATTAATTTGAACCTACCATCCATTCAAAGTCTTAAATTTTGAAATTTTAAACAAAATATTCCATACTAGACAATGTCAGTTTAGTGGAAGTTTAGTGGAACTTTTAAACAAAATATTCCATACTAGACATCCATAATTGTTGGCATTTGTATTAGATACATTACAAGTTATATTGTAACATTTTTTTTAAATAACCATCTTCTTCTAGCACTTAAATATTTCTAGTTTTTGTTCTCTCCAAATATCTCTTCTAACATACCACTTCATTCTAATTAGTACTTCCCTTTGGAATGTTTAGATGCACTAGTAGATCCTGCAAATTTTTCTTGTGGATTCTCATGACTCTCAAGCTCCTCTCCCATATATCTTCTTTCAAATGTTGCTCACTATAAAATAAATGCTATATACAATCTCTCTCTCTCCTCTTTATTTTAATTTTTTTCTTTCAATAATATTTTCTTCAATCTCTATTTCTTTATTCAAATAATTAGTTTCTTTATTCATTTTTTAAAATTATTTTTCTTATAACTCCCATGAACTATTATTCCTCCAAAATATTTTTTCTTCTTCAATTTAATATTTCAATTTCTTCTCTTTCTATTTTTTCTTCAATTTTTTTTTCTTTTAATCTCTTCTTCAATTTATTTATTTCAATAATATTCTTCTTATAACTCCCTTCAATCTTCAATTTTAATTATTTCTTAAAATTTATTCTCTTTTATTTATTCTTCTTCTTCTTCAATTTTTCCTTCAATTCTTTATCCTTAAATATTCTTAAATATATATTCCCTAGTTCTTCTTATATCTCCCATAAATTTTCTTCTTTCAAAATTCTTCTTGTATCTCCAAACAACAATATTAATTCCTCCTTCCTCCAACTATTAACTTCTCCCAATAATTTAATTCAGTATCATTTGCAATAAAATAACTTTCTTTGAATAATTAAATATGCTTTACCTGGTAATTCTTCTTCTCTTATTCTTCTTACTTCTTCTTCTTCTTCACTATAATTCTCTTCCTTTACACTTCTTGTATAATAGCTCTTCAAACCTAGAATTGGCTATCACTTGGCATAGTCAAGGTGGATATTTCCAATAAGGTCTTCTCAATGCTATCTCTTCTAAACATTCCTTTGTGGTAAACCTTTTGCTTGGGCTAAGGCGAATTTGATTTCACTCTACCTTGGAGGTCTACCAAATGTGGATATAATATCACTATTAGAAATTCATTGCTATTACCATAGAACTATTAATCACTAGGACCAAATAATATCTTAAGAAAATCAAAGGATTAAATGAACATAAATCAACAAAGTAAACTCACTCAAATTTTATTGAAAATACATATACTAGAAATGTATAAATGCAATACTAATTCAATAATATTTTACATGGATTTGTATTCAATATATACATACATGGAATCTTCATATTAGATGAATCTTGACCTTTGATCTCCTCAAACTCATAGGAGAACCAATTATTCATATTTCTCTCTTACATAATAAATCTCACATATTTACATAAAGCCAAAGTCTCTCATGATTGCTCATAACTCCCTACTTCCAAATATGATACATAACCTACATAACTCACTAACTTGACACCTTTCAAACTTATTTGTATGATACTATAGAGTAAAAATATAAAACACACACTCTACCCAAATACAAATACATCCTAATCTAAATTATTTACAAAGATACAAAATAATGTAATACTTCCAAAAATAGCTAGTTCTAAGAGTAATTATCTGCAAATCCTTCTACTACTCCTCTAGGTAGTGGTGGTATCCAAAGATATCATTATAGGCTTTATGCCATGGACTATGATTGTCCATTTCATCTACACCTTACTTAGCGATGGTAGGTGATGGTAAAATGACATTGCTACATGGTAGGCTATATGATAGTAGGTCAATTTATTAACCTCTATAAAATCTACATGCGCACATGCTAGATTTGTCAAATACTACTATTATGTGATAACCATTTGATCCAACAATATCTAAACCAACTAACTATCATTTAAAATAGTTGTTTATATGACCTTATCCATATCTACATATCTTTATATAATAAAACTAAGAAATATAGACTACATCATGGATATCTAGTACATCATCCTAGTCCTCTCTTGTATCTTGGCTATCACCTTAGCATATATCACATCTTGCTCTACCAAAGATAATACTACTAGTGCAACCTATAAAATAGCCACATTCTAGGATAGTGCATATCTCTCTTCCATTATTATGGATCGAGAGGACTTGATCAATCATACCTCTCCATTGTGATAATCAACACAATTTCACTAGAGTTCCTTTTATTTCTACTACTACTACCTTCTACCATATCTATTGAAACTTTTTCCACTAACTCACTAGTGGTAAAAAAACCCATTAATCATACCTCAACCATATCCTTAAATTTTCACTTATCCTTAGCCCAACCACCATGATCATCCTTAGAAAAAAGTTTTATACCATTCCTAGTAGTTATATCTAACTTTGAGGTCATTGACTTGAGGATTTAATATGACTTGATCATTAATGTTGGGCATTGGATATGATATAGTGTTCGAAAAGGGGTCAAAACTTCACTCTCAAGTTGATTGATGATACCAAACTAGATTTTGTGGGATGTCCTACTATAATCCAAATTATCAAACAATATGCTTAAAATGGAAGAGCTCTTGCTCTCTCCATGACCTACCCAACTATATAATCTACAAAAACCATGCCAATCAATAGTATTAATATTCCTATAAGGTCACCATGTAACCTACTTCCTGTATAGGTTGTCTATCAATAAATGCATTCTTTCCAAAATACCTTTGTGATGCTTACCTTGTCCTCTCTCTAACTAATGCACTTATCTATAGACTACTAGTGACTCTAGATATGCTACTTATATTGGAAACCTTCATGGACACATGATAATTATGTGCTTCTAGACCCAAACCTAGAGTAATGTATAATATGAAAATCCCCTCCCTCCATAATACACCACTCAATAAAGTGGTTCATATAGTCAACTTAGTATGACTAGCCCCTGTAAAAAAATGGTTTTTAGTCAAGCATATAAATAACAACCTCTCCCTATCCCTAGGGTATCACTCATTGACTAGTGTACTCAATAAATACCCATGAAAATATAACCAATAGAAATTATACCTATCTATCAAACCCCCAGTGTATGCAAAATTGATATCAATGTTATACTAAATTATTGTAAAGTGTGCATATTGTAGGAGTAGCTCAAGGCTCTACTATTCACTCAAAATCATGTAGACAATATTCCCTTTGATAGGCACCCTCAAAATCTAACATATATCTCCAACATCATGACAAACTATTTGTAAGGTATATGTAATTGATTCATATCTAAATACCATTTTTTTACTAGCACTATCATGAGAGATCAATTTAAATCTACCTTGGATATTATATACACATGGCATTACCCTACCACCACCAAGAGTGCATGATATATGTAGTCAAGAAGATACAAGATGGTCTCTAATTCATGTGGTATTGGATCTTGATAATCCAATATGTTAAGCCTCTCCTAAAACCACAATCAATCCAATAGATTATTTTTCATCCAAATATTAAACCTAGCCTCAACCCAATAAACAACCTTAAAAAATAGGACTCATAAAAGTACCACCAAAAGCAAAATCATCATCATGAGGTAAAGGAACCACCATATAATAAAATCATTGTCAAACTAGTAAAAACATTATACCATGGTGAATGTGTTATCATAATGTGAAAGTGTTACTACTGGTAAAAAGTGCAAATGGAGTAACACTATCAACATGTCAAAACACTTCCCTTTACTTCAAGTATACTTTTTGAGATAAAAAGGTTAGATCAAGCTAGGTCTAAAAGTCCCTAGCTAAGGCTAAACTCTTACTCCTACCACTAGTGGCCTTGATTTATCTACATGGTGTGGTGGTATCACCTATTGAAACAAATATATATATATATCATGATCATGCATCCAAAGCTCCAAATTATTATCATGTATGGTAGAAATTATTTTATTTTTAATCTCCCCAACCATTTTACCCTCCCCTACCTAGGACATGTTTTGTTATTATATCACAATATTTCATCACTACACCAATGTGTATCATGGTCAAGTTGATATTCCTTTATCAGACTTGATGTTTTCTCTAAAATTGGAGGATGCACACTAGGGTATGAAAACATTTAGTGTTGTTGAAAAGACAAAATTTAACATTGTTAGTAATCAAAATTCAAAAGCATTAGTTATTTTAAATCATATATCCTAAGCAAAATTAAATCTATTTATTTCAAAATTGGGGCATTAAGGTTAGTTTTATATGTACTAATCATATGATAAATGCATAAGAAAGAAAAAATATAGACATCTAATTTCAAGCACATCATAAAATATATAAAGCTTAACAACTTTTGCATCATCTAGACAAGCAAAAATATCAATAAAATCAAGCATCCAAAGAAAAAACTATGGGGCATTTATTACCCCAAATCAAATGTATGATACACTAAATGGTAGTTGTAGAAAACAAGCCACACATGGGATAATACACTATGTCCCTTTTCAAAGGGTACCTAGAATCACATTGGTTGGTCTACCTTGGTATGTTTATGTTTATGTACAATTTTATGATTTACTTGAATGTTTTATGAATATATTTGAAAAATCACCTAAGGTTTCTTTATCTAGACCTAATATCTCCGAAGTAATAACCTAGAGGTTAAAATTAAAAGTAAATGATGAAAAAAACAAGTATGTGTGAAGAAAACAATCCTAAGCTACATGCTCCTATTTCAATGTTTGAGAGTAAATTAAAAGAATCTTTTTCTTTCAATGAAAATAAGAAATTATTCAAGCATACAAACTAGCCTAGATGCAACTATATGATTTTGTGATTCATTGTCTAAACCTATTTGACAAAATAAATCAACCTAGATTTTGTTCCTTTACTTTATAATTCAATCATAACAAAACAAATAAGAAAATACAATAGAGACAAAAACAATGAAAATCATATTATAGAAAATAAAAAACTACAACAAAAAACTAAAGTATCTAATTTTGATGTCTTAGCAAAAGTGTTGAATTTTTGCAATAATGCTACCCTTGATGCTATCACGGGTTTCCAACACTATCATGATAACACCTAAAAAAATAAGCAAAGAAGCAATTGGGATTATATTTAGGGGCTCTATTTGATCACAAAGAAGTATATGATTATCTAGTTGGACTGATCAAATCTCCCTTTTTGTATGATAATAAAAATATATACCTAAAAACAGAAGAAGCATATAGTCCCTATAATAATTATGAGATTCAACAATAGTTCTAGTAGTAGCGATATTATTCTATGGTAGCTTGAGGGTCAAAATCACTAGGGTTAAATAAGTTGTCCAATTCTATTATTCCTTCAACCCAAACATGGGATCTAGGGTTAAGGGATGCTTGTAAAAATGTATCTGAAAGTTTATTATAGCAAATGCACCTCAATATGGAATGTCTAAGAATAGATTTAAGGATAGAACCTATCAATTCTAAGGAAAAATTCTTAAAATGTTAGTAAGCTATATTCAAAAATAAAATCTAAGATATATAAAATATTAAGGCCATGGGACCCAAAAAAATATCTAATGGAAAGGGACTACCAATGCAACCAAAGAATTAGGAGGAGACATGCAATAGCTAGGTTAGTGAGGTAACACATATAATAGCTAACAAAAACACTTGTTACTAGTCTATTAGCAAGAGGTCAACAATTTAATTATAAATCTATAAAGACAAAAATCATAAATACTATTAATGACTACAATAGTGAAAATTTTAATGATGTAGTGCTTCAAATAATTACAAAAGGTACAAAGGGAGTAAAATAAAAGTTGTAGCTACAATGTAACAACCCTTCTTGGAAGAACTCATTATTGATAATGGATTATGTATTGGAGTGAATGTTCAATTGCATAGTTTATTTTTATGATGTCAATATTATTGGTTAATTATATTTTGTGCTTGGAATATGGTACTACTGATATATTTGTGGGTGCAGGACAACGTACTTTCTCTTTGGTGGATTTATATGGGAGAACCACATAAGTTGAGAGATATTTTGGGAAATTATGGTGATGATTTATTCATAAACAACTCAAGGCAACAAAATACCCTTCATATTGCATTTGCACGAATCACACCATTGGACCGAGAAATTACTTGTGCAATGAGTCTTCTTAATAGGTTGATTGTAGCAATTGACTATCTTAAATATATATCCATATTATTAAGGATTAAAATATTGTGTGTAGTATGAATAATATGTATGCTTTTGTGTGGTATGCATAGATATAAATTTAATTTATAGTATTAATTTATTGGTAATACTTGAGAATATTAGTGTCAATGCTAGTAATTAATATTAGCAATTGAAACTAATAAAGTGAATTATTAATGAGGATACTTTAGTTATTAAAATAATTCATGAATATGCTCTAATGTTAAAAGGTTTGGAATAATATTAATGGCTTGCAAAACTTATGTTAAGTTATGCTTGGGTGGCACCTTAATTAAAAAATTAGCAATATCAAGTAATGTATTCTTTAGTTTTTTTGTACATTACCTCAAGAGTAAATGAATTTACCCTAGCTTATTTGAACCTAGTAGAATTTGTTGAAAAAAAATATTTGGAAAGAAAAGAGCCAAAGGCTTGGAGAGAAGGAGGAATTTGGTAGCGCAACCCCTAGAGTGGAGGATGTCGATATGAGTGACAAAGGCAACACTTCTAAGTGTATTAATTCTTGTTTTGGTTGTAGTTGCTTCTTGCTTGTTTTATAGATTTATTTCCTTTTCTTGGCATGTATTTGGAGTTTCTCTTGCTTGCTATGGCTTCTTGTTGACTGTAGTCTGGTGTAATTAAGCTTATGATTGCTTGTAAGCTTGTTGAGGTGCTATTTTGAATTGATTACTTTCCTTTTTGTTGATCTAAGGCATCATCACGGTAGTTGGCTTGATGCACACCCTAAACCTATGTTTTGCTTTACTTCTAGGTTGAGCCACATTAGTGTATGATTTCGATTGCCATTAGAGTAGTGTTTTATATTGTGTTGGGATTTGCATCCTTCTAATCTTGAGCTTGTGCATTTGTATTAGAGGTTTAGGTTGATCTATTTATTGTTGCTTGAGATCTCCTTTGTCTTAGATCTGGTCGACGTACTTGTTTAGTGTATAGCAATTTTATTATTTGGAGCCTATGTTTCCACCTTTATTTAAATGTGTTGAGGTTGTGTTTCTTCTCCTGTGGAACATCATTATATTCTTGTGTCTTTCCTATTGCTATAATTGGAAATTGACCCCTTTTTTAATAGTAAGTTCACCTTGCCATTGTATTTTTGTTCATCTTAATATTTTGGCTTGGGCTAAAGGAAATTAGAGGAGGATTGTATGGTGTTCTTCATTTTCATAGAGGATTTGGTTCCTCTTGTTAAAGAATTATTTATGCATTAATTGTTGTAGTTCATAGCTAGTTTTCTTTTTAGATAAATTGATAGATCAGATTCTTTTAACTTTATGTAAGTTGTTAAAAGGAAATTCTTTAGAGTGGAGAAGATAAAGTTTATATTAAGAAGTATCTTTGAGATGTGAGGATGTAGTTTTTAGAAAATAAAACTATCTTAGTTTTATGTTTTAGTTCTTGTTAATTTTAAGAAAAACTTTTCTAAGGGTAATGGCTTCTTTGGAAAATTATGTATAAATGTTTTGGGTCTTTTTGCTTTATTGAAAGAAAGAAAAATTTAATATAATGGTTCCTAAGACTTGTGTGGGTAAAGGAACCATTATAGAGAGAAGTATGGGATTTTATATTTTTTTATTGGTTTTGGTTTTATTATGCTTTGGTTTCAAGGAGAAACTATTATAATGGTTCCTGAGACTTGTGTGGGTAAAGGAACCATTATAGAGAGAAGTATGGGATTCTCTCTTTGTTGATTGGTTTTATTATGCTTTGGTTTCAAGGAGAAACTATTATAATGGTTTTTGAGACTTGTGTGGGTAAAGGAACTATTATAGAGAGAAGTATGGAATTATATCTTTGTTGATTGATTTTATTATGCTTTGGTTTTAAGGAGAAACTATTATAATGGTTCCTGAGACTTGTGTGGGTAAAGGAACCATTATAGAGAGAAGTATGGGATTCTCTCCTTGTTGGTTTTATGATGTTTTATGCATGATTGTTTGCATAGTATTTATAGCATGTTTAAAATGCAATGCATCCAGAGTTATTCCGGTCCCTAAATTATTCCTCAAAGCTCATGGATAGAAGCCCTTGCATGAAGAAGATTGTGGATTGTAGATGGATAGAGACTTCATGCAGATGGTTTCATTGTATTAGAAACTATATGGAGGAGTGTGTATTTGAAACATTTGTAAGCTTGTTCTATGTACAAAACTAAATATTGTTTTAAGTTGCTTCCACACCTTTATTTGAAGGATAAATGTTATCTTGTATCCTATTTGATGAGATGGATTTATAATATTTTAGAAGGATAGATAGTAATGATCTTGTCAATAGAATGGAATGCATATTTACATAGCTTTATTATTATGCATTTAGTTCAATTTAGTTATGGCATTTGAATTGATAGAATGCACCTTTACATGCTTATTGGTAATCACTTGGAACAACTTTGTTATGGTAGTTAATTTATCAAAATGCTTCTTTACATAGATGATGTTAGCATTTGGATTAATTAAATGATGGATTTTATTTTTATTAAAATGCATCTGAGTTTATGTGATGAATGATGCTTATTTTTTAGAAGTATGTTGTTCCAAGGGTAATAAAATTAATTCTAGAGGGTTAATGTTATCTTGGGTTGATTATAGAATCCTTTGTGGAACCCAAGTTATTAAAAACACTAATCCTAGGAGGAGTTGTGTGTATGCAATAACTAGGTAGATATGAGTTCTAGGAGTTATGAGAATGCAATAGCTAGGTGCTCATAAGTCTAGAAGGAGTTGCATGAATGAAAAAACTAGACACTTGTGAATTGATACACCCTAAATAAAGAGGATTGGGTGTCTCCTTGTATAGAAGATAATTAAAATCAACTGCAAGACAATAGTGGTGGTACCTTAAACATGTAGGTTTAGCAGACCATGTTCATTACCAAATAATGAGTAATGACTTTAGTTAACCCATGGAGGCATGATAACTAAGCACCAAGAATTTATGTTTTATTAACTTACCTAGATGGTATTAGGTTAAATTTAGGGAATAGACATTCTCATTTAAGTGTTGTAGGCCTTAAAGGATAATACCTACACAATGGTGAAATTGTCCTATGTTGATGAGTGTATGTGAAAGGTGGAGGACCAATTTTGGTGTCTAGGTTTAGTAAGTTAAACCCCCAAAATACACAGGAGTTGGTCACTCTTATCCACTAAGTATCATCTACAGTGACTTGGAACTCAAATGTGGTAAAGGATTGAATGATAAATAAATAAATGTTTGGGTCTTCTTTGTGAACCTTTGCCCTTTTAATAAACAAATTGGGTTGGTAGTTTTGGGTTGTTAAAGTTGGTATCAGAGCTCTAAGTCATAGGGATTAAGGCTTCCTATGAGTGTGCTTAGGGTAAGCCTTGACTTGATGTGCTACTTTGGGAAAGACACCTTACAATATTGCAAGCATTAACTTGATCATTATTGATTGAGTGGTAATGATCTGTGTTATTTCATTATCAAAATAACTAACTAGTTGGAAGTATAAATGAAGAAAATTATAACTTACCCAAATTATTTGTGTGGATAGGAGATGAAACCTATATTGAGGTCTTCTAAGAGGTTGGGACTAGTGTTGCAAAGGGATGTTGCAATATAGTCACCAAGAAAATTTGGAAGAGCTAAGAATCATTGTGAAAAGTGCGAAAAGGTAGAGGATCCTATTGGCATTTTTGCCACATTGTTTTTGTTGTAATTGTTCATGTAAAAGAATGCAAATTGTAGAGATACTAATTCTTCTATTTGTCCCTCCAAGCACTTTGAAAGGGAAAATGTAAAAATCTCTATAAGTTTTGTGTTAGAGCAAAGTAATTGTAACATGTCGCGATATCGCGACCTATTGTAGTTTCACGGCATCAAATGCAGAAATCAGCTAAGTATGAAAAATGTCGCGATATCGTGACATGTCACATTTTCATGACTTGTCACATTTTCATGGTCAAAATAGTCAACGAAAGCAATGAAGTCAAACTATCATGATATCGCGACATGTTGGAGTTTTGCGACTTGTTGCGGTGAGGGAGAACTAATTGAAAAGTTGTCGTGATATCGCGACATGTCACGTTTTCATGACTTGCAGTGGCAACAGAGCAGAGTGATGGAAAATGTCGTGATATCGCGACATACAGTAGCCAAGGGCAATGTCAATGAAACATGTCATGATATCACGATAGAAAAGCATAGAAAGGAGAAAATGGTACGGACTGACGCGATATCGCGACATGTCGCGTTATCGTAGAAGGGCTGAAAGATAAACACAAGGCAGATGAAAGATGTCACGATATCATGACATTTTTGGAAATGAAGCCAAGCAAGAGGAACTTGTCATGATATCGCGATAGGAAGCGACAATGATAGAGAAGGCAAGAAATTGTCGTGATTTCGTGACATATTGGACAAGAAGGGCAAAGCATAGAGAAATGTCATGATTTCACGACATGTCACATTTTCACGAGGAAGAAGCACGGAGGCAGCCAGATTGTACGAAATGTCACGATTTCACGACATGACAAATTTTCACGGCCTAAAAGCATCAAAGTAGAAGAAGACAAGAAAATGTCACGATTTCATGACATATTGTGGAGATAGAAGCAAATGGAAAAAAAACATCGCGATATCGTGACATGTCACATTTTCGTGACCTATCGCATTTTCACGGAATGAAAGCTGAACCGTACAAGGCAAAGGAAATTGTCACGATTTCGCGACATGTCACATTTTTGCAGGTATAAAGCAGACAAGACAGTGTCGAGTGGAAGATGTCACGATTTCGCGACATGTTTCATTTTTGCGATAAGGAGCAGTGAACAAAGCCAGACAAAGGAGAATGTCATGATTTCATGACATATCATGAAGACAAAGCTGAACAAAAGAAGATGTCACGATTTCATGACATGTCACATTTTCACGACTAGTGGCGGAAGAGAAAGCAGTAAGGTAAAAGTGTCACGATTTCGTGACATGTCGCATTTTTGCGACCTATCACATTTTCATGACCGAAGCAATAACAAAGGCCCGATACAGTTTTGTCTGCATTTTCCTTCAAAATTGCATAGGAGAACATGAGGAGAAGATAAGGATCAAGTAAAAGCTCTCCAACTGATTTTGAGATCGTGGTCAAAGAGGCTCCAAGATTAAATGTTGTTGATTACCGATGTGCGCAAGATGGAAGAACATGAAGTAGTTTTCGAAGCCACCAAAATTAAAGATGCCTCCAATATTAAAAGCTCTTGTTCGTGATCTCTTAACAACTTCCGGCTTGCCCTGATAATGGTCATTTAATGAAGAAATATGGTCCCTTGTTTCTATTTATTTTTAGTTGTAATCCATTAAAAATAGGGACTGTCATTTCTCCGAGGCAGATTAAGGGGATTGTTTCTTCGAAATCTGTTTCATGTATTAAATGTTATAATGCAAGAGAAAGAGGGAGGGCCTCTATAAATACCAATGTAAAATCTCAAGCAAAGGAGGAAGACCTTTTTGCAAAAATTGAAGCAGAAATCCTAGATGCATTTTGCTCTATTCTTAGCGTCTTTTGAGTCGGTGATCCAAACTGTTGTCCATATTTTTCTTTCTGTGTGATTTACTTCTGTTTAGTCTAGTGTTAATATCAGTTGAATTCTGTTGTTTTGAATTTGGCTGTATTTTCATTTGAATGTTTGAAGTTTATTTGAAGGTGAACTTGCGGCTAATGCTTGATCCGATTTTTGTATATGCATCCTAAGAATTTGTTGCTACTTAGCTTCAGGATCTAGTTTGAGTGTTTTTGCTATCGGAGGTTGTTCCCCATTAACTATCGACTTCGACCATATTTCCCATTTCTTTCCACATTATTTCCCATTTCTTTTCGCATTTTCCCATTTCTTTCCTGCATCCTTATCTTGAAACCAGTTTAGATTAGTTTGGGAGCCAGCCCTCTCTGGAGATTGGCCCGGGAGACTTCTCTTTCTCTCGGCCTTTCAATGTTGGCCGAGTCTAGGGCATGCAAGTGATTAAATATTGTACTTAGGTAGATTTGTGACCAATAGTTTTGGCATGCCCAGTGGGACAGACTATTTCTGTCTCAGAAAGATCCATAATCGGTGGGACTCACAAGTCCCATATTTTGACACCCGAAGGAATCAAGATTTTGATGAACTGTCTTGACCTCAAAGCGGAGATTGTAAGTTCATATGGTGAATCTGCTGAAGGTGACTGTATAGTACCTAGAAATTTCTAATTGTGAAGCTGGTGAAAATATTTGCTTCATGATCACAAGATCAAGTGCCAAAGAATCGAAAGATCCAGTCGAATTCTTCGAGATTGATGTTTAGAACTGGAGGGAGCGCTCAAGATTGGTAAGTCCTATGAACCCATCATTTGCTATCTCATCATAGGTGGTAGGTCAGTTTGTGCCATCTCTGACTCCTCATAGTACTACTACGAGCTTGCTACATCCAGATCCACCAGTCCAAATGGCCCAGCATCCTCCACCAAGGAAGTTCTCGACATGGAATAGTTCGGGAGCCTTGAATTTATCGGCACAAAATCCAGTTCCTCAAGCTACTTTGAAAGCTTTGTCGACCTATGATGGTACTGGTAAAACTGCTTATGAGCATATTCACGATGTAGCCTCTTTGGCGGCTATCCATGACATAACGGACGAAGACGTAATGATAAAATTATTGGTGTTGTCATTGAGAGGGAAATTGTTGTATTGGTACCGATCATTGCAACTAGGCACTATTGCATCATGGGATCAATTAGGAGAGCTGTTAATCAAAAAATTTCATGAACAAGCTGATCCATACTCCTTGTTGCATCAATTTAATGCAATTCAAAGGCACCCGTAGGAGGAGATAGCCGACTTCAATGTCAGATTTACCAGAAGCTGGTAGAGAATTCCTGATGGTCTTCGGCCCACTCATGAGCTAGCTGCATTCTATTATCTCAGAGCTTTTAACACAGACATCGGCTTGGCTATCCGGTAGTCCAACGTGACTACATTTCCAAAGCTGTTCGAACAAGCGCAAAAGGTGGAAGCTGACTTGATTGCCATAGGTAGGCTTCCTCCAAAGGTAACAATGCCTATCTTACCTGATCTTCCTAAGCATTTGTATTCTGGTTCATTTTCATAGCCTATGCCTTCCATGTATCCTATTCCATCATGGAGCTCAAGTGCACCTCAGATCGCACCCATTCCAGTTCCCCAGCTCCCTGCTCTAACTATTCCACAATTGCCTGCACCAAGCATTCCGCAATTACCAGCTCCCACTTCATTCCTAGCATTGCCTGCACCGCCAGCACCTCTACCTATACCGACACCTCCTGCGCCCTCAAATCCTGATCCCTTCACAATCCTATTACAAGAGGTACAATCTGCTAATTCAGCTATAAGAGCGATGGGAAATAAAATCACAATTATTGAAAGAAAGTAGGCCGAGAGAGATTTCCAACCCAGGAGATTTCAACCTCCGTCGATCACTAGAGAACAAGCGGCTTCAACAAGCAAAGTGCCTAAAAAGAACCCGACTGTGTTGACGAATGAGGAAGCTGGCCCTGCAGAAAGAACATATTGGTGCTCTACATGTAATGATCCACACGGTGAGGAGACTTGTATGGTTCATTTGAACTATGTACAAACATTGGCCGCAAGCTCTTCTGGAGGACAAGTTAATATGATTACTGAGGTAGATCATAATTTTATGGTTCCATCTGAAGAACAAGTCTCAGTTCTCATGAGAACTGGGAAGAAGCCAGTCACTGTAGATCCAACAGAGATGGAACCATTAAGGGTACCGGCTGATCCGAAGATGCAGAATGAGAAGAAACAAGTACAAGTGAAAGCTCCTATTTCAGTACCAAATCTAGATTCACCTGTTCTATTAAAAGATCTTTTGCCACCATGAGCAAAGGAAAAATTGCAAGAAAAAGCCTCAGATTCATAGGCAAGAGCTGAAACAGAGGAACGAGCCAAAGAAAAGCTCAAGTACCCATATTTGACTAAAAGACTGAGGGTAGAAGCCACTCAGAAATATCGGAGCAAATATGAAGACACTATTGAAAAGAGGGAGTCCGGTGCATCTACATACAATATTGTTGAAGAATTGAAGAAGATTCCAGCCAAGGTTAGTCTCTATGATGCATTACAATTACCTGGGCAAGTTGATTTGTTACAAGAATCATTGAAGTCTATGAAAGATAATGAGAAGAATCCTACCCAGATGATTTTTGCTCAAACATTAACTACTTCAGCCACTAGAAAAAATAGACCACCCCCATTTTATTTGTCACTCAGGATGGAGGGTTGGATAGTCCACAACTGCATGATTGATTCTGGTGCTGCGACAACTATCATGCCAAAGGCAGTTTGTGAAGTCATGGGTATGGAGTATACAAGAAGTAGCCCTGGTGTCTTGCAGTTGGACGGGACTCCCATGAAAATAGTGGGTGTAATCAAGGATGTTCCTATTGTTCTACATAGTATGCCTCAAATTACAGTAATTCAAGAGATAGTTGTGGTTGATTTGGAACCATATTTCAGTATGTGTTTGTCGAGAGAATTCACTACCAAGATGGGAGGCTACCTTTCTCTGGATTATTCTCACTTGGAGATTCCTTTCAAAGGAAGAAGAATCCGGATCTACAATGAGAAGCCTTCTACTTTTCATATAGAGAAGATGGGAGAAGAAGAAAAGTCCACACATTCTCGTTCACATGATAACTGAAGAATTGGAAGATCCTGATTTGATGGATGAAGTCCTGGATGAGCTTCGCTTAGAGGATGAGTTTTCAATGCTCGATTTTAATGCCATGGTGGAAACTGAGATTGGTTGTTACTCCATTACAAAGCCTAAAGAGGTTGAAGTAAAGATGCCTCCTGATCAAGTTGGTCAAGACTCTGTGCCCGATCAATTATGGAAGTTGTATTTTGATGGAGCACGATGTAAAAATGGTGCGGGAGTAGGGATTGTCCTTATTTCTCCCTCTAGCCTACAAAAAACATATTCATATCGTTTGACCTAGAGTTGCACTAACAATGTTGCTGAATATGAGGCTTTATGCCTAGGGCTGAAGAAGGCAAAAAAATTAGGGATTGAACAATTGCAAATTTTTGGTGACTCTGAATTGATTGTGAATCAAGTAACAAATAAATGCATCTCCAAGCACCACTATCTAAAGGTGTATCGCAACAAAGTTTGGGACCTATTTGAGGCTTTCATGACATTGAATATTCAATCTATTTCATGAGAGCTGAATAAGCATGCTGATATTCTAGCTTCCTTGGGAGCAAATTTTTCACCAACTGAGCAGGTGGTCAGAAGGCCAAAAATAGTGAGAATGGTGTATAGGCCCTCTGTCCCAGATAAGGACACCTTTTGGCAAGTCTTCGATAGCGATGAGCAAATTGTTAATTTTTTGGTTCAAGAAGCTGCCACTATCAAGGGAAGGACCTTGGAGCATGAAGAAACTAAAGGCCTGATTCAGTTGTGGAATAACCACATTCCTAAAGGCCTCATTACTCTAGAAAGCTTGTTTGATCAGAATGATCGGTCCAAGAAGCATCGGATCGAGGTCGATGAGAAAGAATACATGGAGCTTCAGTTGGAGGATGATAAGGTCATCAAAATTGGGACTGATTCTACTCCTGCTGAATTGCAAGAGATCAGACAATTGTGTCAAGAGTTTTCTGACATCGTGGCCTGGAGCTACGAGGATCTGAGGGGATATGATAAAGAGATCATTCAGCACACCATCGAGCTAGAAGAAGGAGTCAAACCCTTCAGGCAGAAGCAGAGACCGGTGAACCCAAATATTGAAGTCCTCATGAAGGTGGAACTTGCAAAAATGTTGTAGGCCCAGATTATATATCCGATTAAGCACTCGACTTGGGTTGCTAATTTGGTTTCGGTCCATAAGAAAAATGGAGATATACGGCTATGTGTGGATTTTCGAAACTTGAACCGAGCATCCTTGAAGGACCACTACCCATTGCCTCGCATTGATCAGATCCTTCACATTGTTGCTGGGGCTCAGCGCTTTTCACTGCTAGATGGATTCTCTGGATACAATCAAATTTGGGTCAGGGATGAGGATCAGCACAAAACTGCATTCACAACCAAGTGGGGCACCTTTGCCTATCAGCGCATGCCCTTTGGATTGTCCAATGTTGGGGCTACATTTCAAAGGGCCATGGACATCGCATTTGGGGAGATTTTAAATAAGATCATTGTCATCTATCTCGATGATATGACTGTATTTTCGCACAAACGAGAAGAACACTGTTCTCATTTGAGGCAGATATTTGAGAAATGTCGGGAGTTTGGCATTTCCATCAACCCAAAGAAGTCCATTTTTGTAGTAAAGGAAGGTAAGCTCTTGGGACATGTCATCTCAGAGAACGGTTTGGCAATTGATCCATCGAGAGCTGAAGCTTTGAAGAAACTATCACTCCCTGCCAATAAGAAAGAGTTGCAATCTTTCTTCGGGCAAATCAATTTTGTCAAAAAATTTATTTTTGACTTTGCTCGAGTAGTCAAGCCCATGACTGAGCTATTAAAGAAAGATGCAGAGTTCAAGTGGACAACTCAGAGGAAAGATGCATTTCAGGAGATTAAAGATAGAATTGCACAAGCCCCTATATTGATCAATCCAGATTATTCTAAAGACTTCATTCTGTATGCAGTTGGAGAGGATGAAAGCTATGTTGCAGTGCTTACACAAAAAGGAGACGATGGGGATGAAAGACCTATTGCTTTCCTTAGCCAGGTTATCTTACCCCATGAGGAGAGATACAATTTCATTGAGAAGCAGGTTTATGCCATTATGAAGTCTCTCAAAAAGTTCAGGCACTTCGTATCTCAGAGCAAGATGATCATCTATGTCATCCACCCCGATGTAAGGAATTTCATCATTCAGGGCGAGATGGGTGATAAGCGTGTTGGTTGGATCACCAAAATTCAAGAGTTTGATGTTGAGATCCATCCAACCAAGTTGGTGCGGGGTAAGGCCTTATGCCAACAATTAGCAAAAACTATGGCCTCTCAGATAGTTGATCATCAAGTGAACAATCCTGCTGAAGAAAGGAATCTAGTGAATGTCTTTGCACAGGGCCAAGATTGGGCAGACGACCTTGTTGACTATTTTTCTATGGGTAGATGTCCCCCACAATTAAATGCTTCACAAAGGAGAAGGTTTCACCTACAAGCTCTTAGGTATGTATTGTTGCCCGAGGGGTTGTTCTTCAAAAACATTGATGGAGTTCTCCTAAGGTGTGTTAAGGAACCTGAGAAGGCTAGACTCTTGGAGGAGTTTCATTCTGGCATGTCGGGAGGACATTACGCTGGTAGGCCTATGGCCTTAAAGATTATTCAGGCTGGTTACTATTGGCCAACTTTGTTCATGGATACTTTCAAGATTGCTCAAGCTTGCGACAAATGCCAAAGGTATACGGGACGGATAAAAAATGCACCATTGCCCCTACATCCAATTCAAGTAGAAGCACCTTTTCAGCAGTGGGGGCTGGACTTTATTGGGATCATTGATCCAAATTCCTTAGACGGACACAGGTACATCTTGACGGCTACTGATTACTTTACAAGATGGTCTGAGGCCATTCCAACCAAGGCTGCAAATCAGGATGTGGTAATCACTTTCATTGAAGGACTGATCACACGTTTTGGCATTCCTGATGCCATTATCACAGACAATGAAACTCCATTCATTGGAGCCAAGCTAGGTGAATTTGCAAACAAGTACGATATTTTTCTGAAGACATCCTCCAATTATTACCCTCAGGGTAATGGCTTGGTAGAGTCCACAAACAAGAACTTGTTGAGGATTTTAAAGAGATCCTTGGGGGATAATAAGAGATCTTGGCACCTTCTACTGAATCAGGCATTATGGGTAGATAGAATTTCAATCAAGAAGTCTATCAAGACTTCACCATATGCCCTGGTATATGGGAAAGAGGCAATATTGCCTATTCATTTAGAACTTCCTGCCTTGCAACAATTGAAGGAATTCCCGGACGATGAAGAAAATATGGACCCAATGAACATACGATTGGCTCAGTTGTTGCAGCTGGAAGAGCAATGTTCTTTGGCCTATGATGAGTTCGCTAAGCATTCACAGGCAGTATCAAAATGGTTTCACAAAGGTTCTACTGACCGCACATTCAAAGTGGGTGACTTAGTCTTAAAGTGGAATGAAAAGAAGGCCAAGCCAGGGATGCACCAAAAATTTGACGCTCTGTGGGAGGGTCCATTCCAGATTGTCAGTGCAAGTTCGGCAAATTCATTTTATCTTGAAGACTTGGAAGGTAATCCACTTCCTATTTCAGTGAACGACTTTCATTTGAAAGCCTACATTTCTTGATGGAAAACACAGTGTTACCTTGTACATAGCAAAAAAAAAGACAAAAGAAAAAAAAAATTTCAACTTCGGCTCCTTTTGCACATGAGCCCGCAGGTATGTTTATTTCTCTTTCTTTTTCTTTTCCTTCCTAGCAGATAGTGGCTTTCCTCTACTTCTTTCTCCCACTTCCTTACTTCATTCCCTTCTTCTCCTACTCCTTCTGCAAATAATCAAGCCACTACTGTTGTTTCTACTCCCCTCTCTGATGTTCCCTTTTCTTCACTTCCCCTTTCTTCTAATTCTTTATCTTTTGAGCACTTCTCCACAGTTCCTACCACCTCCTCCATTCCATCCACTTCCATTTCATTATCTATTTTCATCAAAACCCAGCTAGTACAGTAGCATCATGTTGCTGTATCTACCGCTTCTACTCCTCCATCTTCCACCATTCCATCATTCACCATTCCCATTCCACGACCTGCACATCTACCGGTCATCACTCCATTCATTTCTATTTTTGCAACTCAGGTGCTTTTCACTACTACCATGGAGATCCTTTCACAACACCTAGTGATTACCCAGCTCAACCGAGCTAGGAAAAATGCAGTAGTTCTAAAGAAATAAAGGAAGTTCTGCTCTTCCATAAATTTCTACTGAAGGTCCTATTTTTGAGTGCCGAGTACCAGGAAGAGCTTGTTGCAGCAGCCCGCAGAGACGTCCAGCATCAACCAACACTCACTTCTTCTGCTCCTCCAACTTCTTGACTCTGTTGCCCAATGGATAAAGGCCTGAGGTTCGTGCATACAGTAGAATTGTATACCCCGCGAGCCACCAAGAATGTTGGCATTTTTGCCACATTGTTTTTGTTGTTATTGTTCATGCAAAAGAATGCAAATTGTAGAGATACTAATTCTTCTATTTGTCCCTCCAAGCACTTTGAAAGGGAAAATGTAAAAATCTCTACAAGTTTTGTGTTAGAGCAAAGTAACTATAACTGTCGTGATATCGTGACCTGTTGCAGTTTTGCGACGTCAAGTGCTGAAATCAGCTAAGTAAGAAAAATGTCACGATATCGTGACATGTCGCATTTTCATGACCTATCACATTTTCATGGTCAAAATAGTCAAAGGAAGCAATGAAGTCAAACTGTCACGATATCGCGACATGTTGGAGTTTCACGACTTGTTGCGGTGAGGGAGAACTAATTGAAAAGTTGTCACGATATCATGACATGTCGAGTTTTCGTGACTTGCGATGGAGCAGAGAGCAGAGTGATGGAAAATGTCATGATATCGCGACATACAGCAGCCAAGGGCAATGTCAATAAAACTTGTCACGATATCACAACAGAAAAGTAGAGAAGGAGCAAATGGTACGGACTAGCATGATATCGTGACATGTCACATTATCACGGAAGGGCTGAAAGATAAACACAAGGCGGATGAAAGATGTCACGATATCATGACATTTTTGGAAATGAAGCCAAGCAAGAGGAACTTGTCATGATATCATGACAGGAAGCGACAACGACAGAGAAGGCAAGAAATTGTTGCAATTTCATGACATATTGGACAAGAAGGGCAAAGCATAGAGAAATGTCGTGATTTTGTGACATGTCATATTTTCATGAGGAAGAAGTACAAAGACAACCAGATAGTACGGAATGTCACGATTTCATGACATGATAAATTTTCACGGCCGAAAAGCATCAAAGTAGAAGAAGACAAAAAATGTCATGATTTCATGACATATTGTGGAGATAGAGCCAAATGGAAAAAACATCGCGATATCGCGACATGTCGCATTTTCGTGACCTGTCACATTTTTGTAGAATGAAAGCTGAACCGTACAAGGCAAAGGAAATTGTCACGATTTCATGACATGTCACGTTTTCATGGGTATAAAGCAGACAAGACAGTGTCGAGTGGAAGATGTCACGATTTCGTGACATGTTTCATTTTCGCGATAAGGAGTAGCGAACAAAGCCAGACAGAGGAGAATGTCATGATTTCATGACATGTCATTGAACATGAAGCTGAAAAGAATATGTCATGATTTCGTGACATGTCGCATTTTCATGACTGGTGGTGGAAGAGAAAGCAGTAAGGTAAAAGTGTCACGATTTCGTGACATGTCGCATTTTTGTGACCTGTCACATTTTTGCGACCGAAGCAATAACAAAGGCCCGATATAGTTCTGTTTGCATTTTCCTTCAAAATTGCATAGGAGAACGTGAGGAGAAGATAAGGATCAAGTAAAAGCTCTCCAACTGATTTTGAGATCATGGTCAAAGAGGCTCCAAGATTAAATGTTGTTGATTACCGATGTGCGCAAGATGGAAGAACATGAAGCAATTTTTGAAGCCACCAAAATTAAAGATGCCTCCAGTATTAAAATCTCTTATTCGTGATCTCTTAACAACTTCTAGCTTGCCCTGATAACGGTCATTTAATGAAGAAATATGGTCCCTTGTTTCTATTTATTTTTAGTTGTAATCCATTAAAAATAGGGACTGTCATTTCTCCGAGGTAGATTAAGGGGATTGTTTCTTAAAACTTTGTTTCATGTATTAAATGTTGTAATGCAAGAGAAAGAGGGAGGCACCTCTATAAATACCAATGTAAAATCTCAAGCAAAGGAGGAAGACCTTTTTGCAAAAATTGAAGCAGAAATCCTAGATGCATTTTGCTCTATTCTTAGCGTCTTTTGAATCGGTGATCCAAACTGTTGTCCATATTTTGCTTTCTATGTGATTTACTTCTGTTTAGTCCAGTGTTAATATCAGTTGAATTCTGCTATTTTGAATTTGGCTGTATTTTCATTTGAATGTTTGAAGTTTATTTGAAGGCGAACTTGTGGCTAATGCTTGATCCAATTTCTGTATATGCATCCTAAGAATTTGTTGCTGCTTAGCTTCAGGATCTGGTTTGAGTGTTTTTGCTATCGGAGGTTGTTTCCCCATTAACTATCGGCTTCGACCATATTTCCCATTTCTTTTCGCATTATTTCCCATTTCTTTCCACATTTTCCCATTTCTTTCCTGCATCCTTATCTTGAAACCAGTTTAGATTAGTTTGGGAGCCAACCCTCTCTGGAGATTGGCCCGGGAGACTTCTCTTTCTCTTGGCCTTTCAATGTTGGCCGAGTCTAGGGTGCACAAGTGATTAAATCTTGTACTTAGGCAGATTTGTGACCAATAGATCCTAATAAGAAAAATGATAAAACAAAGGATTTCAAAAGGAGCATGGTAGATACTACCTTCTTTTTTGAAAGAATACAAAATAAATTAAGTCAACTTACCTCCATGTGTAGGTTGTTACAATATCAGATGGATCATCATTAGATAATGCTATAAAGGTTGGTTAGATATGGAATAAAACACAACAAAGGGGAATCAAGTAAAGAACTCAAAGTCAAGAAAAAATCAAGACCCCAACCACTTAGGATAGGCTGCTACACATGTGGGGACCAATTTTTCTAAAAGGATCTAGATACAATCAAGCAACAACATAGAGGATTAGGTGATTCAAATTTTTATAGCTACTAGGAGTCAAAACCTAGATGGACAAGATACATTGATGTTACTAAATGGTAAACAATTTGATAAAGATGTAAAAGTTTTAATAAATAGTGGGGCTCCATATAGTTTTATTTCCACTAGAATTATCAAGGATATTATAGAAAGACATGGATTTTTGGCACAAGGGTGGAAAGTCGTGTATGGTTCTAGATAGACCTACTCAATGAATTAATGTTTTTCTAAAACTGAGATAACTCTACCCAATGGGTTCATTATATGGCACTTATATGTGGTGCCCTCCATAATTTTGATATTATCCTAGGGATGGATTGGTTAAAAGCCCATGGAGCTTTAATTAACTTGTAAGATAGGTGGATGGATTACACTGACAAGGATAAGTGGAGATTAAGGTTCATTTCAACCTCATATATTTTTAGCTATGCAGTTAAGGAAGACCATTAAAAGAGGTGGTAAATTTTGAGGTGTGATTTTGTCTAGTCACAAAACCACTCGAAAAAATTAGAATTTAAATTCTCTCTTGCAAAGAACATAACATTTCAACAAGGTTCTTACTTTATGTTTAATGTTTTATACATATATCTTTTTATGCAAGTGCTTGGAAAACTCCCTGTGGTTTGCAAATTACTATTAACAAGGGGCCTGAGAATCATGCAAATAATTTCGAGTTTATCATACAAAACATGTCTTTCATATCCCTTAAACAAAATAATTTTTTTTAAGATCTTGAGTTAAAGTATACCAAATTTTGCTCCATCTTATCAATCTAATGTAACCAAAATACTTAGTGTGACAAGAACTTAACATTTAAATTTTAATTTAACTTTAACAAAGGCCAAAGTAAATGAAATTTAATACATTTAATAAACCTTTGGAATAACACCAGTTTATCACAAATGCAACTTCAAACGCTTATTTAAATAAAACAATCATTTACTTAAATATCCCTTATGAAATTATAAAATCAGTTATAAAATCAGATATAGGAGATAAGAGCAAATACAGTGATGTTTTGCCCCATTTACAAGATATCAAAACTTTTCAAAACAAATATAGGGTTTAATATAGAGATTATATTATAAACTTTAATTTATGATAAATTAATGTTTATAAATAATACTTTCTGCCAATATTTACTTTTAAAATATTTATAAAATTAAATATTTTAAAAATAATTAGAAAAAAATCCAAATTTCCTTGTAAAATATAATTTTACAAGGAAATTTGGATTTTTTTCTAAATAAGTGAAAGTATATCAGTCCAAAATCCAAATCTATTCTATGAAAGATATCAATTCTGACATCTCAACCTTATAAGCTCAAGTAAAGAACCAAAAAAATCCTTTATCTTTTAAATTTATTAATTTAAATGCCAAATAATTTGACACTAAAATAATAAATTTAGGTGTACCCTAGTAGAACTAGAATGTAACTTTAACGCATACTAGGTTACCCCTTTCGTATAACCAAAGAAAACTTTAATAAAATTAAATCGCAAAAGCTTCGGTGGGGAGTTAATTTCTAAATTTTCGATAGTAGATCATAACACAAAATAGAAAGTTGTAAACCAAAATTATTGATTATCAGACAGTAAGTCAATAATTTGATTCTATCTTCAAAGAAATCATATGAAATAATTTTATATGTATCCAAACCCAGATTTCAATACAGATTTGAATTTAAAATAGTTCATAAAACATTTATGATTTTACATATAAACCTATCTTCCTGCAAAGGAAATAAATTATTAAAGTTATATGAAATAATTTTATATGTATCCAAACCCAGATTTCAATTAAGATTTGAATTTAAAATATTTCATAAAACATTTTTGATTTTACATATAGACCTATCTTCCTGCAATATGTCTTTTTTGTTGATATTAATGGCTCTTTTATAATTCAGAAGTTCATTTTTCCCAATTGATTCAATTCGTTGTCTCTGTTTTATAACAGTATATGAAACCAATTTCAAATTGTTTTCATTTCACAATCAATCTCCTAAAGACCATATTTTCATAACGAATATCCTTATGTGCGTAATATCATGTATTCCCCCTATGATGAATGTTTTATGTGAATAAATCACCTCCATCACTGCGTAACTCTCATCACAATATCCTAATAATTCAAATATAATATTTTAATACCTTTTGGACTATGTTCAAATAAATGTCATCCGGCTGGCCTTGCGCCTTGTACCAATTTGACTAATCTTTTATAACCAATGTTGCCATCATAAAATGACACAATGTCATACCTTCAAACCTTGACAACATTTTATTACTTCAAACTCAAAAAATACCATTAACTTTATAATAATATGACATCTCTTGCAATTTTATCTTCATTTTAAAAAAATGAATCCTAATGCTATGTCATCTTTGTCGTACGGAGGCTCCATTTGAAAAAAACAATAACATCACCAGCACTAAACCTTGCTAATTTCCGGCATGTGGCGACGGGATTTTTTAACAGATGTGCCTATAATATCTGGAGACTGTATTTCAAACCTGCTACACCATCCTTAGAATTACTGACATCTGTATTTTCTTCAACTATGTCGCATATTTAACAATAGTACATGATGATGACTGCACTCGCCTATGCTAATGCCACTGCAATCAAGCGACGTCTTCTGACATATTTGTAACCTTGTTGTACCTGGACAAAAAGGCTCTGAGTAAACTTAACATACCGTGAACATATTCGACTCTGTCCTTTATTAGGCGACCATAATTTTCCCAGCTACAACTTTCGTATGAAATTTAGAACCCTCTGATGATGTTCCCAGTCTAATAGTAATAGCACATGCCAATACTCTCTGATGGGTAATAATAAATTTCTCTAACGGTTGTGATGTTATGCTTCGATTAGGATATTATTTGCGAGCATACACATTTGTGTTCTCCTTAAACTCATGCTTCAACCATGTGGAATTTTTGTCTTGATCTCATCATTATCCCAACTGATATGTATTATTGGCAGCAAATAACTCCCCCATTATGCAAATTATAACCAACAAAGGCCATTACGCCTGCGCACTATGATCATGTTGGTAATAGTTGTTTCAACTTCCATCTCGATGCCACCTTGGAGACCGCAATCAACGACACCATCGTATACCATACCATCGTGCCTTCGTGTCATCACCAAACATGCATACAAAACCTGTAAAATAAAGCACCCAATATAAGAACACCATATTTAAAGTTCGACACTTTAATAACACAAAAATGTTCTTAAAATAATAAGATAACAATCTAAAAAAACTAAATAAAATTAATACATTCTAATTTAACAAAAAAAAAAAATACGAAACTTTAAACAAAACTAACATAAACAACACATTAATCATAACAAAACAAATTTTAAACCTAACAAAAAAAAATGAACCTAATATACAAGAACGACTTGATAATGAAAACACATAAAAGAATCAACAACATAGTCTAAACGAGAAACTTTTGACATAACTAAACAAACACGAGAACAACATAAAAGGTAAAGATTTTAATTAAAATGACTTTGGCAAATGTGACCAAAGTGACCTTGGCTAGCACAGGGTAAATTCTAGCGATGAATTTTACTATACAAACATTCACATGAACATAAACCCTTTTATATTTCAATGACAATAATGATAGACCAAGGCTTTAATCACTAGATTACAACACGATCCTGCAATCCCAACTCAACATATTTATATCATAAGGTGAAATTTTACAATGCACTTGCTATAATATAAATCACATAAAGATGAATATCATTGACATTCCAATGGTGACAATATGAACTATAAATGCAGGCAATGCATTGGCATCAACTTTCAAATTTCAATCGCAGGCAATACTTTAGCATCAACTTTCAAATTTCATGTGGGTCACCAATTTTTGGGGTCATTGTGAAGAAGTCACAAAAAATGGTGACTCTGCTAGTAAATATCCCCAAAAAATTCAGACTCAACAACTAAACTCTGAAAACGCATAAAACCTGAATATTATAATTACAAGCATCAGTAAGTATTCAGAGAATGAGAATAGACCAATTTGACATGAACCACCAGAATCATTCAACATTATCTCAGTGTGTGCAAAGTGATTCATTACTTATCACCTAAAACCATTCAACATTCCATCGTTAGTTCCACATTTTAGGCTATGAATAATTCCTCTTTGAAGATAAAACCTACACCCGATTCTCTTCAGATCTTGCTCTACTGCCAACCGAGCGTCTATAGCTCCGGTAGAGATTATCTAAAATACCTAGATATTAGGTGGACATTGTGTTTCCTTTATTCTAAACATTGCTTCACTACCATCCGAGCGTCTATAGCTCTAGTGAATATTATTTAGTTCTGGATGATAGATTTATCTTTATCACTCTTTTCATGACATTTTTCTCTAGAAATTGCTTCACAGTCAGTCGAGCATCTATAGCTCCGATGAAGATTATATATTTTTAGTAATAGATTTGACTCTATTTACAACTTTTTATATATATATATATATATATATATATATATATATATATATATATATATATATATATGTCTCACATTTATCCTATAGAATGGTACTTTGCAACAAATCCACCTGCCACCCAAGTTAGAGATGACGTAATTTTTGAAAGAGTACATAAGATATTTTGCCCTAATTTGCAAAATCAACAACTTCACGCATCTAAATTTTAAAGAATATTCTTTCATGTGTTTTGTGATACTTGTGGAGCATTTGTAATACAATTCCAATTTTTCATATTTACCTTAACTTAGTTCACATTCATGAGGACATAAACCAATGTCTCTTTTTCCTTTTTCCTTTTTCCTATGCAGTGTAGGATCAAAAATCAAACACAACCAACAAATGACCAGTGTCTCAATCACAATTGCAATACTTTTGAAATATCCACCTAGAAATTATATCAATTTGAGTCACACCAAAATAATGAAACTCCAACAAAATATGGCAAAGTCAATTTGTAGTTATGATCAACAAGACACAACGAAAATGTGAAAAAATTACCACAACAACAACAACAAAAAATTAACATCAACACATAACATAACGAACCAATATATACAATAATGTACAAGTGAAATTATTTTCTCCCTGGATCCCAAATATTATCATCATTGAACAAACAATCCCTTTCATGGTATGCACACCCAAAATCCAACCACAAGGTAATAAACCAACCAAAGACCCTCGTTTTAGTTCCATCAGCAAAATCATAATGACATGCCAAATCAGTAGATAAGCAAAATGATGACAAATTCAAAATTCCTTCTTGTCTAATCCCTATAATGTACACATCATAAATCAATTCTAGATTGAGGATTAGACTAGTTTCAAACATGAAATTCTGCAAGTAGGAATTTATTTGGAATAATTTCAACATCAAAAACTTTCCTTTTATCATATTATTGTCAATACTTAAGGATTTATATTCAATTCCTTATCAAAAACATAAAATATCAAAGGAACATCATACAAACTATTACCTGGAATTGCCATAAATAACAAAATTATAGATTCTACCTTGTCATCCATGATCAAGACATCATGAGTAGCATTTACCAAAATTTGATGAATTATTTCAATTTTTTCCTTTTCTTCACAAGCTCCATCATGGTCATATTGTAGTATTTCATTTTCATCCACCACCTTATCTATTCTTGCATTTGGCACATCATTATCTGATTGTGCAAGACTTTCAACATCTTCATTTGAGGTAGAATTTTTAATGACATACACATCAAATGAAACAGAGATCCCATAAATAGGATTACGAGTAAATAATGACTTTTCATGTTTTTTCAAACAATAAAAATGATCATCTAAATGCATGGGAAGAAGTTCTATTGCATCTTCTTCAAAATCATTAAGTTCTTCCAGAAACTTTTCTTCAAAATCATCCACAAATATTTTTGGTGACTCTGAAACTTCTGTTGTCGAATCAACATCAAATGTGTATATGCCTAATTCAATATCATTAAAATTTATCTCATTAAATTATTTATCATAATCCATGATCATGTTATTTAACCTAGGCTATCTTTCAACGCAAATCTTATTGGATATGCCTTTCCAGGGCAGCGATAAGCACAAAAAATCTGTGGAAAAGTATCTGTTCAGATGCCTGCTCCATTCCCTACTCAATAGCAAACCATACTTATTAGGAATATCAATAATGTGGATATCAATATAATGTTGTATTCTAGGTTCTGATGATAATTGAATGGGCACATTCTTAAGCATACCTATGACCTTTACCTCTATTTTATCCAATTGCACAACAATTTTATTCAAAGATGTTGGTTTAAAACATAAATTTTGAAAAACTACAAAAGGCATCACATTACCTAAGGCTCCCAAATCCACCATACAATTGTGCAACTTTCTACCTGCAATTTTAACCGTTAACAAAAAAGGAGGAGTATCCTCTTTTTATTTTCTTGCAGCATATTTTATTTCAGTTACTTTCCCAATTTCTTTGGTATTTCAATTATCAAAAGCCTCCATTAATAATTTTTGTTGATTAGGTAACTTTACAGCTTCAAACAACTTGATGTTGGCCTGATTTTTCTTCAGGTATTCAATGATATTATAAGTCATCTCTTTGTTATCTGGTACCTCATGTGTAATTTTAGATGCATTGAGAGAAGATGAAGAAAGCATATTATTAACATCAGGAGGAATAACAATATTGTTAGGAGGAGTAGAAGTAGTTTTGAAAATTTTACTTTCACATCTCAAGTTATAATTATGATTCCCTTTTCTATATTGTTTTAGGGTATGAATTTATTCAATACCTTACTCCTCTTCTTCTTCTTCATCATAACTTGAACCAATAATGTCAAGACAATAAGCATAACTTTTGCCTTTAATATTTTTTTCCTCCTTATCATTCGGAATCTATTCCATTTTATCCAATCCCTATTGAATACAATTTGCAACACAACTAAAATCTTTACAATAAAATTCATTATGTTCACCAATACAATGTAACCTGCACCAACTATCCAATACAACTTCAGATACATTGACAGTTGCTATCTTATTAGAAGCACTACTATTGTTAGCAATAGGAGTTGGAACTCCTCCATTATTCGGTTTTGTATTGAAATGTTTCGATTTTTGCATAGTAAATATTTGATTTGATTGTGAACTTTGTGTGTTTTGTTTTTGCATTTTAATGAAATCATTACTTAATTTTTGGTACATCCTCGTTAGATCTGTTAATTGAGTAGACTCGTTAAAAAAATTAGAAGAATTACCTTGATTTTGATTTGGCACATTTTGGTTTGATACAACATTTTGTGCACTCGAATTCATCCAACTAGGAGTATTTTTATTAGGTATGACATTCGAAACATTTTTATGAGGTACAAAATTTGGCAAATTCTGATTAGGTAAAACATTTTGATTAGACCATGAATTTACATACATTAGATTTCCTCGGTTTTGTAAGTTTTGCATGAGCATAGGATTACATTGTTGCATTTGCAAATTTTGTGGGTTTTGAGCAAACATAGGATTACTCTATTGTGTTTGTAAATTTTGAAAAGGATTCAAGTTTTGTGTTGGTGCAACATTTCCAAAAGCATTAAACTGTGGTGTATCATTATTTCTAGTTTTGTGCGCAGCATAATGGCTTTCTAAAAACATTGGATTGTTTTGTGGTGCATATGCCATTTGGTTTGGAATCTGAGGAATCATGTTTAACATTGGGGTTTGATTCATTAAAGCATTATTAATCATGGGTATTTTATTTTGCATACCCGGATATCCAATCGAAGGTAATTGACCGAGCCCATAGCTTGAAGGCATCATCTGTTTCTCCACAAAAAGAGCTTCTATGTAAGCTCCTGTAAGTGTTGTTATCTGCATCGTTCTCCCAACGAACATCGTCATTAATGGATCCAAAGCTTCGAAGTAGACTTGGATTACGACTGGTTCTACAACATTATAAGGAGCAGTTAGTTGTGAGTACATCTTATGGAACCTAGTATTAAATATACATAATGACTCATTAGGTTCTCTACGAGTGGAAGCAAATTGTAAATAAACACTAGCTGGATCAATGGCAAATTTAAATTGAGTAATAAAAGCATTTTTAAGCATATCCCATGAATTTATAGAACCAAAAGGTAGACAAACATACCAATCATAGGCTATCTCATCAAAAGTTAGAGGAAACAACCTACATGCGATGTCCTCATGTTCGATTTATAATCTGGACATGGCATATGTATATGCCTGTATATGCTCTTCTACCATATGAATACCATAATGCTTGTATCTCGGTAAGTATTTTTCCATACATTTTGGCATGTCATGTACAACACCAACTATGTTTAGTGGACTTTATTGATTGCCCATCCATGCCAAATTTACAGTGGGTGCAACAACCATATTGACAAGTGGAGGATTAAAAAGAAAACTTGGATTAACGTTAGCAGTATTGGGAAGGATCACAGTTTGGGTATTACTTCATCTATGTTTCTTTGTTGGTGATAAAATTTGAAAGATCATAGAACTAGTAGACTTAGACCTAGTGATGATTTCTTTAGACTCTAGTTTAATGAAATCTCACTAATGACAATACAATACTTGAAATATAACTTTTAATGAAGCAATGCAATTGCAATATTCAAGTATGTAATGAAAACTTCAAGAACGAATGTGTAAGTGATTGAAATAAATTGCATGAAAACTGAAACCAATTACTAGCTTTTCATCTTCAGGCCCTCCTTCTAGCACCAATTTGTTGAGGTGTGATTTTGTCTAGTCACAAAACCACTCGAAAAACTTAGAATTTAAATTCTCTCTTGCAAAGAACGTAACATTTCCCCAAAGTTATTAATTTATGTTTAATTTTTTATACATATATGTGTTTATGCAAGTGCTTGGAAAAATCCTTGTGATTTTCAAATTACTATTAATAAGGGGCCTGAGAATCATGTAAATAATTTCGAGTTTACCATACAAAATACATGTTTCATATCCCTTAAACAGAATAAATTTATTTAATATCTTGAGTTAAAGTATACCAAAGTTTACTCTATCTTATCAATCTAATGTATCCAAAATACTTAGTGTGACAATAACTTAGCATTTAAATTTCAATTTAACTTTAACAAAGGCCAAAGTAAATGAAATCTAGTACATTTAATAAACCTTTGGAATAACACCAAGTTTATCACAAATTCAACTCCAAAATTTTATTTAAATAAAACAATCATTTGCTTAAATCCCCCTTATGAAATTATAAAATCAGATATAGAAGATAAGAGCAAATACAGTGATGTCTTGCCCCATTTACCAAATATAAAAAAATTTCAAAACAAATATAGGGCTTAATATAGAGATTATCTTATAAACTTTAATTTATGATAAATTAAAGTTTAAAATAATACTTTCTGCCAATATTTACTTTTAAAACATTTATAAAATTAAATATTTTAAAAAGTAAATATAATTTCACAAAGAAATTTGGATTTTTTCTAAATAAGTGAAATTATATCGGTCCAAAATCTAAATCTATTCTCTAAAAGATATCAGTTCTGACATCTCAACCTTATAAGCTTAAGGAGAGAACCAGAACAGTCCTTTATATTTTAAATTTATTAATTTAAATTACAATTAATTTGACACTAAAATAATAAATTTAGGTGTACACTAGTAGAACTAGAATGTAACTTTAACGCATACTAGGTTACTCCTTTCATAAAACAAAAGAAAACTTTAATCAAATTAAATCGCAAAGCTTCGATGAAGAGTTAATTTCTAAATTTTGGATAGTTGATCATAACACAAATCACATAAAGTTGTAAACCAAAGTTATTGATTACCAGTATTCACACAGTGAGTCAATAATTTGATGCTATCTTCAAAGGAAATAAATTATTAAAGTCATATGAAACAATTTTATATGTATCCAAACCCAGATTTCAACACATTTCAATTTAAAATATTTCATAAAAAAATTATTATTTTACATATAAACTTGTCTTCCTGCAATCTGCCTTTGTATCCTTCTTCAAATGATGCCTTTAGTCCTCTTTATCTTGCCTCTTTATTTTACAGATTTCGTCCCTTTTATACACCAAATTGTTTGATCTTTTTTCTTGATATTAATGGCTCTTTTGTAATCTAGAAATTCGGTTTTCCCAATTGGTTCAATCCATTGCCTCCATATTATAACAGTTAATGAAACCAATTTCAAACTGTTTTCATTTCAAAATCAATATCTTAAAGACCATATTTTCATAATGAATATCCTTCTGTGCGTATATCATGTATTCTTCCTATGATGAATGTTTTATATGAATAAATCACCTGTGCTAATGCCACTACAATCAAGCGATGTCTTCTAAAATCTTTGTAACCTTGTTGTACCTAGATGAAAAGGCTCTGAGTAAACATAACATACCGTGAACGTATTCGACTCTATTCTTTATCAGGTGACCAAATTTTTCCTAGCTACAATTTTCATATGAAATTTAGAACCCTCTGATGATGTTCCCAGTCTAATAGTAATAGCACATGACAATACTCTATGATGGGTAATAATAAATTTTTCTAACGGATGTAACGTTATGCTTCGGTCAGAATATATTCTCCATGAAAGCACGAGATTTCGGACGAAAGAAACACTAATTGCGATGTATTCAAAATCAAACACGCTTAAGTCCTAAAATGTAAAATGCATGAAATGAAAGAGACGAAGTGAAATGAGATACAAGAAATTAGAGAAATCACAGCCCTTTTATTTAACTCTCTTGATCTCGGTTACAAAGACGCCTCCTCCCTTTTCAGGGGCTAGGAGCGTTAAATGAATTTGGTTACAATCAAGACTTAATGTTCCTCCTTCCACGTGCCCACATTTGAAATGGGCGGGCCAAGACGTTGCCGTCGCTGGTGTTGATGAGTCCTTAACCTTCGCTGCTCCTCCTGCGATCAAAGAAACAACAAAGATGTTAGTAGCACCTGTTGCAAATAAGAAACGTTTGTTCTCTAAAATTAATGAAAGATGCATGTAAAAGATTAGCCAAATCGATAGACAAAATGACTCTAAATGACCTGCAAACTCGACAGAGACCAGAAAACATTACCAGAAGGCCACTGCCATCGAAACAGTCGGCCAATTCGCACTCAACTGCAATTTGTCCCTGAGCAGGATGAATTCTACTGTAATTCATCCTTGGGTGGGACGAATCGACTGTAATTCGTCCTCGGGTAGGACGAATTCGACTGTTTTACAATGCCGAGTTGATGCCATCCAAATGTCGCGCCTTGAGGTGTCCAAAGTACCTGCAGGCATGGGGGTTAGCTAATTGGGGGCATTTTGGGACGACCCAGATGGTCGGATTCTCCCAATTTGACCTCCATCAGCGGGAATTTGGTGTCGCTACCTGCAAGTTAGTGGGACAACAAAAGCGACGAGAACATGATGAAATCTGATCAAAACATTGTGAGATTGAATACATAAACTATCTAATCAGCAGAGAATAAAATGAAAGATGAACAAATGACAGAAAAATGAATTAGAATGAAACTCAAAAGGTGCAGGGCGCCCAAGTGGGCCGCCCACCGTTGGCACTTGATTTTGGCACCAATCCACTTGGGATGGGCCCAAAATCTCTTAGGATGGGGTTGTCAGCAAATTGGTGGATTACAGTGGTCAAATGTCGGGTTTTTGGGTCCGAATTCACACTTCCAATAGCCACCCAATAACCTCTCTTGCGAAAGAGATTAAGGATGTGGAAAATGTAAATCAAGAGGGCAAAGGCGTGGTATCAAATCGACAGCACTTCGTTGCTTGAAAATGCCTCCTACTTGTCCCTTTTGGGTGGGAAAAGTCCACCATTTTATAGACCCAGGGGGTCTCTTTGGAGAGACATGCATAAGCGCCATGTGGTGGTCATAGGTGCCATGTGGCGGTCATGTCTTCTCATGAGAGAGGAAGGTCCTCCATGACTTGGGCTTTCATGAATGCCCTTGTGACAGTCCTCTAACGACCCATCTGCCCACCTACACGCGTGTGCGAAGCAAGAGTCATCAATTGACTATCTTTGGCTGCCACTTGGTGCCATTCTTATTTTTTCCCGTTAAACCTGGAATTCGTCCTGACCAAAGACGAATTAAGAATTCATCCCTGGGTGAGACGAATCCAAGTTTGAATTCGTCCCTGGGTGAGACGAATACTGAGCAAAGTGCCTGAATGTGCCAAATTGCCTTTTGACCTTACAAAATTGCTATAAAAGTGGTTAGGACCACTTTTTGACCTCTGAGGGCTGCCCTGGGGGCTGTGTGTGTGTCAAAGCGATCAGTGTTTGCAGTCACATAATCGGATTGGTGTTGTTTTGGTGTCTATAGATGCCCCTTTTTGGGATGCGCTGTGCATGGCGCAGCGCTGAGCAAAAATAGATAACCAAAGCACTAATGATTAGGGTTTCTTGGTAACCTAACCAAATTTTGATGCCCCAAGTATGGAAAGGGCATGCATTCTTGAATCCTTGCTTCTGACGAGCTAAGGAATTTGATTTCAAGTATTAACCTATTTTGGTGAGGTGTGACTTGAGCTTGGACATTGATCAGTCATGAATAGGCAAAGGGCGCAACCTTTTGTCCACGGGGGAACCTTGTGTTCATGATTCACAAAATGCCAAGTGTTTGATCAATTTGTGATTGTTGCTTGTTTACTGCCCCAAGCAGGAGCGTAATTGTCTTTGTCAATGATTCTTTGAATGCATGTCATTGCCTTGATTGGGTGTGTGTTTGTTGATTGGTGACTAAGTGTGACTACCCCCTCAAGCGACGAATCGATGAGGGAATGACCTTCGTGAGAAAAGCGACGAGTCGCTTGACCCAAGATGACTTGTGCAAGGGTGCCTTTAGATGGTTTATCGTTAAGCATGTGCAATTTTTCCGACATTTAGACCTATTTTTGGTGGGTGTTAACCCTTTTTGCGACGCTTTTTGGAGCTGAAATTGGCGAAAATCCGTCTTCCCGTGGAGCGGTCCGGCTAAAATAGCCTTCTTGGGGAGTAGGATAGTGACAATTTGTGACCCCAACGTCTATTTTGTATGCCTGGGATGTCAAGTGCAACAACACTCTCATCGGGCAAGTTTATTATCTGTTTTAGTGCATTTTTGTCCAATTTTTGATGTTTTTGAAGTTTCTGGCCTGAATTCGTCCCGGGGTGGGATGAATTCCAGCTTTAGAATTCGTCCCTGGGTGGGACGAGCGCTAACCAGAGCGCTCGTCCCAGGGAAGGACGAATTGAAGCTCAAAAGGCCTATTTAAGGGCCAAAACTTGAGTTTGGGCTCATTTGCATTTAATTTTTCTTGCGATTTGGAGCTCTGGGGAGGAGGAGGTTAATTCTGCGAAGCGAAGCGCTGCCAGATTTTCCCTGCCATCATGAGTGCGCAAACCGGATCGAGTGGCGGAGCCGAAGCGAGACCAGTAAGTGCTCCCTAGAGTTTATTTTTGTTTAAAATTGCAATTGTTTTATTTGATTATTTTTGTGATGATGTTTTTCAAAAAATTTAAAACTTAAACCCTGAAACTGAATTGAAGACAACTAAGACTTTTAGTGTAAAACTAAACGTAGTTAAAATCTAGGGAAAGAATTTTTATTGCTTACAACTAAACCCTAGGATAAACTGAACTTAAACCCTAAGACTTAATGTTTGTATTTTTGAATTTTTTTGTTTTGTTTTTAAATTAACCAGTTAGGATTAGAAACCCTAGACTGAAAATTTAATTTTTGTTGAATTTTTTTTGTTTTGTTTTGTTTTAAATTAATCAGTTAGGATTAGAAACCCTAGAACTGAAAATTTAATTTTTTCTGAATTTTTTTTGTTTTTGTTTTTAAATTAATCAGTTAGGATTAGAAACCCTAGAACTGAAAATTTAATTTTTGTCTTAATTTTTGTTTGTTTTTGTTTTAAATTAATCAGTTAGGATTAGAAACCCTAGAACTGAACAATTTAATTTTTGTTTGTTTTTGTTTTAAATTAATCAGTTAGGATTAGGAACCCTAGAACTAAAAATTTATTTTTTTGTTTAATTTTTTATTTTGGATGTACATTGATAGGCAATGTTTTATATTATGTTGTTGTTGTACAGTTCTTTTCCGTGATTTTAATTTTCTTTTTTTTTTGAATTGTTTTCTTTTGCAGGTTGTTAGGAGCCGGTACCGTGTATCCATTGCTTTTGTTGAAGCGCGTGGGGCGCTGACTGAGGCCGATCGGGAGTGGCTTGATGCCCTTGGGCTCAAGCAGGTGGCTCGTCTAGAGCCAGTGGTCGCGGATCAGGCCTATTTGATGGCCCTGATCAATCTTTGGGATCCGTGGACCAACACCTTCCATCTCCCGATAGGGGAGATGACTGTTACCTTGGAGGATATCTATCGGCTTCTACGGATTCTGATAGATGGACTGCCCATCAGGACATCGCCGCGTGATCAGCGGACAGCTGTACTGACGAGATGCTTTGGCCATGGGGAGCGTTTGGGCATAGAGAGCCCAGTGGAGACGGCCGAGATTGACTGTCAGGTTGGTGGGATTTTTGTTCGATGGTGGCAGGAGAGGGGGGTGTTGGGAGTGAGGCACGCATTCCTTATGGGCCTCATTTCCAACATGCTATTACCTGACTCTTCAGGTGCGAGGTTCCCATGGAACCTACTAGATTTGGTTTGGTAGTTGGTAGAGTGCCCGATAGAGGCACCACTTATCTTTAGATGGGGATAGACATTGTTGGCATAGCTCTATGGGGAGTTGTATGAGGTCCACTACCGACGACGAAAGGGGATTAGTTGTAGTTATCTATTGCAGTGCTGGGGTTGGCAGCACATAGCAGTTGAGAGGCCAACCGGGTTACCATGGATGACTCGGGCGGTGATGGAGGATAAGGAGATAGGGTATGCAGTTTTGTGGTGGCGGTCCGAAGAGCAGGGATAGAGTCGACGTTGGGCAGGTGTCGTAGGGCACTATGCCGATACCTTCTCTCGGCTCACTCCCGGGGAGGTGGTTTGGCATCCTTATCGGGACTGTCCAGCCTGGCCGAAGGCTGGAGAGTGGCTCCGATGGGTACGCAGAGAGCGGTGGTTGATTGGGCGGCATGGGACCGAGCATGAGTTCTTCTCGTACAGTCGGGTTACATGATAGTTTGGGGTGCGCTAGGGGTTTCCTGGTGAGCCCGTGGTCTATCGATGCCGGGGGATGAGAGGACTCTAGATCGACCAGTCATCACGCCATTGGGCGAGGATTCGGATGTGATGATCGACGTCCCAGACGTGGATGACGTCGGGACTACCACAGAGTACGACCAGTGGTGGGTACTACGGTGATGGCGAGGAGAGGGGCCACTGGGAGGCACGGAGGCGACAGCGGTGGGGGGAGGGTGCTGAGGCACCAGGGGATGATTGGGGAGCTCCTTTGGAGGATATGGTGGAGGTGGAGGGTGTTGATGTGGATTTGGGGGCTCCAGAGCAGCCGGAGATGCAGGACATGGCGGAGCAGTGGGAGCCAGAGCAAGTTGCTGTTCCAGAGAGTCCCATGCCTCCGACGTATGCGGAGGAGATGGAGTCTGGGGTACGCACTGAGAATGCACGATTGGTAGAGCTGCTACAGATGCGAGATCAGGAGCTGGGGGATGCGGTGCGAGAGCTGGGGGACGCGCTACGGGAGAGGGATCTCCTACGGGCTCAGCTAGCAGAGCGGGATAGGGTTTTGGCACAGCACGATGATGCAGTAGCTTACTACCATCGACGGGAGGCAGAGTGGTGTCGACATCGGCTAGATTTGGAGAGGGAGGTCATCCGCCTCGGTGGGCGGCTACCTGAGCCATCGAGAGGTGGATCTTCATGTCGGACGAGGGATAGTGTTACTGAGCAGTCAACATCATCTCATCGCAGGCGATTGGATGAGGGAGGCGGTAGTAGGCGTGATGTTGGGGCTAGCAGTAGCCGCCCTGCGGGGTCCCATAGGACCCACACCACGAGGGGTAGTTCCCATCGCATCGATCCTGCATGATCATGGTGGCCGACGCCTTAGGCTGGGTGGTTTTGTTATGTGATTGCGGGGTCAGAGGACCAGTTTTGTAGCCTGCGGGCATTTTTTTGATGATATATATATATATATATATATATATATATATATATATATATACCGGCTTTATTTTGGTGATGCATATGTGATGATTTGATCTTATGTATGATGGTTGATGAATATGGATGTATGCATGTTAATTTATTTTGATGGATGCATATGTTATGTTGAGTGCAAGTGTTTTTTATTTATATGTGATATGCAAGAATGAAGTGGATGAATGGAATTTGTGATGTTTGGTTAGGGCACCATAGACTGTTTAGGACTTTGTTTATTTTGTTTTTAAGCCATTGCTGTGATGAATGACTTTGTATGTATACATGTGGTTTTTCCTTTTTTTGTATTTTTTGATGGTATTGCAAAGATGAAAAGTAGTGCAGTTGGTTTAGAAATGTAGCTAAGGTTTTCTGAGACTCAGACGGTTTTAACTCACTAGCCACGATTGTACTTTGTCTTACAAGACTTTTGAACAAGGTATGAATCGGACTTGTTTTTGACCAAGTTATTTCACATCCCTGTGTGTGCAATTGAGTTCATTTATGTGGTATTTGTCAGGATACCGCCAGTGCCAGATGGGCTTTCAACCGAACTTGTATGCGAGGATCACCTAGTTAGCTCCACTAACTCCTTTATTGTACTTAGTCAGATTAATCTGCGATGTTTTCTAGGATACCATAAGCTAGCTCATCCACATGCAAACATTGATCTGTACACAAGTTAATGTGATAGATATATCGTCATGCGGGAGGTTTACCTCCAGTGACCAATAGGCTATCAACCAAACCGATACTGAGGCTTACCTCATGACCTATCGAAATGCTGAGAGTTCCAGGGATTCAAGTTCGACTCCTTTTTTTCTTCAATTGTATTGGGATACTTGCTCAATTGTAGTGATAAAAATCACTGTTTATTTTTATATATTTTTCTTTCGAGCAAGGGATTTGGATTTTAGTGATAAGAGTCACTATTGTAAGTGCTTTTGATGTGTGCACTGTTGGATGTCAAATTTTGGAGTTTTTGACGTTTGCAATTTTTTTGATGTTTTGCAACTATAGAGAAATTTGGGATTCTTGGGGAATTGGGTAGGGAGGATGCTTGTCCTTTTGCCAACTCTCAGCATTCCTTGGGTCATTTACACGGGGGATAAGCAAGATAACCGTTTCGCTTATGGTGACCTAGATTACTGTGAGGTTTCATCTTTCGTTCGTACAACTTAGGAATTGTTTTATGTGTTTTAGCTTGTGATAGGATGTTACGTAACAAGGCGTATTTCAAGTAGAACTCTACCTTCGTAAAATCTCTCTGACTTGGTACAGTACGTGGCTAGAAAGTAAAATGATGACTGAAAGATGAAAACTCTTGATACATTATAAGACCACTGACTCTATTGTGGTAAACAATAGTAAATGGCGTTTGTTTGTTTGTTTATGTAAGATGGAAAATTATGGAACAAGATGGACTAGCATAATAATTACAGTCTATGGTGCCTTTGACCTGTACGACCACAAATATGCAATGTATGGGTGTGATGCTTAATGCAGCTACATATTTTTGTATTTTTGATGGATTGATTTTTTTGTGAATATGAAGATGAGATGTGAAAAGTGTTATTTAATGAATTTGAGCATGCCTAGAAATGAGATGCAAATTTTTGTTATTTTTGATGATTTTTGGATATATATTTTTTTAAATTTTCTGACCAAGCGATTGTGAGACTCCTTGGAGCATTTTGGGGTTGACCAAGCGATTTTTGGAGATCCTTGGAGCATTTTGGGATTGACCAAGCGATTTTTGGAGATCCTTGGAGCATTTTTGGGATTGACCAAGCGATTTTAGGGATCCTTGGAGCATTTTTGGGATTGACCAAGCGATTTTAGGAGATCCTTGGAGCATTTTTGGGATTGACCAAGCGATTATAGAATCCTTGGAGCATTTTTGGGATTGACCAAGCGATTTTAGAGATCCTTGGAGCATTTTGGGATTGACCAAGCGATTTTAGAGATCCTTGGAGCTTTTTGGGATTGACCAAGTGATTTTAGAGATCCTTGGAGCATTTTGGGATTGACCAAGCGATTTTAGAGATCCTTGGAGCATTTTTGGGATATGGCCCTCTTAGATATGGAATGGTCGCAAATGACTGATATTCAAGGGTTCTGTTTCCTTGATTTCATCAAGGGAGGCTAGCCGGTATGTCCCGGGTCCTATTTTGCTATCAATGACATATGGACCTAACCAATTTTCCGTGAACTTGTCCCTTAGGTGGGACGGCAAATTAGAGTTTTGTTGGTTTTCCTTCAAAACCAAATCACCAACCCGGAAGTCCCTTAGGTGAACTTTCATGTTGTAAGCTTTCTTAAGTCGCTCTTGATAGATACGTAAGTGCTCGAGAGCATTAACGCGTCGTTCGTCAAGCAACGTAAGTTGGTCTAACCGGGCCTGCCACGCAGCGTCATCATTGATGAACTCTTGCATTGATATGCGCAGGGAAGGAATTTCCAACTCTAGAGGCATGACTGCCTCGGAGCCATACACGAGCGAAAACGGAGTAGCCCTAGTGGGCGTCCGAATGCTAGTGCGATAAGCCCAAAGGGCAAGTGGAATTTGGATGTGCCAATCCTTATGACTATCTGTGACTGTCTTTTTAAGGATGGCAACTAGCATTTTGTTTGACGCCTCTGCTTGCCCATTTTCCTGTGGATAATAGGGTGTCAAAAAACTATGCTGAATTTTGTACTTTGTGGTCAAAGCACGCACATCTTTGTTCTTGAATGGTGGCCCATTATCCGAGATTATTTTGGATGGAATACCAAAATGACATATGATGTTATGCAAAATGAACTCCACAATGCGGGGTCCTGTCGTAGAGGTCAGCGGAATTGCTTCCACCCACTTGGTAAAATACTCTGTGGCCGTTATGATAAACATGTGATGGCCTGACGACGCAAGGGAGATATTTCCGATTAGATCGAAGCCCCACTACGAAAATGGCCAAGCAGACTGGACTGTCTGCAAGGCTTGGGAAGGTACGTGCATCAAATTGGCATGATGTTGACACTTCATGCACTTCTTGACATATGCGCAACAATCTCGCTCTAAAGATGGCCAATAATAGCCCATGCGAAGAATGCGCTTTGTGATGGCCATACCACTGAAGTGGCCACCACATGTACCATCGTGCGCTTGGGCGACTGCCCAAGTGGACTCTTGTTGGTCCAAGCAATGAAGAAGGATCCCTTCATAGCTGCGATGATACAAAATGTCTCCTATCAAGACATACTTAGCCGCTTTCTGCTTGAATGTTCATTTTGTGGCATGCGTCAATCCAAGCGGGAGATTACCTAACTTGAGGTAGTCTCTAATGGGTAAATACCAGTCCTGTTGATCAGAAACCTCGATAGTATGAACAACCAATCCCTCTTGAAGTTCATCCCTAACAAATGCTGAGCGGGATAGAACTTGTAAGAACAACGTTGTGTTGCTATTAATGGGAGTAGGGGAGAACAAGGACCCCCAGTTGGCATGTTTCAGATGATCGTGGATTCGAGAGAACTTATCCGAGGATGGTTCAATCTGGATCATGTGGATTCCTGACATCAAGTCAGAGCTTGCACGCTCCATCACGGATTGCGATAGGGTTTTGACTTGAATGGTTGTCATATCACCGGAAAGGTCTTGCGGGATTAGTGACCCCAAGGAGGCCATTGTGTCCGCAAAATGATTCGATGACCGAGGGAGTGCCTCGATGTCGTACCATTCAAGTTTTGCCAAGAATTTGTCCACAAGGGCTTTATAAGCCTGTAGAACTGGGCATTTGCATTGGTATACCCCTTTGACTTGATTGACAATTAACAGTGAATCACCAAAGATGTTCAGTCATTTGATGTTCATGGCGATTGTTGTCTGAATACCTATGAGCAAGGCTTCATACTCTGCATTATTGTTGGTGCATGGGAAGTTTAATTTAAATGACAGGGGCATTGGAGCGCCCTACGGTGTGAAGAATACTATTCCCATGCCACCACCTTGCTCACACTTAGAACCATCAAAAAATAAGGTTATGTCGGCCTGTGACTCAGGCTCATCAGAATCTGGCGATTCTAAGACATGGAAGACCCCATCATCGAGTAGTTCTATGACTAGAGGCTGATCGTCTTCAAGAGGAGCCTCTGCTAGTTGATCGGCTATGACCTATCCTTTGATAGATTTCTGTCCAATAAACTCTATGTCAAATTTTGTCAACAACATGATCCATTTCATCGTGCGACTACTATGATAAGTACGACTCATCATGTATCACAATGGATTCTCCTTAGACACAACATACGTAGTGTTGCTCAACATGTAGTGGCGTAGCTTCTTGGTAGCAAACACCACTGCCAAGCAGAGTTTCTCGACGTATGCATAGTTAAGTTCATAACTGACTAGGGTGCGGCTAAGATAGTAAGTAGCCTGTTCTTTGTGAAGTTCATTCTTCTGGGCCAGCATGGCACCCAGTGCCACCTCAGTAGCTGAGATGTATAAGTAGAACGACACTCCTGGTCTAGGTGGTGCCAATACTGGTGGCGAAGCCAAGTATTGTTTGATTTCATCAAAGGCTGACTGGCACTCGTCATCCCAATGAAATGTAACCCCCTTGTGCAATAATTTGTTCATTGGTCGGCATTTGTCAGATAGCTGCGCTATGAAGCGCTTAATCGATGTGACCTTTCCTTGCAAACTTCTGAGCTGCTTAATAGTAGTTGGGGGAGGCATTTCAAGGATTGCCTTGAATTTCTTTGGGTCCACCTCGATGCCTCGCTTTGAGACTATAAAACCCAAGAGTTTTCTAGATGTGACACCGAATACGCACTTCTTGGGATTCAGTTCGACCTTATGCTCTATGAGGCGATCGAGAATCTTGCTTAAGTCATCGAGATGATTTGAGCGCAAAAGAGACTTGGCTAACAAATCATCCATGTAATCTTCCAAAGTTTTATGCATGTAATCATGGAAGATGTATGTCATGGCACGTTGGTAGGTGGCGCCAACATTTTTAAGGCCAAAAGGCATGACCTTATAACAAAATGTCCCCCAAGGCGTTGTGAACGCCATTTTGAGTTGATCCTCAGGATTGATACGAATCTGATTGTATCCTGAGAAACCATCCATGAGGGATAACATTTCGTGACCTATTGTAGCGTCTACCAACGCGTCGATGCTTGGCAAGGGGAAATCATCCTTAGGACTCACTTTGTTTAGATCTCGAAAATCAGTGCATATGCGAATCCTCCCGTCGGGATTTTTGACGGGCACCATGTTGGATAGCCATGGCGGATAATCCACGCAGATGACAAACTGTGCATCCAACAACTTTTGCAATTCATCTTTGACCATCAAGGCCACTGTTGGGTGCATCTTTCATAGTTTTTGCTTAATTGGCTTGATTGTCGGGTCAAGCGTTAGATTATGCATGACTAGCTACGGATCTAGTCCCGACATGTCTCTTGTATGACCATGCAAAAACCTCCTTCTTCTCTTTGAGAAGGGCAATGTAGTCAGCTTGCTCTTCAGGGGATAAGCTTACCCCCAACTTGATAATCTATGGATTCATTGGGTCTAAGCCGATGTCTACGTCAGTCGTCTCCTCGACTGACATGTGGGATCCATCCTCCAACTGATGTGGAGTCGGGATCAAATGGATATCATTAGCTAAGTTTAAATCTGCATTTGGAACCTCGGGTCCCTCTTCAGCTTGAAAAATATCTTGAGTTGTCCCTGGGGTAAAATGAGGCATTTTATCGAAAGGCCAATACTCTGATGGGGAGAGTGGTGAATTGACGCGATCCCAATCGATGGCATCTATGTCTAGATGCAATGACCATGCTGGATCGGCCGAATTGCGGATGGGTGCGATCAAATCAATGGAGATCATGTGGATGAAATGAATTTGGTCTCCATTACCGTGGGTGTGATAACTCAAACATTTTGGATGCTCCCTATGCTCTGGATCTGGCTCTGTAGGGATGGGCATGAATGGATCGGCCCTATGTGTTGATAGGAAGAAAGGGTCTTCCCTCGGCACTGATGTCATTATAGGGTCTCGGGGTGGATGGTGCTCATCATGAACTTGGAGCCATTGATCCAAAACTTGGTCCCACCCTGCTGGGTCTACGTGCCATTCATGCCCTAATCTTATGCCTAGTTGTGCCATCAGTTGTTCATGGGTTACAGGGTGATTGTGCCATCGTGCATGATTAAGGTAATCCATCTCAGTTTCATCTACGTAATCATTGTCGGTGATCCAAAGGCCCTCGTTGGCCCCGATAGCTATCTACGACATATTATGCTCATCTTGTTTGAGCAAATTAATCTGATCCCATTGCGGTTGTTCCACACTCGATGGGGGGACCTGATTCTCTTGACATTGCATTGGTTCAATTGGAACCTCTAAAGGGAACAATTTCAAAAAGATATCTGGACACTGTTTATGCTCTCCTTGGAAGTTAGTGTTCGAACTTTCACCTCTCTCTATCAACGGAGAAGGGTCATTGATGTTACCAAGGGTGGTTGTTGACCATGGGAGATAATCTCCCAATGTGTACGTTGTGTTTGGGTTGGCATAAGGATCTGATGCCAATCCACCCTTGTTGCCTATTCCTAGGCCTTGCATGTTTTCCACCAAGATGTCTAAGGGCAGGGGGTGGTTGAACCCTACTCCCGACTTATCATAAGGCATTTGATATCTTGGCTGGAAAAGGACATGCACCCCTTGCTCATACCTGCCTAACCCGTATCCGTGCCAATTGCATTGGCCGAGATATCTCAGAGCGAAGTCCGGGTTCGACAGATAATTGATATTTTTGGCAAAAGGCTCTTCGTCCTCGTCCTTTTGCTTGCATGGTTCGATACCATGATCAAGGCCCCCATACACAAAATTTGTCTGGTTTGGTGGGTAACCTAAAGGAACAACTGTCCCTATGGGAAGGCGAGGTCTCCCCATGTTCTGCATCGATTCTAGCGCGGGCGTTGCTACAACATTCTGCACTAGATATTCCCCTAGGCCCGTACTGGCTATTTCAACGGTAATTGTTGATGATTGAGAGGGAGGAAATGGAAGGCCTTCCTGAGTCCATTCCATGTTGGGTGGATTAGGAGCTTCAGCTTCCGTTGTGCTAGGTATTTCTTCTATTGAGACAGTTGATATCGTTGGCAACACCTCTTCTAGGGGTTGAGCCTCTTCCGGGATCTGTTTTCCTTTGTCCTTCTGTTTAGCCATGACAGGTGGCATTGGTAATGAAGGAGCAGATGATGAAGATGCACCTGGCTGGGGTTTTGATGGATTAGTCACCAGTGGTGCCCACGGCATCGGACCCTGTCTAGATGGATTTAACTAGAAATCCAAGTGCATCGACGGGAGGGTCGATTGCGGCATCAATTGCACTGTATTGCAATATTTGAAGGGTTCTAAGTCCATCGGGACTACATGTATTTCTCCTTCAAATGCATACTTCAGACACTGGTGAGCTATCGAAGGGACACACTTCATGTCCCTGATCCATGGTCGCCCTAGCAATATGTTGTATGCCATCTCGCCTTCCAAAATATGGCACAATGTTGGTATCATCTTTTGTCCTACCTGGACGGGTAGAACAATTGTGTCGACTGTCGAGCATATCGCATCGTTGAATGCTCATAGTGTGTATGTGGAAGCCGTGATATGAGAGGCTGGCAGCTTTAGATGTTTTAATGCTGCAGTGGTAATGATGTTACTGGACGAGCCAATATCTACCAACACTCTCTTGTACGGGATCCCGTTGACCCGCGCGATAACGTGCAGGGGTGGATCTGCCATGTCATTCGATATTGTTTTAACTTCATCCTCTTTGAAGGTAATGACTGGCTCCATACATCATTTTACATGTCCCACGAAGTTATTGAAGGAATTCGCTTCGTGAGGCTGTAACTCGATGGCTTTCAAAATTTCCATGAGAGCTTCTCGATGGGGCGCTGACTGCTGTATAAGCTCATAAATGGAAAGCCTAGCCGATGTGGTCCACAAACTCTACGTGAGTTTGGTCCATATCATGACCTCGGGTCTAGGCGGAGGCAACTGCACAGGGTGTTGTTGAGGGTGCGACGTTGAAGGAACTTCTCTTGTAGCTGCCTCAGTGGCAACTCCTAGGTATTTCTTGTTCCTTGTTACTATGCTGATCATTCCCACATACCCTTGCATGGGAAGATTCTATCGCACCTCATTAACCTAAAGAGGTTTTTCCTGTGCCTCGTGGGCAGGCAAAGGGTCCTTGAATACCCCCATCTGCTGATTATTTGGTGCTATGGGGTTGTCCACTACCAATGTTTGATTATCAATCAAATCTTGTATCAAGCCCTTGAATTTCCAACATCCATTCAGGTCATGTCCCCTTCGCCTATGGAACCTACAATATAAATCCTCTCTGTATCCCTTAGGCTTGGGAGCATTAGGATCTATGGTTTGGATTTCTGGAAGGGTGATTAGATTTGCCACTGACAAGCGGTCAAATAGGGAGTCCCTGGACTCCGTATAAGGAGTGAATTGTCGCCTAGGGTGACGCTACTGATTTTGCTCCTATTTTTTATTTTCTCTTTCATAATTAGGAGGCACTACCTGATAATTAGCCTTTTGAGGCTGTATTTCTTGCACAAGCTTGGGAACATTTATCGCAACTTGATTAACCGCAGCGGGTTTTGGTTGCGTAGTCCCTGTCTTAGTGTTTTTGTTCCACTCTTTCTTTTTAGGCTTGGCAATTTTGCCCTCCTATATTTTGATCTCTTCTATAACTTTGGCTTGCGCCAAAGCTTCTTCTAGGCTGGCGTATTACTGTAGCTGCAATAGCCTAGAGATCGATCTCAGACAACTCCATGAAAACATTTGTGTGAGGTCGGACATAGGGGGAAGGTAGGGTAGCTTAGAAAGTAGAGCCCTCCATCAATTCCCGTAAGCCACCATTGTCTCTTCCTCATATTGCCTGAGGCTGGCCAGATCACTCAGTGATGCCTTCTTCTTGGTGTTGAAGGCAAAGCGTTCCAGGAATGCATCTACTAATTGATCCAAGTTATTTATGCTGTGCTTCGGCAACTATGTGAACCAATCCGAGGTAGGACCTACAAATGTGGTTATGAAAGTCCTTAGCAACAGTGCATCATTATCCTGAATGCCAAAGCATTGGCTCAGGAATCTTGTCACGTGCTCTTGAGCATCTTCTTCACCCTTAAAGACTGCCAACTGAGGCAACTTGAAATGTTCAGGATAAAGAGGTGTGGGCACTGACGGATGCACCGGATGACTGCGGAGTTGTCGTAGCATGGGCTTTTGGTGCCCAGAAGCTTTAGTCTCCATAGACTCCAAACGCTCTAATAGCGCTTTGTATGCATCGGAAGATTTAATCTCTTCCTCTGTAACTCGTTCCCGTTGTGTGTTACGGGCAACTGGGGGCCTATGGAGGGGTGGTTGGATAGCACCTCCTCTACCTTGATAGGGCATTTCGGCCCGTTCTTCTTGTTCATACTCCTCATAAGCTTCTCGAGGAGTTATTGGGTGAGCTCGATGAACAGGGGTGGGCGCCCACGGAGGGTGCCCATCGTCATTCTTGGGAGTGGCCTCCCGCTCATGTCTCGGGTGTCTTAAAGGCACCTCTTGGCGAGGTCTTGGAGACCTATCATGCACTATGAGGTTGTGCCTCTCGTACCTTTTCGCCCTCTATGTTTGGGGGGTCTGAACCTTTTCAGGCACAGTGGTGCAGAGCAGCTCATTTTTTTGGTGCCGAATGCACTCTTTATTAAGGTGATATAATTGTTCTAGCTGCTGTTGATCCTGCTCAAGCTGCTTGATCTACGCTTGGTGGGCGGCATGTCTAGCAAATGATAAGTCAATTTGCTCTGTCATTTTGATTCTAGGAGGCCTAGTCGCCTCTCCGATGTATCTATCTCGGTTTTGAGGATCTGGGACTTCTATGTGGCGCTTCCCTCTGTCGAGATTGGCGGCATTTACTTGAGGCTCTGGCCTTAATGGGTGATCATGATATCTAGTAGGTGCAGAAGCGCAAGGCTCTCGCACTGTATGTTGCTCTCGAGGAATGTGATGATCTTCCTCGTACTCCCTTTCATGGGTGTGAAAGGGGCGGGCGGAGTTAGCTCGCCCTGTGTGGAGAGCCCTACGCTCTGGGTTTTGTCTTTCAGTTCTAATGGGAGGCAAAGGAGAGATGCCATATTCACGTTGTCTCTCCTCATGGACACTGTGCCTCTCTAGCGCTTCATCGCGCTGTGGCCACTCATATCTAGCCTCAAAAGGCGGTTTTCTATTTACGTTGAGTGCTACATGTAAAGCTTCTTCCCGAAAGGGGCTATTCTGAATGGGCGTATCCCCCAGAGGGGTGTCCCTGTAATTCCACCTAGACATGGAATGATGTGGATTCTCTTGTGGCCCAGACCGCCAAGGCGGTATGACCAAGTCTTCAGGGCTAAAGCGAAGGCGACTTGTGCCCACTTCTTGTGCACCCTTCGGAGCTTCTGCCCTTGATTGGGCTTGGCTACGAGTGTACACCATTGTGGTACCTTTCTACTAGCTAAGCAGATTTTTATCTTTTCATTTATGATTTATGATTTTTTTTTTGTTACACTAAGGAGAAATGAACACACACATACACAAACGGTGATTATCTCTTTTAAAGATTAATGGTGTGTCCTAAACTGGTTTTAGTGCGTTTTGATGATTTTGTTTTGTTTTTTGAAAGTTTTGAAGAACGTTTAAATGCGTAATGAAGGCTCATATAACTCCCATAAATGGTCGCCCCTTCAATATACCAACTAGGCCGATATACCAACCTCTCTATATACCCGCCCTTACGAGAGGGAGACTATAGGTACGTGAGAGCAGATGGTACGTGGTACGTAGGCGGTACGAAAGGGGGATTGTCCTGTTAATGACACCTACCATAGAAGACTTATCCTCGCACGCTGGGAATCACCCCAGTGACACTCGGTCAGCTTTCGTCAGGATTTATGCCTAACAACAGTGACAATCGAGGAAATGGATGCAAAATCAAGCCAAGGTGGTGATGAAATCCACCGAAGGTCTTGATCAAGGGCTGGGGTTTTACGACCAGCTCCTTGGTTTAAAGATGTTGTGTGAAGTGTGTGTGATTCTTTTTATTTGAAAAATGAAACATGCAGAAGCAACTACTTTCCCTAAGAAAGCAAAATTGATAGAAAACAGAAACAGAAAAGCAAAAAAAAATGACAGGAACAGTTTTGAAACCCTTACCTTTCTCTACCTAAACTTGCTGTTTATGATCTTCGGCTCTAAAAATTCACAGATAGAAATTCGTCCCTCTGTGAGACGAATTACAGAACAGAATTTGTCCCTCCTAGAGAAGATTTTGAATTCGTCTCAGGGTCAGACGAATTGCAGTAAAGTAATCGCCATGGGCAAAGACGAATTACAGTCTGCTTTTGAAAAATGGTACCTGTCAAGCACAAAACACAAAAATCTGATCAGTTTTTGTGATCTTAAAATTAGGGGACTGGGTCCCACCATGATCGCCACTGAAAGCACGAGATTTCGGACGAAAGAAACACTAATTGCGATGTATTCAAAATCAAACACGCTTAAGTCCTAAAATGTAAAATGCATGAAACGAAAGAGACGAAGTGAAATGAGATACAAGAAATTAGAGAAATCACAGCCCTTTTATTTAACTCTCTTGATCTCGGTTACAAAGACGTCTCCTCCCTTTTCAGGGGCTAGGAGCGTTAAATGAATTTGGTTACAATCAAGACTTAATGTTCCTCCTTCCGCGTGCCCACATTTGAAATGGGCGGGCCAAGACGTTGCCGCCATTGGTGTTGATGAGTCCTTAACCTTCCCTGCTCCTCCTGCGATCAAAGAAACAACAAAGATGTTAGTAGCACCTGTTGCAAATAAGAAACGTTTGTTCTCTAAAATTAATGAAAGATGCATGTAAAATATTAGCCAAATCGATAGACAAAATGACTCTAAATGACCTGCAAACTCGATAGAGACCAGAAAACATTACCAGAAGGCCACTGCCATCGAAATAGTCAGCCAATTCACACTCAACTGCAATTCGTCCCTGAGCAGGATGAATTCTACTGTAATTCATCCTTGGGTGGGACGAATCCGACTGTTATTCGTCCTCGGGTAGGACGAATTCGACTGTGTTACAATGCCGAGTTGATGCCGCTCAAATGTCGCACCTCGGGATCTCCAAATGACCTACAGACAGAGGGGTTAGCTAATTGGGGGCATTTTGGGATGACCCAAATGGTCGGATTCTCCCAATTTGACCTCCATCAATGGGAATTTGGTGTCGCTACCTGCAAGTTAGTGGGACAACAAAAGCGACGAGAACATGATGAAATCTGATCAAAACATTATGAGATTGAATACATAAACTATCTAATCAATAGAGAATAAAATGAAAGATGAACAAATGACAAAAAAATGAATTAGAATGAAACTCAAAAGGTGCGGGGCGCCCAAGTGGGCCGCCCACCGTTGGCACTTGATTTTGGCACCAATCCACTTGGGATGGGCCCAAAATCTCTTAGGATGGGGTTGTCAGCAAATTGGTGGATTACAGTGGCCAAATGTCGGGTTTTTGGGTCCGAATTCACACTTCCAATAGCCACCCAATAACCTCTCTTGCGAAAGAGATTAAGGATGTGGAAAATGCAAATCAAAAGGGTAAAGGCGTGGTATCAAATCGGCAGCACTTCGTTGCTTGAAAATGCCTCCTACTTGTTCTTTTGGGTGGGAAAAGTCCACCATTTTATAGACCTAGGGGGTCTCTTTGGAGAGACATGCATAAGCGCCATGTGGTGGTCATAGGTGCCATGTGGCGGTCATGTCTTCTCATGGGAGAGGAAGGTCCTCCATGACTTGGGCTTTCATGAATGCCCTTGTGACAGTCCTCTAATGGCCCATCTGCCCACCTACATGCGTGTGCAAAGCAAGAGTCATCAATTGACTGTCTTTGGCTGCCACTTGGCGCCATTCTTCTTTTTGCCCGTTAAACCTGGAATTCGTCCTGACCAAAGACGAATTAAGAATTCGTCCCTGGGTGAGACGAATCCAAGTTTGAATTCGTCCCTAGGTGAGACGAATACTGAGCAAAGTGCCTGAATGTGCCAAATTGCCTTTTGACCTTACAAAATTGCTATAAAAGTGGTTAGGACCACTGTTTGACCTCTGAGGGCTGCCCTGGGGGCTGTGTGTGTGTCAAAGCGATCAGTGTTTGCAGTCACATAATTGGATTGGTGTTGTTTTGGTGTCTACACCGAACATACACATTTGCGTTCTCCTTAAAATTATGCTTCAACCATGTGGAATTTTTGTCTAGATCTCATCATTATCCCAACTGATATGTATTATTGGCAAGCAACTCACCCATTATGCAAATTATAACCAACAAAGGCCATTATGCCTGTGCATTATGATCATATTGGCAATAGTTTTTTCAACTTCCATCTCGATGCTGCCTTGGAGACCGCAATCAACGACACCATCGTATACCAGTCTGTCGTGCCTTTGTGCTGTCACCAAACACACATACAAAACCTACAAAATAAAGCACCCAATATAAGAACACCGTATTTAAAGTTGACACTTTAATAACATAAAAATATTCTTAAAATAATAACATAACAATATAAACAAGACAAAATAAAATTAATACATTCTAACTTAACAAAAACAAATACGAAAATTTAAAAAAAACTAACATAAACAACACATTAATTTAACAAAACAAATTTTAAACATAACAAAAAAAAATGAACCTATAAAGCAAACACATAAAAGAATCAACAACATAGCCTAAACAAGAAACTTTTGACATAACTAAGCAAACACGAGAACAACATAAAAGATAAATATTTTAATTAAAATGACTTTGGCAAATGTGACTCAAAGCGACCTTGGCTAGCACAAGGTAAATTCTAGTGATGAATTGTACTATACAAACATTCACATGAACATATACCCTTTTATATTTCAATGACAATAATGATAGAACAAGGCTTTAATAACTAGATTACAACACGATCCTACAAGCCCAACTCTGAAATTTGACAATGCACTTGTTATAAGATAAATTACATAAATATGAATATTATTGACATTCCAATGCTGACAATATGAACTATAAACGCAGACAATGCATTGGCATCAACTTTCAAATTTCAATTGTAGGTGATACTTTAGCATCAACTTTCAAATTTCAAGTGGGTCACCAATTTTTGGGGTCGTTGTGAAGAAGTCACAATAGTCCACAATATGTAGTCAATATTAATGGAAATTCAAGAGAAAAACAATATCAGAAAATGTTTAAAAAGCATCCAATCTTGCATGAATTTAGGAAGATCTTGTAGGACTACCACCTCAATGGGAATTTAACTTCTCTATTGAGTTAATATCAAGGGTTAAACCTATTGCAAGAACACCTTATAGGATGACCTTTATTGGCTTCGTAGAACTAAAGGTGCAACTTCAACGTTTGTTCAAACCTAGTGTGTCTCCTTGGGGTGCTTTAGTAGTTTTTGTGAAAAACAAAGATGGTTCCTTATGGTTATACATAGAATAAGAATGTTGAATAAGGTAACCATTAAGAATAAGTATCCTTTTCCAAGAATTAACAACCTTTTCGATCAACTAAAGGATGCTACTATATTTTCAAAAATAGATATGATATTTGGATATCATAAATTGAGGATCTAAGAAGAGTATACTCACAAGACAATATTTAAGACCCAGTATGGGCATTATGAATTTATGATATTGCCATTTGGGCTAATGAATGCATCAACAACTTTTATGAATTTAATGAACAACATGTTCTGGAAGTATCTAGATTGGTTTATCATAGTATTATTAGATGATATATTGATATATTATTGCACAAAAGAATATCATGACAATTATTTGAGATTAGTGTTAGAGGTGCTGATAAAATACTAGTTATATGAAAAGTTGTGCAAGTGTCAGTTTTATACCTCCCAAGTATAGTATTTAGGACACATCATCTTGACAATAGGAATTAAAATGGACCCAAAAAAATTGAGGCTATATTAAGTTGGCATCAACCAACAAGTATGATAGAAGTAAGGATTTTCATGGGATTCAAAATTTTGTGAGCTATGGTTGCCTAGTCTATCACCAATCTTTAGAAAAAGGGAAAATAATTCAATGGATGGATAAGTGTGAAGCCACATTGAAAGCACTAAAAAAAATAACAATGACATCAATTCTCAAGATAATATATCCTATTGAAAATGTTTACCGCATATACAAATGCTTTCCTAGAAGGTTTGTGTGGGGTATTGTCTCAGGAAGAGGCCACAATAGCCTATGAGTCTAGAAAAATCAAGAAGCATGAGGTAAACTATCCTATACATGATATATAATTGGAAATAGTTGTGCATTCCCTAAAGTTCTAGAGATATTATTTGTTGGATAAACATTTGAGATGAGGACAGTCCATCAGATTCTAAGGTATATTTTTATCCAACTTGTGTTGAATGCAAGATAGAGAAGATGGATAGGTTCTTAGGAGAATAAAACTTTGGTATTGAGTATATCAAAGGGAAAGAAAATAAGGTTGTAAATACCTTGAGTAGGAGAAGGTACATAACCACACTGACCCAGAATCATATATACTTGATAGATAGGGTCAAGGAGATGCATCTACAAGACCCGTATTGCATATAAATCTAGGATCAAATTGATAGAAATATAGAATAGAATAAGGGTTTCAACATAAAATATGGACTTTTATGTTTTAAATATAGGATAGTTATATCCAAAAGTGGTGATTTAAGAAGATTGATTATGTAATAAGCACATATTTCTCCTTATTTTACTCATCCATGAGGGACAAAAATGAGGGAAAATATGAAAATGATCTATTGGACTAGAATGAAGCAAGATATCACTAGTTTCATTGTGAGATGTTTAGAATGCTAAAAGATGAAGGTAGAACATCAAAACCCAATAGGGAAATTATACCCACATGATGTACCTATGCAAAAATGGTAGGTAATCATTATGGATTTTATTGTGAGTTTATCTAAGATCGGGTACCAACATGATGTAATCCTGGTAGTAGTTGATAAGTTGACCAAGGTTGCACACTTTATACTAGATAATATAAAGGACGATGAACCAAAGGTGGAAATCAAGTTTTACAAAGAAATATTTAGGCTACATTGATTTCGTTAGATGATCATATTAGATATAGATTCTAGGTTCACATTAGAATTTTAACAAGATCTACACTTTGTAGTGGGTACTAATATGAATATCAATTTTGCATACCATCCAAAAATAGATGGTCAAACAAAGAGGGTAAACCAATTTTTAGAGTACATGCTACACATGTATTGCATGGACAAAAATTATAAATGGGAGGAATTTTACATCTTTTAGAATTTGCATATAATAATGGTCACCATGCATCTTTGGGAATGACCTTGTTTGAAGCCTTGTATGGCAAAAATTGTAGAACGCCTCTATTATGGGATAGTTTGGAAGATAAAGTGGTGATTGGATAGGAAACGTTTTGAGATATGGAGTAGTAGTTTATAGCAATCAAGCTTAGGATCAAGGAAGCAATCGATCACCAAAAGAGCTATGTTGATATGAAAATATCACCAAGATAATTTCCTATAGGGTATAGAGTTTGCTTGAGGGTAAGACACGTGAAAAGTGCCATCAAGTCAACTAATTTGGATCCTAACTATGTTGGTCCCTTTGATATCATTGATAAGATTAGTCATGAAGCCTATAGGCTCACCTTGACACCCAACCTATCAAAGATCCATGATACTTTCCACATATCCCTACTTATAAAATATGTTTTTGATCCTACTCACGTGTGGACTATTTCTAAATTACAGATGGAACATCACTCAACCATTGTGGTGAGACCAGCAAATATTATAGGGTATCATTCTAACATGTTGAGGAAATAAAACCTAGATCAATGTAAGGTCTAGTGGGACTAGTATTCTAAGAATTGTGCCACATGGGAAAATGTTGAAGAAATGAGACAACAATTTCCATACTTATTTGAATAAAATATTTATTTACTCACTTGCAGGAAATACAAAGGATCGTGTTTAGTCCAAGGGGAGAGTATGTAACAACCCTCCTTGTAAAAACTTATTATTGACAATGAATTATGTATTAGAGTGAATTTTTAATTTCATAGTTTCTTTTTTTATTGTCAATATGATTGGGTAATTGCACTTTGTGCTTGGAATATGGTACTGTTGATATATTTATGGGTGCAGGACTAGGTACTCTCTGTCAGATTTATATAGGTGAAAAAGATAAGTTGAGAGATATTTGGGGAAATTATGGTGATGATTTATTCATTGATAGTTCATGGTTAAACAATACCCTTCATATAGTTGCATTGCATTTGCATGACTCACACCATTGGGCTAGGAAGTTGCTTGTGCAATGAGTCTCCTTAATAGGTTGGTGGTAGCAATAGACTATCTTAAATATATAGCCACCTACTTAAGGATAAAAAAATGGTGTGTAGTATGAATAACATGTATGCTTGTGTGTGGTATGCATAGATCATTATAGTATTAATTTATTGGTAACTTTAATACTTGAGAATATTAGTGTCAATGCTAGTAATTAATATTAGCAATTGAAACTAATAAAGTGAATTATTAATGAGGATACTTTAGTTGTTAAAATAATTCATGAATATGTTTTAATGTTAAAAGGTTTGGAATAAGATTAATGACTTGCAAAAATTATGTTAAGTTATGCTTGGGTGGTGCCTTAATTAAAAAGGTGGCAATAACAAGTAACATATTCTTGAGCTTTTTCATATGTTACCTCAATCCTACATGAAGGCACCCTAGCTTATTTGAACCTAGTAGAATTTTTGGGTGGACAATATCATTTGGAAAGGAAATATCCAAAGGCTTAAAGAGAATGGAGAATTTGACAATGCAACCCTAGAGAAGAGGATGTTGATAGGAGTGACAAAGGTAGCACTTCTAAGTGCATTAACATTTATTTTGGTTGTAGATTGCTACTCACTAGTTTTTATAGATTTATTTCCTTTGCTTGGTGTGACTTTTGCCTTTTTCTTGCTTGCCATGGCTTCTTATTGACTATAGTCTAGTGTAGTTAAGCTTGTGATTAATTGCAATCTTGTTGGGGTGTTGTTCTAACATAAGAATTTTTCTTTTTGTTGATTTGAGGCATCATTATGGTAGTAGGCTTGATGCACACCCTAAAACTATGTTTTTCTTTGCTTCTTTGTTGATTTGCATTATTGTATGCTTTTGGTTTCCATTATATTAGTGTTTAAAATTGTGTTAGGACATGCACCCTTCTAATCTTGAGCTTGTTCATTCGTATTGAATGTTTTTGTTGATTTATTTTTTGTCACTTGGGATATCTTTTATTTTAGGTTTGGTCAATCTACTTGTTTAGTGTGTAGTGATTTTATTGTTTGGAGCCTATGTTTCCACCTTTACTTAAGTGCATTGAGGTTGCATTTCTTCTCTTGAGGGGCATTGTTATATTTGTGTCTTTCCTATTGTTGTCACTAGAAATTGACCTTTTTATATTAGTAAGTTTACCCCGTCACTGTATTTTCATCCATATTAATGTTTTGGATAGATATAAAGTAAATTAGGGAAGGACTGTATGGTATTATTCATTTTTGTATAGGATTTGGTTCCTCTTGTTAAATAATTATTTGGATCTGGGTAAAGCTACAATTGGATTTGAGGCACACAACCAAAAATACCTAGCCATAGGAAAAACAACTGAAGGGAAGGAGCCCAAGGACCAACCTCAAAAAATGAATTTTAAAAAAGCAATCCATGGAGTGCCACCCCAAACAAAAGGGAAACACAACCAATTTTTTCCAAGAAAATCACTGAGGATGTCGAAGATCGGTTCAAGAAAAACATAGATGGGCTGCATGAAAGCAACTAATGGATCCTCATTGGTGAAGTTAGAAATATAGGATGTCTAGGTAGGAATATATGTTATGGAGAGGAGAGGACTAATTTTATAATTAAAGTGATTTCAATCGATCCTTGCTACCTTCAATAAATGGGCTTCTAAAAACTAGAGAACTAAAGGTGAGTTCGAAATCTCTACGTACCCTAATGGTTACTTCCTTATTATGTTTACTATTGAATAAGATATGTAGGAAATTTTTCATGGGGTTCTATGGTTCATTGGTAGTATAGGTCTCTTCATGAAGCCTTGGCATATCAATTTTAAAGCCAAGAAATAAATACCATCAACTAACCTTGTTTGTATTTGTTTATTTAGCCTCCCAACAGAATATTGGAACCCAAATATATAAAAAAAAAAAATTGGGAATTATTTAGGAGATTTCATGATGATTGCTAATTGCACTCAATAGTTAGATCATATGATATATGCAAGGATTTGTGTTATAACTAATTTTGACAAACAAATAAGATCAAGTAGTACATTATAAAAATATTCCTTTTAGATGCAGAATCTATCATGAATACGATCATCTAGACAAGTATTGTCTACATATGGTCCCTAACAAAGAGAAAGAGAATGGGGACATGACAAGGTTTCAAATCCTCAAACAAAATAATGCAAGAAAAAAATATAGCAACAAAAAAGAAAACAATAATTTCACCTAAGACCTTTGAAATTCTCTCCATGGATGAGCAAGTAGATGATGAGGATGATAAAATGGAAACAACAATTATGGAAGCACAATTTGATGAAGAGAGGGAATAGGAAGGAATGCATGATGAAAATAGAATAACAAAGACTACCCTAATTTTGAGAAACAACAACCAAGGAGAACCATCTCATCTAGCATTAGAATTTCAAAAAAATAACAATATAGAAAATCAACACAAGTGCAAAACCAAAGGACATATTCAAATCACAATCAATCTAGATCCTAAAAAAGAGTATATATATTCCAATAGTAGTTCATTGTTTCTAAGTAAGCATCCTATAGTCTCAGCCAAAATGAAGCAAGATATAAATAAAAATATGAGGATGGATATGAATCAAAATGCAGGACATAGATCCAACCAACATCATCTAGTAGAGGACAACCAAATGTTAGTTGAGGAAGGTAAGATAACAATACTTACCCAATTATTCAAACCTTGTTAATTATGAATATTATTAATTTTAATATTAGAGTACTTAAAGAAAGTTCTAAAAAATAAAAAATTAGAATAGCAGGGAGTCTGGAGCGATGGCAGAGGTAGAGGGAAACAATGGCGGTGGTGGGATCCAACCTCCCGGAGTGGCATATGGAAGACCTAGACTAGGTAAGAATTTTGATGCTGATGATGAAGCGGGTTTCCATAGGAAGCCCCTCGAGGGCCCTCAGGACAAGGAGCCTCCTGATAAAAGACCTGTCAAGGGTACCATCCCTAAAAAGGAGTCTGCTCTTGGGAGCCCTGGTGGGCCTTCATACATGCAAGTCATATTCGATGGGCTGATCTTCCCAAAATTTTCAGATGCCCACCTTACCCCTATCATATCATATATTATTATCCTACAAGCAGTATTCTCTAGATATGTTTCAAAGGCATCTTATTTCCTAATAAACAATTTTATTGGGGGCTGAACAGACATGGAGACAATAAGGGACTAGTCCTTTTCTAAATAGAAAACCTTAGGAAACATGGAGATTGTATCCCTCTCTAGAGGTTTTTTTCCATAAAGCTATGCAACCATGATGATGCAAGCTAAATCCTAATAGGGGGGCCCTGGTTCCTAAGTAGGAGGAGCTTATTTATCAAGTGGTGGGAAATGGATTTAAACCTAATACCCAAAATATCAACTTTGCTCCCATCGGGGTCTGCATACCAAACCTACCTTTCCATCTATGGCATGAGGACATATTGAAAGCCATTGCGAGAACTATTGGAAAATTGGTGGCTATATATTTTGCAACAAAAGCGTGCTCCAGAATGGTCCATGCCCGCATCTGTGTGAACACCAATATCAAGACCAAGCTTCTCACATTCATAAACCTAATTTTAGGATCCTTAAAATAGTTTCAACCTCTAGAATATGAAAATAATATAGCTTTCTACATCTAGTGTCACATGCAAGGCCACCTTAGAAACTAGTGCCCTCTTCTCAGAGCTAAATATTCAAAGGAAACTAAGGATGGCAACTCTTTCTTCCTAATAAATCCTTCCAGACCCTAGAATTGGTTCCATCCTCCTCAATCAAGGAATAATCATCCCAAGCATGTCCCTCCCTTCCCCAAGAAGAACAACTCCTCTATGCAAGCAAACTAGACCTCAAATCAAAAGAGGGATAGTTCCTCAAAAGACAAAGGGAAAAAATTGTCGATCCTCCTCCGAACCTAGATACTGATCAGGTATGTCTCTATATTGAATCTAACCCTATTTTATTTAAGGGAAATTTGGAACCTCCTACGACTAACCCCATTCCCCCTCTCCACTCTAAACCTCCCCAGGATGTTTCAACAGAAATAGTTCCTTTCGAGTCCCCATCTAAATATGGTCCTTCCCACCCCCCGCTGGAAACTTTTGAACTAGCATCCATTCACTCTAATGACAAAGATGAGGGGAGTCTCATACCATCCCAATATCCCATGGAGAACTTCAACCCCAAGCATAATTAAAGCAAAACATCCCTCATTGACTATGGGAGTGATAAAAAAAGGAAGGCCATCCCTTGGTGAGCATAGAAGTAAAGAGGTCGAAGAGGATATAGCAAAAACTTCCAAGCCACCTTGCTATCTGAATCTCTCAACCTGATAAGAGATGAACCCAAGAAACCCAAACCTCCCTCTCAACAGGTGAAGGGAGGCAAAAAATATCTCAAAATTTTTTAAATGAAGATTCTCACTTGGAATGTGAGAGGGCTCAATGGTGCCCCCAAGAAATGGTTGGCTGCAAATATAAGGAAATATTACAGCCCCACAATTCTCATATTGCAAGAAACTAAAGTAGATGAGATCTCTTCCCCCAAAGTTTCCAAAGCAATATGGAATAAAAGTGAATTCATCTTCACTCCTACCCAAGGAACATCCGGAGGGCTATTATGCATGTGGGATCCGACTAAAGTTGAAGGAAGGTTGATTTCCTCCTCTAGCAGGATCATCAACATGCTTTTTCACTACAAAACCAACAATAACACTTGGATCCTTTCCAATGTCTATGCTCCTAATAACCCTCTCAAAAGAGCCTCATTGTGGAACTCGATTAGACATGTGAAACTCATTCAATACCATCCCATGGATCCTTGCAGAATATTTCAATAGCCCCCTATTCCCATATGAAAATAAATGAGGAAACACCTTGCTTACAAGAAGCATGAAGGAGTTTAGGTAATTCATAGATGCAAATGAACTCATGGATGTTCAACTAAAGGGAGAAAAGTTTACTTGGAGCAATAGAAGGGCTAGGAACAATCTCATCTAGGTCAAATTGGATAGGGTTCTACTTTCAAGATAGGCCATTCCTATTTTTGGGGATGCCACCCTCAAACCCCTCCCCAAAATTGGCTTTGATCACAATCCCCTTCTATTTGAAGTAGCCAAATCCCTCTCCTTCAAGAGGCCCTTTCGCTTCAAGGCAATGTGGTTCCACCATCCAGAATTTAGGAACCAAGTCTATTAGTGGTGGAAGCAGCCCCTCAAGGGGTCCCCTTAGGGAAACTATACCAAAAAATTATATTCATCAAGTAAAATATTAAGGTTTGGAATAGATAAACCTTTGGTAACATCTTCGAGATTAAGCAAATAATCAAAGAGAAACTAGAGATTATAAAACAACAAATTCAGGAAGGCAACCAAGACAATAACATCAAAGCTGAAGAGAGCAAGCTCCTAGCTGAGTTATACAACATCTTGACCAGAGAAGAAATGTATCGGAGGTAAAAATCAAGATCCCTTTGGCTCAGGGATGGTGACTCGAATACCAAATTATTTCATGCATCTACCCTGAGAAATAGAAGCTTGAATAAAATTTTAGAGCTCACCTATAAGGATGGAAGGGTCACAAGGGAAGTCTCTAAGATCAGGAATGAGTCTACCAATTTATTCTAGACCCTTTTGGGCACATCCTCTATTGGATGCCCTCAAGCTGTAGAGGCTCTCCTAGAAAATATTCCCCACTCCATCTCCTTCTCCACTAATGAAATTCTTATCAGGCCTCTCTCCATGGAAGAGATCAAAGGATCTCTATTTTATATGCAACATGATAAGGCTCCCAGACTATATGGGTTCCTTTTGCATTTCTTCCAAGTGTTTTAGGACTTGATTGGGCCTGAAGTGTGTACAACAGTCAGATATCTCCAATCCTCCAAGGCCATTCCCTGAGGGATCAACTCAATCTTCATTGCCTTGGTTCCCAAAGTGTTGGCTTGCAAAGCTCTATCTAAATTTTATCCCATCAGCCTCTACAATGTTCTCTACAATATCCTAACCAAAGCCTTAGAAAAAATGCTCACGGAGGTCCTTCCCCTTATTATTGATACCTATCAGGGCAACTCTATCAAAGGAATTATCATAACTAATGGTATGATAACTATCCATGAGGCCTTGCATTCTACCACTTTAGCCAAGAAACTAGCTTTCCTTCTAAAGTTAGACATGAACAAGGCTTTTGATAGAGTAATCTGGGAGTTTCTCATTGATGTCCTCCTCAAATTTGGCTTCCACCTGATATGGGTTGATCTCATCGAAATATGCATATCCTCTTCGTGCTTCTCCATACTGGTCAATGGGTCCCTTGATGGGTTCTTACCTAGCTCTAGAGGGCTGAGATAAGAAGATTCTCTATCCCCAATCATGTTCATCATCCTGTATGAGGCTTTAGGGAGGTCAATTGCTAGTGCCAATAGGAGAGGCATTATTTCTAGGATCAAACTTTCTTCTAGTCTTAACCATGTTACTCACCAATAGTTTTTCAACGATACCATTTTACCCACTTCTACTTCAGTTGCTCAAGCCAAGGCCATCAAGAACATCCTCTACCTTTATGAGAATGCTACAAGTCATAAGATCAACCTCCTCAAAAGAAAAATATTTTTCATCAACACTCCCCATACTCAAAAAAACAAAATTACACAGATCCTTGGATGCTCCCTGAAGGGTCTTCCCTCTACTCCATGTAGAATAATTTCATTGAAAGAATTCAAAAAAAGTTGACCTCTTGGAAAGGCCACTTCCTATACCAGGAATCCAAAGCCACCCTTACTACGGCCTATATTTAGAGCATCCCGGTGTCTTCCTATCCATATTCAAAATCCTAATCTTTGTGAGTTCCAAGATTGAACAAATTCAAAAGAGGTTCCTCTGGTCTGTGAGTGAGGATAATAAGAGAATACCCCTAGTGGTTTGGGATTTGGTTTGCCATAGCAAAATAAAATGAGGTATTGGGCTTAGGAAAGTCACTAAAATGAATCTTGCTCTCCTAGCCAAGCATGCATGGAAGGCTTACACCAACAATGGTGCAGATTGGGTCGAGATAGTCAAGAAGAAATATATGCAAAAATATCAGTTCTTGAGTAATCAGGGGCCCCATAATGGTTTAAAATTTGAGTAATCAATGAAAATGGGGAGCTTCTGGTCCTTAATCCATTCACTGATACCAACATGGGGATCAATGTTGTAAACCTTATCACCAGTCACAATGGTGGTCCCAAGTGGAGAACCATTGATGAGGTCAACTTCCCTCATCAAGTGGTTGCCCTATCTAGGTTGCTCAATGTAGTCACCATTTTGATGGGAGAAGTAGAATATAGGACCATCTGGAGGGAAACTAATGAGGGGGTCCTTTTCTGTTAAGTTAACCTACATATTCCAAGAGAAGGCCCAGGTTACATCCATCCCTTAGAACCTTATATGGAAGAAGAAACTCATCCCCAAAATTAGTTTCTTTTATTTGATTTCTATCCAAAATATGATCCTCATGATCAAAAATCTAGCCAAAAGAGGATTCACGATCCCAAATCATTGCTACCTATGCCTATCTAGTTGGGAATATATGAATCATATCTTCACCAACTATGATTTTACCTCCATAGTCCTTGGCCACTTGCTCAATTAATTCCACATCATGTGGGTCCTACCCAATTCAATCATTGACCTCTTCTCCCAATGGCCAAACCCGTTCAGTAATCCTAGGCTTCAATCCCTTTGGTCCTTCTATCTCCATCACTTTATTTGGTAAATCTGGCTAGAATGCAATAATAGGGCATTTTCATCCTCCCCCAGGGACCCCCTATCTATGGATTCCAAATCCATTGCCTATGCTATTAAGAACACCTAGATCATCCCTTGCTATAAACCCCTTTCCAGGCTCTCGAATGTTCCCTTTTCAAATCTCTTGGTATACTTGAAGAGGATCCCAGAGCTTAGCCAAGGCACAACCCCAGAACTAATCTCAAGTGGATGCCATCTCCAGAAGGGTGAATCAAGCTAAAATTTAATGGGGATTCTAAAGGAAATCCTAGTAATTCTAGGGTAGGAGTGGTCATTAGAGACCATAATGGCAACCTGGTCCTTGCATTTGCAGATTTCCTTAGGCCTCAATATAACAATATTACGAAAGCCATGGCTCTATGGAGGGGGCTTGTCCTACTCCAAGAGGACCCCATAAAGGTAATCATAGAAGGTGATTCCTTAAATATAATCAACTACATGATGAATGACAAGAGTCCTTTCTAGAAAGTATTCAAAACCATCCAAGAATCTAGGAATATATTTTGAGGTCATCTGCATATGGCTACCCACCATAACTATAGAGATGCCAATCAGCTAGTCGATCTCATGGCCAACTTGGTAGCATCATCCAATAACATTAGAGTTTGGAGAGATAAATTTTCCTTAGACATAACCAATGAAAAAAGCCATGAAAAGGATAATTATCAAAATGGCAAGTCCCAATGAGTTGAATTTTGAAACAAAGGCTATCACAAGAGCTTTCCTTACCATTACTAGATTTCCTAGAAATTTCTCTTGAAGTGTGAACAATTGCCACATGTGGATTGGGTATGTAATCAGGATCAAGCTCACGAGTGGCAAAACATGGAAAAAATTTCCCACTCTCCACTTTTTTAAATTATGGCGCTTCCCAGACCTCAAGACCAATGACATGTGAGCCATCAAGGAAGATGTGTTTCAAGTTATCAGAGCCCGACATATTTTATACTATGTGGCTAATTGCAAGAAATTGGAAGATAATTTTTTACCCTGCCCTGCTAATCATGGTGAGTTAATCTGGATTTAACTCCCATACCAAGTTATCTATTGCTTTTCTCGACACCCCCTATTTTCCCTTGTAGATTTATTTCTAGAATCTCCCCAGGTTTTATGCATGTGTGTTGATCTTCCAATTCTCAAGTGGATCGATGTTGATATTTCTACATTTTGGAATGATTGTCTGCTCCTTTCCAATCAATCCTAATTGTTTATTTGTGCCTTCTCCCACTACAGTATTATCTAACTTGAATCTATTGCTTTTGGCTCTATCCACCCCCCACTCATTTTTAACTAGCAAGGAATCATGCCCCTCTGTTCATGATCCTTCCTTATCCAACCCTACAATGGATCTATAGAACATTTGATTTGACTCCCTCCACCTCCCATATCCCTGCTTCCACCTCTTTTCCCCTACTAAGAGCATGTATTTCATTGAACTAGTTCATTTGAACCATGATCCCAACTACCCAAATATTCATGGATGCAAAAGTATTCACTCCTTTCTTGCTAAAATTCTTTGGAGCCGAGGACCAAAACACCAAGGATTTTGTTACTTATTGGAATCAAGGTGAGGTCGCCATCCAGGGAGTCCACTTCAAGGTGACAATCAAAATGCTTTCAAAATTTATCAACTTCCTGTTGATAGGTCACTTTATCCATCATGATAAGCACAATTATGAAGAGGAGACAAACCGGTTCCTAGACAAAGGTAATATTTTGGTTGGGACAAATTCACCCTTCATGTTTCTTCCCTCCTAGATCATTGTAATATTGTCATTATTCCCATAATGTAGTATGTGACCTGCGATGACCTAGAGAAACCTCTATGAAGCTTCTACCTAGCCTTCATCAACCACTTCCAAGATGGCAAGGTAGTTTATATCCCTGATTACCTCTTGTACTCCCTTTACCCGACCCTTAAAAAATATTAAAATTTGAATGGGAAGCCACTCCACCAGGGGCTCTTACTTATCATCTTCAAGCATACCCTAGTCAATAGATCACTTATCCATAATATCAAGCCTGTGTCTACAAGTACCCCTGATGAGGTCCTCCCTTCATCCAGTCATATTGTTGAATCCCCTATCGGTCCTAGTCCAATGGATGGACACTCCAATGCCTTCCCCTCTCAGTATTTCTAGGTAGAGAGAGTAGAAGAAGCATGCGGCTACATCAAATATATCCCCTATGGCCAGGTCCTCGACCAAGATTAAAAGACCCAAAGTAGAGCCTTCCTCATCCTCTAATCATGTCATATCTGATTTCATGAGTGACAAGGAGGAACCATGCTCCCAGATGTTGTTGGAGCTAGTGGCTTCCACCATAGTCACATCTATCAAGTATCTAGAGGATGCCTCTAATATTGTATCACGTTATGCTACAAGGAAGAAGGATGATATCAAAAATTGATAGGCATGGGACCCTCCCTCTGAGTCAAATGTGTGCAGGTTGGCCTTATTCCTTAACTGAGTATCTATATTAACAACTCTTTTTTGGGTATGACAGTGTTTGGGCAGATTTTTTGAATGTAATACAACTGATTTTTGGGTTTTACCTTTGTCTTATTGGAATTTGGGTTTCTATTTTTCTGGTTTTCTATTGTAGTTGGTTTCTTGTTTCAAGTGGTTCTCCCTCTAGGTCTTATAGGGTTTTGTGATGGTCACTAGTACCTCTGCAATAATTTTATCCCTATGTATGGATTTACAACCCTGAATGTAATAAGGCTTTGGGGTCATAACAAAACCCGCAATGTAAATACAACTTAAATTACCAAAATAAAAAATAGAAGAACGATCCAAATAAATCAAAAATTAGATTATGTATTGAATTTTATTAGGATTTTTTGGATGTTTTAAAGGATGACACTCTAGAGGTGGTAGAAGAGGCTAGAAAGCCAAAATGAAATCCTCAAAGAAATCAACAAGACATACATATCACTAATTTCAAAATCTTAAAAAGTAGATAACATTATAGATATATACCAATCACTTTATGTAATGTTATTCTAAAAATCATCTCAAATATTATGTTTAAAAGGCTCAAACCATTACTACATAAGATCATATCTCCATAATAAGGGGGATTTAAAGAGGGACGATAGATAGTAGATGAGATAGTGTTAGCCTAGGAAGCAATTCACTCTATGGAAGCTCAAAAATATCCATCCATGTTCATTCAATTGGATTTATCCAAAGCATATGATAGGGTGGATTGGCACTTTTTCATCCAAGTAATGGAAAATTTTGGATTCTCTCAATAATGAATGAAGTGGATAATATCTTGTGTATATTTAGTTTCTTATTTAATTATTCTCAATGGTTATCCTAATAATTTGTTCCCAACATCTAGATACATCAGTTAAGGAGGCCCTCTCTCTCCATACCTATTGATCATTCTAGCATAATATTTAGGGAGGACATTTGATAAGAATCAATATTATCATAGGTTAGAAGGAGTTACAATAGCTAAAGAAGTAAAAACCATATCTCATTTACAATTTATTGATGATTTCATCATTTTGGAGAAGGCAAAAATAAAGGAAGCAACCACAATAAAGCAAATTCTTAACTGCTTCACTAAAGCCTTAGAGCAACTATTTAATGAAGATAAATAAAAAAATTGCATTTTCCATTGTTCACCTAGAAAAGAGACTTTGATACTAGATAGATTAAGATTCAAAATAACTTTTCTTCCAGTTAAATATTTGAGTGTTCTAGTTAATCATGGCATAAAAAAGAAAGAGTATTAGAGCTAGTTATCAGAGAAAGTGCAAAACAGAATAGGCGGTTGGACCAATAAATGGCTTTTCTCAGGAGGATAGATAAATTTTATCAAATAAGTTATTTAGTATATCCTAATATTTGTTTCAGTAGTGTTGAAAATCCCTAAGTCAGTGCTTAAATAAATGGATAAAATTAGTCACAAATTTCTTTGGAAAGGATAAAAAATAGAGAAGAAATGGGACCTAGTGAGGTGGGAGACCCTATGCCTTCCTACTTATGAAGGGAGTCTAGGTCTTCAAGTGGTAGTCAAGAATAACAAGGCTTTGACTGCAAAGTTATATTGGAGGTTAATTAGCCATCCCAATAGATAGTACAAAATGGTCAAAGGGCATATTTTTTGACAAAATATTAGGATGGACACCCTGCATTGTTAATTCAATATCTAGAATTAAGACTTATAATGGATAAAATGCATAGGATAAATTGGATAGAAGTTTCCAAACATTATAGAGATCAGACAAGAAATTCAAAGGTGGGAAGATGTTGGATCCTAGTAAATATTAGACAATCCAACTCTCTAAACATAAAAAAAAAAAAGATATTCACAAAATCCTTAAAATGTGCTCACCTTCATGATCACAAGTTGAGGACTGCATTGGTTGTAATAGCTTAGGGTATGGAGTGTACATTGTAGCTCAAGGCTATTTAGCCTTAAGCCATATTTGTTGGCAATTTGAGTTATTTTGTGTTGTCATTGATGTCACATGGATCACATTGAGTTTTGGTGGCAAAAGCACTTCATAAATAATCATTTATGATATTTTGGAGAGCAAGGATATTTACAAGGTTTTGTGGCACAAGAGGCATATAATATTTAATTTTTTAAATATTATATTAATGGTTTTTATTAAAACCAATGGTAAAGGTTTTTATTAAAACCAACGGCAAGGGTTTTTTATTAAAACCAATGGAAAGGGTTTTCATTAAAACCATTGGAAAGGATTTTTCATTAAAACCACTATGCTAAGACTTCTCCAAATTATGATGGATGAAAAGGTTTCCAATAAAACCTAGGTGCAAAAAGTTTCATGACAAAATTCAAAAGAATGAAGGAGATATCTCAATTCAAAGTTAAAAGGTGAATTATTAAATTTTTATTTAATAATTCTAAGGTCTAAGGTTGTATTATATTATCCGTCGACGTGCAAAGGTTGGGGAGATAAATAAATATTTGCCGATGTCATTCGAAGGCATGGAGGTGCATATAAATAAAAGGTAAAAACCTTTGTTTATTTAAGACTAGACATAGCGCATGAGAGAGAGTCATCGAAAGGGGAGCAACGAAGAAAGAAGGATAAATAAATTTCGATTTGAGAGCAAGGTCAAGTAAACAACATGGGAAAGTGACATCACATAGGAGCCTATAGCGCAGTTGGTAGTGCATGAACTTTGCACAAGGTAGGTTCGTTGTTCGAATCCCACCAAGGGCAAAGTGTTTTGCTAAGAAAGTAAAATCGAGTTTTAGATTTGAGCGTAGGTTAAAGTTGGGTGTTTGGGATTAAAATCCCAATGTGGGCTAGCGCCCACGTGGTAAGCGCTTCACAGCACTAAGCGAGAGGAATATAGTTCGACTCCCATGAAGGTGTGAAGGCACATTAATTTTGGCAAAGACGATTTCGAAGGTTACGAAGGCAGCGAATTTCATATAAAGGTATTTATCTCCAGTGCATGGTAATATTTGTTATTACCAAATTTTTGGTGCATTAAAATTATTTCTGTGATAACTAGGGAGTCATAAGGAGTTTAGGGAAATAAATGCTTGTTGTATGTGTTAATGTGCTTAGGGAGTTATAAGGTGTAGAATTAAATATTTGTTATTGATGTGTGTGATTGTGGAGTTATAAGGTGTGGAATTAAAAATAAAAGCATAGGTGCTTGTTGTATGTGTTAATGAAATTAGGGAGTCATAAGGTTGAAAAGTGTTGAACTTGTTATATGTCCTAGTGCATGATTTAATTATGAAATTAAACTAGGAACTTGAGACCTAGTTAATTGCTACCTTGAGTTAGAAGACATGCACATGAGTTAGGGTTTGAAGTTGAAGACAAATTGCTTGATTATGTGCCTTGGCTATTGAGAGGAAGTGGATGGATTAGAAAATCAATTTTATGGATAAAATTGATGCTTGAGTTCCATGATTGCTTTAGTGGAGTTCATTGAGAGTATTGCCATTATTGAGGAGGTTTTTGCTATTGCTTTGAGGAGATTATTGTTGGTTACTTGTTAAGTCCATTGCCACTATTTGAGACCATTGAGGAGATCATTTGCTAGTCACTTGTGGATACATTTGTCTTTCATTTGAGGAGATCATTGTTGGCTATTTGAGAGCTCTTTGCTTGAGGGAGTTGTGCTTGTTTCTTGAGAGCTTATTGACATTGCATGAGGAAGATATTATTGAGAACCTATTGCTATCACTTGTGGAGATTGTCCTTGGTTGGTTGAAGTCCTCATTGTTATTGCTTGGAGAGGTTTCCATTTGAGAGATCATTTGTCATCCATTTGAGAGTACATTGTTGAGCATTGTTGTCATCCATTTGAGAGTACATTGTTGAGCATTGTTGTCATCCATTTGAGATATCATTTATCATACATTGTTGAGATCATTGTGGATCATTGTTGTCATCCATTGAAGAGTACATTGCCATTCATTGTTGAGCACATTGTTGAGTATTGTCATCATTCATTTGTTATCCATTGTTGAGTTCATCATTGAGCCTTGCCTTCGTTGATTTGTGGTTGAGATTTGAGTGCTACTTGAGAGTCATTGGTTGAGCCTTTGGGAAGGCTTTTGGGAAAAATTTATGGATGAATTGAGACAGCTTTTGGGATAGAATTTCTGGATAGATTTGAGACAACTTTTGTGCATGATTGGTTGAGCCTTTGGGAAGGCTTTTGGGACAAAATTTTTGGACAGATTTGAGACAGCTTTTGTGCATGATTGGTTGAGCCTTTGAGAAGGCTTTTGGGACATATTTGTGGACAAATTTGGGATAGCATTTGAGCAGGATTGTTTGAGCCTTTTGTGAAGGCTTTGAGAACATATTTGGGACAACATTTGAGCAGGATTGTTTGAGCCTTGTGAGAAGGCATTGAGGAAGATTTGTGAGCAGTGAAAGAGATAGGATAGAAATAGAAAACACATCAACACTAGTTGCCTAGCTGAGCAAGGAGATAAGTGGATAGCCTAGCTGAGAAAATTAGTGGATAGCCTAGATGAGTAGATAAGTGGATAGCCTAGCTGAGGAGATCAATGGAGAGCCTAGTTGAGCAGATTAGTGGAGAGCCTAGCTGAGCAAATCAGTGGATAGCCTAGCTGAGTAGATCAATGGAGAGCCTAGTTGAGTAGATCAATGGAGCCCACCTAAGCATATCAAGACAACCTAGCTTTGAGAAGATCAAAGTAATCATTTGTATTGGGATAAGGATCCCTATTTATTTATGAAATATTATAAGGAGAATATCTTGTGGACTACCCCACATTGGGGGAACCACGTTAAATCTTGTGTCTCAATTGTGTGTGATGATTTGTGCACTTGCTTACTATTTCTATCTATGTTATTAATGCACACTGCTATATTTGGTTATTGCAATTGAGGACACTAATTGATATTGGTTTGGAAAGAAAGTAAAAAGTGGGCACTATACTATTCACCCCCTCTCAATATAAGCTTGTGTTCTTCAATTGGTATCAGAGCGGGTTCCTTCGAAAAGGCTAACATCTTGAGGGTAGATTCTACAAGAACACAAATGGCTTCACAGAATGGATCATCTACAAGTAAGGCTCCACTATTTGACGATAACAATTATGCTTTTTGGAGCATGATAATGAAGAACTACTTGATATCATAGGGATATGAGGTATGGCAGATGGTTGCAAAAGAGTATAAGGTTGAAGGTGATCCTGAGATAGATGAAACTATCAGGAAATTAGTTGAGATCAATGCAAAGGCAATGAATTGTATTCTGAGTGGGCTTCGTGAGATAAATTTTGCAAAGGTCATGGTATGTAATTCAGCTAATGAAATGTGGACCAAGTTGTGGAATACCTATGAAGGAGATTCCAAGGTAAAGTTGGCAAAACTACAAACTCATAGAAGAAGATTCGAGGAATTGAAAATGGAAGATTCTGAAGATATTGCAAATTTTTTACTTCGAGTTGATGAGATTGCTAACACCATGAGAGGCCTAGGATTTGAGATGAAAGAATCAGAAGTTACTCAAAATGTTTTGAGATCACTTCCCATGAAGTATGATGCAAAGGTTTCAACGATAGAAGAAACAATGGATATCGACAAGTTGACGATGGAAGAACTACAAGGAACTCTCATAGCTTATGAGATGAGGATAGATAAGCATCAAGATCCAATGAAAGAAATTGCATTCAAGGCTTCAGAGAAAAATAAAGGGAAATATTCAGAGATAGATAGAGATTCAGATAATTATGAGGAAGCTAACTTCACAAAAAGGAAAAAGGACTCAAGGAATTATAGGGATATGAAGAAAGTCAAATGCTACAAGTGTGGTGATTATGGTCACTATGCAAACAAGTGTCCACATGAAGAAAATAGTGATGATGAAAAATAGGGTCACAAAAGAAAAGAAGAAGGAAAGCATAAGCATGACAAAGAGGACAAGTACAAGCAAAGCAAGCAAGAGAAGAAGAAAAGTTTTCGTAAGACTAAGAAGACTTTCTACATTGAAGAAGCAAATGATGGCTTAGATCACAGCGATAGAGACAAGTCAGATGATGAAAAGGAAGAACATCTATTCCTAGGAATAGAAGGTGAAAGAGAACAGTGCTTTGTGTGTGGTCAAAGAGATCACAGATCAGGATATTGCAATGGCTTCAGTGATAGTGAAGATGAAATAACACATCAAGGAAACATGCATAGTCAAAGAATTCATGAGAGTTTGTTTGCTATAGAAGAAGATAATGATCTCAGTGATAGTGAAGATGAAGAAGATTGTACATTCTTTGGAATAAGTGAAGAAAGACAAGAATACCTACTCCTAGGTATTGAAGTTAAAGAAGAGGACATATCTATCGAAGAACGACATGAAGAACTCGCTATAGCCATTGAGCAAGCAAACAGGTACAAGACGGGTCTAGGAATACTAAAATGCTTCATATGTGGAGACTTTGGGCATTTAGATGATGACTGCACCTACTACAACAATTGCGATAAGAAAAGTTTATTTATGGAAGAAGAAAGCAACAGTTCCAGCAATAGTTCTAGCAGTAGTTCTAGTGATAGTGATGATGAAGAAGAGGAATCCACAAAACAAGAAAATAAAATCAAGATATTGAAAAGGAAAATCAAAAGGCTTGAAAATAAGGTTCATGAAAATTAAAAGGTCAAAGTAATGCTTAATCGACACATTCAAGGTTTGGGAAAAAAGAGCTTCAAGAAAAAAAAGAGCTTGGCATCACTATTTCTGAGCAATTGAAGAAGAAGAAAGAAAGATGTTCCATACTTGAGAAGTTTGATTCATCACATGACTCAAAAGGTCAAGACATTTGTGATGAGAAGGAAACATGTATTTCAGAGACAATAGAGATGGATGCCAGTTTACTATTTGACACAAATGAAGAGAAAGAAGAGGAAGGTTCCAAAGCACCAAAGGTCTCATATTTTAGGTTTGGGGAATCACACTCAAAAGGAAAGGAAGTTAAAATAGAGTAATTCAAGAAATTCTATCGTTTGAGAAGGAAAAGTTAAGAGCAAATAAATTCTTGAAGAAGAAAGCAAGGAAGAAGTTAAGGAAGAAGATTTGGATACCACAAAGAAGGATCAAGGATACAATGCACAAGTCAAATATGATCACAAGGATAAAGGTCAAGAAAGGTATGAGGAACCAAGGCATGAACAAAGGGATTTTCAAGGACATTGTTTTTCTTGTAATGGATTTGGACACAGGGCTATACATTGCAGGGTCTATGGATCAAAGAAAAAGTTTGATTTCACTAGAAGGATCTTCAAAGGAAGAAGATATGGTTTTCAGGGACATTGCTTCTTATGCAACAAGATTGGTCATAGAGCTTCTCAGTGCAAAGGAAATGAGCAATATGGTTTTGATTATAGAGCTGCACAATTCAGAGGTCATGGTCAAAATGATTATGGAAACAAAGCTTCACAATACAGGGTTCAGGAAAGGAATGGATATGGAAATGATTTCAAGAAAGAATTCAGGATATGGGCACCATCCAAAGGCTACAATATCAAGTGTTTTAATTGCAATAACTTTGGACATATTGCAAGATGGTGTAGGACTCAATTCCAAACAGGTTCAAGGCAATAAGGTCAAGTAGTTTCAAGGCAAGAAGGTCAAACAGGTTCAAGACAAGAAGATCAAGTAACTCATCAAGAAAATGATATCAGAAATATGTGGAAGGAAGTTGAAAAAGGAAAGGAACAATGTAATATGGGAGTAAATGTACTCCCACCCCAAAATTAATCACCTCAAGAGAGAAGGTGGTAGGGGGGCTAAGCTTAAGAGTCATATCTTTTAGCCCCATAGGTGTCCCTTTTGCCATTGATGTCAAATGGGGAGAGTATTGAGTTAGGGGGAGCAGCCTCCAAAGAGAGCATTGAGATAGGGGGAGCAGCCTCCAAAGAGAACATTGAGATAGGGGGAGCAACCTCCATAGAGAGTATTGAGTTAGGGGGAGCAACTTTGATTTTCAGAAATGGCTTTTGTAGTGATTGTGGTGATTTGCATTAGAGGTGTTGCCATCAATGACAAAGGGGGAGATTGTTGGCAATTTGAGTTATTTTATGTTGTCATTGATGTCACATGGATCACATTGAGTTTTGGTGGCAAAAGCACTTCATAAATAATCATTTATGATATTTTGGAGAGCAAGGATATATACAGGGTTTTGTGGCACAAGAGGCATATAATATTTAATTTTTTAATATTATATTAATGGTTTTTATTAAAACCAATGGTAAAGGTTTTTATTAAAACCAATGGCAAGGGTTTTTATTAAAACCAATGGCAAGGGTTTTTTATTAAAACCAACGGAAAGGGTTTTCATTAAAACCATTGGAAAGGGTTTTTCATTAAAACCACTATGCTAAGACTTCTCCAAATTATGATGGATGAAAAGGTTTTCCAATAAAACCTAGGTGCAAAAATTTTCATGACGAAATTCAAAATAATGAAGGAGATATCCCAATTCAAAGTTAAAAGGTGAATTATTAAATTTTTATTTAATAATTCTAAGGTCTAAGGTTGTATTATATTATCCGCCGACGTGCAAAGGTTGGGGAGATAAATAAATATTCACCGACGTCATTCGAAGGCATGGAGGTGCATATAAATAAAAGGTAAAAACCTTTGTTTATTAAAGACTTGACATAGCGCATGAGAGAGAGTCATCGAAAGGGGAGCAACGAAGAAAGAAGGATAAATAACTTTTGATTTGAGAGCAAGGTCAAGTAAAAAGTGTGGGAAAGTGACATCACACAGGAGCCTATAGCACAGTTGGTAGCGCACGAACTTTGCACAAGGTAGGTTCGTTGTTCGAATCCCACCAAGGGCAAAGTGTTTTGCTAAGAAAGTAAAATCGAGTTTCAGATTTGAGCGCAGGTTAAAGTTGGGTGTTTGGGATTAAAATCCCAATGTGGGCTAGCGCCCACGTGGTAAGCGCTTCACAACGCTAAGCGAGAGGAATGGAGTTCGACTCCCGCAAAGGTGTGAAGGTGCATTGCATTTTGGCAAAGACGATTTTGAAGGTTACGAAGGCAACGAATTTCATATAAAGGTATTTATCTCCAATGCATGGTAATATTTGTTATTACCAAAGTTTTGGTGCATTAAAATTATTTCTGTGATAACTAGGGAGTCATAAGGAGTTTAGGGAAATAAATGCTTGTTGTATGTGTTAATGTGCTTAGGGAGTTATAAGGTGTAGAATTAAATATTTGTTATTGTTGTGTGTGATTGTGGAGTTATAAGGTGTGGAATTAAAAATAAAAGCATAGGTGCTTGTTGTATGTGTTAATGAAATTAGGGAGTCATAAGGTTGAAAAGTGTTGAACTTGTTATATGTCCTAGTGCATGATTTAATTATGAAATTAAACTAGGAACTTGAGACCTAGTTAATTGCTACCTTGAGTTAGAAGACATGCACATGAGTTAGGGTTTGAAGTTGAAGACAAATTGCTTGATTATGTGCCTTGGCTATTGAGAGGAAGTGGATGGATTAGAAAATCAATTTTATGGATAAAATTGATGCTTGAGTTCCATGATTGCTTTAGTGGAGTTCATTGAGAGTATTGCCATTATTGAGGAGGTTTTTGCTATTGCTTTGAGGAGATTATTGTTGGTTACTTGTTAAGTCCATTGCCACTATTTGAGACCATTGAGGAGATCATTTGCTAGTCACTTGTGGATACATTTGTCTTTCATTTGAGGAGATCATTGTTGGCTATTTGAGAGCTCTTTTCTTGAGGGAGTTGTGCTTGTTTCTTGAGAGCTTATTGACATTGCATGAGGAAGATATTATTGAGAACCTATTGCTATCACTTGTGGAGATTGTCCTTGGTTGGTTGAAGTCCTCATTGTTATTGCTTGGAGAGGTTTCCATTTGAGAGATCTTTTGCCCCCCATTTGAGAGTACCTTGTTGAGCATTGTTGTCATCCATTTGAGAGTACATTGTTGAGCATTGTTGTCATCCATTTGAGAGATCATTTGTCATACATTATTGAGATCATTGTGGATCATTGTTGTCATCCATTGAAGAGTACATTGCCATTCATTGTTGAGCACATTGTTGAGTATTGTCATCATTCATTTGTTATCCATTGTTGAGTTCATCATTGAGCCTTGCCTTCGTTGATTTGTGGTTGAGATTTAAGTGCTACTTGAGAGTCATTGGTTGAGCCTTTGGGAAGGCTTTTGGGATAAAATTTTTGGATAAATTTGAGACAACTTTTGTGCATGATTGGTTGAGCCTTTGGGAAGGCTTTTGGGACAAAATTTTTAGACATATTTGAGACAAATTTTGTGCATGATTGGTTGAGCCTTTGAGAAGGATTTTGGGACAGATTTGTGGACATATTTGGGACAACTTTTGAGCATGATTGTTTGAGCCTTTGATGAAGGCTTTGAGGACATATTTGGGACAGCATTTGAGCAGGATTGTTTGAGACTTGTGAGAAGGCATTGAGGCAGATTTGTGAGCAATGAAAGAGACAAGACAGAAATAGAAAACACATCAACACCAGTTGCCTAGCTGAGTAGATCAGTGGATAGCCTAGCTGAGCAGATCAGTGGATAGCCTAGTTGAGTAGATCAATGGATAACCTAGCTGAGATTAGAGGGGGAGCTAAGTAGATCAATGGATAGCCTAGCTGAGTAGATCAGTGGAGAGCCTAGTTGAGCAGATCAGTGGAGCCCACCTGAGTAGATCAGGACAACCTAGCTTTGAGCAGATCAAAGTAATCATTTGTATTGGGATAAGGATCCCTATTTATTTGTGAAATATTATAAGGAGATTATCTTGTGGACTACCCCACATTGGGGGAACCACGTTAAATCTTGTGTCTCAATTGTGTGTGATGATTTGTGCACTTGCTTACTATTGCTATCTATGTTATTAATGCACACTGCTATATTTGGTTATTGCAATTGAGGACACTAATTGATATTGGTTTGGAAAGAAAGTAAAAATTGGGTGCTATACTGTTCACCCCCCCTCTCAGTATAAGCTTGTGTTCTTCAATATTAAGTGGACTACCCCACATTGGGGGAACCACATTAAATATTGTGTCTCAATTGTGTGTGATAATTTGCGCACTTTCTTACTATTGCTATCTATGTTATTACTACACACTGCTATATTTGGTTATTGCAATTGAGGACACTAATTGATATTGGTTTAAAAAGAAAGTAAAAAGTGGGTGCTATACTGTTCACCCCCCCTCTCAGTATAAGCTTGTGTTCTTTAAATTAAACCCCATTTAGATCGAGATCTACTCAAACATTTATGGGCTCAAAAGTTATGGCCAAAAGTCAATATTTTTAATTGATTACTACTTCATAAAATGGTACTCATAGATGATCAACTTTTGAAGAAAGGATTTAATGGACCCTTTCAATGTGTAATGTGTTGGGATAACAATGAAACAATAAACCATTTGTTCATAGAATGCCCCATAGCTTCTAAATTATGGAAGATGATGGTTTCTCTTCTAAAGGTAAGATGGTCCAATGATCAATCCATAGAACAGATATGGATATATTGGAGCAAACAATAAGGAAAATATAGGTATGTGAACCAAATAGTTTGTACAAGAATGACTATTATTTCTTGGAACATTTGGAAGGAGTAAAAGAAGTAAATATTTTAGCAAGAGAGTAGGTACATCCAGTATGTCTGGCTAAAGACCATATAAAATTTGATAGAGATTGTCCAACATTTATTAACTCATACACACAATTCAATTAAATAAATATGGATAGAATAAAGCAATGCCAACCTCCCCCATAGAATTTTGGAAAAATCAATATGGATGAAGCATCCAGAGGAAATATTGGAAGAGCTGGTATAGGAGGGATAGGAAGATTGGAAGATGGTACTCTAATTTTTTACTTTTACAAAAAAAATAGGAATTATATTCAATAACTTAGCAAAAGAGTAGGGTATTTTGATAGGTTTGCAAGAGGTACTGAAGGTAGGTTACAGAAGGGCGATAGTAGAGTCATACTCTCAAATTATGATCAATTAACTAAAATCAAATTTAAGGTCTAAGAAGGTAGATTGGAGAATTCAAAGGATCATAGATAAGATTAGGTTGCTAGTAACTAGTTTTTAAGAGGTTGTTTTAAATTATGTGCCTAGAAAATATAATAGAGTGGTATATGCTATGGCAAATTGGGCTCTTGACAAAGGAGATATTAGTTGTTATGGTTTACCTCCTAGATGGTGGTCAGACAAAACTAGGATGATCTTCTCCTTGTTTAGTCTCTGAATGGTAATGTCAAAATCTATGGCTAACGTGATAAGAAATACAAGGTTGTATTCATGAATTGACCCCAATATTCTAGAAAGAGTAGCATTTGATAACTAAATACCCAATGCTCCTAAATCCCCTATGACATTTTTTATCCTTCTTATGGTGGTGATTTTTTATCAAAATATATTAAAATTCCTAGTGTAGATTGATCTTATTTATTTAAAAAAAATACTAAAATAATGAAAATAAAAACAATAATGACTAAATTAATTAATGCAATTAAATAAAAATAAATAAGAAAGCAGAATTTTGTTTTTGGAAGAAAACCAAAGTGGCAATATTCTTTCCTCTTTTGTGTCGCTGGAGATAAAGAATACTCGTGGCATGCAGTACACTATCACTTGCCTTATATAATTATTCAAAATTGAAGAATATTAAGGTTGAGAAGAGATTTCCAATGGAATAGAGAGAGGGAGAACTCAAAGATAGAATATCACAAAAGAAAATGGGAGCAAATTGAACATGGAGAATATAATATTAAATCAAAGATATGACTAAAAAAGGGGCTCAACCCTTCTATTTATAGAGGGTTTTGAGCACAAGGTGGGAAATTGGAAATTTAAAAATTAGATTTTAGGGCTAGGGCAGCCACTAGGATTTTGAAACCCTAAATAACCTAGAACATTCCGAAGTCTCTCAATCGTGACAACTAGACCCATGTGTAGTTTTATTGCATTTTGGGGGACCAAATGATGTTAGAATATAGGCAAAACTATATTCACCAGAAAGCTCTTTTTTAGCCCAATACAAAAGAAGGGGTTTTGATAAGAATAGAAAATATTTGATAGGAAAAAATTTGGATCAAAGATTACCTTACTTTTTGAAGCAATAAATGCTCAATTTTATGTCTTTAAAAGGTGAATTTGTCCTGGTTGGTTAGAGGGTTGATACATGAGGATGACTTGATGAAAAATCATGAAAAGTGGGTCAATTTTTAATTAATTATCAAAGAATGCTAATGATCTATTTTTTTTTATAGTAGAATTTTAATGATCAATTATCAATTTTTTATAGTAGGATGTTAATAACCAACTTAAATAAAGGTAAATTTTGTAATTATCTTACATCACCATTAAAAAAATATAAAAAAATTAATATAATTAATTATTTTATAGTTATTTAAAATATTGAAATTATGTTGCATAATGAAAGAAATAACATTTATATTAAGTATACATTGAACATACTTATCCTTGCTTCTTTGATCCCCATGTGATCAGTTTAGAACCAAGAGAAGAATAGTTGTTAGAAGTGGATTTACAGTCATCCAAGTTGCCACCATAGTTAGAATCACAAAAATAAACAAGATTCATCTTCTTAGTTGCATTATAATGAATGATAAAATCAAGACTACATTTTACATACCTCAATATTCTCTTGGTATCCTTAAAATGAATTTGAGATGGTTCATTAATGTCACAACCCTCCCTTGATAGCCCTAATCAGAGTTTGTATATTTGATCATGTTTTATAATTTCTAATCTAATGATCAATATTTTGTTGATATTGATTTGTAGGTATAGGTACTCTCAAGAATGGAGGCAAAATAAAGATGTTGGATAGAGATGAATTCTTGCAAAATATTTATTTAAAAAAAAGAGAATACCAATAATTGACATTTATTATTGTTTTAAATTTACCTAATTGTATTTAATACCTACATGGTAATTTACTAATCATTTTGTTGTCAAGAAATGATAAAAATGAAATAAAAAAGAAATTAGGAAAAAGAACTTCTAGAAGGGGAATAAAAATGGAGCTAAATTCTAGAAGAGGTAGAAAATTGGATTGAGTTCTAGATGGAGGAAAAATTGAACCAAGGGGTACTATAAGATGCAAAAATTGAGCCATGGCTATTTTAGTCTTCATATGGCAAAATTTGTTTACCTCCTATATTATTCCTTCCATATTCTTCCAAGCTTGATATTTGGATAGGTAAGTATAAAAAAGGTCTATAAATATCTACCCATGTTTATCTATAGAAAAGAATGGCGAAGATAAGGAAACTATAGGAAATAATAAGGTGAAGTGATCATAGAATTTGAGAAGGAGAAATTTTTGGAAGACCAAATTTACAAAAGACTCAAGTCAGAGTCTCCCTTATTTTGTTGTCTTTCAAATAGAAAATAATGTACTATTTTTCAAGTTGTTCTCTCCTCTAATTAAGTGCTTATATTATTTGTGCTATAGTATTTATTTACTTGTAATTTAACCAATAATATATGGTTACTATATCAGATTATGTATACATCATATTGTGGCCTTAGATTTGTATTATCTTATGGTTGAATGAAGATGTGTTCTAGGCAAAATTATCATGCACATATTTGATTCTTGACAAGCTTTATTTTAGCATATTTCATGCTTATGGTGTGTTTAATTATTGTTAATAGACATCTCTTCTTGCCCAAACTTTAATACTTTATATGGAGGTTTTATGACTTTGCTTTTGAATGGAATTCATATTTTTGTCATTAGAAGGATGGGATATTACTGCTGATCAAATCTATTTTACAACTGTAATAGTCACACCTAGTAGACATACTTTTAACTTTATTCTCACATCGTAGTTAGATTGGGACAAAATTTAAGGACCTATAATATGTTTTAGAGTGTCTTATTGGTCTTAGAGAAGGGTTTTGAGTGAGGTTACATTGCTTAATGCTGCCCTTGAGTAGACTATAATAATTGATTGAAACTTAGTCACACTCAATAAGAAATCTTTACAAAGCCTTTCATGAGCATTGTACCACATGGGATATTCTCAAGCAACATAAGGCTTTATAGGGAGTCTAGCTCCCTAAGCCTTATGACTACCAAATGGCATTTAGGGTTCGATCCATCTAGGGTGGCTAACTAGCATCAGATAGTGATGCACATAAAACCTTACCTTATTGTTTCCACCTTATTTAATTTTACCACATGTCTATATCAAATTTTTTATGTTCACCAACTTCACAACGTGTATATATAAGACTTGTTGTATGTAGAGTCAAACCATTTTATTGCTTATTGTGGGATGAATTATACCACATTGAGTATGTTGATCATATAGAAGGGGTTTATAGAGGTAAAGACTCTGTTAAATAAAATGACCACAAGTGATGGTCGAGCTATTTGTGGAGAATAGATGATCTAATCATGGAGGTTAGGGTTTTGATGGTTTGGATGCAATAATTGTAGAACACAAGCTTATACTGAGAGGGGGGGTGAACAGTATAAGACCACTTTTAATTTTTTCTTTCAAATCAGCTTTCAATTCAATGTTATGCAGAAAATAGATAGCAGTATTAACAACAGTAATCAAGCAATGCACAAAACATCATCCACAAAGTGACACAACAATTTACGTGGTTCACCCAAGGTGGGCTACTCCACGGATAAAACTTTTCTCTAAAAGTTATATCACAGTTCTTTGGGAAACCTTCCCAATTACAATGTTTATGAGCCTCTTGCTCAAAGGAGATACCTTCCCCTAATTCTGCTTTGGTTGGTGATCCTCTAGAAGACCTCTACCTCCTCTACCCTTAGCAAGTGGAACTCTATCCACAGAAGACACCTGTCTTCCCTGCTCTGGTTGGAGATCTCTGTCCTCAACTCTATCACCGCAAAGCTGGTCCTCGAATATGCACTAAACATAGTCCTTCGGTCTAGCACATATGTCCTCTATCTGATCTGCACCAAACATAGTTCTTCGATCTGGCACAAGTCTATCCTCTTCCTCTTTCTCTGTTCTGTTACAGCCGCACTTGGTCGAGACTACTTTTGCACTGATCACGCAAACACAGCAGCACAGACTTTGCACACTCTGCCTCTCGATGATCGCACTTCTCTCCCGCACTCTATCTACGAATATCACACTTCGAACGCACACTTCGATCGATTCGACTCGACTCGCTCTCTTGCGCACAGCAGACTTCACTTGCGCAAATTCGATACACCCATTCGATTCCTTGAAACTCAAAAATAGTCCTCCTTTTATAGCATTAATTCATGATCAAAAACTTAATCTTTAGTCGGCTGATACCCTAAAGATCATCGGTTGCAAAACCCTAATCTTCGTCGGCCTAGATTTAACTTTGTTGGCTTCAACCGCCTCTGCTGCCTCTGTCACTTCCCTGTAGCTTTCGCCATGAAACTACAACATGTCGTGATATCGTGACACTTTTACAGTCGTACACCTTCTTTTGCCTATTGTCATGAAATCGTGACACTTTTGCTTCTTTTGGCTTCCTATTAGTTTTTGTCATGATATCGTGACACTTTCTGCTTCTGCTGACGTCATCTATACTCTTGTTGTGAAATCATGACCCTTCTATCTTCATGGCATCCTTCTCAGCTTCTATCATGAAATCGTGACACTTTTGCCTCTGCTGACGTCATCTTCACTTCTGTCATGAAATCGTGACATTTCTCGCTTCTTTAACTTTTTCTCGGCTTGCCCTAGCGAAAATGGAACATGTCACGAAATCGTGACACTTTCGCTGCCTTAAGCTTTTCTCTGCCTTACGCCCATGAAACTGGAACAAGTCACGAAATCGTGACGCTTTCGCCTTCGAGCTCTTCCTTCCTGAATTCGTCACGAAATCATGACGCTTCTTCTGTTGAAGACTTGCTAACTATTTTTGTCATGAAATCATGACACTTTCTCCAACTGAATGCTGCCATCTCAACCTGTCACGAAATCATGACATTTTCTGCATCCATAAGCTGTTCCTCCATCCTGTCGTGAAAACGTGACGCTTTCAGCTTCCGTACACTTTCTCTACTGCCTGTCGCGAAATCGCGATGCTTCTCATATCAAACTCTTTCCTTCGCTGCATGTCACGAAATCGTGACAGTTCTCACTTCGAGCTTTTCAACATGCCGCGAAATCGTGACAGTCCTCAACTCGACCTCTGCAGCATGTCGCGAAATCGTGACATTTTACATGTAACTTTCTCTCTTTTCGAACTTGTCATGAAATCATGACAGTTCTCTTTGCGGACTCTCTCTTCAGCATCATGTCACGAAATCGTGACACTTTTTCGTCCGTACAACTTTCTTTGCAGAATGTCACGAAATCGTGACACTTTTCCTTCTCTGCCTTCCTGCACTTTTCGAGTCACGAAAATGCGACATGTCACGAAATCGTGACACTTTCCAACTTGCTCTCCTTCTCTGCCAACATGTCACGAAATCGTGACAGTTTTGCCAACTTCTTCTCTTTTTTCCAGCATGTCACGAAATCGCGACAGACTTGCTAGAACTTTCTCTCTCTTCAAACATGTCGCGAAATCGTGACAGTTTTGTCAGTACTTTCTCTCTCCTCAACCATGTCACGAAATCGTGACAGTTTTTCCAGCACTTTCTCTCTCCTCAAACATGTCGCGAAATCATGATAGTTTTTCCAACACTTTCTCTCTCCTAAAACATGTCACGAAATCATGACAGTTTTTCCAGTCGCCTGCATACTTTTTCTTACTTGTCTTTTTCTTGATCTTTTGCAACTGGGCTACTCTGATCTTCTTGGAAACTCACTGTCCAAACTGAAACCTACATCAAAACACATTCTTTGACATCAAACCAAATTGCTTCAAGACCTTCTTGACATCAATGACAACATCTACACTTAGAGCAAAGGCAATGTACCCAAGGTACCCAAAATTGCCAACAATCTCCCCCTTTGTCATTGATGGCAACCCTTAACTGAAAACATATCTCAAGAGCCAAAACTGAACCCTACTGATCCAACAACTGAGAATCTGCAATTAAAGTTTTTGCTCCCCCTGACTTGAAGCTTTCTTCTTTACTTGAAGCTCTCCCCTTTCTCTCTATCTCTCCCCCTTTGTCATCAATGGCAAAGGGTCATCTTTGGGGCTCGGGACTAAGAATGAGCCTCTTAGCTTAGTCCCTCCCCCACCTCCTGATGAGGTGATTTAAAACAGGGTTGGGAGTGACACTCCCATTAGACACTCATCATCATCAGTGTCTACAATTTCCTTGTCGGGCCTTTTCTTGAATTCTTTGTCTGTATTTCTATTCCTGTCACTGTTCTGATCCTCGGACCTGTTCATACTACTATTCTTGTTTCTTTTATCATTCCTGTTTTTATTCATACCTTGATCCTTGGACCTATTTATATCACTTTTTTTGTTCCTGTACCTTGGAAAATCAGCTCTACACTGTCTAGCTGTGTGTCCTTCATTGTTGCACTTATAGCACGTAACAAAGTTATTTCTGTTCGGCATACCTCTTCTTTGAATCCGTCTGTTATGAGTAACCGTGTTCCTGTTGTTAGTTTTGTAGAATATTGCCTTATGCCCGAACTGATTACAAGAGTAGCAATATCCTTGAAATAAGTTACGGCCCCTGAAACTGTCATTTATCTTCCTTACTTGAGTCATGCAATGCGAAGCCATGTGGCCAAACCTGTGACACGCAAAACATCTGCCATTAAACTTTCCTGTAAATGACCTTCTAGGTCGGGTAAACTTCTTCTTCGCATTCAGAATTCTGTTTTCTGTTTCTGCGCATTTATCACTCATGGACTCTTGATCTGAAGTACTTTCTACATCAGAACTTTCTTCCTTTTGTAATCTCTTGCTAGATTCCCCAACTTTTTTCTTGTGCGGCTCAACAAACCCGAGACCTATTTTATCTGTTGGTTTTCTTTGACCTTTGATGAGAGATTTAACCCTTTTGGAGCTATCTTGAAACCTGTACAACTTATCCTTGTACTCTTTAGTTTCCACTTCCAAAGAAGCCATTTTCTGTTCTAATTCACTATACTCAAGCACCTTAGATTCTAACTCAGTCTTGAGTTCTTGTGTCTTAGCCATAGAGACTTCAAGATTTTCTATAAGTTCGTCTCTCTCCATACAACATTCATCTAACTTATCCTTGAGTCTAGCATTCTTCTTTCTTTCCTTTTTCAAAACACTAAGAGCATTAGTAAGTTCACATTCAAGATCCTCTATTTGATTGCATTTTGAATTATCAAGGCCTTTTTCAGATTTCTTATCACTAGAGGTGCTACCCTTTTCAAAAACCATACATGCATCTTCATTGTAGTTTTCTAAAGCATCCTCATACATACTAGCAACCAAATCATTATTTTTGCATTTATCCTCAAGGTGCCCAAAATTTCCACATCTAAAACATTTCATGACAATGAATTTATGTTTCGGTTCTTCCTCCTTTTCTGAAATGAACAACATCTCATTTTCATTATCACTAGAAGAACTTTCACTATCACTGCTAGAACACTTACTTGCTTTGTCTAGGTAGAAGCTTTTCTTGTTCTTGTGTGAATACCTCTTTCCTTGATTGTTGTGCTCATCTTTGTTCTTTCTGAAATACCTGTGCTTTTTAGAATCCTTGCTCTTAACATCCTGTATATCTTCATCACTTTCATTCTTGGAAACAGTACAGTCAGTAGCATAATGACCGAATTTCCCACAGTTGAAACATCTTATATTTTTCTTGCTTTTGTGCTTTCTGGAAAACTTGCCTTTCTTGCTGTAATATGCCTCTTCATCACTAGAAGACTCATCACTCTCTTGAATCTGCTTGCCCTTTGATTTCTTGGTAGCTTTGAAGGCTGCCTCTTTCTTAACATCAACTTTCACTTGAGTTCTCAGCTCAAATGCTGCAAGTATACTATGGAGCTCATCCTTCTTCAATTTATCTAAATCTTTAGCTTCCTCAATGGCAGAAATATTTTCACTAAATCTATTAGGAAGAGACCTTAAAATCTTATCACACACATCATTTTCAGCAAGTTCAAGACCTAAGTCTTTCATGGAGTTAACAATCTCATCCATACGAAGCATGTAGTCACTAATATTTTCATCATCATTCATTTTGAGTTGTTCAAACATACCTTTAAAGTGTCTCAATTTGGCCTTTCGGACATTAGCATCACCTGTATGAACCACCTGCAACTGTTTCCACATTTCACTAGCTGTCTTGCAGTGAATCACTTTGGTAAGATCAGCCTTCTGTAAACCCTTCAGGATTGCATTCATGGCTTTTGAGTTGCTGTGATGTAAGAGCCTGTCTTCTTTAGTGTATGGACCATTTACAGGGATAGTGTACCCATCTTCAATTACTTCCCAAACCTCATTACCAAGTGCCATTAGATAGACTTTCATTCTTGCACTCCACAGACCGAAATCTGATCCATCAAGAATAGGTGTTGCATTGCCACTTGAATAATCCATTGTGTTCTTTGCAAACTTTTCCTTCAAGCTGTTAAACTTTTTGAAGGTGCTGGCTCTGATACCAATTGAAGAACACAAGCTTATACTGAGAGGGGGGTGAACAGTATAAGACCACTTTTAATTTTTTCTTTCAAATCAGCTTTCAATTCAATGTTATGCAGAAAATAGATAGCAGTATTAACAGTAGTAATCAAGCAATGCACAAAACATCATCCACAAAGTGACACAACAATTTACGTGGTTCACCCAAGGTGGGCTACTCCATGGATAAAACTTTTCTCTAAAAGTTATATCACAGTTCTTTGGGAAACCTTCCCAATTACAATGTTTATGAGCCTCTTGCTCAAAGGAGATACCTTCCCCTAATTCTGCTTTGGCTGGTGATCCTCTAGAAGACCTCTACCTCCTCTGCCCTTAGCAAGTGGAACTCTATCCACAGAAGACACCTGTCTTCCCTGCTCTGGCTGGAGATCTCTGTCCTCAACTCTATCACCGCAAAGCTGGTCCTCGAATATGCACTAAACACAGTCCTTCGGTCTAGCACATATGTCCTCTATCTGATCTGCACCAAACATAGTTCTTCGATCTGGCACAAGTCTGTCCTCTTCCTCTTTCTCTGTTCTGTTACAACCGCACTTGGTCGAGACTACTTTTGCACTGATCACGCAAACACAGCAGCACAGACTTTGCACACTCTGCCTCTCGATGATCGCACTTCTCTCCCGCACTCTATCTATGAATATCACACTTTGAACGCACACTTCGATCGATTCGACTCGACTCGCTCTCTTGCGCACAGCAGACTTCACTTGCACAAATTCGATACACACATTCGATTCCTTGAAACTCAAAAATAGTCCTCCTTTTATAGCATTAATTCATGATCAAAAACTTAATCTTTAGTCGGTTGATACCCTAAAGATCGTCGGCTGCAAAACCCTAATCTTCGTCGGCCCAGATTTAACTTTGTTGGCTTCAACCGCCTCTGCTGCCTCTGTCACTTCCCTGTAGCTTCCATCGTGAAACTACAACATGTCGCGATATCGTGACACTTTTACAGCCGTACACCTTCTTTTGCCTATTGTCATGAAATCGTGACACTTTTGCTTCTTTTGGCTTCCTATTAGTTTTTGTCATGATATCGCGACACTTTCTGCTTCTGCTGACGTCATCTATACTCTTGCCATGAAATCGTGACCCTTCTGTCTTCATGGCATCCTTCTCAGCTTCTGTCATGAAATCATGACACTTTTGCCTCTGTTGACGTCATCTTCACTTCTGTCGTGAAATCGTGACATTTCTCGCTTCTTTAACTTTTTCTCGGCTTGCCCCAATGAAAATGGAACATGTCACGAAATCGTGACACTTTCGCTGCCTTAAGCTTTTCTCTGCCTTACGCCCATAAAACTGGAACAAGTCACGAAATCGTGACGCTTTCGCCTTCGAGCTCTTCCTTCCTGAATTCATCGTGAAATCATGACGCTTCTTCTGTTGAAGACTTGCTAACTATTTCTGTCATGAAATCGTGACACTTTCTCCAACTGAATGCTGCCATCTCAACCTGTCGCGAAATCGTGACATTTTTTGCATCCATAAGCTGTTCCTCCATCCTGTCACGAAAACGTGACGCTTTCAGCTTTCGTACACTTTCTCTACTGCCTGTCGCGAAATCGCGACGCTTCTCATATCAAACTCTTTCCTTCGCTGCATGTCACGAAATCGTGACAGTTCTCACTTCGAGCTTTTCAGCATGCCGCGAAATCGTGACAGTCCTCAACTCGACCTCTGTAGCATGTCACGAAATCGTGACATTTTACATGTAACTTTCTCTCTTTTCGAACTTGTCATGAAATCGTGACAGTTCTCTTTGCGGACTCTCTCTTCAGCATCATGTCGCGAAATCGTGACACTTTTTCGTCCGTACAACTTTCTTTGCAGAATGTCGCGAAATCGTGACACTTTTCCTTCTCTGCCTTCCTGCACTTTTCGAGTCGCGAAAATGCGACATGTCACGAAATCGTGACACTTTCCAACTTGCTCTCCTTCTCTGCCAACATGTCGCGAAATCGTGACAGTTTTGCCAACTTCTTCTCTTTTTTCCAGCATGTCGCGAAATCGCGACAGACTTGCTAGAACTTTCTCTCTCTTCAAACATGTCACGAAATCGTGACAGTTTTGTCAGTACTTTCTCTCTCCTCAACCATGTCGCGAAATCGTGACAGTTTTTCCAGCACTTTCTCTCTCCTCAAACATGTCGCGAAATCGTGATAGTTTTTCCAACACTTTCTCTCTCCTAAAACATGTCGCGAAATCGCGACAGTTTTTCCAGCCGCCTGCATACTTTTTCTTACTTGTCTTTTTCTTGATCTTTTGCAACTGGGGCTACTCTGATCTTCTTGTAAACTCGACTGTCCAAACTGAAACCTACATCAAAACACATTCTTTGACATCAAACCAAATTGCTTCAAGACCTTCTTGACATCAATGACAACATCTACACTTAGAGCAAAGGCAATGTACCCAAGGTACCCAAAATTGCCAACAATAATGGTTTGATCGATTAAAATTAATGGTTTGTGGTTTCATGGTTTGATGCATGTTGAGTATTGGGATTAATGTTCAGTTTTAGGTTTTTTGTGATTAGTCAGCCTCAAATGATCTACCTTTTTTATGGGATTATCCTCTTCATATTTGAAGGAGATACTTTAAGAAATTACTTTTATGGTGCTAATCTAACCTTTCATGAGATCATCCTCTTCATATTTGAAGGAGATGATTTTAGAAATTACTTTGTCAATCTAACCCTTGATGTAGGGTTGTAGAGTGTTGGTTTTATTAAATGAATTTTGATATAGAGAGATGGAGAAATTGAATATATTTATAGACCAAATTCTTAGGAAAAAATTGAAGTAATCGAATATATTCTTGGATCAAATTATGGGAGAATTTGATGGTATTCTTAGATCAAATTTTGATAAAATTTGATATTAATGTTATAATGGTTCTAGGGAGCAAGCTTTGGAAAAAATTTGATGATAAAATTTAGAAATCAAATGAATTCTTCATTGGATCAAATTTTGAGGGAAAGTTAATAATAATTTATGAAGCATTTAAATAAATTTTTAGGAAATTTGATAAAATTTGGTGAAATAATTGAATGCATCTTTGATAAAAATATTAGAATATTACAACACAACTTTGTGGAAATTTGTAAGAACTATAGTGTAATCTTATGGAAAGAATATATAACAAATTTGTGTAGAACTATAGTGTAATCTTGTGGAAAGACTATAGTACAAATTTGTGGAAAATTTGTATATAGGAAAGATTATAATACAAATTTATGGAAAATTTGTAGATAACTATAATATGATCTTGTGGAAATATTATAGTACAAATTTGTGAAAAAATTGTATAGAACTATAGTATAATCTTGTGGAAAGATTATAGTACAAATTTGTGGAAAATTTGTAAGAACTATAGTGTAATCTTGTGGAAAGATTATAGTACAAATTTATGGAAAATTTGTAGGAACTATAGTGTAATCTTGTGGAAAGATTAATGAAGAAATATAGTACAAATTTGTGGAAAATTTGTAGGAAATTATAGTGTAATTTTGTGGAAAATATATATATTATGAATAATGGATGTGTAGACACCTAAAATGTGTCATGTCGATGGTGACTACTCATATGGACATGCTACAAGACCATATGGAAGATCTTGGACATAATCCAAGATAGAGTAGTGGTTCTAACCACTCAATTTGGGATTCTTGGTCTAATCAGTCTGAACCGTAGCCCAAAATTTTGGTCTACAGTCTGAACTACGACGAAGACCTATGGTTTACAGTCTAGACCGTAGTTGTAACCTACGGTCTTAATTGAAGTTCAGTTGCCCTTCATCCGAGCCAAATTAATTTGAATGGCCATTTGTTCTAGAAGAAGGTGGTTAGAGGATGAAATCTTCCAATCCAACTATCCTAACCACCCCTTGTTGATCTTGGCTTCTCCATGAAGCCACCCCTAGCCCTTGGGTAGTCCTATAAGTACCCGTAAAAAATAGGGCAAAAGTATCAATGAAGCATTGGATTTTAGAGCAGTGAAGCCCTGTTGAAATGTGGACTCACTTGAGTGCATAGAGAGAGCTTTTTTGTCATCACCATTGTCAATTTATCAAGCATCATGACGAATTAGGCCATGGATGCCCTAAGGACCTAGAAGAGCCAAGAAATGCTAATTTGGGCAAACAAAGACCCTATTCAACAATTCAACCACCAAACTTGTCAGAGGACACTAAGGTGACCCTTGAAAATCAATTGGACAAGGAGGCCAAGCCCACAACCTTTGAATTTGGAGATAAAATCACTTGGTTGCTCATCGTGGCTTTCAGTCATGGTTTATAGTGCAGACCACCCATCAAAGCTATGGTTTGCAATAGAGGTTAAATATTTGATTATTTTATTTCCATCTTGGCAAGTAGGACTTAATTAGATTCTTTTTATGCTTTAATGCTTCATTTTGTATAATGGATGTCATAGATTGATATTTGTATTTCTTGTTCATATATTTACATCAATATTGATAGGATTTGAATATGTTTAGCATATTTTATGCACTTTATTGATTTTATGTCATTATGCTATTCTCATGCCATTTGTCTTTAAAGGGCCTCATCATGAGAGACTTCCTATTCTTTTGATATTCTTGTGTTGTTTATTGATCATAGGATACAGGTTTTATAGGAGCTACAACCATCCATTTTATTCCTCAATGCGAAGAAGAGGGTCTACTCCACCCTAGAGCAGTTCATGTCACCTTGAAGGGTTCTTTGAAATCACACCTACCCTTAAGAGGGAAATATATACACTTATTGTAACAATTGTATCAAGATGATTATTCCTAAGAGGGATGTACTTGTAATTTGAGTTTGGCATCGAAATATAATGGAATAAAGCATATTTTATTGATCATTTCATTGTCATTTTCTTGTTCTTGTATGCATTTTGTGTTGTTTTTCCTAATTCTTGCAATAGGATACATTAGGTGTGAGCCTTTTTGGTGGTTAAAAAAGGAGATCATGGCAGCACCCCGTAAAAATAGACATTTGAATGTGTTTCTTGTATTTCTTGAATTACAGGTATAGACCGCAGCTCTCAATTGTGGGCCAACAACTGAATCCTAGGTACAACATGCAGTTTATAGTTTGAATCGTATATCATACCTGCGGTTTACATCGGGAAACACAGACAATAGAAAACAGAGTGCAAATTGGATGAGGACCTGAGGTAGGCCCCATTTTCACCCTCTATTTTTATTTATTTATATTTGTGTTTTCCAAAAAACACAAATTGAAACGTAAATTTATTAGGGCTAAAATGAACTGAAAATAGATTAGGTCCTTAGGTTTCTCTTTCTTAGTTTTCAATAGGTGCTTCTAGGAACAATGGATCTTTGATTGCAATCCTCCCTAGAGTCCAGCATGCTTGATAGCATTGTATGTTTGGTGTGCATGTGTGAGGCCCAAGTAGTTTCCATTATCATCATAATATACATTGTCTAAAGGAGCATCTAGAATAGCTTGCATTTTCTAAATTTGAAACGTTCTTTCATTCACATAGCATATAGAAAATGAGCATGAGTGCTATATGATGCATTTATTTTATACAAATTAAAACAAACCATACACACCATGTTTCATTTAAACATAAGTGGTATTGAGCTCTCACATCCAACCCATTTGATTGAGACCAATAGTGGATGTCATTACCACTTGGTTGGCTCATTTGAAATTGTATTATCGGGACCCGCTCGTGGCCAAGGTCGACCCAAGAACTATCCTATCTGTGCAAAATAGCACACACTCATATTTGAAAGAGTGTATCACTATGCATAGTGTGTTGGGTGAGGGTTGGTAGTACCTATGCTACCTCGTTGAGTATGGACTTCACTCCCATATTCGGCTTGTGTGAGTATATAGGTGAAAACCTTTGAACAAATTGAGTATAACATCAACTTTTCAAAATATGATAAGGAGTTCTATATTGATACAAAAAATCATTGAAACAACATCAAATAGTCTAGGGCTCATTTTTAAAAATTAATACAATATAAACACCATTATATGCCTTATTTTCTTAATAAAGAACAAATCTAGACATTAGGTGCACCATGGTGGAGACATGGGATAGTCAACAAAGGCATAAGCCTGAAGCCCATGACCAAGCCCCAACAGATTCACATTAGCATATGTCGAATCCTCACCCACATGTGCTTCCCAAATGGTGTTTGGTGAGCATTAGAGGAGATAATTCAACAAGGTGGGAACCTATTGAGCATACCCACAATAGAGGAGCTTCTGTGCATTCCTCTAGATGTAGAATAGAGCATGGAGCCTCTCAGTGTGAGGAAGTTCCACTCAGAATCTATTACCAAGATTGTATTGCATGTGCATCCACAGGATCAGTTGAAGAGTATGTTATACAGGTATCCAAGTTGGTACCCCTACGCCATAGGTCTGTAGGAATATTCGTGGCTCCACATTTGGAGTATAGATATGATCGAGACCCACCCATATAGGGGCATGCAAATAGGGTCATCTCTAAGCATAGGCCTATGTAGACTACCACACATGGTGAACATCAAAATATCACTATTGATATGGCTAAGGTGGGAGCCAATGGCACACCACCGCATGAGCGATGGAGATCCAGACATTTAGATGACTTAGGTAGTGTCCTTGAGTAGCTAGGCTATAAGCCTTTAGATCCACCCACCCATGCTCTGAGTGAGAATAGTGGGGGTTCTATTAGGACTGCTAAAGAACATGGAGAGGCTTCTAAGCACCCTCATGTGACACATACACCATCCACACATGATGGCATAGAGCACAAAGCTTAGTAGGACACCCATACTATCTTTATAGACAAGGGCAAAAGTGTCACAAACTAGTAATATGGGTACAAAACACATAAGGTCGCTTGCACAGAGCATGCATACTAGAGGCTTGTCATGGCCAATGACCTTGATATATCACACAGACTAGTATCTGAGTAGTGGTGACAGCTCCTCCAATATCAATTGGAGGATGCTTGCCTAGAAAGATAGCTCATTGAAGATGAGAATATTCAGGCATAGAGGCTCATCAAACAATGATCATGCATGAAGAACGCATCCTTACCCAAAAGGAGCACCTAGAGTAGGAGGATAGGCTAGCTAGGTCTAGCCTATATACTCATGTCGAGAATAGATAGCACATTCAAAGAAAGGCTTTTTTACAAGTCGATGCACAACAAGAGTACAGAGACGCTCATACTCATATTAGTGCCCAACAAAGATAACGACCACCACCATTCAAACATGAGGGGCAACAACGATATGAGGATAAGAGGGAGAGGAAAAGAATCAAGAGTATCTTGAAGAATCTCAAGTTGAGGAGGAGGAACAACAATGACCTCCACCTCGACATAGGAAGAATGTACCTCTGAGATCACCCTCATGTCAGCTTAGGGAGGAGTACTTCTTATCCTCAAAGGATTATAAAGCCCTAGCTGAGAAGGTAAAATTTATTGAGAGGCAGGGCACAACACTTCAAAATTTGACATTAATAAAGATTCATAATGAGCCTTTGGACCCCCTGATACCTACTCCAGTGTACCCTAAGAATTTTGTTATGCCCAGGTTAGACAAATTTAAAGGTGACGAAGATGCACAGGAGCATGTCACGAGATTTTTGGATGTCTCTTTCTAAATTTCTAGCAATAATGCCTTGCTTTTGCACACATTTGTCATGACCCTTTCAGGCCCATCTCAAGAGTGGTTCAATAAGCAAAATAGGGACAACATTACCAGTTTTTAGCAACTGGCTAACACTTTTCTTGAATGTTTTTATTTCAGTGTCAAGAAAAAAGCTAACCTTTCCAATTTGGCTGCGCTAGCTCAGCACGATGACAAGCCAATTGAACAATATGGAAAGAGGTGGAGAATATTTATGGAAAATATGCCATTCCCTATTCTTGCTATGGAATTAACCTGAATGTTCACCAAGAGTTGTGCCAAGCACATCTCACTACTGTTGCAACTGTAGCAGTATCCAACATTCGAAGAGGCTTTGGTGCAAGCCAAGGTAATTGAAGACATCAAATTATAGGAAGGCAATTTGAAGCTTAAGAACAGGAAGGAGGGGCCTAAGAAGAGCCCCATGAAGCAAAAGGGAAAGTAGGCCCATGTCAACTTGGTAGTGCTAAACCTCCAAAGAGAGGATAAAGGGAAGCAAAAGTAGAATTATCAGGTCCAACCTCCTCCTGCACAGTACAAAAAGTGCAATCATAACTATAAGGGAAAAAACAAAGAACAAAACCCGCCTCACCAATTCAAACCTCTAATGGAATCATTGAATTCAATATTCCACTAGTTATGCGAGGCTAAGGTTATCACACTGCTTGAATTTAAGCTAGTCAATCTGAATTAGCCCAAGTCAAAGGGATATTAGGATGACTTATTTTGCATCTACCATTGTGCGAAGGGCCACGACATCGAGGTATGTTGGTCCTTCAATCATATTGTGCAAAATATGATTTAAAAGGCTGAGCTTGTAATACCAAGTAATCCATAGGTGCCTAACAACCATAACATGGGGATTTACAAAAATACACTACCAAATCATGAGGCATCGCGTAACAACGTTGGCCAGGTCAACCAAGTGTGCATCGAAAAACCTACCTAAGGTTTTATAGGCATGGTGAATTTTTTTACAAGACATGGGACATATGAGCAACCAAATCAACCACATGATCCCATAAGAATACAAGCCACACCGAATCAACGACCAACACAAAATATTCTAGGCCCACCAATGGGACCGATGGTGACCATATAGAGCAAGTTAATCCAAAACCTGTAGAAAACTCCTACGAATATGTCTGTATATGAACTAATACAATAGTCCCCTAGGCATAGGGAGACTCTTATGGACATTATAAGGTCCATCAAAGTACAGTATCAGGATGCGTAAGCATTTACCAATTTCATGGGACATGTACAACAGTGTCAAGAGCCCATGATCCAATTTTATGATCATGAAATTAAGATGGTTTCTACAGATATGGCTGACCCACCATTGCATATCATCATGTGCATCAATCATGTACCATTCAAGAGGGTCTTGATCGACACTGGTTCATCGATCAACATAATAATGACCAAGGCATTGAATCATCTAAAGCTACCAAAATCACACATTGTGCCCACCACCTTTACGTTGAGAGTGTTTAACAATTGCCCTATGCTCGACGATCGGTATAATTGTCCTACCTATGCAGATAGGCCTAAAGACCATATATATGATGTGTAATATGATTTAGGGGGCCATGCAATACAACATCCTACTCAGGAGGCCTTGGATTGATGAAATGTGTTGTGTTCCCTCTATATTACACCAATGTGTAAAATATATGCATGAGGGATGGGTTCACGTAGTATTTTCAGACGAAGAACCTTTCAAGTTCATGAACCTAGAAAATTTGCTTGGGGTTTTCATACTCTTAACAATGCACCTATACATTTGACCTACATTGCAATTTAAGAATCCAAGAGGTAAACTAATAGTACGTGCTCAACCATCGATATTTGTGTCACACAGATATGAGCGCACTACTGCTACTTTGCTAAAACTGACTGCATCAGTGATGCTTCGGGATGATAGGAAGTTAAAAGTGAATATGGGAAAAAAATATAAGAAGAAAATGCCTAAACCAATCATTAAGGAGGCTCCCATCCCCATGGAAGTGGAAGAATCCCAAGACATAACTGAGGAGGTACCTCAGCCTGTCTCTCCTGCATCGTCAGCAAGGTCATTTGCATCACGGGTGACTGTACATATCGCTAACACCGAATTAGGCAAGTATATTATGCAGAATGTAACCTTTAGACCTATTATGGAGACTGCACAAGATATGGGCTGACTTCTCACTCATCGTTATCTGATTGGATCGGTGGTTTTGTTGGGAAAGCCACCTAATTATAATAATTTCATCTACACTGGGCTAGATCAGCTGCCAACATGAGAGCCCATGGATGAATATAGTGAGGAATATTTTGTAGTAAATGTTTGTTATTTATCCAACCCGAAGTACTCCATGCATATTTTTGAGTTGTATCATTGGCATGGGTACGAACTTGGTCTATTTGAACAAGGGCATAGAACTCCATTTGAGCAAAATTATCAGCTAGCGAATGATAGGTTTGGATTGGGGTTACATATACAAGGATAAGATTATTTGCTCACAACATCCTTAGATCACTTGTACTTGAGTCTGGGGGATGATGTGGACTTCAACTCATATCATCCTAATATTTCTAGCTTTTGGAGGACTCGCATGATGGTATCTGTCATCACTTATGACCCAATTGAAGAGCATCAAGAAGGGCTCCTAGAGCATAATGATATAGATAAAAACCCCAGAGGCAAACTGGGTTACCAAATCCATAATGCAACTAACAACATAGGTGTGCAGGGGCATAACCCCATAGTTTTAGGTGATCTCAAGTCAGGATATCTTTACAGCGATGATAGAGAGGAGTCCACCTCCGAGATAAGTGGAACAAGTTATGATGCTGACAATGAATCCTCAAACAATGATCAATATAAAGAGGAATCTGAGGGGGGTTATTTAAGGCCCTTGTATGCACATCACCTACTACTTATAGAGTCATTACATGTTACAGAGGAGATCCTTCCCAACATTTATCATTTGGGGGAAGAAGCAGAGCTAGATTTTTTGGTAGTGTCACACTTGCGGTATAATTATTAGGTTTTTCTAGATAGTGATAACAATAATCAAGAAGTCAAATTCATGGGATTGCACTTGCAAAAGCTTCCCATAGGAGTAGGAGAGAATGATGGGTTCTGGTTGTTTAATAGTAATAAAGAATATGAGTTAGAGAGGGCCTAACTTGGTCCTCCTTATTTACATTACCATAATCAACCCATCGACATAGATGAGGTCTATCATCAGTTACGTTTTGGTCCTCGTCTGAGAGCAAGATGATTAAACATGGATCAAATTTATTATTTGGTTAATCCCTTTCCATCGACCTACATGGAGCTTCATGATACAAATGATCCTATTTTGTAGCCAGTGCATAGGTAGGATCTAGTTGTCTGTAGTCCTCATAGAAGAGCCCTTTGTGCATATGCCATTAGAGCCATATCGTGGGTATGAGGACTACATTGATTATGTAGAAGTTGGTCCATGTGGTCCTGGATATCAATTCCATTCCATCAATATGGTATCCATTAATTTTACCACCCCACTCCACAATCCAGTATATTTGTCCAAACTGTTGTATCTTAAAAAATATGCTATCAACTGGGATCGCACTGATTCAACCGTTGAGCTTCAATATTTCTTCCCTAATGAAGAAATGTTACAACTATTTAATTTTGCACCAGGCTGTGCATATGATGTTTATCATGCTAAAAATGCTTCCAATGTGGAACCTATCAACCTAGATGATGACATCAATTTTATCCCTACACCTCATCATATTGAGGAGGGATCACATATATCGGTAGAGGAAACCTTTGAGGTGGATATTAGTAATGATCCCACCAATTCAAATAAGGTTAAATTTGGAGAGAGTCTCACTCTAGATGAGTGGGCCACCCTCATCCTTCTGCTGAAAGAAATACCAAATCTGTTTGCTTGGATGTATAAGGATATGCCAGGTATAGACCCAAAATTGGTTACTCATAACCTTTCACTAGATCTGATGAAGAAGTTGGTCAAGCAAAATCTTAGAAAGATGCATCCAACAATAGCCTTAATGGTGAAAGATGAGCTACAAAAGTTGTTGGATGTAGAATTTGTAATCTCCATCGACTATCCAAAATGGGTGTCCAATATGGTACCCATGGTAAAACATGATGGAAGAATCCATATTTACATGGATTTTAGAGACCTAAATAAGGCAACCTCCAAAGATTCTTTTCCATTGCCCAATATTGATGCTCTCGTAGATACAACTGCAGGTCACGAAATGCTCTCCTTAATGGATGGTTTTTTTTGTTATAATTAAATTTGGATTAAACTTGAATACCAACATAAAACCATGTTTATAACGCTACGGGGAATTTTTTGCTATAAAGTTATGCCATTTTGCCTCAAAAATGTTGGTGCCACATATTAGCAGTCCATGACATACATTTTTCATGACTATATGCATAAAACTCTAGAAGATTATATCGATGACTTTTTGGCCAAGTCATTGCTATGAGAAGAGCATGCAAAGGTCTTAAGTAAGGTCTTGTATCGCCTTATAGAGTGCAATGTCAGGTTGAATCCTAAGAAGTATGTATTTGGCGCAACTTCTAGAAAACTACTAGGATTCATCATCTTTAAATGAGGCATTGAAGTTGACCCAACGAAGGTCAATGCTATCTTGGAAATGCGTCCTCCCATCAATATTAAAGAGTTAAGGAGCCTTCAGGGTAAAGTAGCATTGATAGAGTGATTTATCACTCAGTTATCAGATAAATGTCGACCCATGAATCGACTTCTATATAAGGGGGTCCCATTCAACTGGGATGAGTCCTGTCAAGAAATCTTCGTTGAAATAAAACAATACATGGTGATGCTGCTAGTGGTAGCTCCACTAAGGCCAGAGGTGTATTTTATATTATATATATCGACAATTGAATTTGCACTAGGAACCATGTTAGCCCAAAAGAACATGCAAGGCAAAAAATAGGCAATATATTATATCAGTTGAACCTTGGTGAGCTATGAGCTCGGGTATGCATATGTAGAAAAAATATGTTTAGCAGTAGTGTTCGCTACAAATAAATTGTGACACTATATGTTAAGTCATATAACATATGTTATATCCAAACAAAATCCTTTGTAGTACATGATGAGTAAGACGTATCATAAAACGTGTATTGCAAAGTGGATCGTGGTACTGATAGAATTTGATCTGTAATTCATAATCCAGAAGTCCATTAAGGGATAAGTCACAGCTAATCAATTAGCTAAGGCACCACTATCAAATAGTAGACCTCTAACAATAGATATTTCAGATGATGCAGTCTTCATCATATCTGAAGCTCCTGAAGAACTAGAGAACAATGCTGATATGACTATGATCTTCAATGGTTTGAATTGCGAGCAAGGGGGTAGTGCAGGAATAGTGTTTTTTCATACTGTAAGGTGGTGTAATCCCACAGATATTGCTGTGTGCCATAAAATACACATTTAAACAAAAAGTGGCTAAATATTTCTTAATATAAGACATCCTATACCAATGAGGCTATGATGGAGTTCTCCTTCGTTGCTTAGAGCCCCAAGAGGCATCATGGGTGATTTCACAAGCTCATAACAGTACGTGTAGTGGCCATTTTAGCGGTATGGACATCATCAAGCTCATCCTTCGAATGAGCTACTATTGGCCCACTATGGATAAGGAGTGCAATGTGCATTTCAAGAAATGCATCAAATGTTAGCATCATGCTAATCTTATGCACTTGCCATCGCAGGCCTTACAGCCCATCCAAGTAACTTGGCTATTTGCTCAGTGGGGACTTGATCTTATAGGCAAGATATCTCCTCCGTCATCGTGTCGACATACATTTATAATCATGACTACTAAGTATTTCACAAAGTGGGTAGAAGAAATATCCTTAACAATGACAACTAGATCTCGTATAGAAGAGTTTATACTGGAGCATATCATAAGTCATTTTGGGATTCCATACAGAATAATATCAGATAATGCAACATCCTTCAAGAACAAAACTATGAGAGCTTTGACATATAAATATAGAATCAAACACAGTTTTATGACTGTATAATATTCGCAAGCAAACGAGCATGTTGAAGCTTCAAATAAGACAATGGTGGCCATATTGAAAAAGACAGTCCAAAAAAACCACTAGCAAATCCAGTTGCCCCTTGCACTATGGGCTTATAGGACTAGTATTTGGATGCCCAATGGGGCAACACCATTCTCACTAGTATATGGTGCTAAGGCCATTATGCCCTTGGAATTAGAAATTCCAACACTACATATCGCATTGAAAAAGTTCATCGATGACAACATCGGACGGCAAGCTCGACTGGATCAACTGATGTTGCTTGATGAATGTCACATGAATTCCCTGGAGCATCTTTGCGTTTATTAGGAGTGACTAAAATGAGCTGAAAATATCAAAGTCCACTAGAGAGACTTTAAAGTTGGGGATCTTGTCTTGAAAGAGAACCAAAAGAACTCTAATTTACCACCGAATATGTGAGACAAATTCATCACTAATTGGCTAGGACCCTATATCATACTGAAGAGCCTGAACCTCTCAACATCATCCATATTAAGGTGTTTTATGCTTGAGATCATAGTAAAAGGCTCCAAGGGTTTTCTTATAACCACTCGATGATCCTAAAAGGTCTCCAAAGGCATCTATAACCTCTTTGGTCAAACCCCTAAAAGGCTTCGAGGGTTTGCTTATAACCACTCGATCATCCCAAAAAGGCTCCAAGGGTTCTTGAAATTGCTTGGCTGTGTCAGTAAAAGGCCCCGAGGGTTGGTTCAAAATCACTCGGTCATCCTAAAAGGGCTTCAACGGTTTCTATAAGCCCTTTGGTCAATCCCTTAAAAGGCTTTGAGGGTTTGCTTATAATAGCTCAGTCATCCAAAAAATGCTCCAAGGGTTCCTAAAACTAGTTGGTCGTGTCAGTCAAAGGCCCCGAGGGTTGGTTCAAAACCGCTCGATCATCCTAAAAGGCTCCAAGATCATCTGTGAGTAGTGTGGTCAATAAAAAGGTACAAAGAGTTTCTAAAAATTGCTTGGTCAACCCAAAAGCTCCAAGGATTCTTAAAAGATCACTTGGTCATCCCAAAAATTCCCAAAGGTGCTCATAATTCCTTTGGTCTAACCCAAAAGGCTCTGAGGGTTTGCTAAAAACTGCTCAATCATTTTAAAAAGCTCTAAGGATTTTGCTGAAAAATCACTTGGTCAATATAAAGGCTTCAATGGCTTACTCACCGTTTAGTCACTCCTAAAGGCTCCAGAGGTATGTACTCACCCTTTGGTCAGATATGAGGCTCAAAACTCATAAAATTTATAAAATCAATAAAATCCAAAAAAATGGTAAAGCATAAAATCCAAAAACATTTGCATTTGAATTTTGCATTTTCATTTTGCATTCACACATGCATTCGATGCATTATTGCATTGCATATATACATTCATCATCCATTGCATTCCATAGTAGGAGGAATTATGTTTTTCAGTTTTACAAATGACACCATGTTTGTGTCTAAATCATGCATCTCTGTATTTTTCATAAATCCATCATTCATGTGAGTAATTATGTTTTTCAACACAACCAATTTTGTTGCTATGGAGAATATACTAGGGTTTTCCGGTCATTCAACCATACTTAGAGATCTTATCAAGAGTTGGTAGAAAGATTTCTTTGCTTTTGTAGTTGAGGTTCAGTTAGTATAGCCCTTAGCATATAATAATCTTATCACTAATAAATAAATTAAACAATTCTAATAAGGACTAGGGGAAGATGAAAGTCACAAAGCAGGACCAGGTATCCTAAGGTGAAAAGAGTTATTCTTGCTTATCCCTCTGTGTGGATGGTATGAGAAATTTTTGCAGTTGGCAAAAGGAGATGTTAGTTTCCTATTTATAATCTCTTGCTTATGATAAAATGAGCAATATCCTAGAGTGATATCCCACATAAATATTCAATATTGATACCCTAGATCGACTTCCCAGATTGATATTTGGTGAGCAGAAATTCATGTCCCGAAAAAAATTCATTTCTCTTCCATAAATTATCAATCCGGTAAGTTCGTAAACTTATGAGTGTCACGCATAGTATATGCCTGCAGTGTTGGGGAACAAATCTGGTTGTACCTTATTTAGTTTGGTGGGGAGGTTTGTGTAATTGGATTCCAGCCAAACCAAATAAACTGAGTGCGAGAGAATTTAAATAAATAAAATACAAAATGCTGGAAATAAAATGCTGAGGAAATAAAAGCACACACCTAAATTAAATAAAGCAAGAACTAAAGCAATAAAATAATCTACAAAAGATAAAGAACATAAATAAATAGGGGAGGACTACTGCAGGGAGTGGGCCCAAGCTCCCATAGATAGTCCGCTCGGCTAGCTACGTAGAGCTTGCTCGAATAAGAGGAGTTGCACTCTTAATTAATTAAACAATAAAATAAAATAAGTTCTGTGTAAAATTAATCATTGATCTCCGATCTCCTCTGTTCATCTGGCCTGCGTCTTTATATAAAGCGCAGCCAGATCTCATTACAATAACAAATCGGTCTATTTTAATCACGTGATGTGATTTAGTTACAATTGATTCTACACATATTTTATTCTTCTATTTTAAAGTATGTTCGTTCACCAGAAGGATAAATATAAACATCCTTAGGTGTACGTAACAACAAATCCTAAACTAATGCATCCTAAAAATAATAATATGCTTTAAGAGCTTTACAAGGTCAACCGGCCAATCGGTTGATAATAATAACAAACACTTTATTCTATTTAATAAATGCATGATTAAAATAGATCTCCTTTGTCTTCACGTGCAACCTCCTCCATAGTCCTTGGTCAACCAGTCAAAGTTGACTTGGTAAATCTTGCAAAGTATGAAGGCATGGAGGCGCCTTCCGGTTGTAGGGAGGCGCTCTTCTTCCGTTGGCGCCTTTCGTGGGAGGCGCCTTGCCTTTGAGGCGCGTTTGGCCTTCCGTTGTAGGGAGGCTCATCTTGTTGGTGCCTTTCGGTTGTAGGGAGGCACTCGTCTTCCGTTGGTGCCTTTCGGTTGTAGGGAGGCGCTCGTCTTCTGTGGGTGCCTTTCGGTTGTAGGAAGGCGCCTACTTCTGTTGGGCGCCTTCCTTGAAGAGGAAGGTGCCTACTCTCTTGCCTTAGTCTCTGTAAGCAGAAGTATGCCGGGTCCAAGTGGATGTAGACTGGAAAACACCATATTAGTACCAATACCTGCATTTATACACATTTCCCACTAAAAACACCAATCAAGCATAATACCGGATTTTCTATCAATTATATGCATAAGTTATATAAAATACATTTCATATGCTAATTGAACCAGAGATAATTCTCCTTAACCGTGTATATAAAATGAGCATTTTTGGTGCTCATCATCCCCCCATGCCTAACATGTGCCACGCCCTCGTGGCACCAAAAGGTGAAGTTATCCCTCTCGCAGGCTGACCATGCCAAAAAGTTTGTCATGTCTTCGTGACAACAACCCCTGGGATATATATATATTTTTCTCTTTTTTTTTTTTTAATGGCCTTCAACATCTCTGTTTCTCTGCCGTTGAGTGCTGCTATTTTTTTCCATTCAGCACTACTTTTTTTTTCTCAGTACTATTTTTTTTATTCAACACTGTGTTTTTTTTTCATTGAGTGTTGCTATTCTTCATCCATAGAGTGATGCGGCACCAGTAGAAGTCAGAAACACATCCTGACTAATCATTGCGGATAAATAGTTAAATCGTGACCACATTGTTTAGGGCAAATTACCACTGCACTAATGCTGGCATTTTCCAGTGTTGCACATTAGTCATATTTGGTGAGACCAAATTTGTTTAAAACAAGTGCAATCACCAGCTACTACTTTTACCCACATTTGAAACATATTTGACATCTCCAGAACCTCCTTTGTGGTATAGAGTAGCATCATTTATATGTGTTCGCTCAAGATGACTACCATTGTCAGGAGGCGGCAATGAAAATGATGCCAAATTTATTCATGTAGATGCCATAGCCTCTCTCTTTTTTTTTTTTTCAATTATATATTTTTTCAAGGCACATCATGTGTTTGAATTCTAATGGGAGATTTTGAAAAACTGTGGAGGCGTCGATTGGTATTAGCATAGAAATGATTTTAAAATAACTATACACATAATTAATAAGAAAATCAGTACATACCCGGGTGAATTTCGTAGAATCTGATATATATGATGCTGGTGGTGTGAGACGTCTTCACGTTGGTGCTCCTGGAGATTTTATTTATTTATTTATATGTATCTTTATCTGTTCTGCCATGAACAGAACAGATCTTGACTCTCTCTTTTTTTTTTCTTTTTTTTTTTTCATTTTTTTTTTTCATCCTCTGCATCAAAGAACAGAGTCAATCCGCAACAACTGAGCTGGTGACTCTAAACTTTGAAATACCCAGCTTTTTCTCAATAGCACACAAAATATTTTAATCCTGCATTGACGTATCTCTCTCCGAATGCATTTACAGGATGAATATTAAAATTTATACCTGACACGTGTGCGTCCAAAATGATCTCCCCTCTGAATTATTTCTTTTGCATGCATAATTGGAACAACACTGCATTCCTTTGTTTTTTGGAGTGAGGAAAAATAGTATTTCTTTCATTATTCACGACATCTGTCAGGTGCATTGCTGAGATGTATGTGTTGTATGTGCTGGCATTGGTAGGATGTTCTCATCCATTGGTGCGATCCCCAAATTAACCTACATGCCGTAGAGTTGGAACTGCACCAATATTTGTTGCCCACATCGTGCTTGTCTAGTCAATGGGCGAAGAACAGGGGCGCCTTCCCTATGAGGAAGGCGCTTGCCTTCTAGTGGCACCTTCCTGTTGGTGCCTTCCTGTGAGAGGAAGGCGCTTGCCTTCTAGTGGCACCTTCCTGTTGGTGCCTTCTTGTGGCACCTTCCTGTGGCACCTTCCTGTCGATGCCTTCCGTGAGAGGAAGGCGCTTGCATTCTTTTGGTGCCTTCCTGGAAAAGGAAGGCGCTGGCCTTCTATTGGTGCCTTCCTGGAAAAGGAAGGCGCTTATCTTTTCTTGGTGCCTTCCTGGAAGAGGAAGGCGCCTACCTTCTATTGGCACCTTCCTGGAAGAGGAAGGTGCCTACTTACCATGCGTTGATTTCAAAGGAAACAGATATTTGACATCTATTTTTTTTTCAAACTCCTCCCCATTTTATTTAGCTACAGTTGGAGATTTCTCATTTCCCTTGGGACCAGTAGTCCTCGGGAAAGAGGATACTCTCTTCCACAAAATAAAATTCTTTGCTTTTATTTGAATTTCATCGTGGAGCTATTTCAACACAAGGTTTTTTTTTACAAAAACTCTTTCCCCAAAACATTTTTTTTTATAGGAGTAAGTTAGGCACTCGACAATAAGGCGTCTTTCCCCCCATGTCTAAAATTTGTCACGTCCTCGTGACAACAACCTTCCGAACTCCCCCCTTTTTTTTTTTTTTTTTACGGGAGGTCCTGATTCACCCGCATCTTCCCCCACTTAAATTGGTGATGCCCTTATCGCCAACAATAGGTCCCTCTGCAACAAGTCTGCAGCCCTCCAAACGTCAGGTCCCACACTGAACAACAGGTACCCCCATCCAAGGGAGAAGAAAATTGCTTATTGGTGCCTTCCTCCAGGTGGAAAAAGGCACTATTGTATTGGGCTGATTGTAGGCACTCTCTTCCTAGTGGGAAGTAAGTGCCTTTTTCGCTTCGCCGCACTCCTAATTGCAGGGCACAAAATGTCACATCTGTTAGGCCTAGTTTAAGCCGGCTCCACCTACAGATCATGCTCATGGTTGTGTACTACGAAACTACACCTACAAAAACTGCACACACGAAAGCAGTAAAACAGGAGTCATGACTCCGTGCCTGTTAGGCCCTGGCTCTCAGGATGCCTGCAGCTTGCATTCGGTTCATGATTTCCTGCAAAGCAATAAGAAAGAAAATTTTTATGCTAAACAGGACATGTTCTATGCATTTTTTTTTTCACTAGGAGGATTCACATTTTTTTTTTTTTTGGTGGAAGGCGCCTTCAATGTATGGCACCTTCTTGATGCGGAAGGCGCCTCCAATGTGTGGCGCCTTATTCCTATGGAAGGCGCCTCCAATGTATGAATGCGAAAGGTGCCTCCAATGTATGGCGCCTTCTTCATGCGAAAGGCGCCTCTAATGTATGGCACCTTCTTCCTGTGGAAGGCGCCTCCAATGTATCATTTGCCCACCCAATGCTAAACCAAATTTTGATGCGGAAGGCGCCTTCTTGATAAACAAGGCGTCTTTCACTTCATTTTTTTTTCACGTATCCTCCCTCTCTTTTTTTTTTTTTTTTCTTTTTCTTTCTTTTTTTTTTTTTTTTTCTTCTTTTTTTTTTTTTTTCAACGAATGTTTGAACATTCGTCCAAGCTACTGGTATGGTATGGGGTCTCCCCCATGCCGATGTCTGATCCACTCTTGTGAATGTGAGGCAGTGGTTAATGGAGCTCGTTGACCGTTACTCGAACATTGTCTCAACACTCTTCTCTTGTACGTGGTGTAGCATCTTTGACTCCGCTCATAATTTACTCAGGTTGTAACAGTCATGCACCTTGCAGCAAAATTTTCCCCCAAATTCCACAAGCACCTTGGGCTAGAAGCCTTTCGCTTGATCAGGGTTACTTAGCCTGCCTTCAAGTGCCAATGTTTCCAAGGCAAAACTCTGCTAGCTTTCACCTGCTAGATTGGATGCTACACAATCAGGTACACGAGACAGTTCGTATAGTGCTATTACAAACTCCACGTATGAATCTCAATTCACGAGATCTTCCCAGACACCTCCTTATTTGTCTACTTCGCACTTCATGTTGTCCTGCAAAACATAAAAGAAAAATCTAAACTAAAGACATTAAAATAAAATTCTAACTAACTAATTTTTTAATTTTTATTTTTTTTATTGTTTTTTTTTTCATCTTCTGATTACTTCTGGACTCCTCGCTTGCTTTATTTAGTGATCGGTTGGAGATTTCTCATTTCCCTTCTGGACCAAACTGGTCCTAGGGAAAGAGGATACTTTCTTCCAACAAGTAACAAAAAATAAAGCTTCTATTTTTTTATATGTTTCTTTATTTAGCTACCGGTTGGGGATTTCTCATTTCCCTTCTGGACCAAGTTGGTCCTCGGGAAAGAGGATACTCTCTTCCAACAAGTAGCAAAATAAAACTCTAGTTTGCTCTTAACTTGGAGCCTTTGCAGTAGAAGATATGTTTTTCTCCCTTTTTTTTTTTTAGACAATATTTATTTGTGTTGTTGGTGGCAATGATGAAGGTGGGGTCTCCCCCATGCCTACATATGAACTAGTCTTCTAAAAGTTATCTCATTCTTGATCAACTAGTTTGATGCACTGCAGCATGAGAAGAGTATTTTACCCCATAGCCTCAAACACAAAACTTTTTTAACATAATGGCAAAATGTGCAGGCTAGGAAATGACTATCTGCGAGCTAGCAACCTGAAGAAAACATGGCATAGCAGTCTGTTAAAAACACATGCTAGTTTCTGATTCACCAGGTCGCCTTAAGCGCAAGTGAAGAGCATACTCCATAACAAGATGTTCTTTTTAAATTATGCTCTGTCATTTTCCCTGCATTATTAATTTCATCATAAAAAAACATTTACCAATACGTTGCAAAAATTTCAAGCCTGTAAAAATTTTTAATTTAAAACCAAGCTTCTAGAGGCACAAATTTTCAATGGTTTCCGTATAAAAACACGTCCCTAAAAATTTTCAATCAGACTTGGGTTGCTGCTTTTTCTTTTGATTTCTTGAAACCATTTGGAACATGATGGAAATCCTTCAATGCCAGATTTTTTTTTTTTTTTTCAACAACACATTTTATTTCTACTTCTACACTTAATTATGGTACAACAGGTTCATTCCCGCGTTTACCTGAGAAGCTAAAATATATAAATAATTGCCTATGGGATTTGGCTTTGAATTGTACCGACAACTATTTTTGGCCTTATAAAAAGCTCCTTGGTGGACTCATGCTTCTCAAATAAAATATTTACAGGTAATTTCAAATAAGCTTTTTATCTGACCTGTAAATCAGAACACTACAGTTTAGACACTCCCCGACAACGGCGCCAAAATGGTGAGCAGAAATTCATGTCCCGAAAAACATTCATTTCTCTTCCATAAATTATCAATCCGGTAAGTTCGTAAACTTATGAGTGTCACGCACAGTATATGCCTGCAGTGTTGGGGAACAAATCTGGTTGTACCTTATTTAGTTTGGTGGGGAGGTTTGTGTAATTGGATTCCAGCCAAACCAAATAAACTGAGTGCAGAGAATTTAAATAAATAAAATACAATGCTGGAAATAAAATGCTGAAAATAAAAGCACACACCTAAATTAAATAAAGCAAGAACTAAAGCAATAAAATAATCTACAAAAGATAAAGAACAAAAATAAATAGGGGAGGACTACTGCAGGGAGTGGGCCCAAGCTCCCGCAGATAGTCCGCCCGGCTAGCTACGTAGAGCTTGCTCGAATAAGAGGAGTTGCACTCTTAATTAATTAAACAATAAAATAAAATAAGTTGTGTAAAATTAATCATTGATCTCCGATCTCCTTTGTTCATCTGGCCTGCGTCTTTATATAAAGCGCAGCCAGATCTCATTACAATAACAAATCGGTCTATTTTAATCACGTGATGTGATTTAGTTACAATTGATTCTACACATATTTTATTCTTCTATTTTAAAGTATGTTCGTTCACCGAAGGATAAATATAAACATCCTTAGGTGTACGTAACAACAAATCCTAAACTAATGCATCCTAAAAATAATAATATGCTTTAAGAGCTTTACAAGGTCAACCGGCCAATCGGTTGATAATAATAACAAACACTTTATTCTATTTAATAAATGCATGATAAAAATAGATCTCCTTTGTCTTCACGTGCAACCTCCTCCATAGTCCTTGGTCAACCAGTCAAAGTTGACTTGGTAAATCTTGCAAAGTATGAAGGCATGGAGGCGCCTTCCGGTTGTAGGGAGGCGCTCTTCTTCCGTTGGTGCCTTTCGGTTGCAGGGAGGCGCTCGTCTTCCATTGCCCTGTTGTGGGAGCTCCTCTTCCTTCCAGTTGTAGGGAGGCACTCTTCTTGTGCCTTTCGGTTGTAGGGAGGCGCTCTTCTTTCGTTGGTGCCTTTCGGTTGCAGGGAGGCGCTCGTCTTCCGTTGGTGCCTTTCGGTTGTAGGGAGGCGCTCGTCTTCTGTGGGTGCCTTCCGGTTGTAGGAAGGCGCCTACTTCTATTGGGCGCCTTCCTTGAAGAGGAAGGCGCCTACTCTCTTGCCTTAGTCTCTGTAAGAGAAGTATGTCGGGTCCAAGTGGATGTAGACTGGAAAACACCATATTAGTACCAATACCTGCATTTATACACATTTCCCACTAAAAACACCAATCAAGCATAATACCGGATTTTCTATCAATTATATGCATAAGTTATATAAAATACATTTCATATGCTAATTGAACCAATGATAATTCTCCTTAACCGTGTATATAAAATGAGCATTTTTGGTGCTCATCAATATTCCATATTGATATCATAAGATTGATATCCTCAATCGATATGCCAAAAATAGTTTTCCAAAGTAAACCCCCTAAAGGAAAGTTTCTGAAGAAAATTATTACATGTAAATGCCGAAAAGTGAAGATCAAATGAAGATCATAAAATAGGCTCAAATCAAGTTCAAAGTGAATATCAAATGAAGATCATAAATCAAAGTTTGAGTGGAGATCAAATGAATATCAGAAATCCAGTTAGAAGAGATATCAAATGATGATCCAAATAAATTCAAATTCGAAGATGGAATTGACTCCCTTGCTTCACCACATGTGAGTAAGTATCCCAAAAATTGAAGGATAGAAAAGAACAAGCCTGCATCCCTAGAATTATTGGCACTACTGTACCTTACACATGATGATATGTCTGATACACTTGCATTTTGCTTGTGGGCAGACCAATGTTTGAATGTGGAAGAGCTACTTCAGGTGTCCTTCATTGCCTAGTGGCTTAGTCCAACTAAAATATAAACTTAGGATTGGATAAGAAATTTGTGGAACCCCTATCTTAGCAATGGGCTAAAAAAATCTCGCCTGACATCGGGGAACACTCGTGTCTTATCTTAATATAATCATGTGCACACACAGGGATACTGAACAGTTAGGGCCTATCCTAGCAAAAGCCTTGCACTTAAAATGTCTAGGGTGCTCAGTATGCAACTTTTTATAAGTCTAATAGGGTGTTTGAGTCTCATGAAAAACCTCAAAAATATCTCTAATATCAACAAAATACCAAATATTGCAAAAACATATAAAGTCATCAAACTACAAAGTATCGAATCCATGATACATCATAATATAAAGCATAATCAAAGATATAGGATAGATACTGGATGAATATTAGAAATAATATTTAGATGACCACTGACTATATTGTGCATATTTTTCAAACTTGCAAAAGAAAATAGAATGACACATTATATCATTCACATCATACAACTTCATATAATTGCATTTCATATATGGGTGATTAATTGATTAAATTCTTATCTTGAGGATTTTCAATTACATTCATGATTTTTACACATTTTGTGGTGTCATCCATTAGATTTTCAAACACATAATTGCATTCATTCCTTATGTTTTAAGTGATTAAAGCATACATGTTCATTTACATTAGATTACCATCATGTAAATAATGCATTACATACATTGTATTAGTATATCGTGACATCATCATAAATTAATGCATGCAATAAATAAAAATCAAATATGCATTTAAGTAAACATCGCATCCATATGCATTCATCTTATATTGCACATCTAAGCATCTAGATCACTGCATATCATCATCATCATAAATTAAAATAGCTATCTAGTGCATGCCATCCATACATCACATCATATAACATCAAATTAACATAAGCATTGCATCCATGTGCATAACATAAATAGAAAATTAAAAACATATACAAGTACACATAATGAGCCATAAATGATCAAATCATATATATATATATATATATATATATATATATATATATGTATCCAAAAGAGTACATCAGGAGTACAAAATACCTGTAGGTTACAATCGTGTAGGTCCTAGATCTTACACCAAAAATTATACATATACAAAAATATAGCTTAGATCTGGTAGAGCCCTAGCTCTGGCCTGCTCCTCCTAAGCTGCAGCTCTCATCGCCTCCCTCAGCCCTGTGCTATAGAGCCTTCTTTGTAGTCAGCTCTAGTGCCTTTTGTATGCCCTGCTAAGGGCCCTGTGTGCCACCTAATCTAAAGAGGCCTAGCACACGAGATACTAGTATGTCTATGTAGTGAGACCTGTGACTAGAGGTCGTAGAAGAATGATCAACCTCTCTAGTCCTGGTATGGGAGCTGCCTCCATGTGTGATAGAGGACCTGTGTGTCCTCTCGGTCCTGTGATTTTGTTGACTATAGTTCACTATAGACTGCCCTGTAGTCCTAGACCTAGTTCACTGAGATCTCATAGTATGTAAATCCTCTAGGACCTCACCACCTATAAACCTAATGTGACCCTCTAGTTGGTCTACGCAAGCTACCCTAGATGTGTGTCTATAATTGGCATCTAATAATTGGTCTTGTAAGCACTGAATATTTGACATTGGGTCATGAATGCTTGGTAATAATGATGATGGTGCAGCTAGAGGTCCCATAATAGCCTAGGAGGATGAAGGATCCCCCTTTGTACCCTGAGAAAATCCTACTCTACGATAGCCTCACCCCGTTGCACCAGTGCCACATCACGTACACTAGTGACATCACGAACCTGAGTCTCTACCGCTATAGCCCATGTTGTGAGACCCATGATTTTCTCCTAAGACTTAGCTAGCTGCCTATCCTTGTAAGCCAGCTTTGCTTCTATAAGGGCGATAGAAGTATCTTGCTACAACTTTTGAGTCTATAGCCTCCCAACTTGACTCTACAAGTCATCGATATAAGCTAGGAGCTATCCTACCTTGATTTTAGGAGGTACCTTACCCTCCTCGGATCCCTCAGCCTCTACCTATAGAGCATCCTCTACTATGGCATATGTGCCCCATCTACCATTAGTCCATTGGTGCACCCTACGCCTGTCTAGATCGACCTTTACCTCTACCTGGTCATCTACCCTGCATTGAGGTCCTGATCCCTACCACTGTAGTAGGGACCACCAGGTGTCATATGCTAGGGTGGTCTTAGCCCTATCATCCCTAGACTCCTAGAAATAGTCAACCTCATCTCCAAGTGTTGTAGGTTGAATCCATAGTAGGTGCATCTCTAAGAATAGATGCCTATAGACAAAAGGAATATCTGGTATGTCTTGCACTAGGCTAAACTATCGTAGGATGCAATAGTAGAACTGGTACTTCCTAACCTTGATCTTATGACTGAGTAGCCACCTATCTCGATGAGCTTTTCATAGCCACTCGCCCACCTCTAGCCAGTCCAGGCAATCCATGTAGGGATGCCACTTAATGTCGTCCGACCTGAGCACTGCAAATCATGCAATGTAATGATCAACATCTCTATCATAGGTCCTACTTTGGAATACCTCCTCCTATTGAGTCCAGCATGTGGCGTAGCACTGATTATGATCATAGATGGTAGAAATGTGAAGGGACAGCTCTACAGGATGCTCTATCCTAATATGCTACTAGCCCCATATCTGTAGCAGTAGGTTGTAATTGATACCATTACAACTTCGACTAATGATCTGGTACAACTCCTGATAGAGCTGGCATAGTAAAGTGCTCCCCTAGGCTAGGAGCAGTGGCTGAGTAGTTGAGATTTGAATAACTCTCCTGACACTAGCCAGGAGGTTCCAGGGAATCCTTGCACTCGAGGAGTCTAGAAGAACAATCTGCACCACTAGGTGCATGAAGATCACCTCTCTCATAGAGAATATGCATTGGCCCTACCAATATTCGATATGGACTCGTCCATGATAAATCATGCATTGAGCCTCCTAGATCTGGTTGTCAAATATCGCATCAAAGATGGGCCCCTTGCTCCAAGAGGAGGAAGAGGTGATGGCTTCTCCATAAATAGGGATACTAAAGATCTGATAGATGTCCTCAAGAGTGATGGTCATCTCACCTATGGGTAGGTGAAATATGTTGTTCTACGCATTCCAACATCAGGCCAACATAGTAAAATAAGCCTAATCTACCCTAATAGTGGGTAGATATAGAATGTAGCCAAAGCTAACAGCTCCAAACCATGTCTGCTCTCCAAGAGTGAGTTGTCTACGGATATTCTTTAGAAGTTATGGCTTGTGAGCTCTAGAGGTCAACCTTTGAAATAAAAGCATTTTATAAGAGAAAATCTAAATAAAAACAAGCAAAAATAGATAAAACATGACCTTAAAAACATTAAAAACATTTAAAAACTTATAAAAAGAAAAAAACATGTCACAAACCATTTAGAAAAATCAAAAAAATCAATTAGGCAAGTAATAATTGCATTAAATGATATTAATTGCCTATTAAACCTTAGAAAAATTAAAAATTTGATAATTTTTTTCTAAAGTCCGTGAACCGTGGGTCAACCCTATGGTTCGCATGTGGTCAAAATTTGACCGTTGGAATTTGAATTCCAACCGCATCTGATAGTTGCGGTGCCTAATCTGAAAACTAGGAACTATCACTGTCAACAACGATCTAGGAAGGATACCCATTTTGGATCGCTTCCTAGCCTCGACCAAAAAATAAATTAAAAAACTAATCTATCCTAATATAGTGTGGGGTTCATTACCAACTGTTTAATGAAATTGATTTACTACATTACTTAATGTGGTTCATTTTAAATTGGTATTGATTGCGAGGACTCGGTTTCGAGTTACCTTGCTCGCTCTGTGGCCTCTACTAGTCGATGGCTATCCAAGATCTGCCATCGGGGTATAGGTGTGAGGTATGGTCGAGTTTTAGGTAGTGTTCCAGATCAGGGATGTCTTCTACCTCTTAGAGCTCTCACAAATGTAGTTGCTTTAAAGAAAATAATGAAAAATTCAAATGGTAATGACTAATAATAGGTCTTAATTTCGACAGACCACAGCTGACACCTGCAGTCCCAAAATTAGGGTTTTCCACTCGCGGGTCTAACCTGCGGTTCCCAAAATTTGAAAACTTCAACCGTAGACCATACTTGTGGTTCACAACTAGCATTAAATACACTCAAACCCCATCGTGGGAAGGTCTAAAATGAAAAATTAATGACTCCTAACGGATCAAATTTCAAAAAGAGCAATCAATATTGTAAATTTGGTAATGTTCAAAGCACCAGGATCGATCAATAAATCAAAATTTACCAAAAAATTGAATAATTAAAAACCAAATGCACCTCGTATTTAGTAATTTACCCTATACACTTGACAGTTGCAATGACTTGTGATTCATGCAATCCGACAAGATGAGTAAATTACCATAAGGACATTTGGGGAAAAAATTGTCATCATTGATATGATATGCTTCTTTTCAAATCCCTAAGAAGACCTTTGATGCTGGACTACTCCACGAAAACGAGACATTTCATTTCATTTCTCCTATGACATCTTTTCAGCAAATCATCGATAACTTGATTCAACACAAATCTAATTAGATTTGTATCATTTTGATTCCCTAATATGGATATTGCAGACTGACTGCTCCATGGGATAGAAATGTGAAAATACTATTAAAAGTTGCAATCAGAAGTTGAACTAGGCCTAGCCAGGGTATTACAATGCTCAAATCTAATTTTTTTTAGATTATTCATTGTGGTCAAGCGACTTCGTCGCTTCATACATTGTCATTACACTCATAGACTCATCGCTTGAGAGGGTAGTCATAATATCAAATCATAATAAAAATTAGTAGAAGATCCCTGAGATCGTAGATCCCTTGATCTTGTCAAAATTATGTTCATCCTTGTGAATCATTGTCAACAACTATCATAAGCTTATCCCTTTGCTTAGGAAAAATAGCAAATATGATAATTAATTTGTAACTCTCATCCTTTCGGTTATATAGGCCTAACTCCTATTATAGCACCAAAGCTACTCGAATGTATGATGATAAGTGCAAACTCTTTCAAGTTTAAGTCTCCAAAGAGTTGGAAGCAATTATTCTAGGATGTGCGTCCTTTTGTAGGACTTGGGGCATCTAATGTTGATCCGACTAATGATCATCATAGAACCTTTAGCATAATTTTAGGAGGTCTATTTTTTCTCAACATTGTTTGATCTCATAACGCATCTCAAAAGGGGCATCTGTAGACACCTAAATGCATCATGTCGATGGCGACTACTCATATGGACATGCTACAAGACCATATGGAAGATCTTAGAAAGACTCTAATATAGATTAGTGGTTCTAACCACTCAATTTGGGCTCCTTGGCCTAATCAGCCTGAACCATAGCCCAGACCTATAGTCTATAGTCTACGGTTTACAGTCTAGACTACAACTGTAACCTACGGTCTTAACTAAAGTTCGGTTGGCCTTCATCCGAGCCAAATCAGTTTGAACGACCATTTGTTCTATAAGAAGGTGGTTAGAGGATAGAAGCTCCCAATCCAACTGTTCTAGCCACACCTTCTTGATCTTGGCTTCTCCATGAAGCCACCCCTAGCCCTTGGGTAGTCCTATAAGTACCCCTAAGAAATAGGGCAAAAGTATCAATGAAGCATTGGAGTTTAGAGCAGCGAAGCCCTATCGAATTGTGGACTCACTTGAGTGCATAGAGAGAGCTTTGTTGTCATCACCATTGTCAATTTGTCAAGCATCATGATGAATTAGGCCATGGATACCCTAAGGACCTAGGAGAGCCAAGAAACATTAATTCAGGCAAACGAAGGCTCTATTCAACGATTCAACTACCAAACCTATCAGAGGACACTGAGGTGACCCTTGAACATCAATTGGATAAGGAGGTCAAGCCCACAAACCTTGAATTTGAAGGGCAAATCACTTGGTTGCTCACTACGGCTTTCAACCATGGTTTACAGTGTAGACCACCCGTCAGAGCTGCGATTTATAAAATATATGAATTTTCCTTACTGTTTCTTTTCTAGTAGGTTTATATGGGATAGATTAATCATTTTACTACTTTATTTGGTATATTAAAGACTTTGACTAATTGGGTTAAATATTTTATTAGTTTATTTCCATCTTGACAAGTAGGACTTAATTAGATTCTTTTTATGTTTTAATGCTTTATTTTGTATGATGTTTGTCATAGATTAATAGTTGTATTTCTTGTTCATATATTTCCATCAATATTTATAGGATTTGCATATGTTTAGCATAGTTTATGCACTTTCTTGATTTTATGTCATTATGTTATTCACATGCCATTTTTCTTTAAAGGGCCTCATCATGAGAGGATTTCTATGCTTTTGATATTCTTGTGTTGTTTATTTATCGTAGGAGACAGGTTTTAAAGGAGCTACAACCATCAATTTCCTTCCTCAACATGAATAAGAGGGTCTACTCCACCCTAGAGCAGTTCATGTCACCCTGAAGGGCACTTTGAAATCACACCTACCTTTGAGAGAGAAATAAATACATCCTATTGTAATAATTGTATCAATATGATTATCCCTAAGGGATGTACTTTTAATTTGAGTTTGGCATCAAAATATAATGGAATAAAGCATCTTTTATTGATCATTTTGTTGTCAATTTCTTGTTCTTGGATGCATTTTGTGTTGTTTTTGTCAATTATTGCAATAGGATACATTAGGTGTGAGCTTTTTTGGTGTTTACAGGATGGGAAATCCATTCTTGAGGTAATTATGGGATTTATTCCTATTCAATACATGGTTTTTTTAGAAATGCATTCGATGATGAATGCGTTAGAGATTTCATTTTTGTGGAAAAATGAATGTTTTTAAAAAGAATAGATGTGGAATCTATTCTTCAATGGATTATGGGGTCTCTTATTGTATTATAAGGCTTTATATTATGACTTTAACTCCAAGTTGGGTTGAATGGTATAATGATATCAAGCTTTGAGAATGAATGTGAGATTCATTCTTGAGGGAACTATGAGGTTCTCTCTATTCTCAATGTATATGAATCCAATGAACATTTTATTTATGTGTTTCAATTGTAATGATGACCTAAAAATAGGAATGTATGGGATACTCCCATATCAATGTATTTAATTATGGTCCAGAAAAAGGATCCTTAGGATTCTTTATATCGTTGTACATTGAGACAAAAGAATTAATGAAATGTGAGGATACTGTTAGAGTATATTACATCATTTGGATCATGTAAATGTACCACCCTTGGTACATAACTAGAGTAGTAGATTACTTTATGGGGTAGTTAGCTAGTTACTTCAATTAATACAATAAATGCACAAGTGTCTATGTGCATGGTGTCCCCTTGTACATCTAGGTATAGTTTTGGCAAAGCAATCCATATTTCTATATAAAGGGCCTCATAGTGAGTGATTATATATCATTGTAGGTAGTAGTAGGTATATTGGGTATATAACCATATATATTGGTCAGGGAGTACAATGTAGTTCTTTAGCATCAATTCTAAACTGTTCGTTTCCTCCATATTACATTGTATCATTTTCATCACTTTCCACTAATAGCATATTTCAGCATTTTACATTTCTACATATCTTGCATATTATGATTGCATTATCCCATAGCTCATATTATTAAAATCTAACAGTGGTACTAGAGCCATGGTAAGTCGATAGGATTAGGAAGAGCCATAAGATATCACTATTGCTATTATAAGCCTAAAATCTATTGTGTATTTACAATTCAAATTTTCCATTGTGCATTGTTGTATTCAAATGCCATTATAAGAGAGATAGAGAGGAAAATAAATCTCAGTTCTAGAATTTCTAAGATTGCATTTGGCTAGATTCTTTCCACAAAGTTATAGAAAACTCGTGAAGACTAGGAATCAGTATTTATTCCACTAGATTGACAAATCAACTAATGAATATTCATCATTTATAGATTTAGATTCATCATACTAATATTTTTTTGTAGGAAAATGAAATTCAAGAGATTTGGGAAGATTCCTATAAGATATCTAGGAAACATTTCTTCTTAGAATAAATCTATCATCGAAAGCAACAAACATAAGAAGAGGAGATTCTAGGAACCTGAGGGAGTCTTGTTGTAGACCTACACATTTCTAAAAATAAGGCCATAGAATCCTTGAACATGAAGAAGACTTCATAGAAGAGTTCCTGAGCTAGAAGAAGAAACTAGAGAATATTTCATGATAGATAGGATATTGGTGATCTCCTTTCTGATTGAATACTTTCTCTAGAAGAAGCTAAAGAGACCCATCAAAGGTCTCATTAAAAAAATTCCATTCCTAGAAGTGATAGAGAAGGACTATCAAAAATCCTATTCCAAAGATTCATGAAGAAGATCTCATTGCCAACTCTTCTATAGTTGAAGGTTTAAGGAAAGGTCTCATCAATAAGACTAGAGAAGCTACAAGACTAAATACCTTGGAGAGGTCTTAAGGAGAAGGCTTGGAGAGCCTCATTGCAGAAATTGGAGAAGCCATCAAAGAAGTTCCTAGGAGAACTCATTGGAGAAATTCACTATAAAATATAGTGAAAGAATTGGGACAATTATTGTCATTCAACAACAAGCCAAAAGGAGAAATATTTGGCAAACAATTTGTCAAATTTTAGAGAGAAGATTCATGAAGACCTAAATATTTTCAAATTCTTGATAAGAAAGCCTTGTTTGAAGTCAGAACTTAGATAAAAGAAACCTGCAAAATTCAATAAGATTTGGAGATTGTCCTTCATAGATAAGAAGGTACATTTCAATGAATATATTGAATGCTAAAGGGCAACAATAAAGATAGGATTACTATCTACAAAACTTCATATTTCTAGGCCAGATCCTAAAGAAGAAGTTGAAATCATCTACTAAAATTTCAGAGTAGTAGACTAGAAGCATTCACATCTACGAGCAACCACCATTCTAGACAATAAATTTGGTGAATCAAGCCATCAATATTTTCATCATCAAATATAAGAAAATTAGGTGCAAAAGGTTCATTAATTGAACACTTAATTCAGATTACTACTTAACTGCATTAAGAACCTTATTAGAATTCAAAAGTTGCAAAATAGAAGGTTGCATTTTAAGTCCTCAAAGAAAGTGCAGAAAATAGTTTTTGTTAAGGTTCATTACCTATACATTAATAGGAGTTAGATACATTATTCCTATTATCTAATTATTGAGAAGAGGACTCCATTAAGAAATTTGCAGTGATATTTAGTGCATTTGAAACTACTTTGAGAATTTATTAATAGGATAAATAAAGTGAGAATATTAAAGTGTATTAATTTGGAAATATTATTGGTTCATTGCACTATAATAGTTGTTCATTAAACTAGTTATTCTCAAAGGGTTATTTTATGTATTGATTATTAAGATCAAAGGAACAAAAATCTGCAAATAATCAAAGTGTCTAAAGACACTATTTAGAACTCAATACCTACAAAGTATTATGGCCTATAGAATCCACCAAGCATATTGAAATTCTTCCAAGGAGTGGAGAAGAAAAATTCAGCCATTAAATCGGTTATAGAAGCTACAAATCGAGACTTGGTGAGTCTCAAATTCAAGGTGCACTAAGAGTTCTTTACAAGTAAAAGATTAGTCCAAAAATTACTCTTTCAAAAGTATACTATCTAAACAATTATTAACTTGGATTCATTACCAAATTAACCAAGCAAAGGGGATACTTTTCTAGAAAATAAGACAATGTTAAATCAGCCCTTGCCTACAAGGATTGGTACAGAAAATCCGCCATGAAAACTAGTCGAAGAAGCTTACAAAAGAAGGTGCAAAAGCAAAGTATTCTATTATAAGCATATTTATAATATTTTGCAGCATAATATCCTATCCTACATAGCAAAAAGGATAGAGTCTAAGTATAAAGGTCAAAATAACCTTCAAGAAGCTCACATCAGCTATGGTTTTGGACAATCACAATGAGAAACCTACAATAATACATAGAATAGCACAAGGAAGGATCTATCATCTATAAAGGTAGAAAAATAGCATCTTTAAAGTATGAGAAGATTAAAGTATAAGGATACACAAAGGGAGCAATACCCAAGAGATAGATGTTCATCCAAAAGGAGCACTCAAAGCCACCATTGGAGTGTCTCAAAACCTCCATCAAAGTGTTTCTCATCATCATTCTAGCTCGAATGCACCATTGAAGTATCTCAAAACCTCCACTAAAGTTTTGCTCATCATCCTAGTTGAAGCTACCATTAGAGTACAATAGAACTCCATCATAGCATTGCTCATAATATTAGTTGGATCCATCTATACAGGAAATATGTTGACTTGGAAGAAGACGTTGGAGATAATATATCAAAAGCATTGGTTGGCAAAAGAAGAGGTAATAAAAAATATGTTGTAGAAGGTTCACATGCAAAAACCCTAAGCATAAATTGGCATAATTATTCTTGGTGCCCTCATATTGCTCAGCATATGTTCAAATAAGTGTTAGATTTTGATGAATAACCACTCAATATTATGGCCACTAAATCAATAATACTCAACTCAATATGAAGTAAATAATAATGCTAAGCAAATAAGCTTATATTCAAAATATGAAAAAACTCTAATATTTCTTATGAAAAATTCTAGAATATACAATAAACTCTTATTGAATAAAAGACCTCAAATACATCATATTACATCTCCTTCCATTGCTCCATGTATGATGCCCCATCTCCTGATCTTCCCTTTGTGATACTATTCTATTACAAATGCACATCCATATATAGGATGGAATGTGACTTTTCATATGGTGTTTCTTGGCCCTTACTCTTCCGATGACTCTTCATGTTCCTATTATAATGCCACATGTACATAGGGATATGCACACTTACATTACCAAAATAGCATTGCACACTTGTGCATTTATTAAATTGTATAAAGTAAATAATTTCATCCTAATATAAGACACTCTTTCCTCATATATAGATGTACACATGGTAGTACATCTTCATGTACCAAATAGTATAATATATTCCATCAAGAAGAAATTTTAAGAAAGGAATATTCAGTTGCAAACTGGGAGGTTACTTAAGCTTAGCCATCATTGGGAGGTTACAAATGCCCTACCATCATTGCATAAGAAAAGGAGTGTTGGAAGAACTCATATATCAACATTTACCTTTAGTGTAACTTTCAAGCATCATATGTTAGGAAGGAATCTTCACTATTTAATATCTCCTATTCTTGGAGAAAGACAATAAATTTCAAGACATGCAATCAAGTTTGTAAGGTGTGGAAGCATATTTATAGCAATCATTGTGTAAGAATGCATTCAAGATATGAAAATTCAGCACCAGAATTAGACACCCAACAAGGTCAAAAGTCCAAACAAGGAGGTGGAAGATTCAGACAAAGCATCCATTAATGAAGGAGCATTAAATTTTTAAACGACATCAAGCAATAACAATATCCATTCAAGGAGCATTGGACAATGAATAAAATGCTACAAAAGGTACATTGAAGGAAGCCTATACTAAGGTATATCGTGCACCAATAAGGTTATTTACTTTCTTTTATTAAAATCTAAAAGGAGCTATAAGGTGTTTTTTTATAAGGTTTACTATTGCATTGGATAATACAAATCAACCAAGCATTAGTAGATAATAAAGCAAGTTTATATTTCAGAAAATTAATTATTTAGGTGCATGCATATAATATAATATTTGCAATAATCAAGTAGGAGATGTAAGGCTATAAACCTTGATTAAATCATTATAAATTATAAATACCATTATTTTCTAATATTCTAAAAAGTAGGGAGATATAAGGTATACTACTTAAAACTATATAAAAATAATTAGAATTTAGAAAAGTAATCTATTGGAAAGAGAAACAAATAAATTATCTACATATAGAGTTGGAATTAATTGGTAAAAATTACCTCATATTCATTCTAAGGATATAAAAACAAATCCAACCATCAAAGCATACTTCATTGGGAAAGATAAGGTAAAATTTAAAGGATGATTATTCTAAAAACATTATAAAATCAACTTAGAAGGTGAATTAAACTTATTCTAATTATTAGGGAGACATAAGGAAGCCTACAAAACCTAAATCTAAGAGAGGTTTTATCAAATTAGTTCACATCTCTTAACTAGGGAGATATAAGGTAGACTAATCAGAATAAAGCTCTATAAAACCTAAAGCTCTATAAAGGTTTATCAAATTGGATCACATTTCTTAAACTAGGGAGTTATAAGGTAGACTACTCAGAATATTCTCAAATCTCTAGATCAATCAAATATGGATGAAATACTAATAAATTCTTTCAATAATAAAGAACTATTGAATGAAATACTCTCAAAACCTAATAGATACTCTTGAAGGATAAAAGTATCTATCTACTGGAGATAAAGAAATATTCTAATTATTCCTTAAGGAGGCAAAAGAGGGTAGATTTTTAGCATTAATTGGATATCTTCATGAACATCTCTTCACAGCATGGTGAAATTCACAAAATTGGTCATTTTTACATCAGAGGAATTTTGATGATTTACCTATCATTAATTGTTTTTGTACTTTCCCAACACATGAAATAAACTAGAAATACAAATCAATATTACTGTGATGATAGACTAACTCATCATGAAATAAAAATTCCACAAGTGTCAATACAAAATTGCAGGAGAAGAAGGAGGAAGAGGAATAAAAGGCACACTAAGAGAGAACATAGCAAAGAAGACATTAATAGATAAGAAACCACAAAGACAAAACCATATAAACATACTCAAACTCAGGTATTGGAGGAGTCTTCAACCAAAGAATTATTGGTCTTGTATAAAGATACAAACTACTTACTTGGAAAAATTCTTGTAACTAGAGAAGAAGAATATGATTTTGACTATTCAAGAGAAGAATATCTCAACACCCAAATAATGTAATACAAGGGGGTGTTAAAGTATATTACATCATTTGGGTAATGTAAATGTACCACCCTTGGTATATAACTAGAGTAGTAGATTACTTTAGGGGGTAGTTAGTTGGTTACTTCATGTAATATAACAAATGCACAAGTGTCTATGTGCAAGTTCTAAATGTGCAAGGTGTCCCCTTGTACAACTAGGTAGAGTGTTGGCCAAGCAATCCATCATTCTTTATAAAGGGTCTCATAGTGAGTGATTATATATCGTTGTAGGTAGTAGTAGGTATACTGGGTAGATCACCATATAGATTGGTCAGGGAGTTGTTGTTGCCCTTGCACAACTTACACCAATTTGGATACCCACTTAAAACTTTTGATGTTCTTGTAGCTTTTGGTTTGCATTTTTGGTTTTAGGTCATGGTGTCTTTAGAGGTTAACAAAGTCTGAGGGTGTATCATTGTCATGGTCTCATTGGGAAGGTTCTATGGAGATAAAATATTGTCATGTTTTGTCCATTTTTTTTTTTTAAAGCTTGTCACATGAGTGTATTATGTCCAAATAAAAACATGGTGGGAACCTTATATCCATATAATTTTTCATTTTCCATTTACATGGTGAATCACACAAGAGTTTGCAATTTAAAAAAATAATAATAACAAAAATAAAATAAAATAAACAGTATATATGTATATATATAAAGAAATAAAAATAAAATTATGTATGTATGTATATATATGCATGTACGTATATAAAGAAATCAAAACAAAGCCATTATGCATGTCTAAAATTAAAACATCAATTTGATTTATTTTGGGAAGGTTTAATTTAATTTTTACTAATGGTTTTATTTTGGGAAGGCCTAATATAATTTTATTAATGATGTTTAATTTATGTTTTTTTATGGCAGGTTATTAAAAACAATTGTGGGCATAATTTTTTAGGTGAATATCAACTCAAAACCTGGTCAACTAGCAGAAACAATACAGGAGCACGATCAGGGTGGGACATGGTTTCTGAGGGTCCACATGGAGCACATTTTCCAAGGTATAGAGAACTATTTCTAAGGCATTGCCAAGTGGCATGGTCTACCCTTCCATGAAGTTTGAGGTACCCCAAAAGGGCTAGCTGAGTCATTAGGATGAATTTGTGTGTTCATTGATAAACCTCACATGGCTTCATCCCTAGTTGTATGTGGGATTAAATATCACAACTATGTATAGTGAGAAACTCGAACACAACATGTAACTGCATGGTCTTCGAGATATCCATATAGCCACATAGGTAGTGGATCGCATTAGGACCAACAGTAGAGATAAAGAACAAAGGATACCTGGACTAGATGGACTTAAGCATTTTTAAATGGAACATCAAGTCTATGAGAATTATGCCTTGCTACTCCATGTCTATGTTATACATGACCATCAGTACTAGATACAGTGTACCATTCTTGTTATCAAGTGGAGGTTCATTCATTTACATCCACAAGGACATGGAACGTATTGTCAAGAATGGTGACTATGTAGATTTTTTGTGAGCACTACTCGTCAGTTGCGCACCTTAGTCATTTCAAATATTATTTTTTTATTAAAGTGATAGAAGTTATTTGGTGCACTTGTCCATCTGATTATGATGGTGATTTTAAAGTAGAAGAAACATTATCACAAGATCTAGAGGTAGCGAATAAGGATGTATAGCAAGTTTCTTTGTATTGGTGTGATGTCATGACCAGAATGATTGGTAAGAGATTGCTGGGTGTAGCACTTATTGTTTACAAGAAATGACAGTGGATATATTTGTGATAGAGCTTCCTCATTCACTGTAAGTTTAAATCCGTAATGTAACACTCATAAATCATACCTCAATGGCCTAGGAAGAAATCATGAAAGTGGTGAGAATTTCATACTATTCACAAGGAGTACACAATGGAATCATTTCCTACTACATAGATGATGAACAAACACATGGGTTTCAGTTTTAAAATCCCACGAGCTAGAACTATGACATGGCTCTCATGGGCTGTGTTATTTTTCACTCAGGTTGCTTGGATATCATCTACATCAACGCTGGAGACCGCGTAGAGAGAAAAATTCTCACCAGTTTTCATATTGTGGAGGAGGACAACTTAATACTAAAGTATAAATTCAATTTTAGACCAATGTGTAAATTCAAGAGGGGTAAAATTGATTAAAATATTTTACACATAACTATCCATGTAGATTACTGACACATAATAGGCTAGGCTATGTAGATGTTTTCAAAATTAAAATATTTGCAAATAAAAACAAACGATGGAGAAGATATGATGTGATGCAATTGGGATAGCTCTTCTTAGTTTGAAATCGAATGTTGGAATAAAGAATTATTCAACAAACAATGAGGGTCCCAAGTAGCATGTGGTGGATGGATTTGGATACCATCATTAAAGAGTTAGTGAAAGCATTTTTTTGTATGTCATTGCGGTTACGAATTGAGTGAAGAAAGAAGACAAAAGGATAAGTATTATAAAACTCAATAGGCAAAAAAGAAAGCCAAGGGTTTATTTTTCAAAATTTTAAATATTCATTGAAGCTGACCAAAAAAGGGTTAGATAATTGCAACAAGTGCATGTTGGATTTCTGATTTATAGAAGGACATCTCCTCCCTTGTTTCTGGACTGCACAAAACATCACCCATTGTAATTTATTTAAATAAGTTATTATGCAAGTGTATTCTTTAAAAATCTTTCATGTTGGCAATATATTGGAAATTTTAATAAGTTTTGTGCATGTGGATAGTAGACTTGTTTATATTGTGTTGTTTCATAGAAGATTGCACCACATTAACTTTGGATAGTGTGAAGATGGGTTGGATTAATTTTGGTTTACTACAAGATATTGGTTTATGCAGATTCAGATTGAAATTTTAGAAGTTACAACAACTTGTTATATTATTTTATTTTCTCTAACCCTAGCCCTTTTACATTTATTTTAATTTCATCAAATACAAAATACAAAAAAAAAATTAAAACCCCAAAATAAACGTCGGTTTCAAGAATTAAATTTTAGATTTTCATGTTTATGCAAATTCACATTTTTAATCGAAAGTTGAAATTTTAAGCTTTGCACAATTTTTCAAATAATCTATTAGTTTTATTTTATGAAAATTAAAATTTCAGTAAATTCCAAAATTTCATTAAAGTGAATAATTAATATGATATTCCAAAGTTACTTTGCAAAGTTAGATTTAGTCATTTCATTTTTTATTTTAAAGCAAATATTAACAAATGAAAATAAAATTGGCCTACCAATCGAAGATAAAATTTGGTTAACAATCAAAGATAAAATTTGGTTAACAAATGAAGATAAAATTTGATTAAAAATTTGAGATAAAATTATTCAAAATCAAACATTCAAAGGTTAAAATCAAATTTTTAAGGTTGTTAGTTAATCAATAGTTTCACATTTTCACAAAATTCTATGAACAATAAAATCATTGCAAATCAAATCAACACCAAAATAGGCCTCTTGTTAACAAGTATATGCAACACTGAGGTATCCAATTAATGTTTAGCATTCCACATTTTTCACTGAGCATTGCAAACAATACTTAAAATAGAACGTTGGGGAAATAGCAAGTGTTTCCTTACAAGAGAGGATATCTGGGTAGAATCCTGACAGTGGGTGCATTTTTATGATTGGACAAATATATCACTCAACTATAGTTCTTTAACATCAGTTCTAGACTATTTATTTCCTACATACTGCATTGTACCATTTTCATCACTTTCCATTAATAGCATATTTTCACATCTTACATTTTTACATATTTTGCATTGTGAAATTGCATTCTCTCATAGCTTACATTATCAAAAGCTAATAGATACATATTTTGAGGCTGGGTTGTTTCCCTTTGGGATTTTTCCTAGGATAGATAATGTGTTATGGATCAATATTAGGTGGTATTGCACTTGATGTTCATTAGATCTAGTGATGAATGTTGTATTTACATTTCCATGAAATGACTAAAAAAAAGTTATTTGATAAATGATTTATGTTTCCATGTAATATTTCAAGAATTATCTTTGTTTATGTTCATATAAGGATAAATGAGGTAATTTTTATACATTGATTTATAATGTATGCCTTCTATTGCAATAGAAATGATTATTTATTCAGTTAAGGGCTAATTTTCACAATTGAGAATTATGAATAATTAAATAACTGTGTATACTTAATTAAACTACCTCATTAAGAGAGAAATAATTCAAGGGATGAATTATAAACTATGATAAATATCTTGGTTTTCCTATTTCATAAAGGTACATAAGGTTTGATAGGAGTTGGTCACTCCTATCACAAGAGTTGACATTGACCATGTCATAAATATCTTGGTAGCTTATTACCTTAATGAATGGGAACAAGATAGCTTAATTGCATCATATAATGATACATAAATATGAGTCCTACCTTAAGGAATATTATGTTATGTAAAAAAAAATTACTCTCTCTTGGGTTGATTTGAGTTGGTTAACAAGTGGGGCATTATAGTTGGTATCAGATCCCGAGTTAGCTAATGGATTCTAGTGTAAGGACTAGGCTATCAAAAGTTTTGGGTATTGTTAAAATTATAATAAAAGGGTTATAAGATTACCTAAGGATGATCTATTGTATAAAAAAGTATAATATTAATATTATCTATGGAAGTTAATATATTTGATAAATTATGGGAAGTATGAAAATAGATCCCATTTAGAAATACAATCGTGATAATATCTAGTGACAAGGCAAGAGTGTCAATAAGATCAAGTGATCAACAAAATAATATTTTATATTATTATTTATTTTCTTAGAGAGACTAAGCAGCCTTGGAATACAATCATGGCCTTTGTCTAGAATTTTGTAGTGAAAGAATGCACATATGAAGCTAATGAAAGACCACCATAAAGGACATGAGGTCAGCATACAAGCACCACCTGACGCACTCCTTGAAATGATAATTTATGGGAAGTTACACTTGAGATGCCACAAAATAGTTGTCATCAACACTGCGGTATAGTATGCCACTCGACCACATGGGTGGTGGTCAAGTTTAATATTATGTTATATACTATTTAAATGAGGGTTAGCCTCACTATGCAATGCATGTGCTATTAATATCCACATAAGAGTACTCGATGAAAAGGCATTTACTATATTATGTTAAACCTCCCACTCAAAAGCATCCTTTGAATTGAAATAGAAAGATAAATATATGAAAGGAATCCTAATTTAAAAGGATTTTGATACGTGATTTCAAGAAGTGATAGGTGTAAGGAAGGGACAATGCTTAGCACAAGATAAATATAATTATCAACAAAGTAATAATGGTTGGAATTGAAAAAGGTACTCAATAATGTGGTATATAAATAACTTGTACATGATATATTGATGGAATCATAAAAAAAGATGATGATAAGACATCAAATGGGATGATATTTCATATGCATGAATAAATAAGAGGGTTTCAAGTATGAGGAAGTACAATGAGCACCTAATTAATTAAGACAATATTAACAATAAATGACTTAAGAATCGATCGAAACATCATCCAAGAAGGGTGATTGATTAGACTCGATTAGACATTGGAGCAAATCAGTGGTTAGTTGGGCACATCATAGTTTTTAAAAATAAGTTGAGCCTTTGATGAATTTTACAACAAGAAGAATCAACCCAAAAAACTACCTATGGAGTCCAACATAGTTATGCTAGAATTAGGGTTTGCACTATTTATAATAATCATTCTTGGGGTAAACCCCATAGTGTGCTTTTTTATACTTCTATTTTTGCTCACTGTTCTACTATTACACACCTTGTAATAAGTAAATAATATGGCTTCAAGCAATTTCGAAACAAGTCATGAAGGCAAGGCAGTATAAATAGTGCCAGTAAAGATTATTAGACCTCTCATAGCCTTTAGAGCATTTTTTTAGGAAGTTAAAAGTATATTGGATGCCAACAATTAGAAATCACTTAGTGAGATAGGATTAGAGGGAGTGACTTGCCTAGAGCTAGTGCAGTATGATAGAGGTTATCTATCAGCCCTAATAAAAATATGGAATCCTGATAAGGGAACTTTCCAGTTACCTTTTGGAGAGATGACTATTACCATAGATGATGTATATTGAATATATAAATTACTAGTTGAAGAGTGTACAGTGATAGTCATAGAGGAAGCAAAAAAAGGAAGAACTTTGGAAAGAGTGTTCGAACCATACTGGAGAGAAGTGAACACTAAAAAAGGGTAATATTATGTATGAACTACTTTTCATGTTTGGTAGGTTATCACCTAGATACGCTATGGTAATTTTTCTTATATAAAAAAATATTTTACTTGACTCACTAGGTGCATGATTCCCTTGGAATATGCTAGGGGTGGTGTAGGACCTAGTGGAGTATTCAATTGTGTTTGCATGGGCACCAACCTTGTTGGCCCAAACTTATAGAGAGTTGTTTGAGGTATGAATGACAAAGCGAGCAAGGATAAATTGTATATTTCTACTGTATGTATGGGCTTGGGAATATGTGGCTATGTGAATACCTCAAGGGTTACCTTATAATGCACATAGTTTGATGGATCCAAAAGTATCTCTAGAAAAAGGAGAAAGAGTTGTGGTTGAGTAGACCACAAGAAGGTAATTGGGAGTTGTATCACTCTATATGGAAAAATATAAATCTCTAAGATAAGGTATGAATACCATGGAGAAAGGCCCTAGTTTGGGTTGAAGATGCATTTCATATAGCTCGTGCATAATAAGGAAGATGGATGATTGGGTGAGTAAGCACACAATACCAGTATTTTTAGTATACTCGTGTATTGTAGCAATTTGGTATCAAACAAGGAATGTCAAATACCCCTATGATCTAAAAAATAAAAGAGAGGAGAGGAGTAGATCCACCAAAAATGGAACCATGAATTGCACTAGTAAGCCATGGATTGCTCACTCTATAACTGCTTCTATCACAATACTACATGGGTGAAGGAGTACTACTAGATGAGATAGGCCTCAAACCACTTATTTAAGAGAGTTAGGTTTAACATAGAATGGTGTATGGATGGAAAAACAACAATAGTGAGGCTTGTCATATTGTATGGCTGAAAAACCAATATTTATGTGTTATAAGGAAGCTTGTTGTGTAGTCCAGTGGACTTTGCTTATGTAAATATGTAATTTTACATATGTGCAATATAAAGGAATTTTTATACCATACTAGACTTTGTTGTGTTATTAATAGTCTATTTAAGCATGAATACACCTTTTGGAATTTTTTTTATCATACTAAGAATAGGTATTCTTGATTAAACTTCATTAAGAGTTGGACCAGGTGATCCTAATACTTGAACGAGAGTTGTAGTTGAAAATACTCAAGTCTCCTTTCTTGGGGAAAGAGTTACGATAAGTAACTCTCAAGAATTATTATGATATTTTGGGTGGTTCTACACTGGGAAGCTTGTACTAATTATCCTACCATGGAGGTATATATTATTATCACAAGTAGTGTTGGCACCTTAGGATCGGGGAAGCCAAGATAGTGGATAACCTTAATCAGTTGTTAATTAAGCACTTAAAATTCCTATACAACTCTTCGCAAAGGAGCTTAGGCCCAAGGTGATATTCCCATGAATCCAAAATACTAAATGTATTACTAGGGATAGGTGTTTCCTTTTGGTGGACAAAAGGAAGAACCATGTGCTATGGTCGAATGGTATTACATTCGTGAATATTGGTAAGACAATATGGGGATACCATTAATGCATCCTTTATGTATGGGGATAAAGGGAACCCCAAAAATTTAGGATGGGGCCACATCTTGACTTCTTGGGAGATAATCTATAGTGATCTGTTATCGAATGAGGAATACCTTGGAATAAAGAAGAAATTTGGGATACATCTGTTGAAATCCATCAAACTTAATGAAGGATAAAGATGGGAAAATTCTATTCTTAGTTGAAAATAATCTTAATGAGTAGGAATAGATATGGAACTTCTATTCTTAGTTAAGTATGAAATATTCCTTAGGGGAAAATATATAGGGAATCTATTCTTGAGAGGAGTATGGGATCCTCTCTTAAAATTATTTAAAATTTTGGAATGGTACCTTATGTGGAGTAAGTGTGACCATTGTTATTAGTGGATGATAATACTTTTGGAATGGCACCTTATGTGGAGTAAGTGTGACCATTGTCATCATTGGATGATAATAATTCTAGAATGACACCTTACATGAAGTAGGTATGACCGTTGTTATCAATGGATGATAATTCTTTTGAAATATAACCTTATGGGGAGTAAGTGTAACCATTATTACTAGTGGATGATAATAATTTTTTAATGGAACCTTACGGGGAGTAAGTGTGATTATTGATAGCAGTGGATGATAATACTCTATGGAATAACTCCTTACGTGGAGTAAGTGTAGTCATTATCAGTGGATGATAATATTGGTGGAATGATACATTACATAAAGTTAGTTTGATCATTACTATCACCAACAGATTTTACAAGGAAAAAGTAAATTACCTAGAGATTACTTATGTTCAAGTCTTTTGCTCCCACTATTGAACCACTGGTGAATAAAAGTGAAAGAGCTAAGAAAACTCATCATATTTTTTGGGTCTTAAGTGGTGTACCTTAGAATAATTTAAGGAATTCACTTAACATTTGTGTCTCTTGAGGTATGAATCTAACATAATAATCAATAAATTGACTAAAAATATAAACCAAGGGACATCAAGGATGGTGTACTGATGATAGCAAATAGGTTTACCAAATAGGATTTCAGGATATATGCGTATATTGAAATAAAAATTATGAGATTATGTTTTTATATTTGATGACACCTATTTTCATGAGGTTAACTCATGGTAAGAGCTATCAATTCATAGGTTGAAACTCCTTTGTGAGATTTTTTGATAAACCTAGACTTATTTTGTTTAACTATAGAAATATGAATTTATATATTTTTTATGAAAAAAAAACAAGATGATAACTGTATTTTTGTTTAATAGATCTCTATGATAAAGGTACTAAATCAAAGTATGGTCTATAAGGACCACTCCATTAAAAAATTACCACTTGGGGAAAGTGGAGATTATGTAAACTTGTGATTTTACTCATGTATGCTTTGTTTTGTAGAAAATACAAAGGACTATGTTTAATTTAAGGTGGGGAGTATGTCACAACTCTCCCTTGATAGACCTAATTAGATTTTTTATATTTAATCATGTTTTATATTTGCTAATATAATGAGCAATATTTTGTTGACATTGATTTTTAGGCATAGGTACTCTCAAGAATGGTAGGAAAGTCAAGATGTTTGATAGATATGAATTCTTGCAAAAGATTAAGAAAAGAGAGAATTCCAATAATTGAAATTTATTATTGTTTTAAATCTACCTAATTGTCTTTAATACCTACATGGTAATTTATTAATCATTTTTTTGTTACAAAATGATAAAAATTAAAAAAACAAACAAAGAAATTAGAAAAGAGAACTTCTAGAAGGGGAAGAAAAATGGAGCTAAATTGTAGAAATGGTAGAAAAATTGGGTTGATATCTAGATGAAGGAGGAAACATTGAGCCAAGGGGAACTAGAAGACGAAAAAATTGAGCCAAGGGGTACTAGAAGAAGGAAAATTTAAGCCATGGATATTTTAGTCTTCATATGGTGGAAATTTGTTACCTCCTATATCCTTTCTTCTATATTATTCCAGGCTTGATATTTGAATAGGTAAGTATACCAAAGGTCTATAAATGCCTACCCATGTTTATCTATAAAAAAATCATGATGAAGATAAGAAAACTATATGCAATAATGGGGGGAAGTGATCGTAGAAGCCAAAAAGGAGAAAGTTTGAGAAGATATATAATGACCCTCCCTGGGGGACTTTGCAACTTGGAAAACAATGTATTAATTTGGCGGTGCTTTAATACTTGATTTTATGCAACTAGGAAGCTACATGATGTTAGTTGATATGGAAGAACATGATACTACTAACAAGTGGCCAATGTTTAGCATCGGGTATGCTCATAGGTGGAAGAAGTTGAGTCATCCACTAGAAGTGGGGGTACTTGAGGTTGGGAAAGTAATGATAAGGTAACTCAAGGGTAATATGGATGGATACCTTCATATACGCATGCATTATCAGTTGGGACAATCATCATAACCAATCACTTTGAGCCCAAGTAGATAGCCTAGTAGCTATCATAAATTCTCAAGTTGATACAGGTGACTGAGTTGATGGAAAGACTCCCTCTTTGTCAACATATGTTTTATTTATCTTTTACTTCATCACTATCTACTTTGGAGGTTAGAAAAAAAAACATACATAATTTTATTACATCTGAAAGCTTCATATTTTGTTTGGGATCTTTGAATTTTCATTCTATAAAATAATAAAAGCTTTATTTTAAAATGATAATAGAGTTCCATTTTATAAATAATATAAGCATGATGTAACTAATTAGTAAGAGAACCTCATGTATTTACTTATATGTGTATAAGGTACTTATTTAAATGATAGTTGAGTTTAATTTAATTAAGTGATAAACTATTTATTTTAAAATAAAAAATAGATTTTAATTTTAAAAACCTTAGTATTAATGATAATTGAATTATATTCTAAAGTGGATGATAAAATACTTTAAAAATGGAAAGGTTGAACTTCCAAATATTTGTTTGACATTGTAAATTTTATTGAATTAAAAGAAGGATTGGAGCTTATCTCATGAAGATCACAATGAACTACGTGTGCAAAGGTAGGAAGCTTTTTCAACTTGGATAAGGTCACATTTATGGTAAATTTTTGGAGATTGAAATCTAATAAAAATAATAGTTTACCTTTCTCGATTGCCTGAGAAAGTAGTCAGAGAGTAAAGGCGGGAAGTTGGGAGAAGTAATGGGGTGGGTGAGCGAGTCATGAGGAAAAAAAGACTCTACTTGGGAAGAGAGAAAGGAGTTGTTGGGCTTTGGAGGAGGCAAACTAGGGAGAAGACAAAAGAAAAACTAGGGAACTAGATGCCTTTGAGAGAATAGCATTCTAGGAGGATACAACACCTTGTGAAAGATATTCAGGTTGGTAATATGGAGTATCTTGTGTTGGTTGGTTAAGCTAAAGGAATGCTTTCATTTGATGTTATTTCTTTATAACTTAGTGAGTGCCTGCATCATCCCTTATTCTATGTGTTTTCCCTTACATCTTTGGCTTGCACTTCTTGTTTGAGGTTTGGAAACCCCTATCATGAATGGTGAGTCATTGGATCCAAAATCGTAGCTTAAAACCTTGACTATCACTATTCCTTATAGTGATAGCATCCTCTTAGTATGCATAGGAAGGTGTTTGTGTTTAGCACTACGTAGCACGAGCGCTACGTGTACCTCTATACAGTTTGGATGGTACCATGTTGGCATGTGTCTTGACCTTATAGGAAGTGTACTGTTGACCACATTGTTAAGGTTTTCTTTCACCTTGTGATGGTAGGTCCTTGACTGCATTGATGAAGGTCTAGAAGTGTTGTTAAACCATGTCCTTAGCTATGACAATGACCTAGCAGTCCTAGAATTATTATGTGTATCTTTTGATTCCCTTACTGATATCTTGGGGGAGCGCATTATGTGAGGTTTGAGTGGGTGATCTCATGTTTGTATACACTACAACCATCTCCTAGTTCCCCTTGCTTGGACCTTTCTCGAGAAGCAAGCATTGTTACTCATAAACCTTCCTTGATATTTTTATTGTCATAGATTATGTTGACCTGGTTTTCCTATTCCAAAACCTTGGTGATCTGAGTTCTGTGAATTGCTGCTTAATTTTAATAATTGGACTTTGGTTCTTTGGTTAATTAATAATAAATTTTATTAATTCAGGGGATGAAAATCTTAGGGTAGTTGTCTAAAGAAAATGGTTTGATTTCTATGATTAGAGGAGTTTGATTTAAATGATTAGAGTAGTGAGGCTTTGATTGTATAAATTAAAATAAAATGGTTTGATTTAAATGATTATAGTGATGCTTTGATTGTTTAAATTAAAAGAAAATGGTTTGATTTAAATGATTAGAGTAGTGAGGCTTTGATTGTTTAAATTAAAAGAAAATGGTTTGATTTAAATGATTAGAGTAGTGAGGCTTTGATTGTTTAAATTAAAAGAAAATGGTTTGATTTAAATGATTAGAGTAGTGAGACTTTGATTTTTTAAATTAAAGAAAATAATTTGGTTTAAATGTTTTAAGGGAATGAGACTTTAAATGTTTAAACTAAAGGGATGGTTATTTTATAGATTAAGGGTATGGGACCTTGATTTATAAAATAAAAAGGAAAGGGTTTATTTATGGATTAAGGTAGGTGACTTTGATTCATTAAATAAATGGCAATAGTTTATTTGTAAATCAAGGGTATGGGACTTTGGTTTATAGAATGAATGGAAAAGGTTTATTTTTAAATTAAAGTAGTAAAGCTTTAATTTAGTAAATGAATGAGAAGATTATTTTTATAGATTGAAGGTATGGGACTTTAATTTATTAGAACAAGACAAGTTTAATTAAAGTAAAACCATGATCTAAGTTGTGTATGTTGAATGACTCTCTAAAGGTACTTGAGAGGTGATAGTAAAAGTAATGATTCTTTTATGATATCAACTATGCATTAGATGGTTAGATACTTGATTAAATTTGTATAGTTGCAATTTGGTAAAGTGAATGTTAAATGCATTTAGAGGCATGCCTATCCTGAACCATGAGTGTCCTGATCCCCTACTATCCTCAAATGATCGATGGAAAGAGTGGGAGGACCAAAGTGATAGATGGACTAATGCACCAGTTTGCTCTCTACTTACAATTTATTTACTTATGCTCAAATAGACTAGATTTGTGGGGAGATTTCCTTGATGAAATTGATGTAATATATTATTCTTTAAGAGTATGGAGGATTTACCATACTTGCTTATATGTAATAATTGTTTAATTGTTGGAAGATGTACCTTTAAATTACTATTTGATTTATTTATATTTTGTATTTAAATCCTTTCTAGTTCATGTTTATCTTCCTAGATATTGCTCTTTTTAATATCTTTGCATGTTTTATGAGTTATATTTTGTTAGATTTAGTATCTAGATCTATCTTTGTTTTCCTTGCTTAATAATATTAAAATAATAAGTAATAAGTTCTAGGGTGAACTTAGAGGATAACCTAAGGGATTGAGACCCCCTTAGGGTGAACATAGTGGACCTAAGGGATTAAGACCCCTTAGGGAGAATGGTAACTAGGTTTGTGGAAAGACTACATCTGAGTTAAGATAGCTTGTCGAAAGATGATATTGATAGCTTAACTCGCAATACACGTAGCATACCTACACATAATGGCTTGTGTAGAGTATGGAGATGTGTGTATACCTTCGATTGACTGAAGGTGATAAGTCTAGCTCATCGAGATTGATGAGATTGATAGACTTATTTGCATGACATATGATATGCCTACGCAGATGGACTTGCGTGAGGAAATCTTATGAGATGTAGCTCTTTGAGGAACTTAGGGGATTTTGTTAAACATTAAGTTAACCTAAGGTTGGTTAGGGGTTTATGAATCCCTCTCCTTAGTCAAAAAAAATTCTTTTCTTTTCTATGTGTTTCTTGTTTCTTGTTTTTAGGGTTGTTACATTTGGTATCAGAGCTCTAGGTACGAGGGTATAGAGCTTCTTATGTGCTAAAGAGATTTGGATGTCTCCAATGAAGGCTTGCTTAAAATTTTAAGCTAAAGCTAGGATGACCTAGAATCTCTACTTGCTAGAATCTAATGGGAACTAATCCCAAGAGTGGATGAATGTTATGATACCTTAAGTATGGGCTTTGGTATTAATGATACATCATAATCTTGGAATGTTATCCTAGTTAGATTATTGATGCTTTTGGCAAGAAGAACTTTGTATTGTGGCTTGAATTAATGGTATAGTTTAAGGTGAAGTTATAGCCTAATCCTTTTCTTGGTTGTAACTAGGTCAAGATGCCACCCAAGGCCAAAAAGGGGAGGCCTACACCTCCACTTAGATAGACTCGACAAAGTAATATCGAAGAAAGGGTCCAGAATGAGGATCCAAAAACTTCCAATAGGGGAGTGGAAGATCTCACTACTATAGTTGTTGCCATGCAAGATCAGATGAGATAAGTGTTAGAAACCATTGCGAATCAAAATTTACAAGCTAGAGGTTCAGAGGTTAACCAAGTTGAGGGACTAACTATGGAATAGTTACAAGCTAGAGCCCTTCTAGAAAAGGAAATGACAAGAGACCTAAAGAATATATGTATCTCCAAGTTTTATGGAGAAGGAGAAGGAGATGCAACTGAGGCTTGGTTAAGGGAATTGGAAGTTTACTTCATGGTAAAGGGGTATTCTCCAAGAACCTAGACTATTTGGGCTACAATTTACCTTGAAGGGGCCACTCTAGATTGGTGGGAAACTTATTATGAGAAAACTAATATTGAACCAGTAGACATCCCATGGAAGGAATTCATAGTCATATTCAAAAAGAGGTTCCTTACAGAGCATTTCTATGCCCTAAAATTTGAGGAGTTTGCCAGTCTAAGGCAAGGAACCAACATAGTGGAGATATACTACAAAAATTTGGTAAGATTGTTGAAGTATGTACCTACCTATAATGAGAAAATGTGGGTTCATAAGTTTACTCATGGGTTGGAATCTAGGATAAAGCATGATGTAGACATGCATGAGCCTAAGTCATTACAAAAGGCGTATGACCTGGCAAAGAAAGCAGAGTCACACTTCCATTACAAATATGACACCTTATCTGAGCAAGATCGATAGGCACTAAAGAAGAGGAATAGCGATGGGTTCATAAAATGGGAGGGTGAACAAGGTCAGAAGGCTAAAAACCCCCAAAATTTTGAGAAGAAATTTAATGGAAATCAGAAGAAGTTCAAGAAGAACTTTTATAAGAAAGGCAACAACCCCAATAATGCTAAGCCTCAACCATAGAAACCATAAACTTTAGTTCCAGAAATCAAAGGAGAGGAGCAGAAGTTAGAAAAGTGGCAAGGACCCAAAGATGGGTGTTACCATTACAGAGGCCCACATTTTTTGCATAGTGTCCACATCACCCAGGGCCTAGCACATCCAATGCTAAAGGAAAGGAACATGCACACCAGATCTACGCTACAACTAGGAGTCAGAAGCTTGAGGGGAAAACTACCCCATTGATTATAAAAGGTAAGATTTTTAATAAGCAAGTGAATATTTTAATTGATAGTGGGGCCACTGATAGTTTCATTTCTTGTAAGTTAGCAAAGGATATGCTAAAAATGCCAAGATATTTGGCCCATGGATGGAAGGTTGAGTATGGTTCTGGATAAACCTACTTAATAAACCAATGTTTTCCTATGATAAAAATTGCTTTAGCTAGTGGAACCATGGAAGGTTATTTATATGTAGCTCCACTTCATGCCTTTGATGTGATCCTAGGGATGGATTGGTTACAAGCCCATAAAGCCTTAATCAATTTCCAAGATAGATGGATCAAGTATTCTGAAGAAGGTAAGGAAAGACTAAGAATTCATAGCGAGTAGGGGGTATTCAAACCCTAGATGTTGTCAGCTATGCAATTAAATAAAGCCCTCAAGAAAGGAGGGATAGTCTATGTGATTAAGCTAAATGAATTTGGAGAAGACCAAAAGAAAGAGGTGTTGGAAACACACCCAATTTTGTAAGATTTCAAGGATGTATTTCTTGAGGATTTACCTAGACTCCCTCATATGCGAGAATTTGATTTCACTATTGATATTATGCTAGGAGCAGAACCAATTCATAGATATTCATATAGGATGAATCCTATTGAGATGTAAGAATTAAAGGTACAATTACAAGGGTTATTAGAAAAGGGGTTGATAAAACCAAGTGTGTCACCTTGGGGTGCACCGATTTTATTTGTGAAAAAGAAAGATGGCTCTTTAAGATTGTGTATTGACTACAAGATGTTGAATAAAGCTACAATCAAGAATTGATATCCCCTACCTAGAATCAAATATTTATTCAATCAATTGAGAGATGCCATGGTGTTTACTAAGATCGATCTGAGATCAGGGTATCACCAATTAAGAATACGTGAGGAGGATACTCACAAGATGACATTCAAGACTAGGTATGGGCACTATGAGTTTATAGTCCTACCCTTTGGACTGACTAACACCCTAACCACCTTCATGAATTTAATGAACAATGTGTTCAGAAGGCACCTAGACTAGTTTGTCCTTGTATTTCTAGATGATATCCTAATATACTCTCAAAACAAGGAAGAACATGATAAACATCTCAAGATCATGTTAGAGTTGTTAAGGGAAAACCAACTCTATGGAAATCTAGCCAAGAGTGATTTCTATGTTTTAGAGGTGCGATATCTAGGACATATTATATCAGTAGAAGGAATTGTTATGGATCCAGAGAAGATTGAAGCCATATTAAACTAGCCACCCCCTACTAATATTACTGAGATACGAAGCTTCATGGGGTTAATGGGCTACTATAGACGTTATATAAAATATTTCTCCAAGATTGTTGTGATAATAACTAACCTTCAGAAGAAAGGGAAGGAATTCAAATGGATGGAAAAGTGTGAAGTTACCTTCACATTACTAAAGTAGAAACTCACTACCACACCAATATTGAAAATTCTAGACCCTCAAGGAGATTTTTTAGTATGCACTGATGCATCGCTAGAAGGGTTAGGAGGAGTACTCATGCAAGAAGAGTCAGTAGTAGCTTATACTTCAAGAAAGCTTAAAAAGCATGAAGTTAATTATGCTACTCATGATTTAGAGCTAGCTGTTGTGGTGCATGCTCTAAAGGTCTAGCACCACTATTTGGTGGGGAGACCTTTTGAATTGAAATCTGACCACCAAAGTCTAAGGTACATATTTACCCAACCAATACTCAATGCGAGACAGAGAAGATGGATCGAGTTTCTCATTGAGTATGACTTTGAAATTGAGTACATAAAGGGGAAAGAGAATAAGGTTGTTGATGCCTTGAGCAGAAGGAGACACATAGTAACCATAACTAGAAGTCACATGAAGTTGATGGACCAAGTGAGACAAGAGCAATCTCGAGATGAGTATTACCTAGAAATTCGAGCTAGAATGGATAGAGACCCTGAGGGTAATAAGGAGTTTGGAATGATAGATAACCTTTTGTGCTACAAAGGTAGGATCATCATACCAAAAGTGGGTGATTTAAGGAAGCTATTAATGCAAGAAGCCCATAGATCTCCTTATTCTGCTCACCTTAGAGGGGTCAAAATGAGGGAAAACATGAAAAGAACCTTCTTCTGGGTAGGAATGAAGAAGGATATCACCGATTTTGTCGCTCGATGCCTCGAATGTCAGAAGGTTAAGGTGGAATGCAAGCATCCCGTAGGATAGTTGTATCCACATGATGTACCTACGCAGAAATGGTAGGTCATATCTATGGATTTTATAGTAGGTTTACCTAAGACCAGGTACCAACATGATGCAATCCTTGTAGTAGTCGACAAATTGACTAAGGTTGCACATTTTATACCTGGGAGCACCAAGGATGATGCTCAGGTGGTGGCTAATAGATTTTCCAAAGAAGTGTTCCGATTGCATGGGTTTCCTAAGGTAATCATCTCAGATAGGGATTCCAAGTTCACTTCTAAATTTTGGAAAGCCCTTCATCATGCAATAGGCATGAAACTGAATATGAGTTTGGCATACCACCCTGAGATAGATGGTCAAATAGAATGGGTAAACCAAGTACTAGAGGACATGCTCTGCATGTACTGCATGGATCACAAGTCTCATTGGGAAGACTATCTACATCTGGTAGAGTTTACCTACAATAATGGGCATCACTCATCTCTAGGAATGGCACCTTTTGATGCCTTGTATGGATGAAAGTGTAGGATGCCATTATCTTGGGATAACCTAGAAGATAGAGTTGTGATTGGACCAAAAATGGTCAGAGAAATGGAAGATCAATTGAAGGTAATCAAGCAAAGACTCAAAGAAGCTGTTGATAGGCAGAAGAGTTATGTTGATTTGAAGAGAACTTTGAGGGAGTACTCGGTGGGAGACAAAGTGTTCCTAAGGGTTAAACCAATGAAAAGTGTGATTAAATCCATGAAGTTGGATCCACGGTTTGTAGGACCCTTTGAGATCACTGAAAATATTAGTCTAGTTGCATACCGACTTGCTTTACCTCCTAATCTATCAAAAATCCATGACACCTTCCACATATCTTTGCTTAGGAAATATATTGCTGACCCTGAACATGTGTGGGATGTTTCTAATTTATAGATGGCAAATCCAGAGGCAATTGAAGTGATGCTAGTAAATATTCTTGAGTTCCATTCTAAGACTATGCGGAATCAGACTCTTGAGCAATGTAAGGTCTAGTGGGATCATTTCTCTGAAAGGAATGCCACTTGGGAGAAAGTGGAGGATATGCAAAAATATTTTTCCCTTCTTGTTTGAAAATTTATAAATGTAATAATTTGCTTTTGTTTGTTGTTGTTTTATAAAACTGGAAACACCCGGGATGGTGTTTAGTCCCAGCGGGGTAGGATGTCATGACCCTCCCTGATGGACTTTGTGACATGGAAAACAATGTATTAATTTGATGGTGCTTTAATACTTGATTTTGTGCAATTAAGTAGCTATGCGATGTTAGTTGATATGGAAGAACATGATACTGCTAACAAGTTGCCAATGTGTAGGATCAGGTACGCTCGTAGGTGGAAGAAGTTGAGTCATCCACCAGAAGTGAGGGTACTTGAGGTTGGGGAAGTGATGATAAGGCAACTCAGGGGTAACATGGATGGATACCTTCATATAGGTATGCATTATCGGTTAGGGATAATCATCAATAACTAGCCACCTTGAGCCTCAAGTTGATAGCCTAGTAGCTATCATAAATTCTCGGGCTGAGATAGGTGACTAAGTTGATGGAAAGACTCCCTCTTTGTCTATTGCATATGTTTGATTGTCTTTTACTTCATCACTATCTGCATTAGTGGTTTGGAAAATAAAAGAAAAACATGCATAATTTGATTACCTCTGAAAGCTTCCTATTTTGTTTTATATCTCCGACTTTTCATTCTATAGAATAATAAAAGTTTTATTTTAAAATTATAATAGAGTTCCATTTTATAAATAATAGAAGCATGATGTATTTGATTAGTAAAAGAACCCCATGTATTTACTTATATGTGTATAAGGTACTTATTTAAATGATAATTGAGTTTCATTTAATTAAGTGATGAAATATTTATTTTAAATAAATAATAGATTTTCATTTAGAAAACCTTAGTCTAAATGATAATTGAATTATATTCTAAAGTGGATAATAAAATAATTTAAAATGGAAAGTTTGAACATCCAAATGTTTGTTTGACCTTGTAAATTTTATTTAATTAAAAGAAGAAAGAATTGGATATTATCTTATGAAGATCGTAGTGAACTACACATGCAAATGCAGGAAGCTTCATCAACTTGGGTAAGATCGTATTTATGGTAAATTTTGGGAGATTGCAATCTAATAAAAATAATATTTTACCTTGCTCGATCACCTAGGAATGTAGTCGGAGTAAAGATGGATGGTTGGGAGAAGTAATGGGGTGGGTGAGCAAGTCATGGAGACAAAAAGACTCTGTATGGGAAGATAGAAAAGAGTTGTTGGTATTTGGAGGAGACAAATGAGAGGGAGAAGATAAAAACAAAATCATGGAACCAAAAACCTATGAAGGAATAACATTCCATGAGGATATGACAATATGTGAAAGATATTCAGGTTGGTAATCTAGAATATCTTGCACTAGTTGGTTAAGTGACGGGGACCGATTAATCAACACTTGAACAAATTCTCATTTCTCATTAAAATCTGCTGAAAATATTTACATGCATCAAAGTTCAATTTACATGCATTCAGAATTAAAAACAGCCCGCAGGCATACAATGACCGAGCTCGGCTCGGTTCTTCCACTCTGTAACTACTTTCCCCTGTTCTCCGGTCCACCACCCTCCATTACAAATTTTTGGGTTTTTATCGAGGCCCCGTTCCTCTAGGCAATCAATGCCTCCACCTAACAAAATTCAAATTCGAAATTCCCCCCCCTCCGGGTTTTCAAAATTCTGTCATAAATGGCCATCTGCCCGATCTACCCCTGAGCTTGCATTAATGGCCTCTCTGCATCGACCGCTTTGCTCTGACCGTCCTTCGCACTGTTGTCTCCTTCATAAATCCGTTTCCTGCAAATGTTGTGTTGCCAGAAATAATACAATAAAAATACGTGGCCGACACCTTCCTTAACACCTCCTTGACCCTCATCTTTGTTTTCTTCTACGCGGCCATCTGGCCGTGCCTCCTCCTTGTTGTAACACAGTTGATACACGTGTCCTCCGTACCCTTTTTGATACACGTGGCTGCCATGTGGCAAAATTTGGCCTTGCATGGCCGTTGGCTCATCTTCTTTGGTCTTGTTAACTTTCTTTAACATTCTGATGCTTCGGACCACATGCCACATGTCAACCTATAACTCGTCGTGATATCGCGATAGGCCACGATATCATGACATGTCGCGATATCGCGATGGCACCTTCCCCCTGCCTTTGCTTAGAACAATTGTCATGATATCACGATGTCGCGATATCGTGACAAAACATGCCCTGCACCAGTTACTGCCCTCGAGGTCGTGAAATCGTGACGTGTCGCGAAACCGCGACATGTCACGATTTCACGACCCCACCTCCGTCTTCCGCCACAGCTTATAAAACCGTCATGATATCGCGACATCGCCACAACCTTTTCTTTGGCCAACAAAACCGTCGTGATATCGTGACGTCGCGATATCGCGACCGAAGCTGCCCTCTCACCTTTGCAGCATTTTGGGTCACGATTTCGTGACATGTCGTGAAATCGTGACATGTCACAATTTTGCGACCCCTCTCCATGCCTTGCCTTAGCCTTAAACAACTTACCCTCTGCTTCACAAACTTCCTCCCAAACTAGAAATTGCTTTACAAAACTCTCCCCAGGCTGGAAATAAAATGCAAAGTATTTAGAAAATCTAAAAAAAAATTGGAAGATGCACGATGGCTCTACTGTAGCCGGATGCTCCAACATCAGACACCCGGGGTAATTGGAGAAGTGACCCTCACTTCGATGCTGTTCGGCCCGCATCTTCTGTAACACCTCCAAACACTTATCTGTTCTTGCAACCTGCTCAAATCCTATTTCCTGGCAAAAATTTCTGCCCTCTACCAGACAAATTCTGGCATTACTGCACACCTTCTCATCTACTGTCTGCAATGGCTTCAACTTGTGCCGCACTCCATATTTCATCAAGGTGTAAGTATTTGCATGACCATCATGCACTGCACTCCGATCAAACTGCCATGGCCTTCCTAATAGCAAATGGCAAGCATCCATGGGAAAAACATCACACAGGACCTCATCCTGGTATCTCCCAATATTGAAAGTGACTAAGCACTGTTCTCGGACCCATGCTCTGTGGTCCTTCCACAACCATGCAATTTGGTATGGATGCGGGTGCCTCCTCCTCTCCAGCTGCAACTTAGAAACCATCTCCTCGGAAACTAAGTTGTCTGTACTCCCATTGTCTATAATAACATTACAGACTTTGCCTGCACTTTTGCATCGGGTGCGAAACAGGCTTCTCCTCTGTTCAGATTTGTCTTCCTCCACCAGCATGGTCCTCCTCACAATCATTGCTTCTCCTTTTTCAGCTTCTTCAGAATGTTCTGAATCAGCATCTTCAACTGCCACAACTGCTCTGGCAGGACCCACTTGTTTCTTGTTTACTCTTTCTCGGTGTTGTGGACACTCAAATGCCCGATGTCCCTCTTCTCCGTAGTGGAAACATGTTCCACGAAATACTCCTCTTCCATACCCGCGTCCAGATCTACCTCTTCCTCTCGGGTAGCCATCATTCTGAACTTGCGGTTTGGATTCTTCATCTTCTTTCTGATCTCGGCTGCTGCTCTCTTCTTCTTTCTTCTCTTCCTTTCCTTCTTTCTTTCCACCGGTCTTTCCTCCCGGTCCTTTTACTCTTTGCTTGCTCTCAAAATTTTGGTTCAGTTTTTCTTCCACCTTTAAAGCAAATTGGTAAGCATCTTCAATGGTGCTTACCCGAACCAAGCTCAACTCCTCCTGAACACTGGGTCTCAACCCATTAATATAACGGGCCACTTTTTCCTTACTTGCTTCTAAATGCCCGGTTTTGATGGAGATTTTATAGAATTCCTCCGTATATTCTTGAACAGTTTTGTTCATCTGCCTCAAACTCTGCATTTTCCATAGCAGGTCCAGTTCATAATCTACGGGGATAAACTGCCTTTTCAATTTCTCCACCATTCTGTCCCATCTTGTTATCCACTCTTTTCCTCTTTGGTTCCGTTCCAGCTGTACTCCCTTCCACCATATGCTGGCATGACCTTTTAATTTAGTCTTAGCAAATCTGACCCGGTTAGGGTCTTCAACCTCCTCATATTCGAAATACTCTTCTAAATCATTTATCCAATCTATTAATTCCTCCGGATTCAAGTTCCCGAAATATGTAGAAACTTCTAACTTCGGCCTCTTCCCGATCTGAGATATGGCCTTGTATAGTCTGGCTTGTGCCGGATCTACATCTTCTTCCTCTTCTTCAAACTGATTCTCCTCTTCATCAACTTCATCTTCACTGTCTGCATCTCTTCTCGGCTCATGTCCTCTACGCAGTTCTTCTTGCAGGGCCTGAACTTGCCGCTGCAAAGCCCAAAAATCTTTCACTGCCATGCCTCTGCCACCCATGAGGTTTCTTCTCGGAGGCATCTTCACCAACTCAAGCCCTCCCACAAGTCCTGGTACAACTGCCTCTCCTTCGACGGTCTGCTGTACACTCAGGAACTACGGGCTCTGATACCACTGACGGGGACCGGTTAATCAACACTTGAACAAATTCTAAATTCTCATTAAAATCTGCTGAAAATATTTACATGCATCAAAGTTCAATTTACATGCATTCAGAATTAAAAACAGCCCGCAGGCATACAATGACCGAGCTCGGCTCGGTTCTTCCACTCTGTAACTACTTTCCTCTGTTCTCCGGTCCACCACCCTCCATTACAAATTTTTGGGTTTTTATCGAGGCCCCGTTCCTCTAGGCAATCAATGCCTCCACCTAACAAAATTCAAATTCGAAATTCCCCCTCCTTGTCCGGGTTTTCAAAATTCTGTCATAAATGGCCATCTGCCCGATCTACCCCTGAGCTTGCATTAATGGCCTCTCTGCATCGACCGCTTTGCTCTGACCGTCCTTCGCACTGTTGTCTCCTTCATAAATTCGTTTCCTGCAAATGTTGTGTTGCCAAAAATAATACAATAAAAATACGTTTCCGACACCTTCCTTAACACCTCCTTGACCCTCATATTTGTTTTCTTCTACGCGGCCATCTGGTCGTGCCTCCTCCTTGTTGTAACATAGTTGATACATGTGTCCTCCATACCCTTTTTGATACACGTGGCTGCCACATGGCAAAATTTGGCCTTGCATGGCCGTCGGCTCATCTTCTTTGGTCTTGTTAACTTTCTTTAACATTCTGATGCTTCGAACCACATGCCACGTGTCGGCCTCTAACTGGCCACGATATCGCGATAGGTCGTGATATCGTGACCTGTCGTGATATCGCGATAGCACCTTCCCCCCACATTTGCTTAGAACAATTGTCGCAATATCACGACGTCGTGATATCATGACAAAACATGCCCTGCACCAGTTACTGCCCTTGAGGTCGTGAAATCACGACATGTCGTGAAACCGTGACTTGTCGTGATTTCGCGACCCCACCTTCGTCTTCCGCCATAGCTTATAAAACCGTCGTGATATCGCGACTGCTCCGCAACCTTTGCTTTGGCCAACAAAACCGTCGCGATATCGCGATGTCGCGATATCGCGACCGAAGCTGCCCTCTCACCTCTGTAGCATTTTGGGTCATGATTTCGTGACATGTCACGATTTTGTGACCCCTCTCCAACCCTTGCCTTAGCCTTAAACAACTTACCCTCTGCTTCACAAAATTCCTCCCAAACTGGAAATTGCTTTACAAAACTCTCCCCAGGCTGGAAATAAAATGCAAAGTATTTAGAAAATCTAAAAAAAAATTGGAAGATGCACGATGGCTCTACTGTAGCCGGATGCTCCGAGCATCATTAAGCTAAAGGAATATTTTTGTTTGATGTATTTATTTATAACTTAGTGAGCACCTGCATCGTCCCTTATTCTATGTATTTTCCCTTACGTCTCTAGCCTAGAATGTTTATTTGACATTTGGAAACCCCCGTCATGAATGGTGAGCCATTGGCTCCAAAATCATAGCTTAAAACCCTAACTATAACTATTCATTACCATGTTAAAATCCTCTTAGTATGCGTAGGGTGAGTGTTACATTGGCTTCTATCAAGTTTGGATGGCACCACATTGGCACATGTCTTGACCTTATAGGTAGTGTAATTGACCACATTATTGAGGTTTTATTATGCCTTGAGATGGTAGATCCTTGACCACATCAACATAGATCTGGAAGTGTTGTAAAACCCTATCCCTTTCTGTGATAGCGACCTAGAAGAACTAGAATAATCGTGTGAATATTTTGATGCCCTTATTGATCTCTTGGAGGAGCACATTGTATGAGATTTGAGTGAGTGATCTTGTGTTTATATACCCTATGACCATATCCTATTCCCTATTGCTTGGGTCTTTCTCAGGAAGGAAGCATCGTTACTTAAAACTATTCCTTGAGTTATTGAATATCCTAGACTATGTTGACCTAGTTTTCCTATTCCAAAACCCTTATGAGCTGAGTTGTGTGGGCTTTCGCTCACCTTTAATAATTATACTATGGTTCATGTATTAGTTAAATAATTAATTTGATTAATTCATGGGGATAAAACCTTAGTGTAGTTGTTTAAATATCGTGGTTTGATTTAAATGATTAGAGTAGTGAGACTTTGATTGTTTAAATTAAAATAAAATGGTTTGATTTAAATTATTAGAGTAGTGAGGCTTTGATTGTTTAAATTAAAATAAAATAGTTTGATTTAAATGATTAGAGTAGTGAGACTTTGATTGTTTAAATTAAAATAAAATAGTTTGATTTAAATGATTAGAATAGTGAGACATTGATTGTTGAAATTAAAAGAAAATGATTTGATTTAAATGATTAGAGTAGTGAGACTTTGATTGTTTAAAATTATAAAAAATAATAGTTTAATTTAAGTGGCTAGAGTAGTGATACTTTGATTGTTTAAATTAAAGAAAATAATTTGGTTTAAATGTTTTAAATAAATGGGACTTTAAATGTTTAAACTAAAGGAACAATTGTTTTATAGATTAAGGGTATGGGACCTTAATTTGTGACATGAAAAAAAGAAAGGGCTTATTTATCGATTAAGGTAGGTGACTGTGATTCATTGAATAAATGACAATAATTTATTTTTAAATCAAGGGTATGGGACTTTGGTTTATGGAATGAATGCAAAAGGTTTTTTTTTTAATTAAAGTAGTAAAGATTTAATTTAGTAAATGAATGCAAAGATTATTTTATACATTGAAGGTATGGGACATTAATTCATTAGAACAAGATAAAATTTAATTAAAGTAAAACTATGATCTAAGTTGTGTATATTGAATAAATCTCGAAGGGTATCTGAGAGGTGATAGTAAAAGTAATGATTATTTTATGAGATTGACTATGCATTACATGGTTAGAGACTTCATTAACTTTGTATAGTTACAATTTGGTAAAGTAATGTTAAATGCATTTGGAGGTATGTCTATCCTGAACCATGAGTATCTTGATCCCCTACTATCCTCAATGATCGATGAAAAGGAAGGGAGGACCAAAGAAATATATGGGACTAATGCACCAGTTGTTCTCTACTTGCAGTAAATCTTCTTATGCTCAAATAGACTAGATTTTTGGGGATATTTCCTTGATGAAATTGATGTAATATATTATTATTTAAAAGTATGGAGGATTTACCATACTTGCTTATATGTAAGTGTTGTTTAAATTTTGGAAGATGTACCTTTAAATTACTATTTTATTTATTTATATTTTGTATTTAAATCCTTTTCATTTCATGTTTACCTTCTTGTTCTATGAGTTATGCTTTGTTAGATTTAGTATCTAGATCTACCTTTGTTTTCCTTGCTTAATAATATTAAAATAAACAATTAATAATTTCTAGGGTGAACTTAGAGGATAACATAAGGGATTGAGACCTCGTTAGGGTGAACATAGTGGGCCCAAGGTATTAAGACCTATTTGGAAGAATGGTAACTAGGTTTGTGAAAATACTAAATTTGAGTTAAGATAGCTTGCCAAAAGATAATATTAATAGCTTAACTCATAATGCATGTAGCATAACTACACAGACTGGATTGTGTAGAGTATGGAGATGTGTGTATACCTTCGATTGAATGAAGGTGATAAGACTAGCTCATCGAAATTGATGAGATTGATGGACTAATTTGCATGACATACGATATGCCTATGCATATGGACTTGCATGAGGAAATATTATGGTATGTAGCTCTTTGAGGAACTTAGGGGATTTTGTTAAACATTAAGTTAACCTAAGGTTGGTTAGGGGTTTATGAATCCCTCTCCTTAGTCAAAAAAAATATTTTATTTTTTGTGTGTTTCTTGTTTCTTTTTTTTAGGGTTTTTATAGATCAACTCTGCAGAAGGTTCAAGTTGAAGTCTTTCTTATTTTGTTGTATTTAGAATAGCAAAGAATACACTTTTGTTGAGTTGCTCTCTCCTTTAACTAAGAACTTATCTTATTTGTGCTATAGGATTTATTTACTTGTAAGTTAACCAATAATAGATGGTTATTGTATAATATTAACACCTTTTTGGTTGTCTCAATCTCTCAAAAAAAATGTGTGATGTAGAATTGTTAAACCTTTCAAATAAGCTTGTAATAGGATTGTGTATGCATCAAATTGTGGCCTTACCTTTGTATTATCTTATGGTTAAATGAAGATGTGTTCTAGGTGATATTATCATGCACATATTTAATTTTATAAAAGTTCTGGTTTGGCATACGACATGCTTGCGGTATGTTTAATTGTTGTTAACAGATATCTCTTCATGCCCTCTCTCTAATCCTTTCTATAGATATTTTATGCCTTTTATTTTGAATAGAATCCATGTTTTGGTCATCTGAAGGATGGGATATTATTGTTTATCAAATTTTTTTAACACCTGTAATAGTCACACTTGTTAGACATTCTTTTAACTTGATTCTTGCATCATATTTGGAGTGGGATCAAATATAAATACTTATAATATATTTTAGAGTGTCTTATTGGTCTTAGATAAGGGTTTTGAGTGAGATTATATCACTTAACACTGTATCTTAGTGTACTGTAAGCATCGATCAATGCTCAATCATGCTCAGGAAGAAGGATTTACAAAGCCTTTCATGAGCATTGTCCCACATGGGACATGCTCGAGCAATGCAAGGTTTTATAGGGAGTCTAGCTCTCTAAGTCTTACGACTACCAAATGGTAGTCAGTGGTCGAGCCACCTGGGGTGGTCGATTAGCATCAGATAGTGACACACATCAAACCCTACCTCATTATTTTTGACCTAACTGATTTCACCACATGTCTGCATCAAATTTTTTGTGTTCACTAACTTCACAATATGTACACATAAGGCTTTTTGTATGTAGAGTTAAACCATTTTATTTCTTGATGTGGGATGAATAATCCCACATAGAGTGTGTTGATCATATAGAAGGGGTTTATAAAGGTAAAGAATTCATTAAATAAAACAACCACGGGTGGTGGTCAGACTATTCATGGAGAATAGCCGACCTAATCATGGAGGTTAGGGAACCAATGGTATTGGTGTAGTAATATGTTGACCGATTAAAGTCAATGGTTTGTGGTTGCATCATTTGATGTGTGTCAATTATCAGGATTAGTGGTTAGTTTAGGTTGTTTTAATTAAAAAATATACATTTTTGATGAGATTATCCTCTTCATATTTGAAGGATATACTTTTAGAAATTAATTTTATGGTGTTAATTTAACCTTTGTTGAGATCATCCTCTTCATATTTGATGGATATACTTTTAGAAATTATTTTTCCAATCTAACCCTTAATGTAGGGTTGTAGAATTTTGATATAGTGAGATGGAGAAATTGAATATATTCATAGACCAAATTCTTAGGAGAATTTGATAACCAACTGGTTAAGTAATCAAATATATTCTTACATCAAGTTATGGGGAGAATTTGATGGCATTCTTGGATAAAATTTTTGGAAATTTTGATATCAATATTATAATGCTGCTAGGGATCAAGATTTGGAAAACATTTTATGATAAAATTTGGGAATCAAATGCATGCTTACTTGGATAAAATTTTGAGAGAAAGTTAATAATAATATACTGAACATTTAAATAATTTTTTGGGAAATTTGAAAACATTTGATGAAATAATTGAATGCATATTTGATAAAACATTTGATGAAATAATTTAATGTGGTATTGAACTTGATGTTAATTAGATCTAGTGATTAATGTTGTATTTACATTTGCATGAAATGGCTAATAAAAATTTATTTTATGTCATGATTTATGCTTCCATGTAATGTTTCAGGATTTACGTTTGTTTATATTTATATAAGGATGAATGAGGCAATTTTTATACATTGATTTATAATGTATGAATTTTTATGCAATAGAAATGATTATTTATTTAGTTAAGGGTTAAGTTTCACAATTGAGAATTATGAATAATTAAATAAGTGTGTAGACTTAATTAAACTACCTAATTAAGAGAGATAGAAATAATTCAAGGGATGAATTGTAAACTATGATAAATATCTAGGCTTTCCTATTTAAAAATGGTTCATAAGATTTTATAGGAGTTGGCCACTCCTATCACAAGATTTGGCACTGACCATGTCATAAATCCCTTGGTAGATTATTGCCTAAATGAATGGGAACAAGATAGCTTAATTGTATCATATAATGATCCATGAATATGAGCCCTAACTTAAGGAATATTATGTTATGTAAACAAATTAGTCTCTCTTGGATTTATTTGAGTTGGTTAATGAGTGGGTTGTTACAATTCATGTACCTTGAAACACAAGAAACAACATAAGCAATGTCTAGTCTAGTGTTAGTGAAAAACATCAAACTTCCTATAATGTTACTATAATAAATCAAGTTTACTTTCTAATATCAATCATCCTTGCTCAAAACTACTCCATGAGAAATCGAAATGGGAACTAGTTTACATTTGTCCATACAAAAATTCTTCAACATATATTTAACATACATTGTCTAGAAAATAAATATTTTATATTCACAATGATGAACCTCCACTGTAATAAAGTAATGAATCAACCACAAATATTTCATTTTAATCTCATTCATCATAATAGTTTTTAATTCATATTTTATTTTTGAGTTGTTTCTTATATAAATCAGATCATCTATATACAAATATACAATAAAAAATAGCTAGGATAACTCTTGCTCCTTTTGAAACTACTTTTATGTAATTATCCATCTATTTGGACATACCAACACCTTGGTGCTTTCTTAAGGCCATGCAAGACCTTCTTGAACTTGTATACATAGTCTTATTTTCCTTTAACCTCAAAACCTTGTCGTTGATATACATACACTTCTTATTCTAAGTACCTATTCAAGAAGGAAATTTTCACATCCAAGGGATGCACACTCCATATCCTTTGGTATTAAAAAGTAATAATAATTTTGTTTGTTTATTTTATTTCTAAAGGTACGAACATTTCTTCATAATCAATTTTATATTTTGGTGTGAATTATTTATCAACATGTCTAGCATTTTCTTTCAATACTACTATGTTATACTTGGTATTATAGACCCACTTGTAACCCACACATTTATTACCATTGGAAAGTTTCACAAGCTCCAAAGAATAATTATTTTGAATGGGATTAATCTATTTTTATGTTTCTTACACCCACACATCATTAGTATAAACATATTCAAAAGAAGAAGGTTGAAACTAAACTTGAGATATAAATGCATAATTAATTGACTCACATTTAGAATCTTCTTCATCATCTTCATATATGTGCAAGCTTTTCAATATTGAAAAAACTTGATTAAATTTTTGAGTTTGGCCTCTTGTAAGCCTCCTTCCAAAATTATTATCAATAATTTGATTTGGTGGGTGAGCTTGAAGATTTGTCTTCCCCTTGTTAGTATTTATAATATCAACAATGTGTGATGAATTACTTGAACAAATTGATGAACTTTTATTAGGACCATTTGAAGAACAACTTGAAGGATTGCTTGGAGGATTTAATGGAGGAGTACAAACACTAATGGATTGTTCACCAACAACACTAGCATTACCCTATAAACCTCCAATTTATTATCCATTAGATCATAAAGATGCAAGCTTTGTTATTTTAATAATATTTAATAAAAAATTATTACTAATTGTTTGGATCAAGCTTCTTCCTTTTCTCCTCAACAACATAAGCATATCATAAACAATCAATAACTTTAATATGATTACTATTTGGTTTATTCTAATACCATTATTTGTAAGAAGTCATTTTGTGAAGATAACTTGTGTGAATACTATTAAGAATGTATATTTTTGTTGCAATTGAATTAGCCCAAAAAAAAATTACTCATACCTTAGGTTTGAAGCATATTTATTTCCATCAAACCACAATTTGCTTCTTTCTTTTATCCACTCCATTTTTTTGATATGTGTAGGAAATTATAAGCTACCTCTTGATCCTATTTTTATTACAAAACTCTATAAACCAACTTGAATAATACTCACCACTACAATTAATCCTACATTATTCTTTTTATCATTAGCAACATGAGCATAGCCTAAACACACAAAAATATTAATATGATTAATATCAGGTTTTTTTTTATACCATTATTTGTAAGGAGTCATCTTTCCAAGAGCAATTATGGGATTCCTATTAAGAATGTATATTGTTGTAGCAATTGTATTAGCCTAAAAATAATTAATCATGTCTTTGGCTTAAATTATAGTTATTTTAATCTCAACCATGGTTTGGTTATTTATTTCATCCACTCCATTTTGTTGAGGTGTGTAGGTAGTTGTAAGTTACCTCTTGATCCCACTTTTATCATAAAATTCTATGAACTAACTCAAACAATACTCACCACCATGGTCAAACATTAAATATTTAATTCTTATACCCAATTTTATTTTATTCAAAGGCTTTACACCTCATCAGAACATCCAAAGGCTCATATTTACTCTTGAAAATGTATACCTAACATTTCCTTGAGAAATCATCTATAAAATCAATAAAATAATATGACTTACCTAAACTATTAATTTGCATTAGGCCATAAATATCATAATGAAATAATTATAGTGGATGTTGGGTCCTTTATGATTTTCATCATAGAAACCTTTATCTAGAATGCTTGCATTTGGTACAACCTTCACAAACTTATTTTTAAAATTCAACATTAGGCAAATGAAAAATTAACTCTTGAGATGCCAACAACTTCAAACTTTGAAAGTTTAAGTGCCCATACCTCAAATTCCACAACCAAATCTTACATTTAATAATAATATTTAACAAGTTGCTTCCATTACCTCTAAAATTAAAAGGAAATATTCAATTGATTAATATGGGTACCATATTGATAATTTTGTTCCCATGGTTATTATCATATATGATACATTGATTATCATCAAAATAACATTGTAATTATTTTTATAAAGTTTTCCAACACTCAAAAAATTATGGTTAAGATCAAGAGCGTCATAAATATCATGATTTTTTATTTTACATTTCTTTGTATTTATACCCATTCCACCTTTTCCTATCACCTCCAAAAAATATTTATCACCAAGCTCGATCTTGGTCTAGAATTTCTCAACCATAGCAGCAAACAACTCCTTGTTGCATGTCATGTGGTTGTAATAGCTAGAATTAAGATGCCAAGTCTCTTGAAGAGTTTTTATAGCCTTGTCATAAGATAGTAACAAGTTTCTTGAAGCACCCTCATTCTCATTTGCATAATTTATTCTTTTTGTTATTTGTAACTTCTACTTTATGTTTTTTTTTTTTAAATATCCATACCTTTTGCATTAGTAGTATTGGACATTTCCCTTATCAATTATTCATTTTCCTTTCCATCTAATAGTATTGTAGAACCAACATATTTTCATTAATCAAATGAGAATTAAATAATACATAATACGTCAAGATTAGTCTGTAGGAATAGGATCTAATCAATAACATTACACCAATAATAAAAGTTGTTCAAACAACTTTGATACACCCAACAATAATGTAATAACTATATGCTAAAATATAACATATGCTAACATCCCCCTTTATTACATTATTTTGCAATACATAGAGAGCTACGAAACATCTCAAATTTGACATGTGCAAGTGCCTTTGTAAAAATATCTACAACCTAAGCATTGGTGGGAATGTATTGAAGCTGAATGTAGTGCCTTGGAACTTTGTCTTGAATGAAGTGACATTGTGTGTCATTGTGTTTGGTTTTGTCATGATGCACTGCATTATTGACAAGGTTCAAAACACCCTAGTTGTCATAGAACAAGTGAATTGGATATTTGGATGGATGACCCATACTTGTCAAAAAGTGATGCAACCATATCACTTCACACATGGCTTCATGTATGGCATAATATTTTGCCTTTGTATATGAGATAGTAACCACCTATTACTTCATGTTGCGCCAAGAGACAGGACCGGATCCAAGATGAAATATATATCCTGAGGTTGACTTTCGATCATCATATGGTTCGACATAGTCGAAGTCTGTGTATCCTTACAAGAATAATTTATCATTTATCTTGTATTCTAGGCCAAATTCCATAGTACCATGGACATAGTAAAAAACACATTTTGTTGCTTTCCAATGAGTAGTCTTAGGTTCTTGCATGAACCTCAAAAGATTGTTGATAGCAAATATGATATATGGCCTAGTGTTTATCAGATATATGAGACTCCCAATTAGTTTTCGATAGAGAGTACCATCTACCTAAGGTGAATCATCATATCATGATAACTGAAGGTTTGATTCCATCAGAGTTTCCATTGGATTACAATCAGTCATGCAATATTTTTCTAGCAATGTCTTGGCATACTTTTTCTGAGACACCTTGATGTAGTGCTCCTTTTGGTTCAATTTTAGGACAATACAATAGTGGAGAAGTCCAAGATATGTCATCTCAAAATATTTGCATAAGTCTCTTTTTATGGCAGATATCATAGTTTTTGAGCTGCCTGTGAAAATCAGATCATCCACTTAGAGTACAAGTAACACTATTTCATAACCTTATTTCTTGAAATAGAGGTTTGGATCTGATAGAATTCTCTTAAATCCATGTTGCAGGAGGTGATTATCCATATTTATATACCAAGCTCGAGGAGCTTGTTTCAAACCATACAAGGACTTGAACAATTTGCACACTTTCTGCTCTTGGTATTCCACTTTAAATCCTTTAGTTTGTGTCATGTAGACTTATTATTGGAGATCACCATTCAATAAGGCACTCTTGACATCCATATGATGAACTTTCCACCCAAATTGTGCTACCATAGCACAAATAACTTGAATGGTGGTCATCCGAGCAATAGGTGCAAAAGTTTCCTCATAGTCAATGCCTTCCTTTTGCACATAGCCCTTTGCAACAATATAGGATTTATACTTATCAATTATCCCATCTACCTTGTACTTGACTTTGTACACCCATTTATAGCCAATGGACTTCTTTCCTTGTGGCAGATCGACAAGCTTCCAAGTATTTTTATTTTTTAAAGATATGTACTCTGCATCCATAATAGCATTTCATTGTGGCTCACTAAGAGCATCTTATACTATGTTAGGTTCATGCTCATCAAGTGAAGATATAAACACCCTATCATCATCCATATCCATATCCTTTGTTTATCTCTTTGGAGCTACTGAAAGCTCATCAAAATATTGACAAAGATCATCAACCTCAATAGTCTCTACTACTGATCTATCCTATTGAGCCATACTGCGAGTACAAGGTCTATTAAAAGTTAAATATATTGGTGTGGATAACTTTGAGTCTCTGATATTACTCATATACCATTTAGGAATTTTATTCTACGGTGAATAAGAAGAATATACTCTAGTCTGAGGTGACGAAGGAGACTTCTCATTTTTAGATTCCTCAAAATCTATGTATACATCAGATGTGCTTTGTGATGTGAAAGCCTCATAAAAAACATCTCTACTGATATGAATCTTCTTGGTCAAATAATAAATCAAACGATAATCCTTAGAGTGCTCATAATAACCAAGAAGAACACATTTCAAGGTCTTCTCATCTAGATTCTTCCTTTTCTCTTTCAATATGGGCATAAAAGCCTTACATCCAAAAATACGTAGATGAGATATGGAGGGTTTTTGACCACTCCATGCTTACTATGGAGTTATTACTTTTATGGCCTTTTTGGGTGCCTTATTCAGTAGGTATACTGCTATGGTTATAGCTTCTACCAAAAATGTTTGCTCTAGGTGGGGTCCTGTGAGCATACAACGAACCATTTCCTTGATGGAACAGTTCCTCCATTTGGCAACTCCATTTTTTTGAGGAGTATAAGTAGTAGTGAACTATATTTTGATCCCATGTGTAGTAAAATATGCAAAAAAATATTTAGAGGTGAACTCCCCCAATCGATCTGAATGGACGTTCTTTATAGAAGTCTTTGAATCCTTCTTAACAAATTTCTTGAATTGTTGGAATAAACTAAAGGCTTCAGAATTCAGATAAAGAAAAAAGCCACATCTTTCATGAGTAGTCATCTACAAACAACTAAAAGCACCTCTTCCCCCGTAACTGTTTGGTGTGAGAGGACCACATAGATTGGTGTGAATTAACTCTAGATGTTTCTTTGCTTGTGTAGAGTTCTTCTCAAATGGTACTCTATGCTACTTTCATACCAAGTAATCATAGCACATTGGCAATGTAGAGGAAAGGGAGGGAAGGCACTTTACCATCTCATACTTACTTAGCTCAAGTAAGTAGCCAGAACTGAGATGCCCGTATCTCTTGTGCCACAATGAAGTTGCCTCCTTGGTAGAGATTGTCATGGCAACATGAGGAGTAGAGATAGCATCTAAGGCAAACAAGCCATGCTTGTATGAATTTGTTATGATGTGTTTATCCATACGGGTGATAAAGCAAAACTTTTGCCATCCTCAACATGAAAATCAACAACCATATCTTTATATAGAATTTGTGTGACTGACAACAAATTGTTTGCCAATCCTGGAACATAGAGGAATTTTTCAATCTAACACTTGCCATCAGAAAGTTTATGGAAACTGTACCCTCTCCTTGAATCTTGTAGGTTTTGTCATCAACAATAGTGATAAGTTTTCCCTCCTTGTCCTCATATGTCTCAAACCATGATTTGTTGCTAGTCATATGCTTACTAGTGCTAGAATCAACATACCATATAGGGTCCTTATGCTTCGAGGTTGTGGTAGTCATGATAACCTTGTGTGCCCACTCATAATTGGAGTCATATTATTCAACAACAACAACATTCACCTTTGGTTGCTTGCTTTTGTTCTAGGGTTTGTTTTGTCCCTTATTCTTTAGTTTTTTGTTTTTGTACCAACACCTATTTGTGTCATGGGTATCCTTGTCACAAATCTTACAATATCTCTTCATATTTTGAGGTTGTTTTCCCTTGGAATCCTTGTGAGAATTTCCTCCATTTTGAAAATTACCCTTATTCTTAGAACCCTTCTTGTTGGAATAGAGGGTTGTATTAGAAGATTCATCTCTTTGAAGTTGGTGAGCCTCCTCTTCCTGAAGCATATTGACCAACTCAACATAGGTAACTTTTCTCTGTGAAACCTGAAGAGTGGTTATCAACATCCTACAATAATCAGGTAAATATCTCATTAATACTGAAGTAAGAAGCTTATATTTTATAGGTTCTCCCAAAGAATTCAATTTTACTTTCAAATCAGACACTCTGCAAAGAAAGTGTTCAAATGTCTCACCCAGCTTCATACTCAAAATGTGAAGATGATATTGAAGGTAAAGAATGGTGCAATCATTATTTCCCTCATAAATGGTTTGAAGGGCATCCCATGCCTCTTTACCATATTATGTGTTAGCTATGTGAGGTTGAACTTCATCTGAAACAACAAGCAATATGAGAACTCTTGCCTTGTTGTATTTCTTGTCAAATGCTATTTGATCAATAGTTGAAGGTGTAGCTGGAGTTGATCCAGCTGCTGGTGAAGATGTTTTTGTTGTGCCAGAAACAACATCCCATAAATATTCCATGATAAGGACAACCTTCATCTTGTTTTTCCAAGGTGTGTAATTGGAACCTTTTAGTAACTGATGAGCATCAGTCAGGTACTTAGCAGCCATAGTGAGGGTTCCTTATATCACCAATTGGTCCCCCTTTATTTATACCTTTTCCAGGCCTTTATACTAAACTTTTCAAAAAAAATACCTGCCCTTACATGACGAGAGACTATAGGTATTTTTTGAGATCAGAATGATAAGTGGAACATAGACGGTACTAAAAGGGAACTGTCTAGTTTATGAAACCTACCATAGAAGGTCTTCTATCTGCATGCATGGGTTGTAACTTCCCCTAAACACTTCGGATATTAGAACATTCGTAAGGATTTATGTCTAACAACAAGATCAGTTAGGGTAGTGGAATGGAGTAAATAAATAGAAAAATGGCAAAATTATATCTCCCTGACAATTAATAGAAAACAAGCTCAGATGTCATTTTTGCAACTATTTTAGGTGATAGATACAGTAGCCCAAAGAATGACAACATTACCTATAAGTGTGGGCCATGGGTATCATAAATACTGAACATTGTGGTGCAATTGAATTGCACGGATGGGTTCAAATTTTGGGGACTTAGGAGTGCTTGATTTTACTTAATGAAGTAGTGCAAATGTAAAGGAAAAGTGCAACATACATCAGAAAGTGCCCTAAAAAAAATGAACCTAAGGTGTCGGTTTCCACCAAAAATGCACCTTTTTACAAAATGCCAATTTATCTTGAATGCTGAAAAAAATACTCACTTCCCCTCCTTATTCATCCAATTTTGAGAAATTTGCAAGCAAATAGCACAAAAAATAGCCCCCTTAGTTTTGCAAAACGTAGGATGAATAGTTTGTCTTCAAAGGTATTGTAATGTTCAAGTTTGAAAAATAATTAATTTCTAATGAAAATAAAAAATAAAGCCTAACTAAATACAATTTTTCCTTAAAAAAATAAAAACAAATTAAGAAAAAATTAAAGTATGTAATTAGACAAAAAAAATTTAAAACATTAAAAAAAAGTAAATCAAACTTAACAAAAATAGAGAATACCTTTTGGGGGTCGGGTCGAAGGGGTTTGAACCCTTGACCTCACGATGGAGTGCGCCTTGGTGCTCGACCTCCAACTGGACGAGCTATGCACCTCGACGAGCACTAAGGGTAAAAAAAACCCTTAGTTATTGGATGTCGACACTTCTCGGGTGGCTGCGAAAGACGTTGCTCCTCTTCCTCCTAGGTGACGCGTCCACTCCTTTGGGTGGCATGCTCTCTTTTGGGTGGAAATCTATGGGAGGTGTCCTTCCTCGTAGTTGCATAAGCTAAGGTTTAATCACAACGTCCAACAAAGGTTTAATATCAGCTTCGTCTCTCAATCGATTTAAAAAACCCTTGAATCCATAGTTGTGCTCAATGTGACTGCAAAGGATCACTCAAACGATCAACCCTACTCCACATGATGTGATCTTCCCAAAACTTTCACTAGAATCTGCAATCTATGATCTTATCTCACCTATATATTGTTTAAACGATGCATTGCTCAGTTGGAAACAACAAAAAGTATGTCCTCACTCATCTAGCTCTCGATGCTACAGATATGTGGTACTACAACTAAGCATTTATCCCACATTCATGGGAGAGGGAGTACAATAGTGGTATAAAATAATTTTAGCACCACTAATTGGTTGTCTACCTTCGGGTAAACTATCCTACCTGAAACACTACTAAATCACATGACACACATTAGTTTTGTCCACCTGTATTATCGCATCGTGTGGTGCTATCCTCCCTCTTGTAGTCTTGTCTAGTCAGCATATGAGTCTCCTATAGGTGTCAGGGCCTGTCTGCCCATGTCAGCAAATCCTTGATCAGCATGTCCACATAGGAGTCAGGTCTAGGTATCTACCCACATTCAAGTCACTAGATGTCAGGGTCTTGGAAAACATGCCCAATTCATAGGTCCAACCCTACCTTGGGAAACGTACCCAAGTCATCTATTATCTTGGGAAACGTACCCAGAGATCAAATCAGTCAAGCAGGTTCTTGGTGCTCTGATACCATATTGTAGAACCAACATATTTTCATTAATAAAATGAGAATTAAATAATACAAAATACGCAGATATTAGTCCATAGAAATAGGATCTAATCAACAAAATTTCAGCAATAATAAAAGATGTTCAAATAACTTTTATATTCCGAACAATAATGTAATAACTATATGCTAAAATATAACATGTTCTAACAAATAATAGGTATGCCTCTTCTTCCTCCTCTTCCTCTTGATTTTTTTTCCTTTACCTTGTCCTTGTCCTTGGTTTCTTGTACTAATACCATCACTCATTGAGACTCTTACCATTGAAGCAAAATACTTATTTTCAACTTCACCAAAGATTCTTTTTCTTTCTTCATGTGATTTAAGAGAACCAACTCAATTATCACACTCTCATATTGTCAAATATTTACATTTTCAATAATGATGGCAACATGGTCCCCTCTTTATGTTAGATTTCCTTTCAAATTCTTAACAACAACATCCATATCTATTGTTTCTATAAGAGTGACTATGTTACTAACCATATATTTCACTCTAAAACAATATATATTTACACTTTTAGATCTTTGCATCCTCAAGTTCTCAAACTCTCTCCTCAATGTATACAACTTGACCACTTTCATTTGGTCATTACCTTGGTAATCCTCTTGTAGAGCCTTCCAAGAATAATTTACTAATTTTGCATCTACAATCCTTAGAGACAAGTTCTTATCTAGAGTTGATTTAATGTAGTATAATTCCAAAGGATTCTTCCTCTTGGCTTCCTTATTTACTTGTATATCATTATGTAGGACAATAGATAAATTCATTGGCTTATCATAACCAACTTCAATAATATCTTAAATATTTTTTCCAATTAACAATATCCTCTTCTTATTGCTCCAATAGTCTTAATCTTGGCCACTAAAGTTTGGAATATGAAGGAAGTTATTGTTGGTCACGATAAATGGTTAGAAATATTAGGAACATCAACCACTCCAAACCAAGACCAACAATAGCTATGATGCCAAATGTAAAAACTATAAACCTTTTACTTAGCATAACATAGAAATTTTAAAGCATACTTTGCACAATATTTGTTTTCACATATTAGAAAAATTACACATCAAGAGCATTATGATGTTTTGTACACATAAAAAATGCATATCAAGAAATTAATTCTACCCTATAGTTACAAGCACATCTAGGAAAACATACAACTATAGTTATAAAATTAGTTGGGAATATTCATAGTTGTAGTTATAAACTCATCTAGAATATGTATAGCTATAGTTGCAAAATCAACTAGGAATCTACACAGCTATAGTCACAATCTCGATGGAGAATTTGCATAGCTATAATTACAAGCTCAACAAAAATCTTGCATAATTGTAGTTACAATATTAGCTAACATTTCTAGAATTTCCATAGCTATGAATTTTTCTTAGCATAATATTTATAACATTTAAGTGAATAACATACATTCATATTTTATAAACATTAAATTCTTAAGATATAATGCTTAATGCTTATGAATATTAAATGAATTATCATATGATTTATCATTAAAGGGTATAATTTTCAAAAGTAAATATATATATATAAACCTACTTATATTTATGAAATATAATGCCCAAACAAGTGGCATGTCCAGTTTTACCAAGCCATGGTATTCTAATTCCCAATTAACCTTCACAATATATTCATTGATATGTATACTAAGTATATTCATTAAATTTTATGCAATGTAAAATAAAGATATAAATTTGTGTATGAATATCTCAATTAATAAATGCACACTTGAATCTTAATAAATTATGGTCATAGTATTCCACATTGATGGTATAGATAAGGTCTCACTTTGGTGTCTTCTACTCTCTTATTTTTATGGATCAGAGCTACTGTTTTCCTTTTCTAAAAACATTATAAAATATAAAAATAAAATTATGTTTGACTCATTTGCATTACATTTTATTACCCAAACACCATTATGCTTATAACTCTTGATATTTTAATCATTCTTATCAGACAAACACCCTTGCAACAGAGTGTCTATAAATATTCATACTCTTTTCGTTATGCTTTATAAAACTTAACAATATTTAATTCTTATGAGTATTGATTCATAAATGGTGCTTATAACTCTTGATATTTTAATCTAAGACAAACACCCTTGCAACAGAGTGTCTATAAATATTCATACTCTTTTCGTTATGCTTTATAAAACTTAAAAATATTTAATTCTTATGAGTATTGATTCATATTTTCTTTTAGTGGTTTTGATCTGACTAAGATAAAGTCATTTCTAAATTCATGTGTTTGAGTTTACTTTTCTTTGTTTAATTTCCATTGTCCATTAGCTACCTATTATAATGACATTTTTTTCCCTTTTATTTATTATTTATTATTTATTATTTTTATTTTTATTTTATTTTTTATTTTTTATTTTTTATTTTTTTAGTGATCTATGATCCAATACACTGTAGAATTTAATATGTTAAGGTTGTAAGATATTCATTGTATGTCATTTGAGTCAGTTTAGGATTAAACATGTTAAGGTTTTAAGAAATCTATTGTATATGTTATTCAAGCCAATCTAGAATTAAAAATGTTGAGGTTGTTGTACATCCAATATACATGGATTTATAGTCTTGGTATATTTTCACCCTTCATAATTTTACTTTCCAAAAATTAAATAAGTTATTAAAATGATCTTATAATGTATTTCATGGATTACTTTATTATTTTTATAATTAAAGGTTTAATACATAGCATCCATAAAAACTTAACAATCCTGTGTGTCTAATTTAATATATATTATATATGTAAAAAAAATTGATTGTTGTGTGAAATTAAAAAATTAAATACAATTAACAAAATTGTATTTTTTAATAATACCTAACTTTTATTATTTAAAATAAATATCTTACTCATATTACTCTATTTTCTAGATGTAATTTTCGTATTATACCTTATGTTATTGTATTATGGTGCGAAAACACAACATTGAAAGCTTTAGCTCTTATCTTAAACTTATATTTTGAATGTTGATAGTTCTCGATATTATTATACGTTTGTCTAGTTTGGCCTTAAGACATGACCATAAGTACTAGTTTTGAAAGCGTCTATAAAGTAAACTCAAAGGAATCTTACGTCTTCCAATCTCGATTTTTTATTACTTAATCTAAATATCCTTCAAAAACATGGAAAACAATTTATAGATTACCATATTAAAATAAATTAGATTATCATTAATAAATAATATGTTTAAATAAACAAAACTATTACAAATTAAATTATAATTATAATAAAAATTCATAATATTATTAGTTAAATTAATAGTTTAATTTAATTTATGGAGTGTTAACCTATTTATTTTTTATTGTAAATTTTTATATGTAAATTTACTTTTTTTAATTAAAAAAATTAATATTTTAATAATTATTATTTTAAAAAATTATCTCATAAATATTATTTTCCTATAATTTTAGTAAATAATTGTAATATTTAATGAAATAATACATCAATATTGAGATTGTATGAATTTCTTTCCATATGGACATGTCTACATGTATTATTTCTGTATAATTTTACTAAATAATTGTAAGGTTTAACAAATAAAACACTAATAATAAAATCATATTAATTTTATATATAATAATTGCTATGTTTTAATAAGGAAAAAAAAGTTAGTGCATAATCTATTTGAAGAACTAATAATCAACGTAAATACATGGAAATAAATTAATAAATAGCCAATTAATGAATAAAAAATTGTATGTTCTCAAATAAATTATACAAGCACGAGACTTATAATTGACCTTATTAAAAAAAACAAAGGCGAACTATACTGTTTGACTCGGACAAATTTAATTTAATTGAACTTAGGAGAATTTTTTTTTTTATGAGAAACCTTTTATATACAACATATTTGCAACATGTAAGGGGAAAGATTTGAACCTTGACCTCTCGAATGAAGACAAATTTTTAACCTTTGTATCAAAAAATATAAACTTTAATAAATAAAAATTTGATCTTCTAAGAACAAAAACAAGGTATAAATTTTTTCCTTTGTAAATAATCAGCCAAAGAACACTAAAATGTAGTAAAATGTTAAACAATATTTAAGATTCTCAATGCAATGCTTATTTTCTAAATCTACTAGGTCATAATCTAACAGGAAAATAATATTTACGTCACCATAAACAGTTGAAAAAATAAAATATTGTTTTTGTTGTTGTGGCTATAAGGCTAAAGATTATTAAACAATTGGACAATAAATTCTCCTTGCTTGTCTGACCCTACAATCGAAGGAAAAAGAAGTCTGTTACCCGTGCTTAACAACGAACGGCGCCATAATACAATACAATACAATACTTACTGCACCACACTAAATTTATTGCGAGCTAGATCGTCATCCTCACGGATTGTGAGTGTATGGAGGCGGAGGAATCCGGCGTTTCGGCCGTCGAATAATCCATGGAATACTCGTCTTCAGAGCAGGAGATGTCCTCGTCGCCGTCGCTCTCCTTGATGTCCTCAAGTCTCTGTAGCACGGCGTTCATCGGGGGGCGTCTTTCTGGTGCAGTGTGCGTGCAATCTATGGCGATTTGGAGCATCTTCAGCATCTGGGTCTGCGACGATTGGTGCCACGCGATCTCGCGGTCGAAGATCTCGCCCGTCCATTCTTCCCTCACGACGGTCTGCACGAAGCGCGGGAGGTCGATGCCGGTGTCGCCGCCATGCGAGGGGACTTTGCCGGTGAGGAGCTCGAGCAGGAGGATGCCGAAGCTCCAGACGTCGGATTTGTGGGAGACCCGCTTGGTCTCGAAGTACTCTGGGGAGTTGAAGGCCACCATGTGCTTTACGACTACCCGAGGGGAGATCAGACAGCAGAAGCCGTAGTCGGAGATGAGCGGCTGCTGGTTCTCGTCGAGAAGGATGTTGGAGGATTTGAGGTTGCCGTGAGGGATAAAGCGCCGGGGTCCCCATTTTTCGTGGAGGTATGCGAGACCTCGGCCCACGGATTGGGCGATTGTCAGGCGGGACTTCCAGTTCAGCACCCTCTCGCCTCTTTCCCGTGGAGCTGTATCAAATTTCAAAGAAATAAAGAGGGCGGCTTATAGAGTAAAATTTAAAGGAAACGGGGAAGAAGCTAAGACGGTACATGATTGTAAAATCTAAAATACACTTCTCTCACAGACGTCTCAAAAGTAAAATTTAAATTTGTATTGTTCATTGGTATTTTTTTTTTTATTTTTAAAATTTGATTATTTGTTTTGAAATTTATTTTAATGGTATTTTAGTTTAATTATAAAATGCTATGGTAAGAATTTAACAATTATATGATTTGTTAAGATTTAAATTTAAATATTTTTTAAAAATAAAAATTTTCAAATATTTGAAATCATATCGTCAGTTGTTTTGTCTATTAATATATAGTTTTACATTTTTTAATTTTATTTCATTTATTAACATTGTTGACGATATTGTTTTGATATTATTATTAAATTGAAAAAAGAATTTGTAAAATATGAGAATGAATTTGAAAAATAAATGTTTATTTGATTGTGTTAGTAAAAATAATATTAAATATAAATTAATGAAAATTTTTGATAAAATTTATGTCGGTGGTACATATTACTATTAATTAAATTTAAATAAAACAATTTCACATACTACGAATATTGTTATATACATAAGTAATTACAAATAAAAAAAATTAAACAATTACAATAATTTTATTTTTTAATAATTTTTAAAATATTTTCTTAGAAAACTTATTCCTTCACAAACGAATCTTTTGGATAGATGTCATGGGTGTAAAAAATACCTTTAAAAACTTTAAAAATTACAAAATATTTTATTGGATTGAAAATGTTTTTTTAAATATAAAAATAAAATTACTTTCACTACCTAAATCGATTGTAAGCTTGCAGTTTCGGACCTCTAAGAAAAGAATGTTCGAAACAATTGTTCGAACCATGTTTCCAAGGTTCTTAAATAAAAGAGGGTTCCTTGTCTGTGTATACACCAAATAAAAATGAAAACGATTGGGTTGTGAGTGTCTAAGGGGTTGTTTTTATTAGATTTTATTTTTTTTTATTTTTTTATTTTATTTTATTTTTTGAGGTGGTTGAAGTTTTTTTAACTTTAGTTTTATTTAAAAAATTAAAGTTTATAAAAGTTTTTTATTATTAAAATAATATTCAAATTTAACTATCTTATTTTTAAAATAATTATCCTTTTTTATTAAAATAATTGTAGGATTGTGTTTTCTTAAGGATTTTGGAAAAGTTAATATTGGGAGGGAATCCTGGAAAAGCTAGTGTGAAAGGAATTGGTAAACTTTCACATGATTTCGTGGTTTTTATTTTTGGCTGAGAATTTGAGTATTCTATCTAATAACCTTGCTAATGGGTATAGTATTTTGAGAGGCCTTGAAGAGATTGCTAAGGCTGGATGGGAAAAGGTGCTAGTTGAGTTTGACTCTCAACTCATGATTAATAATTTGAAGACTCCTTCTAAGAATCATAAGGTTGATTGGAGAATAAAAAGAATTATTAAGAATATTCAGTTAGTTTAGATGGGATTTTTAAAAGTTGATTACAATCATGTGGTCAGAGATCAGAACAAAAGTGTTGATGCTTTAACTAATTGGGATTTGGACAAAGGTGATTTTACTTGCTATGACAACTCTCCTTGGTGGGCTTCGCAAATAAGGGAATCTCTTCTTTCTATAACTTTTTAGGATGGCTTCAGTTCTTGAGGTACCTAGTTTTTTTTTGCTTTATTTTTGCTTCTCTTTGGTTCGGTTAGGGTATTTTAGTTTTCTAACTCAAACTAATCTTTCTTTTGTTTCGTGTGTTGATTCTTGCCTTAAAAATCTTTTGATTTAAGAAAGTCATTGTTGTGTTCAATTTTTTTTCTTTTTTCTTTTTTCTTTTTTTTCTTTAGTTTTTTGAGGTGTGTGTTTTTGTTTTGTTTTTATTTTTTTGTTCTTGTGTTTTTTTTTTTTTGTTATTGTTCTTGTTCTTGTGTTTTTTGTTTGTGTTAATTGGTGTGTTTATGTTTTGGTGTATGAGTGTTTTCTATGTTTTTGTTTGTTGTCTATTGGTTATTTTTTTTTATTTTTAGGTTTTGGTTGTTTTCGTTTTTCATATTTTTGTTGGTTGTGTCTTTTAGCGTCTTGTTGTTGTTATGTTTGTCTTTTGTTATGTTGTTCTTGTGTTTTTTCTGTATGGTTCATGTTGTGTTTTTTTTATCTTATTGTGTGTATTTGGTTGTTCTTTATCTTTTTCGACACATCCAAGGAGCATGTTTTTTTTAACTTATTGTGTGTTTGTGTTTTCTTTTTTTGTTGTTGTTGTTTCAGGTTTGCTTCTTGAATATGTTAAAGGTGATAGGACATATGCAAACCCTGGATGACTTTTGCGGAAGATATACCCTGCCTCCTTGAATCTTACCCAAAATTAACATCCTTCTGCCTTGAATCTTACCCTGAAAATAACATCCTTCTGAAATGTTTTAAAAAAAATATTGTGTTTCGAGTTTTGGAAACTCAGTTATGCTCTATGTTAGGAAAAATCCATTACATCTACTCATTTTAAAGTTGCCCTCTATAACTTTTATATAATTTCGTTATTATCCATTATTTAGAAGATCATTAATACTTCAAAATTGATGCATATCATATCAAACTACTTTTAGTTCAAAGTTTCAACTTATATCTTTTTATCATAAAAAATCTACCGATGCCCGTGGATTTTTAACTTCATACACAAGAAATACGTTTGATCTGACTATGCGTTTTACTGGATATTCTACCTCAATTTCACCTCCGTTATCTTTGCTTTTGTTCGGCCTCCAGTATCATGTTTTATGTCTTTCGGCTTTTTCAATGTGACTGAATTTTGTTAAATGTTTTAACAGAAAGTAACAACGTTTACAAAACCAAACTTAACACCGCCACAAACTTCTATCCATTTCATCTTGCAAATATTAAAAAAACAAAATTTAAAAAAACAAAATTTCACTTTTACCCAATAATTTGGATTAAAAATTCTATGACCGTATAGTCGACAATGTTCTTATGGAATGCTTAAACCTTATAGTAAACTAGAATTTTTATCTCGCAGTTTGACATCTCTACAAGGTTCTCACCTCTTGGGATTTTAAATTTATTTCAGAGGGAATCATTAAAATAAGAGTAAGTTTGAATGGTAAGGGAGTAAATTTGTTAAGAAGATTGTAAGTTCAATCTTAGTTTTTTCAAGACTCAATAATATCCTTAATAGAATGCCTAAAACTTTTAGCATACTAGAAATTTTATCTCGCAGTTTGACATCTCTACAAGGTTCTCACCTCTTTGGAATTTTAAATTTATTTCAGAGAGAATCATTAAAATAAGTGAGTAAGTTCGAATGGTAAGGGAGTAAATTTGTTAAAACGATGGTAAGTTCAATCTTAGTTTTTTTCAACACTCAATAATATCCTTAATAGTTTCAGGTCACATCCACTTATATATGCACTAAAAAATAATAATAAGGAATGAAACTGGCATAGGAGCATAAGCTTTACCATGTATTAGGTCGAAGAGGTTTCCATTAGGGATGAACTTATAGATCAGCAGCATCTCCTCCTCAGCCGAAAAATAGGAAACCAGGGGAACCAGATTCTCATGCCTCAGCTTCCCAATAATCGTGATGCGCTTTTCAAATTCTTCTATAGCAAAATTATTAAGATCCCTCAGCCGTTTCACGACTAAGGCTGCACCGTTCCTCAGCACCGCCTTATAAGCGCTCCCAAAGTTCCCCTTGCCGATGAAGTCCGCCGATGCCTGAAGCAGATCCTCCAATTCAAAAGTTTCCACATCATCGCTAAGGAATGAAAGCTTACTTCTCTCCTCTTCAACAACAGTCCCCAGACTGGAGGAAAATAGCTCGTTAGGAGTACCCACCCTTTTTCTCCCTGCAACCTGCCAGGCAGGAGAAGCTCCATCCGAGGATCTCCTCCTCGGAGCCGGTGAAGAATTCTTGCTAGAAACAACGGGTTCCTTTTTCTTGTTAGATCCCGGAAGAATTTTAGAGATTTCTATCTGGGCTTTTTTCTTAGCCTTATATCTACAATAACACGAGACAGCTACGACAACTATGACAAGGAGACATGACGCGCCGAGAATGGCAAAGAGAGCGAACATTCCCGGTGGTATATGAATCTTCTTTGAAGATTCTTCTGGTGTGGCTGCCGCCTTTTCTATTATTGAATCAACATGAGATACTTCCACACATCCACGGAATAAAATGTTCCCGCATTGTAAATCGTTGCACCAGAAAGCATTTTCCTCAACAGATTTCATAACAGGCGTATCTGGGATTTTTCCTGTCAAGTTATTATACGAGACATTGAAAGCCTTCAGATTCGGCTGGTTAAAAGAAGGAATGGATCCGCTGAACTTGTTATTCTCCAAGTAGAGTTCTTCCAAATGATTGAGACCAAGCAGAGAGGAAGGAATTCTGCCATTTAAACTGTTGTTCCTGAAACTGATTGTCCTCAGTTCAGTGATATGAACCAGTGCATCCGCCGGAATGTATCCATCGAGTCCCATGTTTTCCAACACTAATCCGGTGGCACGTCCATCGGTGCAGCTGATTCCCGGCCACCGGCTGATGTTCTTATAGCAATGAAGGCCCGTCCACTTCTTCTGCATCACCGTGTTCTTGTGGCTGGGATCGAGAAACTCTTTGAGTTTCATGAGAGAGTCTCTCTCGCCGCCATTAAAATCTGCAAGCCCTAATCTGAAGCAAAGCAAGGCGAAAATAACCCATAACTTAACTATCAATCTTTTACCAATTGCATGGTCCATGCGCTCGAGCGCCGCCATTCTCAGCGCTGCTGTGATCTTCAGCAAAAGAAGCCTAAGGACCCAATCCATGAAAGGGCAATTATTTGCATTTCAACGTAGCTTGAGATGAAATTCTTGGAATTATCCTCCGACAAAACGTTGCACTGTGCCATCTGCTTTCATTGTTCTCATAAATTCATACTGGACAAATCGATAATGTTGTAGAGTATTTCATTAATTTAATCTAATCGAGATCCACGTTACAGTTATCAAGCTGTCAATGCCTTGTCGACATCGGTTTCGACGAGATGAGGGCGGATAACGCCAACGCAGTTCTACTTTGTGCAACATGGGATTAAACATATAACAATATATAACATTCTCCAACGAAGTTGGGGTTTATTTTCTATATTTTTTCTCGGTCTTCATAGGAATGTTTTAGACGTCCATTCAAGTTCATGTATTTCTCACAGTAGATCGAGCGTGAGGAACCATTCCAGAACGGGACAATATTCTAGTTGGCCATATCCATTCTCGAGCTTAATGGTTGTGCAATAAAATTTAAAAAACTGAGAGTCCAATTTGGACCAAACAACAAGAATCGGTGGTCGAATATTTATATTTGACTTTTAGTTACTATCTCCATATTATTTAAAGATATTTCCCCTTCAATTATTCTGGTTACCATTATGGTCATTTTTAATTATATTTAAGATATAATATTATTTTCAATCATAATCAAAGTTTCAAGTTCTATCATTCACAAAATTTTATACATTAAACCTTTTATTGAAGCTTCTCAAATCAATACTCTAGTTTGAATGACATGATAATATATTCTTGACATAAGTTGGATAAAATTAGTTATATCTATCTTAGCAATGAACCATGTAAAAATGAGCAGCAACGGATCGAAAAATTTTACTACCCATATAAGCTAACAGGAAAATAATATGGAGGTCACCATACACAGTTCAAAAATAAAATCAAATGCTGTTTTGTTTTCGGTGTTGTGGCCATAACGCTAAAGATTAAACAATTGGACAATAAATTATCTGATGAAAGGAAAAAGAAGACTGTGAATGGCGCCGTAATAGAATACAAGACAATACTTCCTACACCATACTCAATTTATTGCAAGCTAGAGGTCACCATACACAGTTCAAAAATAAAATCAAATGCTGTTTTGTTTTCGGTGTTGTGGCCATAACGCTAAAGATTAAACAATTGGACAATAAATTATCTGATGAAAGGAAAAAGAAGACTGTGAATGGCGCCGTAATAGAATACAAGACAATACTTCCTACACCATACTCAATTTATTGCAAGCTAGATCCTCCTCCCCACGGGTTGTGAGTATATGGAGGAGGAGGATGATTCCGGTGTTTCGGCCGGCGCATATTCCATGGAATAATCGTCTTCAGAGAACGACATGTCCTCGTCGAGGTCGGTCTCCTTGATGTCCTCAAGTCTCTTGAGCACAGTGTTCATCGGTGGGCGTCTTTCAGGCGCGGTGCTTGTGCAGTCTATGGCTATTTGGAGCACCTTCAGCATCTGGGACTGCGTCGATTCCTGCCAAGCGATCTCGCGGTCGAAGATCTCGCCCGTCCATTCTTCCCTCACGATGGTCCGCACGAAGTGCGGGAGGTCGGTGCCGGTGCCGGTGCCGGTGGAGGCCCCATGAGAGGGGACTTTGCCTGTGAGGAGCTCGAGCAGGATGATGCCGAAGCTCCAGACGTCGGATTTGTGGGAGACCCGCTTGTTCTGGATGTACTCCGGGGACTTGAAGGCCACCATGTGCTTCACGATTGGGCGAGGGGGGAGCAGAGAGCAGAGGCTGTAGTCAGAGATGCGCGGCTGCCGGTTCTCGTCGAGAAGGATTTTGGAAGACTTGAGGTTGCCGTGGGGGATGAAGCGCTTGGAGCCCCAGTTTTGGTGGAGGTATGCGAGACCTCGGCCCACGGATTGCGCGATCCTCAGGCGGGACTTCCAGTCCAGTGCTCTCACACCTTTTTCCCGCCGAGCTGTACCAAATTTCAAAGAAATAAAGAGGGTGTATAGAGTAAAATCAAAAGAAAAATAAGCGAGACGGTGCATGATTGTAAAATTTCAAATATACTTCTTTCACAGACGTCTCAAAAGTCTAACTATGTTTTAAAAGATCATATGGTTCTGTAATTTGTGTATTCCTTTAAATTGAGGCAGCCTTGTGCTATCTGATGATTGTATTATTTGTCTAAAGACATAGATACCTTAGCTCTATAGTAGGATTTACTTCAGAATTTCTATGTGAAACCAAAGCTTTATGAGGAAATTTAAGTTGGTTTTTAGACAGGAAATTGGACAGTTGAAATGGATGTGAGCCAAATTCTTTGGTGGAAAACTTACTATTTAAAAATATCTCTGATTAAAATATTTTTGTTTTTTTTTTTATGACTAAAGTGTTTATGTTTAAAGGTAGGGAAAATATTTTAGCTCAACATGTTAAAAGAATGTTTGAGTTGAGTGTAAATTAAAAAAAAAAAAATTTACTGTCAAAACAAAATTAACTTTAAAATTTTTATAAGAAGATAAATATTAACAATACATATTTTTTGTTTTAAAATAAATAAAAAATTAACGCTTCTTACGTTATTAAACGTTTCTTACAAACAGTTAGTCATTTTACTTCCTTAGCTTGTTGTTGATATAGTTTTATAATTTTTTCTTTTCAGTTGTTTTATTAACATTATTTTAAAAGCATTTTTTATATGGATTAAAATAATTTTAGTTTAACTTGATAACATAACAATTATATATATATATATATATATATATATATATATATATATATATATATATATATATATATATATATATATATATATATGGTGTTAAGATTTTCACTCAAGTATTTTTTTTTAAATATTTCAAAAAAAAATAAAAAAATTAAGAGTTAACATTATGCTATTAATTATTTATTTTGTTTATTGATATATTATTATAATTTTTATAAAAGTTATCTTATTTATTAATATTCTTGTAGAATTTAAATAGGTTTAATCATTATATTAATTAATTATTATTTTTTGTTATATTATAAAAATAAGGTTTTGAAAGGATTCTCCAAACCTTAAACATTAAACATCAAATATCATGAGATAAACCACACTAAACAAGATAGTTGACACAAAGCAATCAACTAGACACAACCACAAGAAAGAAAACACAATGACCCAAAAATGAGGAACGAAAAACTGAAGAATAAAATACCATAAAACTGACAGGAGACAAGAAACCAACAACCAGCCAGCTAGAATAAAATCAATGAGATTATTGATTAGAGCTACAAATCAAGCTAGTATGGGTCCATCTCCAATAGGAATTTGCCTATGATGTGATTCACCTTTCTAAGAAGACCCTAAACTAGAAGAAAAAAATATGCCCGAATTAGTGAGGCAAATAAATGCAAAGTCCAAAGGCATATGGTCCCCATAAACCTATGATCCACCAGCTAAAGAAGCTTCCTCCTCAAGAGAATAGGGAATCCCATGACTGCTCACAAAATTTAAAAATAGATTCAAAATTGCATCTAGAGACTAGTGAAAAAAACCCACTCCCTAGAGTAAAAACGAAGACACTACCTATGCAGAAAATAAACCAAACTCTTACAACCATTAAGAAGACTCTACATTGAGAAGATTTATCAGATCTATTGGGAAGCTCTCCTTCCAAACCATGAAGTCCAAATGGGAGGTGCCATAATTAGCCATAAAATTTACCACGAAGTTTCCCTCTCTCAAAATATGGGTAACTTGGAATTAGGGTTATGTATAAGGGATTGACATGTAAAATGTATTTAAAAAAATTGGTAAATCAATTTTGAAATCCAGGTGAATAATGTCCAAATGAAGGTTCACTATTATTAGGGGTAATGTTGGAAATTTAAACTTAAAATGTTCAAATTATTATAAAATTAGGGGCGAATCGACCTAAAAATAATTGCACCCAAAATTTTTTGGCTAATGGGCCCTCGTCAAGGGTCCCAAATATAGGTAATTCTAAAATTTGAAAATCCTAATTTTAGCTGATTTGTCAATAAATAGCGGCTATGCATAACCTTGCTTGGAATTAAGCAAAATTCCTCAATGAACTTCTCGAATAAATAATATAATTATGAATGCTCCAACTCATATTAGAGGAAGAATTGATAATATTGATCACATTCAAGGAGTCCCCTTCAATCAGAGCATATTTCACCTCTAGATCGACCAATAATTTGATACCTAGATAGGCCACTCTGGCCTCAGCAAAATGATAAGTTTAGAAGTGCAAGCGCTTAGTATAGGCTACTAAAACTTCCCCCTTTTTGTTCCTAATAACCCCACCAGCCCTGACAACTCCTAGGCTTCCTTTGGATCCCCCATCAAAGTTAAGCTTGAGCCAACCTTCAGGTGGAGGACACCACCTCACATTACACCTCGTATTAGATAGAATAGGACCGAGAATGACTCTAAAAAAATCTAATAAAATTTCAAGGGACACTTCTGCTATAGACTTTCCTTGCCCTTTCCCATCTGATGTTGAGAAACCATGCACTATGTTTTCTACCTAAAACCATTTAATTCTCAAAATTAATACTCTTGGAATTTTGAATTAAATTTTTTAAGGCACATGAGTCTTTTTCTTTCCAAAATCCTCAAAAAATGTGGGGCAAGATAAAATTCCAAAAGAGTTTCAGCTTGGAAGAAACAAACGGAGACGACCATGGACTAATAAAATTTATTAACAAATCCAGAATAACCCAATTAACTCACAAATTATCCATGAAAATGTAGAAGATATTTCATAAGAAAGAACATGAAAAGAATAAATGGTCTGATGACTCCCCTCCTCTCCACACAGATAGTATCAATTAACAAAGAACATCCCTCTTTTCTGTAGGTTCTCATTTGTAAGAATATTATTCTTTGGGGCTAGCCAATAAAAAGATGTTAAATTTAGGGTTAAATTCTTCAACCAAACCTTCTCAAATGGAGGAGGATGTCGAACCTCTTGCTCCAACAATTGGTATATTGATATAATAAAATATATGCCTTTGCTCTCTTCAGTTCAAATAATTCTATCATCTAAATCCTCTTCAAGTAATGCCTAAAACTACAATTATCCAACTAGAAGGTTCAAGGCTTGAAGAACCTCCTAATTCCCCAAGTTTGGAGGTAGCTGAATCCACATTCTTTACCCATTCGAATGTATAATAAAGTTAGCAACTTTAGACTGGCCCATGGTTTAGGTGACAAGTTCAATGCATTGAAATTTAAAATAGATAAGAGAGGCTCCTTTAACAACCAATGGTCATGCTATAAATTCACTTTCCTCCCATTGCCAATAATCCATCTACTACCACTTTGCAAAAGAGTTTGGACTTAATAAGACTTTTTCCAAAAGAGGACCCGTCGTTAAGGAGTGGTTTAGAGAGAAAATTATCAAATTGATATTTGGATTTTAGGATAGAAATCCATTCCATTCAAGAATTTATTGCCACCTTCTGACCCAATTTAGCAACTAGTGTCTTGTTCATATGCTTGATATTTTTAATACCCAGTACACCACACATATTCCATCGATAGACAAGGTTCCAAGAAGCAATATGGAACTTACCTTTCAAATTCGGACTAACCCAAAGAAAGAATTTAAAAATGCTTTCCAATTTTTTCAACTTCGGCTCAAAGTTTAAACAACAACATAAAATATATTGGTTTACTTTACAAAGAAATTTGGACAAGAACCACCTTACCAGACTGGCTCAACAAGGCACCTTTCTAAGTGGTCAATTTACATTGTAGTCTTTCTAAAACCATATTCCACACAGAGACAAGGAGCCTTCTGCAGAAAAGGGGAAGACTGATGTAGGAGCATCCAGTGGTGTAAGAGTGATCTTGCATCATCGAAATTTGTATTTATTTTATTTTGTTCTAAAGTTTGTTTAGTTTTTTAGGGGATGGATAAATAGACCTAATGGTAAAATAATCACCCCAATATCCTGAGTGGTTTAGAATATATGTAAGTTTTATTGTAAAAACCCTACAAAAAAGAATGGTGAAAATCCTACCATTAAAACTTAAAGGTGAATTTTGAAGTCCTTAGAGTCCTCGTAGAGGATTGAAGATTAAATGTAATTTCCATTAAGACATTATGTTGTTGTAGGTCTTTTTGAGAGCTTTTCAAAAATATGCACTAATAATCAATCCAAGAAACGAGCGAGGAGTTATGACCTCTGGATGTTTTACCTTCAAAATTCGAATTTCAAATGAATGTTTTTAGGTGGGAAAATGGAATACAGGGTATTATAGGGGAATTTTGAAATTTTAAAAGGGGTCTAGTCTATATCCTCATTTTCATGAAAAGAAATACAAAGCTTTGGCTCAGAGATGACATTTTTCTGTGTTTTTTAGTAGATTGCTTGTGTTATGTTAATGCAGTTTTGCTTGAAAAACCCAAGTAAATAGTTGGGAAATTAGAAATTCTACATCTCGTAATGTTAGCAATTTTTCTTTGGCATTCCAAGGGAGTGTTCATAAAGTATAAAATGCTCTTCAAAAATTGATCTTTTGACCAGCAACTCTCTCAAAGTAGGATAACAACATTTTAACCTCATGAGCCGAGATCATAGAGGCTAAACAAGATATCAAAGTATCGTTGGTAAAATACTTATGTGACAACAGTCTACAAGTCAAGGTTAGAGCTAGGTTTGAGATGGTAGGATTTAAGGAGATCGATCTCCTCAAAGCTTTGACCATAAAAATAAATAAAAATGGGATAGGGGATCCCCTTGATAAATATCACAAAGGGATTGGAAAAAAACCCATCGGTGAACCATTAATCAAGATAAAAAACCAATCCACGACACATAGGATTCCACAAGATTTATCTAGCTATCACCAAATCAAAATTTCCTAAGAACTTTGAAAAGGAAGACCCAAGAAAACTGATCATAAGCCTTGTTCATATCCAGTTTCAAAAATAATCTAGACCTAACACTTTTGTTCACAAAGTGTATCAATTCATTTATTACGATAGCCCCATCTAGAATCTGTCTTCCCACCATGAAGCCACATTGGGTGCTATCAATTAGAGAAGAAAATAGGGATTTAATCCTATTCACCAAGACCTTAGTCAGAATTTTATAAATGGTATTGCATAGACTAATCAACATAAAATCATTGAAGGTCAAGGCATTAGGAAACATAAGAATCAACACCACAAAGCTCAAGTTGACACTCTTGGGTACCACCTTGGATGATTGCACTAATGTCAAAGCATCACACACCTTCTTGTCGATAATATAACAATACTTCTTAAAGAAGATGGGGCAAATATGTTAGGATGCAAGGCTTTTAAATCCCCCATTGCATCAACCACCACGTTGATTTTGAATTGAAGCAATGAGAGTATCTTCATCCTACAAATATCTAGTGTCAGTAGAGCCCAGCAAAGAGCTAAAATGAACAATAGGCTCATCTTTAATATCCTCTATATCTCTAGATATGAAGCCATTAACTTTTGTGATTTTTTTTATTCTATTGTGGCTCTTATGGTGCAGAGTAGAGGAATGAAATAATTTTGAATTTCTTATCTCCTTTTAGCCAAAGCACTCAGGATTTTTGCTTTCAACGAGGGAGAGGACCCCTCCAACTCCACTTGTGTTTCTAGTTCTTTGAGTTAGTTTTTCAAGGATTCTTTGGTTCTAAAACTGTCACCAATACCTCCTTGTTCTAGCATTTGAGCTTGAATTTGATCCTGCTTAGTTTGATAGCCAAGTGGTCCAAATATTCTTCTGCACAATCCTCATTCCAACACTCAGAAATGTGAGCTTCAAAATCTGGATGGTTGCACCACATCGGTTCAAACCTGAAGGGTCTCGTATGCAATGGGGTGCATAAAGGAAGTTCCATCCACAAGGGACTATGATCTGAACCCACCATAAGAAGGGTAGATAAGGATGCGACACCAAACATTGGGATAGCCAACTTGGAAACAAGAACCTGATCCAACTTACATAAAATAAGACTATCACCAATCTGTCGATTGCTCCAGGTGAACTTGGCACCCTTAAGATCTAGGTCCAATAGTTTAGTTTCATTAATAAAATCACTGAAGTCATCCATAATGCAGGTATATGTAAATTTTCCCCTTTTTTTTTGAAATATATAAAAGGGTGTTAAAGTCCCTTGCGAGAACCCAAGCATAATTTAAAAAAAAAATCCTTATTTTTAGAAGATTATCCCAAAACAACCATCTTCTAGGTCCAGAATTAGGGGCGTAAATATTGAACATAACCGAACCCTAACCAGATAACTTGCAACAGAAAAATATATTAATAACTCTATTTGAAGAAGAAATGTCTCTCCCCTCCAAAATAGAATTGTTCCAAAAACACAGAAGTCCACCAGAAGCTCCCAAAGCCTCACTCATAGCAAACCCTACATCCCTCCAAATAGACCTCCAAGAGCTACTGCCGAGCTTGGATTCTTGAATGAACAAGATATCTGGAGAATTATCTTTTCTCGTAGAGGCTAGTATACGCTTCTTGGAGGAAACCGTTAAAGCCTCTAATATTCTATGAACGTAACTCCATTTACGAAGACTATGAGGCACGTCTTTTGCACCCTCCCCAGAATGAGGAGACTTGAACCATCCAATTAGTCTTTTGCACCCTCCCCAGAGTGAGGAGACTTGAAGCCATCCAATATTAGTTGGTTACTATTCTTATGGCCTCCCTTTACCAGTTTCAGCAGCACTTGTCTGCTATTTGCAATATCTAAATCAGCTTCATGCTTTTCTCACAGCCTTATTAGAAGGTTTTCCCATTTTTTCACAGCTTCAAGGTCAATGCGCCCCTTATGACTTCTGTCGTCGAACCAAAAGAGCCCTTCTTCAAGGGATGTTTAGGAGACTTCCCCATCACCCCGGGGCCAACGAGCACCCAGCCACCGGGACTGAAGCTTTTGCAGAAGACTCAGGAGCCTTGCTCGGCATCATCAGAATGCCATGTTTCGGTGACGCCATAGAAGAAAAGCTCGCCGTCTTAGAGGAAGATGAAGGGCTGTCCTTGGAACAATAGGGGACCCCACAGAATATTCCTTGGAACAATAGGGAACCCCGGAAGATGTTGTTTTATTTATTGACATATTATTTTTAATTTTATAAAAAAATGAGATTGTTTCGATTTTGAATTTGAATTGCTGAAAGGATTAAAAAGATATGCAAATGAAAGCAAAGCTCAGAACCACTCAGACATAGCTCTACGAAAATACCTTTAAAAGCATAAAAACTTAGATAACTTTTTACTTGGTTGAAAATGTTTCTTTCTAAATATAGAAAAGTAAAATTAGTTTCAGTACCAGTAGTAAAGAAATAAATCGATTGTAACCTTGGAGTTTCAGACTCGAGAGAAAAGGACGTTCGAACCAAGTTTCCGAGGTTCTTAAATAAAAGAGGATTCCTTATCTGTGTATACGCCGAATAAAATGAAAACGATCGGGATAATATCAATATCACCTACCACATCTGCAAGGAGATAAAGTCTTGTTTAAAATAATCATAAATTGTGGTAAAGAAACGAGATCGTGTGCTCAAGTTCTTGGAAACTCAGTTTCGCTCTATGTTGCGAGAAACTCAACGGCCTGCAACGTACCTGGTCACGCGGACGGCATTACGTCGTCTTTTTTCGTTTCTTCCTGACGGACACGTTGCAACAGTCATACCTACCCACTCGAGTAGTTTGAAGTTATGTTTTTAGGGGGAGAGTACGAAGCTTTAATTATTGTTTTTTAATATGGATCGAAGAAAGTACAGCAGTAGGAGTATCTTCGTAGGAGAAAAGGAAGTTATATCTTAAATGTAGTAGAAGCAAGGTTTTATATTGAGACAAGAAAGATGAAGTATTGAATCAAATATCTTGTAGAGAATATGAAGGTTTTATTTATGTAGTTTGGAAAATGAGAAGGTATTTATATAAAGACATTTCTAGTCGAGTCGTAAAATTAAATCTATGTTAAAAAGAAAACAAAGTTATTAATAAGTATTCTAGTCGAGTCGTAAAATTAAATCTATGTTAAAAAGAAAACAAAGTTATTAATAAGTATTCAAAAATATGTGATTATGTGAATGAAAACATTCTTAATTGAATTATGGAATAGTTGAAGAAGAAAAAATATTACTAATATAAATGAGTTATGGAATTGATCTCATGTTGAAGAAGAAAAATTACTAAGTATTCAAAAGTATATGAAAACTAGTAATTTTAGTTTAATTATGAAATCCAACTCATGTTGAAGAAAAAAAAGAAAACTAAAGAAAACTACTATTAAGTATTCAAAAGTATATGAATGTAAACGTAGAGTAGCTCAGGTGTGTTGAAGAAAAAAAGAAAACTACTATAAGTATTCAAAAGTATATGAATGTAAATGTAGAGTAGCTCAGGTGGGCAATAACAAGTAGAAGAGAGTTTTTAAAAAGTTTTATTTTTTATTTTTTTAATTAAAAATTATAGTATTAAAAGGAGAACGTTAGAAAAAGTAATATTTAACATAATATATAAAAAAAAATCAAAAAATAAAAAATAATTGAAAAATATAAAAATATATTATTTTATAAATAAATAAAAATAATTTTAAAAAATTATTATTAACATTATAATAATTATATATTAATGTATCATACTAATTAATCTATTAATATATGTATCATCCATTTTCTCGAATAGATCATTAACCTATGCATCTTCTTGTATGAAATAAAATAAAATAACCATAAAACATATAAAATGTATTAAAAATATTATTTTATAATACACAATTTTGTGCATTGCAACAACAATTCGCACCTTTTTCTTTATGTTAGGATTTGTCCTGAATTTGTTTCTTCCTATAAGCCAGCAGATTTTAACTTTAAGAAGTACGTTTGGTCTTTTCATCTCCATTATCTTACTCAAATCAATACACAGGATAATTTAAACTTTAGTAAAAGTTTCCTCATCACAAAAGTCCCTGAACCTTAGTAAAATCTTCCCTTGTACCTCAGCACTAGAGAAGACCGTTAGCTTGAATATGGCTAACAAAGTTCTTAATTTGTAATGGATTGAAAGTGGCTATGGTAGAGACTGAAGAGACGGTTTTACCAAACTTTTAGTAAATATATAATTCATGGGTATTGTAGACGGAGAAATGTTCAAGCAACATGTAAAATATCTGTAACTAATAATTATTAATAATTAAAATTTTATTTTGTAGGTTTTTGAATGGTAAGTTAAAAAAAAATTAAAAGTTCAATCTTAGTTTTTCCAACCAAAAAAAAAATAAGGAATGAAGAGGGCATAGGAGCAGAAGCTTTACCATGTATTAGGTCGAAGAGGTTTCCATTAGGGATGAACTTATAGATCAGCAGCTTCTCCTCCCCAGCCGTATAATAGGAAACCAAAGGAACCAGATTTTCATGCCTCAGCTTCCCAATAATCATCATGCGCTTTTCAAATTCTTCTATAGCAAAATTATTAAACTCCCTCAGCCGTTTCACCGCCAAGGCTACACCGTTCGTCAGCACCGCCTTATAAGTGCTCCCAAAGTTCCCTTTGCCGATAAAGTCCGCCGACGCCTGAAGCAGATCCTCCACGCCAAAAGTTCCCAATTCATCGCTAAGGAATGAAAGCTTACTTCTCTCCTCTTCCGGAACAGTCTCCAGACTGGCGGAAAATAACTCGTTGGGAGCACCCACCATTTTCCTCTCTGCAACCTGCCTGGCAGCAGGAGCTCCATGCGAGGCTCTCTTCCTCGGAGCCGCTGAAGGATTCTTGCTAGAAACAACGGGTGCCTTTTTCTTTTTAGATCCCGGAAGAGTTCTAGGGATTTCAATATTCGCTTTATTCGAAGGCCTATATCTACAATAACACGCGGCAGCTACGAGAACTATGACAAGGAGACCGGAAGCGCCGAGAATGGCAATGAGAACTATCTTTCCTGATCCTATAGAATGCTTTTTTGGTGGAGAATCTTGTGGTGTGGCTACCGCATTTTCCACCTTTTCGACACATCCACGGAATACAATTTTCCCGCATTGTAAATCGTTACCCCAGAAAGCAGATTCCTCAACAGATTTCATAACAGAAGTATCTGGGACTGCTCCTGTCAAGTTATTATACGAGACATTGAAGGCCTTCAGATTCGGTTGGTTAAAAGAAGGAATGGATCCGCTGAACTTGTTATTCGCCAAGTCGAGTTCTTCCAATTGATTGAGACCATGTAGAGACGAAGGAATTCTGCCACTTAAACTATTGTTCCTGAAACTGATTATCCTTAGTTCAGTGATATGAACCAGTGCATCTGCCGGAATGGATCCATCGAGTCCCATGTTTTCCAACACTAATCCGGTTGCACGTCCATCGGTGCAGCTGATTCCCGGCCACCGGCTGATGTTGTTATAGCAATGAAGGCTCGTCCACTTCTTCTGGAGCACCATGTTCTTGTGGCTGGGATCGAGAAAATCTTTGAGTTTCATGAGAGAGTCTCTCTCGCCGCCATTAAAATCTGCAAGCCCAAATCTGGAGGAAAGCAAAAGCACCAAAACAAAAATAACCCATAACTTAACTATCAATATTTTACCAATCGCTTGGTCCATGCGCTCGACAACCGCCATTCTCAACGCTGTTGTGTTCTGCAGCAATAGAAGCCTAAGGACCCAATCCATGATAGAGCAATTCATTTCGCTTCAACGTGGGTTGAAACGAAATTTTTGGAATTGTCCTTCGAATAAACTTTAAAACTGTGCCAGCTGCTTTCACTGTTCTCCATAAATTCATACTGGACAGATCGATAATGGTCTACAGGATTTCATTAATTTAAAATTAATAGAGAAACACGTTACCGTTATCAAGCTGTCATTGGCTCATCACCATCGGTATCGATGGCATGAAGGCGGGATAACTCCAACGCAGTTCTTTTGTACTTAATGCAACATTGGATTACACATATAGCAATTTATGACATTCTCCAACGAAGTTGGGGTGTTTTCTCTTTTTTTAGGTCTTCCTAGGAATGTTTTAACGTCCATTTCAGTTGATGTATTTGTCACAGTAGATCCGGCTTGAATAATCATTGCAGAATGGGACAATAATTTAGTTGGGTATATCCATTGAAGCGGTGGTCGATTATTTATGTTTGACTGTTTCAGTTACTATTTGGGTATTATTAAAGACATTTCCCCCACATATACAGCTAATTTTGGAAGCATGGCCTCTCAGTATAATTTGCATAGGAATAAATTGTTTCTTTAGAGCTCTGGTTCATATCGTGGACAGTATATTTTTTATATATGTTTTTAAACTCGTTTATTTTTTGAATAAATACTAAACAATAAATTTTAAAGTAAAAGAACATTCAGCCTTCATATTCACAAAGTTCAAGGTTTTGCCAGGTAACACTTATTCGAGGGACAACTCATATGACCAAACGAATAACAGCTCTAATCATTGAATGTTAATATTTGTTTTCTTTTAAAGTTCAAATAAAAAATAAATAATACACTTTTTGGATTTTTATTAAAAAAAATAAGTTTTAATTAAAAGAAAGTGACCGCGTTCTATCCCACTATATTTCACATCTTAAAAAAAAACATTAAATTTTTTATTTAAAAATTTAATTGTAACCAGTGAAAAAATAACAAAATTGTGATGATACACTATTAATTCGAAAGGTTCTAACCACAGGCCTACGTAAATTGAAACATTTGGGAAAAAAGTGAATGCAAGAACAACTCTATTACGGGATGCTCAAAAAAGGTAATTTTTATTTAGGATGATAATCAATAAGTGGGTAAAGATTTCAAATTTAAATAGGCACTTTAATCTTGTTAATAAGTGATATTTATTTAAATTAAAGTATTTGTTAATATATAATATTTTATTGGGGTAAAATTAAGTTTTTTTTTTGAAAGGGTTTGAAATTTTTTATAAATTCTCTTATATTTTCTTACAATAATATCTTACATTTATTTTTTAATTTATTTTAGCTATATCAAAATTTTCAAAACTTTAGTACGTTTATTTCATTAGATATATAGTTTATTTTTGGTGTATAAATATGTATTATACTCCAATCTCATTATATTCATAAGATCTAAAAGATGGAACTCTTAGTAGACAAGTCCAAAGATTTTTAGAAAATGAATTCCTTCACACGAATTTATAAATACTCATAAAATGGAGCCCTTCTCTCTTAGGACCTCATTATGCTTCTTGAAAGTCACAAGTCCACTAGAAAATGAGTCCTTTAATATCCATCTACATATGCAAGTCTTCTAAAAATGAGCCTTCATCAAATCCATTGGAATTTTACTGCTACAAACTAACAAATTCTAGTGCTCCCTAAAGGAAATTGCCTTACCACAAAAAATCCTACAAATATCTAATTTTACTATGGATATTCTAAATCTAGGATCATTCACCCCTTTGATTGACATTCAAAATGTCCTCCCCCATTTGCCACTAGATGGAGGATATCTGGATGTATACTATCTAGTATTATCCATATTTTATCTTCCTCTTTGATATCTTCCTAGTTGGCTAGCTAATCGACTATCCCATTTCCTTCTCTATAGACATGTACCACTTCAAATTTATCAAATACATTTAGGTATCTTAGTGCATTTTTACTATATCTACTTCTTTCCAACTCTATAATGACCTTTTATTGAGGCAATTCAATGCGTCTTCTTTAATTATTAATCTCTTAGCCCCCAATTGAATGACTATATTTACTCCTACCAACTTTGCTTTAGCTTCTACTTGATAACTAGTCATCATACCCAAGTATTCACTCATAGTGCCAATCATCATTTCTTGGCTATACCTTAACATCACTCCTCTAGATTTCCCTAGATTTCCATTAGAATTCCCATCAAGTTTTAGTTTCATCCATCCTTGTATTGGTGGTTGTCATTTGGTCAAGCTCGTTCAGCTTCCTTGATGATTCACATTCCCCTAAACTAGGCTTAGTTTTCAATTTATGTTTACTTAGGCTTCTTTCAGTGACTCTATACTCTCATGCACTTTTGCTACTTTAAGGTTCTCCATTATGGCCACTATTATATATTCTCTATTCTTGGTTTTATATCTCTTATCCTCTTTAAAAATCATTCTATTTCTCTTCAACCAAACTCCCCATACATAATGAAATTCACCCTTTGGATTTTAAAATGATTCTCCACTATTGTACCCATCCTTCTATATTATTGGTCATCACCCAAACTACCCTTATTTTTCTATTATATCATACAATATTTTAAGGTAGTAATTACATCCTAAAAATATATGATTCACTGATTCCTCAAGATCTTCACAAAGGTAACATATGTTAGGGAATTGAAATACCCTTTCATGAATGTTATCTATTGTTAATATCTTGTTTTGGGATGTTAGCCAATGGAAAATTTCTAACTTTAGAATGGATTTTGTTTTCCATAATTTTTCCTATTGAAATCCTCCCTCAAGATTTGTATGTGATAAATCATAGGCTGATTTAATAGTGAACAACCTTTCTTATGTAGCTTCCCATACTATTGTATCCTTAACCAAATTGGGTCTTACATAATATTCTCTTAATTTAGTTGTTAGTTTTTGGATATCCTCCTCATAATGATTATGCATTTTTACCTCCTTCCATATTACCTCTCCTACTATTGCCATATAATCACTCAATATTTTACCATTTTTTTCTATCTCTGTTCTAATACTCGCTAACATATCATCCTTAACTAATGGATATTTCTCTAGCCAAGCATATTTCTACAAGTGGACAGACTTACCATTCTCTACCTTTCATTTGGTACCTTTCCATAGCAACTCTCTACCCTTCACTATGTGGTTCTATAAAGAAGATCATCAACAAGGATCTAGTATGGTCAAAAAAAAAAATTCCTCTTGGTTGTCAAGGTATTTTTCTATAGAATTATTACCCATAAGACATATCCCTCCTTCACTAACCTCCATCCCATATTTATTTCCAAGGCCTTGTTAATATCCCTTATTATTATAAGCCCAATTTCTCCACTTGACTTATCCTTGCATAGTTTCTCCCAAGCTACAAGTGGAATTCTACTCCTCTCCTCTATTCTTGACCATAGATTGTTTTTTGATTTCTTTCTACTATATTCCTTGTTTTGAATGGGATATGAAACACTGATAACAAATATACAAATATTTCTTTGAAGGTACTCTTGAGAAGTTGTAGCTAACTTTTTTGTCTAAATAAATTCCCTTTCCATCCAACTAATTTTATTTGGATCTTGCCAATCAAAACATTTCAAATTTGATCCTTGTATGCCCTAGTGAACATTAGCATACCCAAGTAAATAGAGCGAAGAGTTGAAAGACTACACCCAAGTTGCATTGTTATTTGTCTTTGATGATTTTCATATATGTTTATAAAAAACTATATTCTTATCCACGTTTATCATTTGTTGGGATGGTTTTTCAAAGAGATTTAGTATCCTCCCTAGTTCCTTTACCTCAGTTATAGAGGGTCTTTACAATAAAATTGTGTCATCCATAAATTGTTGGTGAATAATACCTTCCATGGATATGGATGGTTTTAGCCCCCTTAAGGATCCTACCTACTTTGCTTCTCTTATGTCTTCCTAATGCTTTTGGTATAATTATGAAGGGATACATTTATAGAGAACATCCTTACCTTAAGCCTATACTAGTTTCAAAAATCCATCTAAAAAATTATTTATTATAACTGATAATTGAGGTCCTCCATAGTAGTTATTCACCCATATTATCTAGTGTCTACTGAAGCTAAACTTCTATAGTACTCTATCTAGGAATCACCATGAGAGATGATCACATGCTTTATTCATATCAAGTTTTAACATCATTCCCTCCCTTTTACTAATGTTATATAAATATATGTTCTCATGAAGTGTGATTACTCCACCCAAAATTTACTTACCTTTCACAAAATCTCTTATTGCTCTACAATGATCTCTAGGATAATAGCCTTTAGTATTAGTACAATAACTTTTGATGTTATATTATAAATGACATTACAAAGACTAATTGGCCTAAGTCTTTAAATCCCTTCATCCCAAGAGTCTTTAGAATGAGCACTAGGAAATTATTATTGTATTATTTTAACACTTTGTCTGAATTATGTGACTCTCCTCCTACTACTACTACTACTACTACTACTACTACTACATTCTCTCCCACTATGTTCTAGAAGTCTTAAAAGAAACCCATTTAAAATCCATTAAGTCTTTGAGCTTTATCTTTTTCTAATAATATGACCACTTCCCTAACCTCTTCACTTATTTCTTTGATAAGTTTTGCATTCATGTATCTAGTTAGATTCCTAGGGATATATTGAATTAATTTCTCTAAATCTTCTTGACATACTCTCTATCCTTTGTTACTAGTAGTCTAAAGAAGTCCATAACCCCTTGTCTAACTTGATCTTCCTCTCATATTACTTTTCCATCCTCTTTTTGGATCTCAATTACTATTATTGTACTTTTATATATTATGGTAGAGACACAAAAGAATATTGTCTTTATATCTCCTTCCATTAGCCATTGGTTCCTTGAATTTTATCTCCAGTATGTCTCTTCCCTTGCCATTATTGTGCTCAATTCTACTTGTATAAATTCTCTCTATTAAAATATCATGGTACCTCCTATTTGTATGTATATCCTCTCCAATTTGATTTAGTTCTTGCCTTAATCTCTCCTTCTACCCAAAGATATTACCAAAGACATCCTTGTTACACTTTCTTCCTTCCTTCTTCACATGTTTCAATTTTCTAGCAACCACATACATCTTGGGTCCTTTGATCAGATGCATCCATCATATTTCTCTTACCTCATAAAATTAATGCAATTAAAATTATCTTCTTCATTGTGTCATAAAAATTAATCTTAATTTTTATCTATGTTTATTTTTTATGAAAAAAAATAATGGTGTCACGCATTTTAAGATGATCGGGGCTAAAGCATATTATTAGTATTTACAGATTATAGATTTATTTTTTTGGCTGAAAAGTTTATTTTATTTTATTATTATTATTATTTTTGGCTATATCAAGTGAGAGCTAAAGAACAATCATAGCATGAATTTTACTTTGGATAAGGCTAAATTACTTTTTTAAGACTTGTAGATTATATATTTGATTTTTTGGCTCGAATTTTGTGATGTTTGGTCAAAATTTTAGTTTTTAGGCTTATCTCAAGCAATAAAACTACTTTTTGATAATCAACTCTCTCATTCAGTATATAAAATTGAACACATTGGATGTGCATTTGAATGACATAATTAGAAAATATAATCCTCTTTGAGTTGTACTCATCAAAAAAACATTATTGAGTGACACTCTTGATATTAAGAGTGGTTCTCTCACTAAAATTTAGAAATTTGTTCAAATTGCTTGATTTTAGCTTATTTGGTCTAATTGGAAGTGATGTTGACTAATTATTTAGTTGTGGATTATTGTAGTATATATCATTATTTAGGAACATGGTGAACCTCCTATAGAAATATAATATAAGGGTAGAACACCAATTATAGTGGTTTGGAGACCCTTCATGCCTCAAGATATTTTGAATAAATTTATTGGTAATCATAAGGAAATCTTGGAGGATTTTAGAATGGGTGAGATAACATGGAGGCCCTTGGTAAGGCCTTATAGCCCAATGATATTGAAGGTATTATAGGAATGGATAATCAATTCTAAAACTTGCAGATATGATTTTGATGGGATGACTCATGAGGGTGGCATCACATTGGAAGATGTATGGGTTATTCTTCAGTTATTGATAGTAGGGATATCATAGTGGTATTTGTTTATTTCAAAGGATATGGAGATGGTATATACCTTGCACATTATAAATTTCAAGACACATAACAAGAATATTATAAAATTATTTGTAGTGAGATCATCTTGCCATCAAAATATTTGAAACATAGAATTTGGGTTACTTTAGAATAAAGTATTGTATAACAAGATAACTAAGAAATTGTTGTTATATAATGGTAGATGTGTGCACAGGTGATGGAGCAAGAACTTAGACTTAAACGATGTGGAGATGATTTTGGAAAATATCCTCAATAATTATTTTAGCATTTCGATGAAAGGTCAACAACAAATGAATGGGGTGACCTTGCTCATGCCATAAATCTATGAGATATTCCTATGATATAATCCAAGAAAGTTTCTCTAACACATCAATATTAATAAATACTTGATATATCAATTAATATTAAGGGATATAGTGGAGACATTTAGTGCTTGTATATCCACTATATGGGATATGAATCTTAAGAGGGATGTCATACAATACCTATTTAAGAAAACCATTCAATATCAATTGCCTATGTTGGAAATATTGAGTTGTCATTGATGTCAAAGGTGTGTAGTATTCAAGGCAAAACTATTCTTCAAGGGTGAGAAGATTATAAGGTTGTGTTGTGGTTGATCCACAACACACCCCAAAATTGGGGACCCACATTTTTGCAGGCTTGCGGAGAAGAATCTCGGTGACCCAAATGCTAAAATTGAAGAAAAGAGAAAAAATGCATGAGTCTTGAAATGTCACGAAATCGCGAAATGTCGCGAAATCGTGACCTGTCGCGCCATCGCTGCCCAAAATAGGAAAAATGTCGCGAAATCGTGACATGTTGCTCCGTCGCTGCCAAAATTGAAAGAACGTCGTGATATCGCGACATGTTGCTCCATCGCTGCCAGAATGAAAAAGTGTCGCGAAATCGTGACGTGTTGCTGCAGAAGTTGTACAGATGAAAATAGCGTAGCGATTTCGTGACATGTTGCTCTGTCACGGCAGAAAGAGGAGAGAGAAAATGAAAATGAAAAAGTGTCATGAAATCGTGACATGTTGCTCTGTCGCGGCCCAGGCAGGAGAGAGAAAGGCAAAATGGAAAGGCGTAGCGATATCGCGATGTGTCGCAAAATCGTGAGTCAAACTGGTCAAAGGGCACAAAGCAAAAAAACATCGTGATATCGTGACAGAAAGAGGCCAAAGGGCACAAAGCGAAAAAATGTTGCGATATCGCGACAGAAAGAGGTCAAAGAGCACGAAGTAGGAAAATGTTGCGATATCGCGATAGGAACCACTCAAACAGGGCAAAGGGCCAAAATGGTCGCGAAATCGCGACAAGATCAACCAGATAGCATAATGCGCAAAAATGGTCGCGAAATCACGACAGAAAACAGAAAAGGGGAATGAAGCGAAAAGGTGTCACGAAATCACGACAGGTCACAGTTTCGCGGCTTCGAAGCAGCGAAGTAGTACGGATGGGGCAGTGTAGCGATTTCACGACGAAAAATTGGCAAGTGTAGGAAAATGGAAAATGGTAGCGAAATCACGACAGCATTGAGCGCAAAGGAGTGCAGAGTCAAAACGGTAGCGAAATCATGACAGTTTGCGGCAAGAAGGTCCGAAGGAGAGAATGGTCACGATTTCGTGATAGATTGCAGCAAAGTAGTACGGACAGAGAAAAGCATCGCAAAATCGTGACAGGTTGAAGCTCAAGCGTACGAAAGGGAAAAATGTCACGAAATCGTGACAACATGCAACAAAGGTGCCCAAAGTAGAGAAGCATCACGATTTCGTGACAGGGTGCAGCCTAAGGGGTACGAAAATGAAAATGGTCGCAAAATCGTGATAGTTTGCGACATGAAGGTTCGAAGGTGAAAAACGTCGCGATATCGTGATAGAAACGACCGGAGGCGTACGAACGAGGAAAGTGTCGCGATATTGCGACATGTCACGTTTTCATGGCCAGGAAGGTGAACAGGCTGCATGCTTTTTTGTCACATTTTGGCACGGGAAGACGTTACAGAAGACACAAAAAATGTAGGACACGTGGCTTACAGGTGTCAGTATTACAGAGGCGTTACATGTAGCGATGGATTTCGAGAGTTTCAGAATCGAGCATCAATCAAAAGCAAGGAAAAGGTAGGAAGTTGAAAGGTCAAATGCAGGAAGGTGAAACAAAGCGACACAGAGAGAATCGAAGAGTCATTTCAGTGATTATAAAGCCAAGAATGTGGATTGAAAGAGGGGGTTGGAAATTGCTGCTTGCAGAGTTGCAGAGACAAGGGCTTCATGCAATTACGGGCTTGCACTTGGGCAATTTCCTTCATTTGTTCTGGATTTGTAAAACCTGGAACATTCTGTAATTGTAATTGATATATCATTTTAATACAGAAATACAGAGTGTTGGCATCTCATTGATGAGAAAGAAGGAGTCATTTTGTGCATGCATGATTTAATGTTTTATCATTCATTCTAGATTTCTAAGGCTTTTAGGTGAAGTTTAATGCAAGTGTGCTTGGTTGCTTCATGCGAATGCCTAAATTTGGAATTACATTAGAAACCCTAGAAACCAGCACCTAATTTATTTGGATTGTGCGAATTTGCAGGTTCATTAGGTTAGGTTGCATGCAGAAAACCTCATTATCTTCGGTTTCATCAAATTGATGACAACATTCTGACTGTAGTTTAGTTTCATTTTCATTTATTTTGCTTTATTTTTTAAACCCTTAATTTATTTTCTGCAGTTTAGTTACTGTATTCAAATAAGCAAGCTGAAAATCCATCAGAACTAAAGAGGAGAATAGATATTATTCATTTTGAGTCCACTGTAATTTCAAACTAAATAAACCACAGTGCCCCTTGTTAACATCCACTTGCAAACCCTAAGGTATTCCTAGCATTTCATTTGAACAACATCATATCAGCATAACAAGAACCTTGGAGAAATTATTTTCTTTGCAAGCAGAGGATTTTGGGACTCAGATCCTACCGGAGAGTGTGCTTTCACAATTGGGTGAAAACACCACTCAACAGGTTTGACAATATATCAACGGTGTCAAAAATGAATTTGGTGAATAGCAAACAATGAATAATTATTCAAGGTAAGGTATATCTCAAAGCAAGACAACTATCTTTTAAGCAAAGGATTATAATATTTAAATATTAAATTTAAATATTATAAAGAAAAGAACAAAGGTTTAAAATTTCCTTGAGACAAAAATATTTAAATATTTCAAAAGAGGGACAAATGTTTAACAGTTAATATTATAATATTTAAATCACAAGATTTAAAATATTATAATATAAATAATTTGAAAAATAAAAAGGTGCCAATGATTATAAAGTTTGAAAGCAAAAGGTTTGAGTAGACTTGACAAAATCAAACAACATTAGGAAGCATATAAATATATATGGTGATAATTCACCTTTGGAAATGGAAGGAAAAATCGATTAAATCCATCATGGAGTGTGAGCGGTAGCCAAAGGAGAGGAGCAGCAAAAAATAGGAGCCAACGAAAGACAAGGATAAAGATGATATTACACCCCTTTGTTGTCACCGGCTATATGAGTACAGATGGTTGTTGAGCTTTGTGTGGAGCACTGTTATGAATGAGGTTGGAGGATTGAATCTGGTCGAACCCGTTTTGTTGTTGTTTTGTTGTTGAAAGAGTGAAAAGACAAGAAAAAATATTACATCGCACTCCGTTTTTTTACCTGTTAGGGTAGCCCAGCTGGTTGTGTGGCTTGGCGTGGGGCAGTGCTGTGTCTGGCTTGGCGTGGGGCAGTGCTGTGTGTGAGGTCTGAGAGTCGAAACCTGTCAATGGCAGTTTATGCATACTATAAGTTGCAGATATAAATTATTTTTGCCTAGACAGGTTTGGGAAGCTCATGCAAAAATACGGAGTTAGAGGTATGGTGATTTAATTCCTTTCTCAAGGTGGTTTTGTTAAAGGAATGGATCCGCTGATTATTCGCCAAGTCGAGCTTTTTCAAATGATTGAGACTAAGTAGAGACGAACGAATTCTGCTACTTAAACTATTGTTCCTTAAACTGATTATCCTCAGTTCAGTGATATGAACCAGTGCATCTGCCGGAATGGATCCATCGAGTCCAATGTTTCCAACACCAATCCGGTTGCACGTCCATCGGTGCAGCTGATTCCCGACCACCGGCTGATGTTGTTATAGCCATGAAGGCTCATCCACTTCTTCTTCAGCACCATGTTCTTGTGGCTGGGATCGAGAAATGAGAGAGTCTCTCTCGTCGTCGGTAAAATCTGCAAGCCCAAATCTGGAGGAAAGCAAAAGCACCAAAACAAAAATAACCCATAACTTAACTATGAATACTTTACCAATCGCATGGTCCATGCGCTCGACAACCGCCATTCTCAACGCTGCTGTGTTCTGCATCAATAGAAGCCTAAGGACCCAATCCATGATAGAGCAATTCATTTCGTTTCAACGTGGGTTGAAACGAATTTTTTGGAATTGTCCTTCGAATAAACTTTAAAACTGTGCCAGCTCCTTTCACTGTTCTCCATAAATTCATACTGGACAGATCGATAATGATCTAGAGGATTTCATTAACTTAATTTAATAGAGAAACACGTTACCGTTATCAAGCTGTCATTGGCTTATCGCCATCGGTATCGCTGGCATGAAGGCGGGATAACTCCAACGCAGTTCCTTTGTACTTCATGCAACATTGGATTACATATATGACAATCTTCAACGAAGTTGGGGTGTTTTCTCTTTTTTTAGGTCTTCCTAGGAATGTTTTAACGTCCATTTCAGTTGATGTATTTGTCACAGTAGATCCGGCTTGAAGAATTATTCCAGAATGGGACAATAATTTAGTTGGCTGTATCCATTCTCGAGCTAGAAGCCGTGGTCGATTATTAATGTTTTACTGTTTCAGTTACTATTTGGGTATTATTGAAGACATTTCCCCCACATATACAGCTAATTTTGGGAGCATGACCTCTCAGTATAACTTGCATAGGAACAAATTGTTTCTTTGGAGCTGGTTCATATCGTAGACAGTTCTGCGTGAGAATATTTTTTATAGATGTTTTTGAACTCATTTATTTTATGAATAAATATTGAACAATAAATCTTAAAGCAAAAACAAATATTAAAATAGTTGGGTTATAGACATTCAGGCGTCATATTCACCAAGTTCAAGGTTTTGCCAGGTAATATTTAAAGCATTAGTTTTAGAGATGTTTCAAGGGACAAATAATATGACCAAACGAATAACAGCTATAATCATTGAATGTTAATTTTTTTCCTTTGTCAATTAAAAAATAAATAATACACTCATCTTTTAAATTTTTATTAGTTTTAATTACAAAGAAAGTGATGGTGTTCTATCCCACTATATTTCACAACTTGCCTATTTCCTATTAATAAATTTAATTTTCATAAATTAAAAAATAACAACATTATAGTAATACACTATTAATTCGTAAAGTTCTAACCACAAGACCTAAGTAAAATGAAAGATTTGGGACAAAAGTGAATGCAATATCTCTATATATCTTTATATGTAAGAACAACTCTATTACGGGGTGCTCCGAAGAGGTAATTTTGATTTAGGATGATAATCAATAAGTGGCTAAATATTTCAAATTCCAAGAAGCACTTTAATAATTTTATATGTCACTAATATAATAAAAATAAAAGTGATGTTTATTTAAATTAAAGTATTTGTTTACATATATTTTTTTTATGGGTTAAAATAAAGGTTTTTGAAAAGGTTTGAACTCTTTTACAAATTTTTTTATACTTTCTTATAATAATATTTCACATTTATTATTATTATTTTTATTTCAGCTACATCAAAACTTTCAAAACTTTAGTATGTACATTGCATTAGGTCTTCAGTTTATTCTTGGCATATACACATGCATCATAGTCCAATTTCAATATATTCATAAGCTCCAAAATATATAACCCTTCGTAGAGAAGTCCAAATATCTTTAGAAAATGAATCCTTCCACACAATTCATAAATCCTTACAAAATGAAGCTCTTCTCTCTTAGGGCCTCATTATACTTCCAAAAAGTCACAAGTCCACTAGAAAATAAATCGTTCAATGTCCATATGCATATGCAGGTCTTCTAAAAAGCAGCCTTTACCAAATCCATTAGAAATCTTACTAGTACAAGCTAACAAATCCTAGTGCTCTGCAAAGGAAATTGCTTCGTCACATAGAATTCCATATATATCTAAGTTTACTATGGATATTGCAAACATAGGAACTTTCACCCCTTGGATTGACTTCAAAATTTCCTTCCTTCTTTACCACTAGATGGAGGACATCTAGATGTATACTATGTAGTAGTATACATCTTTTATATTCCTCTTTGGGAGCTTCCAAGTTGACTAGCCAATCGACTATCCCATTTCCTTCTCTATAGATATGTACCACTTCATATTCATCTAATACATTTAGGTATCTTAGTGTATTTGTTACTATGTCCACTTCTCTCCAACTCTACAATGACCTTTTATTGAGGTAATTCAATGAGTCTCTCTTAATTATTAATATCTTAATCCTCAATTGAACAACCATCTTTACTCCTACCAATACTGCTCTAGATTTTTCTTGATGAATAGTCATTTTATCCAAGTATTCACTCATAGTTCCAATCACCATTTTTTGGCTATCCCTTAGCATCGTTCCTCATCTAGTTTTCCCTATATTTCCTATAGAATACTCATCAAAAGTTAGTTTCATCTATCCTTGTATTGGTGGTTGCCACTTGGTCAAGCTCCTCAAACTTCCTTGAGGATTCACATTTCCCTCAACTAGACTTAGGTTTCAATTTGTGTTTACTTCAACTTATTCGATTGACTCTATACTCTCATGCACTTTTACTACTTTAAGGTTCTCCATTTTGGCCACTATTGTGTGTTCTCTATTCCTGGTTATAGAACTCTTCTCCCATTTAAAAATCCTTTTAATTATCTTCAACCAAATTCCCCATGCATAATTAAATCTAGTCTTTGGATTTTAAATGTTTTGTCCACTATTCTATCCTTCCTTCTATGTTATTGACCATCACCCACACCACCCCCATTTTTTCTATTATACCATACAATATTTTGAGGAAGTAATTACATCCTAAGAATATATGATTCATTGATTGCTCAAGATCTCCACAAAGGTAACATATATTAGACAATTAAAATCCCTTTTTATGAAGGTTATCTTTATTAATATCTTGTTTTGGGATGTTAATCAAAGGAAAATTTCCTTTAGAATAGATTTTATTTTCCATAATCGTTATCATTGAAATCCCCCCTTAATATTTATATGTGATAAACCATAGGTTGATTTAACAGTGAATAATATTTCTTATGTAGCTCCTCATACTATTATATCCTTAACCAAATTAGGACTTACATAATATGCTCTTAATTTAGTTGTTAATTTTTGGATCTTATCCTCATACTGGTTATGGATTTTTACCTCCTTCTATATTACATATCCTTCTATTGCCAAATAATTTCTCACCTTTTCCATAATTTTTTCTATCTCTATTTTGATACTACCTAACACCCCATCCTTCACTAATGGGTATTTCTCTAGCCATGCATTTTTCTAGAAGTGGATATACCTACCATTCTCTACCTTCCATTGGGTACATTTTCATATCAGTTCTCTACCCTTCACTATGTGGTTGTATAAAAAATATCATCAACAAGGATCTAATATGGTCAAAAAAATTCTTTCCTCTTGGTTATCAAGGTATTTGTCTCTTAGAATTATTACCCATAAGACATGTATTTGTCTCTTAGAATTATTACCCATAAGACATGTTCCTATTTCACTAACCTCCATCTCATATTTATTTCCAAGGTCTTATTCATATCCCTTATTCTTATAAGCCCAAGTCTTCCACTTGACTTATCCTTGCATACTTTCTCCCAAGCTACAAGTGGAATTCTACTCCTCTCCTTTATTCTTCCAAAGATTTTTTTTTTCTGAATTCTTTCTATTGTATTTCGTGTTTTGAATGGGATATGAAACACTAATAACAAATATACAAAAAGTGATTTGAGGGTACTCTTGAGAAGTTGTAACTTACTTTTTTGGCTCAATAAATTCTCTTTCCATCCAACTAAGTTTCTTTGGATCTTATCAATCAACACATTTGATATCTAATCCTTGCATACCCTAGTGAACATTAGCATACCCAAGTAAATAGAAGGGAGAGTTGAAATACAACACCGAAGTTGCATTGTTATTTATCTTTGATGATTGTCATATGTGTTTATAAAAAAACCTTATTCTTATCAATGTTTGTCATTTGTTGAGATGGTTTTTTATAGAGCTTTAGTATCATTCCTAGTTTATTTGCCTTACCTATATATGGTCTTCCCAAAGAAATTATGTCATCCATAAATTATTGCACAAGTAATACCTTCTATGGATATAGATGGTTTTATCCCCCTTAAGGATCCTGCCTACATGCATCTTCCTAATTCTTTTGGTATAATTATGAAGATATACATTGATATAGGATCTTCTTGCATTAAGCCTCTACTACTTCTAAAAAATACAGATAAATAATTATTCATCATAACCAAGAATTAAGATCCTCCATAGTAGTTATTTACCCATTTTATCTAGTTTCTATTAAAGCTAAACTTCTACACGGAAGCACCATATTCTATAATATCCATAGAACTCTATCTAGGAAGCACTATGAGACCTAGTCATAGGTTTTATTCATATCAAGTTTTAACATCATTCCCTTCCTTTTACTATTGTTATCTGAATGTATGATCCCATGAAGTGTGATTACTCCACCCAGAATTTGCTTACCTTTCACAAAGCATATTTTTTCCCTAAAATGATCTCTAGGATAATAGTATTTAGTCATAGTACAACCACTTTTAAAATTATCTTATAATTGGTATTACATAGACTAATTGGCCTAAGTATTTAAATATTTTCATCCCAAGCTTCTTTAGAATGAGTGCTAGGAAAGTATTATTGTATTATTTTAACACTTTATATGAATGGTGCGACTCTCCTACTACTTCTACTATATCCTCTCTATTTTTTGTGAGAGAAAAATTAGGATCGAATAGAAAATAATATATATTGAACCTTAGAAAATTGAGATTACAATGGTATTTATAATTATAACTCCAAACGAATTTAGCGAATATAAGGAAGTTAGGAAAATAATAGAAATACGAAGGAAAAGAGAAAGAGAAATATAATTGGTTCACCTTGCCCGCCTTGCCATCCAATCCACCCAGTCATCTACCATCCAAGTCAACCTACCTGCCCAGTCAACTGTCGTCCAAGGAGGTAAAAGGGGTAAGATCCAAAGCTTACAGTTGAAACAAATTTTTATACCTTTTTACTCCTTTTACTAGCTTTATTTCCAACATTCTCCCCCTTAAAGTTGAGACGGCTGACTATACAATCTCTCAAATTTATATATTGAGCTTTAGCTATACCTTTGGTGAAGATGTCTACAATATTATCCAAAGGGTTACAATTTGAAGCTCAACTATCTATTGTTCCACCATATCTCGAAAGAAGTGATACTTCATTTCAAAATGCTTTGATCTGCTATGGTGGACTGGATTGTATTCCAACTGAATGGTACTTATGTTATCATAATACAGTCAAGTTGGACCACTCTGACTTTCTCCAATATTTTCAAGAACTTTTCTTAACCATAAGGCCTGAGTACTAGCATGAGTGATGGCTATATACTCAGCCTCAGTTGATGACAATACTACAACAGTTTATTTCTTGGAACTCCATGTAATTTGTCCTGATCCTAGACTAAAACAATTCCCTTATGTAGATTTCATGTCATCTATGTTCCAATCACTGTCATTGAAGCCAACTAGTTTCACAGAATTATATTTTTGGTAATGGATTCCAAAATCAAATGTATCTTTTACATATCTTAAAATTATTTTAGTTTCTTATAAATGCAGCTCAGATGGACTAGTCATAAACCTTAAAACTAGAGAAACTGCATATTGAATATTAGGCATGGTGTTGGTGAGAAACATCAGACTCCCAACCATGCTTTTGTAAGTGGTCATGTCAACCTTTGATGCTCCATATTCCTTGCTCAATTTGATCCCATGTCAAGTTGGAGTTGCAACTGATTTGCACTGCTCCATGTAAAATTTCTTGATAATGTCTCAAGCATACTTGTGTTGACATATGAAGATCCCTTTATTTGATTGATGCACTTCCATGCCTATAAAGTATCACATTAAACCAAGATATTTCATCTCGAACTATTTCATCATGGATTTTTTGAACTCCATATTCATTTTATTGTTACTACCCATAAATATTAGATCATCCACATACAAACAAACTATGAGAATGTCTACTCCTTGCTTTAGGTAGTACATAGTTGGTTCACTTTTGATTCTAGTGAATCCATACTTGCTGAAATAGACATCAATGGATGAGTACCAGGCTCTTGGTTCTTGTTTGAGGCCATAAAGTGCTTTCTTTAATTTGTAAACAAGGTTCTATTTTCCCTGTTCTTTAAAACCTTGCGGTTGTTTAACATAAACCTCTTCTGTCAAGTATCCGTTCAAAAAATCACTCTTCACATCCATGTATTGTACATTCCATCCTTTATGGGCTGCTAAGGAAAAAACTAATCTGATTGTCTCTTGTTGTGCAACAGGAGCAAAGGTTTTCTCATAGTCAATGCCAAATTTATGAGTAAAACCCTTTGCTACTAGTCTCGCCTTATGCCTTTCAATGCTTCCATCAACATTTTACTTGGTCTTGTAGAGCCATTTACACCCAACACATTTTTTTCTTTGGGTAGCTTTACTAGATCCTATGTATCATTATTGTTTATAGAGGTTATTACCTCTTTCATGGCTTCTTGCCATACATTTTGAGTACATTCCTTCTAATAGCTAGTTATTTCTAGTTGTGTACTAGCTAATAAATCATAATTGACTACATCTCTCGTAGGATCATGGGAGTCATCATCTCCATACAATTGTAAATTTTTAAGTTGCAAAATTGTATTCATCTCACTAGCTTGACTTCTAGTGATTCTTCTCTGGAAATTCTGATTCAACATTTGAAAGGATGGATGATTTTGTAATATTCTTCTACCTCTTGATGAAGATTCTTTGTCAATGTCCATCGGTGAAGAACTTATTGATCTCCGTGGAGAAGGACTTGAAGTGTTTGTTGAAGTACTTGATTTAGTACTCCTGTATAGGCTTTGAGGAGGTAGTGTGCCTTTGATTTTCTTTGGAGACACCTGATTTACCTATGAAGAACTTACATTTTGGGACTCATCATCAACAAAAAAAAATTTATGACCCCATTCTCTCCCTTCATAAAAAATTACATCCCTAGAGATTACAACTTTATGAGTCTTGGGATTTTAGAGTCTATATCCTTTTATAGACTCACAATACCCTACAAATATACAAGCTTAAATTTTTGGATCAAGCCTCTTCCTTTTCTCGTAAGGAATGTATACATATGCTAAAGAACAAAACACTCTGAAATGCTTTACATTAGGTTTCTTTCCGTACCAACCCTCATAAGGAGTGACACCATCTAAACTAGAATTTGTAATTCTGTTTAGAATATATACACTAGTTCTTACAACCTCTACCCAATACATATGAGTTATATGCTTATACTGTAGCATCAATATTACCATATCAACTATGGTGCGGTTTTTCCTTTCTACCACATCGTTCTGCTGTGGGGTATAGGCAGTGGTAAATTACCTTTTGATCCCACTTGATTTACAATATTTCAAAAAATATGTTGAGGAGTATTCACCTCCTCAATCTATCCTAAGATATTTTACATAATTCCCACTTTGATTCTCTACATTGTTTCTAAAATCTATGAAGCAATCAAAAGCTTCATCTTTGTGTTTTAGAAAGTAAATCTAGCACATTCTAGAGAAGTCATCTATGAAAGTGAGAAAATAAGATTTGTTTCTGAGACTCTGTGTTTGCATTGGACCACATATGTTAAAATGTACTAACTATAGTGGATAGTTGGCTCTCCATGCTTGTCCTATCAAAAAATTCAACCTTGAGTGCTTTCCCAAAGCACATCCTTCACATACCTCCTTTTGTTCATTGATTTTGGGAAGTCCTGTCACCATAGCTTGAGAAGTTAGAAGTTTCAATCTAGTGGAATTAAGATGACCATATCGCAAGTGCCAAAGGACACTTGGATTTTTTATAGCTACATTTGTAACTTGAGATACCCCTGGCTCATCAAATTTGAGAGAGAATAACCTATTCTTGGTCATGGGGACCTATGCGATGACACGATTATAATTATTCTTATCAAAAATAATACATTGTCCTTCATCAAATACAAGCTTGTAATTGTTCTCCATCATTTTTCCAATGCTTGAAAGATTATGTTGGAGCTTTGGATTGCAATATATGTCATGCACTTTCTTTAGTCCTTCTTTGGTTGGAACCTCCATGGCTCCAATACCCTCTACTTGCAATGTCTTATCATCCCCTAATTTGATTTGGGATTTATAAGTGGAATCGAGAGTAGAAAATAAATTTTCTTTACCACTCATATGGTTGGAACAACTAGTATACAGAATCCATGTGTCATTTAGATTTTGTTTTGATTGGCCATATGATATAAAAAGATTAGAAATATCATCTTCTTCTCCATAATTACCATATTGACTACTTTTGCCTTGTGAATATTTCGACCAGTAGTCACAAGTGAAGTGACCTGTCTTGCCATAGTTGAAACATGCTGATTTGGACTTGTCACTTCCTTGCCCTTGATTTCCACTTTGTCCTTGATTTCCACCTCGATTCTGATTTCCACATCTTTTTTTGTTTCCTCCTCTGTATGAGTTGCCTCCTCTATTGGAATTTCCTTCTCTGTTCTGGTTGCCTCCTCTATTGGAATTACCTCTCTATAGTTTCCTCTGCCTCTACCTCTTTGCTTGCCTCTACCTTCACCTCTTCCCCATCCTCTTCCATTATTTTAATTGGAGGTGAATGCCTTATCATCGCCTTTGTAGCTTGTTGAAGGAGTTTCAGGAAACCTCTCTTCATGTGACATTAACAATCCGATCAATGCATCGAATGTTAAAAGTGAAAGATCTTTGGATTATTCTATTATTATGGTAATATGGTTCCATTTCTGTATAAGTGTTCTCAAAAATTTTATTACAATTATCTTAGGCTTGATTTCTTCACCTAGTGTAACCATTTTATCTACAATTGCTTTTACTCTAACACAATAATCACCGACTTTTTTACCATATTTCATTCGAAGATTTTCAAAATCTCGCTTCAACGTTTGAAGCCTTACCTGCTTCACTTAATTACTACCCTTGAATCCATCACTCAATGCTTTCCATGCATCTTGTGTAGTTGTAAAATCAGTGATTCTATAAAATATGGTTTTCTACAATGCAGCTCGAAGATGAGAAAGAGCAGATGAGTTGCTCTTTTTATCTCCTTTTCATGTTTTATTGTCTGCGGTACTAAGTTTTGTCCAGCATGAGGGTTCTATGTAGCCCTCTTCTATGATGTCCCACAAACCTCTACCTATGAGCAAGGTCTTTATATTTATAGACCAATAATCATAGTCATAACCTTTAAATTCTAGTATAGGTAAGTTATTGTGTGAGGCCATAGTTACCAAAAAACTCTCTTTATTTCACGGTTACAATAAAGTACTTTTGCTTTTTGAAAGAAGGAAAGAAGAAGAATAAAGAAGGAAGAGCTTACAAATTTAATTCAAATCTGACTTGTTCTACTCTATCATTGAATGCTTGTTCCTCTTGATGTGGGGATTCTATCTCTTGATTTACAAAGTTATCTACCACTTATTCTTCGTTGTCACTTATATATATGATTTTTGGTGATTCTAGTTCTAGGATTTCTATTGAAGTATTGTAGTATGTGTACTATGATTCTTGTGGTGTAGCTTGTATGGATTCTAATTGTTAAAATTCATTTCTAAATGAGTTATCTTCAAAATTAGTTTCATACCCTAAGTCAGGATGCCTTTGATGTGCGATTACTACGTTTTGGAGTTGACTAAACACAATGTTGAGTCCATAACCTCTTACATTTTCATCAAACCTTTCTGCACCTTCTCTTGATAGAATTGCACATAAGGCATGATAACATCCATTCAATCTTATCATCAATGCCCTTTACAAAAAAAACTAAGCCTCTTAGGCTTATTACACTCTTTCCTCTTAGGAAAGTTTTAACCTCTTTTACAATCTCTGAAATTTTCACAAAATGTGAAATTTACAAGGCTCCAATAATTGACAATATCAAGCCTCTAGGGCTTTTACAATAAAATTTTTAAAATTTAAACTTAATAAAAAAATTAAATATTCATATTTAATAAAAAAATAACTTTATAATTATTAAAAACCTAAGTTTTAAAATAATTATAAATTAGTTTTAATTTTATTAAATTAATATTTAATAATTTTAAATATTCTAAAGTTTAAATGATAATTTGTTTTTAATAAAATTTATCCTCTAGCCCATTCAAACCCGTGACCTCTTGATTGTCACAAATATTTTAACCAATGTGCCACGGTGTCTATTTGAAACTTAAAGGATCAACAATCCTTTTCTAGCTTGTGCTTCCCAAAGATTAAAAAAAAACAAACTAAAAACATGCATGGTGGGATTCGAACCTAAGACACCCTACTCACAAGTGCTCCTCCTTAGCCGCTCGAGCTACGCCCATGACTGGGTATGAAGGAGGAATATTTTATATTTGAAATGCAGTGGATGACGATTTTAATAAAAATATTGAAATTCTTTTGTGCCACATTGAGTAGGATGGGGGTAAAAATAGGGTTTATAATCCTGGGTGGGTGAGTAATGAAGCGATTGCCTTCGAGAAATCAGCGATCACCCCTTTTGCCTCCTTTTTAACAATCGCTCCTCACCATGTTGCTCCATTTTCTACCACATTGCTCCTCCTCCTCGTGCCATGTGTATGTCCATGTATGCTCCTAAGTCGTCCTCCTCTCACCATGTGTCGCTCTGTGATAGGTCCTCCTACGTCGCTCCTATCTTCGCATGCTTGTTGTGCTAGCCTGCTCTAGACTTCACCTTGATCTATGTGCTTCAGGCTTCTCTCACCTCGAGCTATGTGCTATGGGTCCCACCTCGACCTTGCTTCAGGTTGTGTGTTGCGGGCTTCTCTCACCTCGGTCCTCGGGCCTCCCTCACCTCGATCCTCGTGCCCTCTCGACTTTGGCTTTGATACCAGATGTGGTTTGTGAGAGAAAAATTAGGAGCAAATAGAAAATAATATATATTGAACCTTAGAAAATTGATATTACAATGGTATTTATAATGGTAACTCCAAATGACTTTAGAGAATATAGGGAAGTTAGGAAAATAGGAGAAATAGGGAGTAAAAGAGAAAGAGAGATAGAATTGGTTCACCTTGTCACCCTTGCCATCCAATCCGCCCAGTCAGTTGTCATCCAAGTCAACCTACCTGCCCAGACAACTGTCATCCAAGGAGGTAAAAGGGGTAAGATCCAAATCTTATAGTTGAAACAAATTTTTACACCTTTTTACTCTTTTTACTAGCTTTATTTCTCTCACTGTGTTCTAGAATGCTTGAAAGAAACCCACTTGAAATCCATTAGGTCTTTGAGCTTTATCTTTTTCAATGAGATGACGACTTACCTAACCTCTTCCTCAATCACTTATTTGACAAGTTTTGCATTCATGTATCTAGTTATAATCCTAGGATATTTTGAATTAATTCCTCCATAGCTTCTTGACATCCTCTCTATCCTTTTTTAGCAACAATCTAAACAAGTTCATCACCCCTTTTCTAATTTGATCTTCCTCTTGTATTACTTCTCCATCCTCTTTTTGGATTTCAATTATTCTTGTTGCGATTTAATATCTTGTGGTAGAGATATGAAAGAATATTGTGTTTATATATCCTTCATTAGCCATTGGTTCCTTGAATTTTATCTCTAGTATGTCCCTTCCATTTCAATTATTGTGTGAAATTCTACTTGGATAACTTTATCTCTATTACAAATATTAGGGTCCATCCCATTTGTATGTATTTCCTCTCCAAATTGACATTTTTCGTCTTAATATCTCGTTCTACCCAAAGATATTACCAAAGAACTTGTTACACTTTCTTACTTCCTTCTTCACATGTTTTAATTTTATAGAAACCACATACATCTTGGGTCCTTGCATTGGATGCATACATCATATTTCAGTTACCTCATAAAAATAGTGTAATTAAAATTTTCTTGTTCATCTTGTAATAAAAATTTATTTTAACTTTTATCTAAGTTTATTTTTTATGAATAAAAATAATGTTGTCATGCATTTTAACATGATCAAGGAAAAATTATCTTGGTAATATTTGTAGATTATAGATTTGATTTTTTTTGGCTAAATTTTTTTTTTTATTTAGTTATTATTATTATTTTTGGCTATATCAAGTGAGAGTTAAAAAATAATGGTATCATGGATTTTACTATGGATAAGGCTAAATTACTTTGTTAAGACTTATAAATTATAAATTTGATTTTTGGCTCAAATTTTGTGTTATTTGATCAAAATTTTAGTTTTTAGGCTTATCTCAAACAAGAGCACTACTTTTTGATAAGCAACTCTCTCATTCAATCTATATAATTTAACACATTGGAAGTGCATTTGACTGAAACAATTAAAAAATATAATTCTCTTTTAGTTGCACTCATCAAGAAAATATTATTGAGTGACACTCTTGATATTAAGAGTGGTTCTCTCAGTAAAATTTAGCAGTTTGGTCAAATTGCTTGATTTTAGCTTATTTTTTCTAATTGGAAGTGATGTTGACTAATTATTTAGTTGTGGATTATTGTAGTATATATAATGATTGAGGAACATGGTGAACCTACTATAGCAATATAATATAAGGTATAACCCCAATTATAGTGGGTAGAAGACCCTTCATGCCTTGGGGTATTTTGGGTAAATTGATTGGTAATCATAAGGAAACCTTAGAGGATTTTATATTGGGTGAGATAAAATGGAGGTCCTTGGTAAGGATTTATAGCCCAATGATATTTAAGGTATTATAGACATGGAGAATCAATTCTAACACTTAATGATATGGATTATAACACATGTTTAGCACATGTTTTTATAAGTTTTTTAGTTATGGATAAGCATTATTTAATGTGCTCTTATCCTTGGTAATATCTTGTAATACCTATTTATAGGCACCTGTTGATATGATAATAACTAAGTTTTGGATTATCTTCTTATTTCTCATGTCTATTGTAACTAATCCCACATCATTGGTATCAGAGCAGGTTACGGTTATTATTTACTCTGTACACAATTTCATCGCACATTCACCTTACTTTTTTGACCATTTATAAACTTCCTATATTTATGATGTCAAGTCTCGTAGATATTTCTACCAACACTATCGATATTTTTATAAAATTTTAGCAAAACCATGTGGCTTTAATCACCAATATTCAGGAGTTCAAAGTTGATTTTACCGCTACCATCAAAGATCTCGTTGATATCATTGAAGAAGATGAAGATTATACCCTTGATCCAAAAATTGAAGAAATTATAGCCACACCTGGATTCAAACCAGGGCCTCTCGATGATCTTTCCAGTATATTTCCATTAGATAATGTGGCTCCTATTGAAAATCTGATCTTATATGAAGCTCTTGTTACTAAGGTAGAAGACGTTACACTATATGCCATGGTTTCTATGATTCTTGCATCTTTGCATCCTTGGTATTCTGATTCCTGCATTGATCTCTTACCATCTGGCACTCACAACCCTCAACCTCCGCTACCTGAAGCTCATAGCAACCAACCTCTGCAGATGATCCACTCCTTTTCTAGCTACTACTCATATCTATTGCCTTATAGATTTTGGTAGCTTCTTACACTATACGGGCTACCTTATACCCATAATTCGACTACTTCATGATATCTTCCCTATTTTTCTAGTCATTTTTAGACAGTTTTGCACATCATGTCATTCATTCTCTATATGTGATCTTCCAACTTCATGGTATTTTTACCCTTTTGGTGCTCAAAAGCATTTTTTCTATAGTGTCACTATTATCGGAGTCATCTTCCATTTTTATTCGATGTTGATCCATCCCTCCTGGCTATTTTGTGTACCATTATAGCCATATTTTGCTAATTTATTGCTTCTCATCACTATTTTCCAGAATGTAATAATATTTTCAAAATTTTGGTACCCATTTATGGTGTACTTTTTTCTTGCCACATTGTGCTTTCTAGTGGATAAACCCTTCGTGATGAAAAACACTTCAATAGCTATTTTGTGCTTCCTTCTTGACACCACCCTATCAAAGCTTGCACTCACTGCTCATTTTTTCCACCACCACCATGGCCTCCATCATCCATCAACAATGTTTGTACTCATGATCATGATTATTTCTAGGTCACAATCAAAAGCTTTATGGATAATAGATCTTACCATAATTATGTCACTCCAAAACATTCCCATGATATCACCACTCTATGCCCATGTGAAATATTTTTATGTTAGACTCCTTTTTCGATGAGCTTCGAAAAATTAGGTAACAAATATTGAACACCTTTCTAAAGGTATTTCCAACTATTTGATGATTTCACAAATTTTGGATTATTTTATATTATCCTATGCAGTAAATGCTTTTTTTGATATCATCCTTGACCTATTTATAGTGATAAAATTAATTCTCATTCCTAAGGATCATCTATTTCTTGGCACAATATTTCATTTCCTAGTTATCCCATTCGATTTTCTGGAAAGCTTTCAGTAGTTTCATTTCATTTTTAGCCCACTCTTGGATTTTTGATGACACCCTTCCACCATGGATTTATGTTCTCACTACCAAACCAAACATCTGACAATTTCCTACAATATATCATCCTCTCATCATGTTACTAACGTGATCAGCCACTTCTGCAACACCGTCGATGTTCATATTTTCCCAACATCACCATTATCCTTCGTTGCACTTTCGATGATGGTATGCTCTTTCTGACCACTATGTATGATCTTAGTTCTCACTACAGTTCCACTCATATTCAATCGCTTTGTCTCATACAAGCTTAGATCACCATGAAAACCTACCATTTATGGTCCATACTCATATTTAGGTGTGCTTTGATGCTTCCTACATTTTTTGGTACCTACACCTTATTTTTTGATGATCACATGATATACAGTACACCCAGTTAATTTTGTTGCTATATTTCAACAAATATTAAAACTTTTCTAACCACTTAAATCTATCTCTAGTACATCTTGAATTTTTGATGAGCGTGTATCATTTTTTTTGTACCTTTGGTTCTGTGGGATTGTCTCACATTTACCAATTGCTCACCTTCTTCCAATTTTTATATGTTGTGATACATGTGGTCAAATAGCCATCTTGATTCGCTTCCCATACCATTTCTATCACCCTTTTCAATAAGATATTCACACAATAATGTTCAACCACTTGTCCTTTATCGTATGACATCACCCCTATTGAGCTCTTTCCCTTATCACCTTTTATGGGTCCACATTGGCCATTGTCAATCTATTTTAGCATTTCTCATATGCTTTGATCCATACTTGTGGTCTACCTGCCCACCCACCTTGGCCTCTTGACACATCACTATCGACATTCACCCCCATTACACCTTTGTCGTCAGTATTCTAGTCAATACACCTGTTGATGTCCCTGTCAGGATGGTCCACACATCATGTCATCTGCATAATTTCCCTATCCACATGGTCCATACGTCATGTCATTCAGACAGTCTAGTTCATGCTAACATCACCTTACCAGTCCATGTGGGGTCCCGCTATTAGTCGTGTATGTCTGCAATTGAATTGGTTCCAATGTCTCATCCAAATTCTAATAATGTTGGTTCTGCTCAATAATAATAATAAAACATTTTTCTTTCATCACTTGTGCTAGCCGCACTCATTATTAAAGGCACACACAACTTAATTTAAAAAAAAAAAATCATTTAAACTCATTAATTTTAATGTGCATTGTTTTCTTTTAATATGGGTAACCTTCCTTTTAATGTCCATCATCTTATTTTAATAAGGGTAAAATTCCTTTTAATGCATATTCCTGTCATTAATTCCCACATTTGTTAATTAAAACAAAAACTTTTAATGCTTTGAAATTCACACCTGGCATTTTTTGGCATGAAGTTTGAGGATTCTTCTCTAGCATCTTCACTATACCATCATTTACTACTTTCTTTTGTTGTTTCGAGGGACCAATTTCTTTTTTTTTCTAGCATAGCAGTGTTTACAATTGAGAGCATTTTTCATACTCAAATCAGATCCAGTGCCATATTTTGTTTTTTGAAGACCTATAAAAGTTCATCATTTTGTTCTTCATTTATTGTAATAGAAGCACATTTTTTGTTGTACGTGATACTCATCGCTATTTTCCTTATTTCTCTTCCACCTTTGTATGCATTGGGGACCAATGCTTCTTTAGTGGGGATGAATGATATGTATTATAGCACACATTTAACACATGTTTTAATAAGTTTGTTAGTTACGGAGAAGTGTTATTTAATGCACTCTTATCCTTGGTAATGTCTTGTAATGCCTCTTTATAGGCATATGTATATATGATAATAACTAAGTTTTGGATTATCTTCTTATTTCTCATGTCTATTGTAACTGATTCTACATCATTTAAAGATATGATTTTGATGGGATGACTCATGAGGTTGGCATCACATTAGAGGATGTATGGGTTATTATTCAATTATTGATAGTAGGGATAGCATAGCGATATTTGTTCATGTCGAAGCATATGGTGATGGTATATACCTTACATTTTATAAATTTTAAGACACATAACAAGAATATTATAAAATTATCTATAATGAGATCATTTAGCCATCAAAATATTTAAAATATAGCATTTGGGTTACTTTAGGATAAACTATTGCATAACAAAATAACCAAGCAATTCTTGTTATATAATGGTAGATGTGTGCACATGGTCATGAAGCAAGAAATTAGACTTTAATGAGGTAGATATGATTTTGGAAAATATCCTCCATAATTATTTGTAGAATTTCAATAAAATATCAATAACAACTGGGTGGGGTGACCTTGCTCATGTCATAAATCTATGAGATATTCCTATGATATAATCCAATTAGGTTGCTCTAACATATCAATAATAATAAATACTTGATATATCAATTAATATTAAGGGATATAGACATTGAGTGTTTGTATATCCATTATATGAGATATGAATCTTAAGAGTTATGTCATACAATATCTATATAAGGAATCCAATCAATATAAAGTGCGTATACGATTAGTAAGAGTACATCATTGAGGCCCATCAAGTGTTAAGATTGTATCAATAAATTATATCAAAGGGTCCAACACTAAATTTTCTAGAATTTGTGCCTAGACAAACTTAACAAAGTTGCGTAGACTAGGCATGAGGTCATTGAGGCCACATGAGAGGATTTAGAAGTGAATGATAGCTAGTAATAATAATATTATAATAGTACTATGTTTACCTAACTTAGGATATAACCCTAGCTAAAGGTGAGTGAAATAAGGGAAATGAGGATAATGTATCATTGGTGACACATCTAAGGAGGAGGTATAATTATGCATTTATTGTAGGAGGTATGGATGTGGAGGATTGGTTCCATAGATAAGCAAGGATAAGTGAGGATTCCCTAGGTAATGTGGGCATAATAGAGGGCACACTACTGATTATTTAGGTATCATAGGGATATGTTTCACACTTTATTATGTGGAAAATCCTAGAGGAATGGATGCAACTATATGTATTGAATTCTTAATATATGTGCTAGAAGATAGAATATCCTAGTAAGGATTTTTTATTACAAATTATGTAAGTATATATAATAAAATTATAAAATAAACTAACTAAATAATAAATTGTAGACATGGAATATTGACCTACTAAGGTGAATAATTTTCCTTAGATTTCTTGTTGTCTTCTTCAAAACATAGGATCATATTTAATACAATTTTTACCCTACTAAATCTTCTCTATTTTTTTCTAAATCCTATACTATTGGATCGGTCTCAAAAATATCTTTCCAACGATATATGATATGACCTATTTTGACTTTGTTTGACCCTTTTAAATGCATAAACACTGCATGGGGGTCCAATAGGTGTGACATTGTGTCCCACTTTTATGGGACACGTTTTTGTTGTTTCTATTTTATTTATTTATTTTATTATTTTTTGGCCCGCTTGGAACACCTGTTAAACCCGTCCTAGGGTTTATTGGCATCAGCTATGAGTTTATTTGACCTATTTCTTTTCTATAAAAGTAAGATCAAATTCAATTTATAAACACTACAACATGAACACTGCTATAAGCATGAACTCATGAACTCATGAACAACATGCTCTTGTTTACAATCTGATTATTCTATGCCACTTTCTCGCTGCTTCTTCTTCATTGTGTGTTTCACTACTAACCTCCGAAGTGCAACTTTTGGATTTTATCTACATCGTGTGATTTTTTTTTGGCTTGGTGGATCCGTTGGTGTGAGCTTGGTGAAAAGATAAAGTGTTTTTTATGGAGGCTCTCGTATATTCTCACGGTTCCCTCAACATCCGTCAAGCACTATATTGTTTTTATTATATTTTTATTTCCAGATTTGCATCATCATTAAAAGCATTTAGTAATTAGGATCTCTTTGTTATATCTTTGCATTGCATTTTTAGATTACTATAAAACATCGCTCATCATACTCTTTGCATGTTATTTCGCATCCTGGGCTTTGCCTGGGGGCAAGTTTTTTGATCTGTCAATTTCGTTACTTTCATTTATGTATTTTTAACATAGCAGCATATTTTATTTTTATTTTTACTATTTTTGTACATATGTTTAAACTCCGAAGGTCAATTTTTGATTTTATATGCAAAGGTCATCTAATTGGACCTAGGGGGCTTGACTTTTGCGCCTCTAAGGACTCTCTTATATTGGCCTAAGCAAGCTCCCTAACACTAATCAAACATTTTTTTAGTCCATTATTTGTCTTTACAGGAATAATTTTACTTTAACTTCACTAGGGCAAGAAGAATTAAAGCTTGGATCAACCATCGGTTTGAGTTAAGTGATTTTGTTCTTATTACAATTTTTTTTTATCTACATTCTTAGGCATATGAATATTAAAAAGCATATAGTTTGTATTTAGGTTAATTCCTATATATTTATCTTAATTAATTATATTTTAATTAATTAGTTAATTATGTTTTAATTAATTAAATAATTTTGTTTCAATTAGTTAATTCTGTTTTAATTAATTAAATAATTATATTTTAATTAGTTAATAATGTTTTAATTAATTAGTTAATTTTGTTTTAATTAATCAGTTAATTCTGTTTTAATTAATTAGTTAATTTTGTTTTAATTAATCAATTAAATTTTGTTTTAATTAGTTTGTTAATTCTGTTTTAAAAAATGTTTGAAACAAAACCCTAGGTTAGCCTCATTCAAAGAAAATAATCATATTAGGTTAACTCTTGTACTTTGCATTTTTTGTATTCTATATTTGTCTATATTTGCATTTCATTTTTTTTGTACTATTAGTTAACTTTTGCTTTGTTTATATTTCCATTTAATTTCTATTAATACTACTATTTGTCTTCTTAGTTTAAAATTAGTGAGGCCGAACCTAAGCTATTTTTTTAAAGTGAATACATTAAAACTTTTCTTGTATATCCTTAGGAGCTTCTCTTGTATCTTGAAAATGACATAGAATGAGTCCTAAAACCATTCCCGGTGAACCCCCCAATACTTGTTTAGCTAACCTAGTGTAGAGTACAACATACCCCCATGGTTAACCCCTACAAAAGGACTCCTTCCCATAGGATCCATGTCTCCTCTTTGTTCAGGTAATCATATGTGGTAGGGTAGTTTTCCCCCTCTACATATTTGGTGAACCCGATGTGAACACCTCCTTTTCTTTTGAAAACTTTAAACAAGATCATTAATTTTTTTTAAAAGAACTTAAATAAACTAAAATTCTATTTTTGGTTAGTAGTGTACCCTATTTATTTTTCACTACTTCTAATGGCTCCTTTCCTTAGAAGTTAGAGAAGACAATTAGATCCTGATTATGTTCTTTGGAAGATGACCATATTGATAGGGAATATCCTAACATAGATCCAAAAGAACAAGAAAATATAGAGGTGGAAACTAAAATCAACCCTTATCCTTTTAATGGTCCTAATGGTAGTTATGTATTTTCATCATTTGATCATATTTAGAAATTTATGAAAGCTCATAAGGATAAATTAATGGAGTATATTGAGAAGGAAGCCCATATTGAGAGAAATTATATTCCTCCTCCTAATAATAATTCTCCTATGGCTGAATATAATATTCCTACATCGCAATCTATGCATCATAATAATCTAAGGAATAAAGTAACTCATACCACTACTAATACCACTAATTTTGAAAGGAATCCACAAGTCCCTTTAACTAGTAATGGTATGACCAATTGTTTTCAATTTCCTTCTACATCATCTTATATCAAAACTATTGCTTCTATATGCTAGCTATCCATTCTGTACCACATTTAATAAAAATATGTCTAACATAAACCAAACATAAGGACTTTAAACTTACACCCCTTCTTTAGTAAGTCTGGGGAACATACACAATGGTAATTTAGATGTGCAGATTTTATAAAATGTGGTGAATCAATTAGTTTCAAGGATGGATATGATGCAACCTTCAGGGTTTACATATAGCTATAAGGACATGTGTAGTCAACCTTTGGATTCTATTGTTGCTACAAGACCTTATCCAAAGCAATTTTCTATGCCAGTGTTGCCAATCTATAATGGGATAGAGGATCCAATAGAGCATCTCATACATTTTAGGATAGCTTACCATGATATTGTTTATGATGATATGCTTATGTTGAAAATGTTTCGAAAGAGTCTTTGTGGAGTTGCATTATAGTGGTATTATCAGTTACCCAACTATTCTTTAACAAGTTTTTAAAAGATAGCATAAATGTTTGTTCATCAGTATAGTGCTTAAATTGAAAAGAAAGTGACTATGAGAGATTTGTATGACTTAAAAACAAAACAAGGAAGAAATATTTATAGAATTTTTAGCTCGATGGAGAAGTTTAGTTGGAAATTTAAGACAACATGTGTCACAAAGATATATGATTGATATATTTATTGGTAATTTGCAAGAACAACTATCATATGCATTAGAGACGACTACTATTACATCTTTAGATCAATCTATTGACTTAGCCATAAAAGTGGAACAAGAACTTATTAAAAGAGGTCATATTAAGTATAGATAAGAAAAGTTTACTAATTCTCAATATAAGAGTAGAAATACAGGAGATGATAATGATAGTAGGCCTGTTAACAATGCCAACAACAACCTACAAAATATAGTGCTTCAAAAACCTCCTCAAAGGAATTTCACAATACTTAGTATACTTGTGGAAGCAGTCTTAAAATAACTATTGGATTTTAAGGTAATTGAGTTACCTCCTATTAGATAGTCAAATACTTCATCTCCTTGGTACAAGTAATGTCAACATTGTTCTTATCATAGAGTAGGTCACTGGACAAATACTTGCAAGAAGTTAAAACATGTGGTTCAGGATTTGATTGATCCTGGGTATATTGACTTAGGAAATTTGCAAGCCACAAGTAATCAGAATCCAACTACAAATCAAGACATAGGGATATTCAAGGATCCCCTACCAAAACATGATCAAAAAACAACAAACCAAGTAGCTCACCAAGGTGACTCTTCATGTCATAATAATGTAGTTGGAATGGTTGGGGTAACCACAAGAAAATAAGTTTATAATAAAAAAGGTCAAAGTTCTACATATCAACCTAGTTCATTTCCAATAGAAAGTCAAAACAAATATTCAGCTACAAGTATTCCACCTATAGTGTTGAAACCACAACCAAAGGTTTCATTTGATCTTCAACAATAGTTAGCTGATACTCTAGCAAAGATATCAGTGCTTGAAATCCTTCAAACTTATCCAGATCATAGAAATTCTTTAATGGAATTTTTCAAACAAAAATATGTTTTCCCATACATTCCTCCCCATGCTATCACTAACACCATAAGTTCTTTTGGGATACATAATGTTTCATCCTCAGATGATGATAAACCTTCCTCAAAATTTAATGGATATTCATAACTTTACATCACCGCACTTATTGGGGACACCCTTATCAAAAGAGTCTTTATTGATAATGGTTCCTCCCTTAATTTGTACACATCGATTCTTTAAAAAAATTGAATTAAAAGAGGAATATTTAACAAAGTCTGATATCATTATCAAAGCTTTCAACAATGAGTCTCAAGAAGACTATGGTGTCATCTCTCTTCCTTTGAAATTTGGACAAAAAATATTGGATACTTTGTTTTATGTGGTACATTATCCTGCATATTTTAATATTCTTCTTGGAAAACCTTGGATTCATGCAATGAAGGTTGTCCCTTCTACTTTTCATCAATGTCTTAAATATGAATTTAAGGATCAGGTTGTTACTATCTTAGGTGACCCTTGACCATTTGAATTTTTTTAAAATATTGAGTTAGCCAAATTATATTCTCATTCTTGTCCTTCTATTTCTTCAATAACTCCCTCATGTTCCTCATCTCAAACCTCAAATCATATTCAAATTTTAAAAATAATTTGGGAACATGAGACTCATCATTATTTACCTAATCATGATAATCATTTTTTCAATAACCTCTTCTAGATTTAGCCAAAATACCACCTTCACCCTGGAGTATGGTCTTGCCTCATAAAAAGGGTGATGTTATACACATTAGCACATGTACTTTTGTTTTTTGTGGAACTGCTTCTGAATAAAATATTCGTGGTAGTAACCCATATTTTGACAAAGGCTCTTTTGCTCAATGTTATCTCACAACTAATTATCCCCTTCCTAAATAGATCCTGTATAGAATGGGTTATGTTGGTAAAGGATTGGGACCACAACATAAGGGTATTCAAGAACCCTTGGATGTTGAGACTTGGCCAGGAATATGTGGTATAGGGTTTATACCTAATAAAAATCAACCTTTACTTTTTGAGGATGATGATCATATTATGACTTGCTAGATATATGGAATATCAAAATATGTCAATGGATGAATGTGCTAGTAATGATTTATTTCCTTCAAATATAATGCATTGTAATATGATTGATTCTATTTTTCAAATCTTATTCCTAAACATAAACTTAGCAATTTTGTTTATGATATCTCTTATGTCAAAAAGCACGGTACTCTTAGATAATGTGTTGATTATCAGGCTATGGATGTTCATCGAAAATCCTTAAAAAAAATCCTTTGTGAGTTTAAGGATATATTCAACCCAACACTCCATAGCTCATGTCTTTGCTTTGATAAAGGACATAATGCATGTAGGCTTTGTTTAGATTTTAAATCTCCTTCATGAAAGAACTTTAACATAACATAAATACGCAAACATATAAAAATAATAATAAAAGCATCATGTAGTTGCATCCATGCTTCTTTTGCATCTTGTCAAGCTTTATAATATTGCATTTGTTGTATGTCATCCTTGCATGTTTGCTTGACATATAAAAACAACCTTGCATGATTTATTTTCATATTTGCATGACTTATTTTCCATGGTTGTTTTTTCATACAACTTATTTTGGGTATTTTACAACAATGGCATGTGATGACAATTAGTTAAGTCATATCTCACATGCATTGCATTTCCCACTAGGACTCTGAAACCTAGTAAGACCCCCCTAGGGATTTTTATTTCACTTTCTTCTATATTAATCCTTCTTCTATATCATCTACTCTTCTTCTTACAACCCTCTTCATTATGAGTTAACACTTGCAATATTATATTATATTATATTATACACCCCACACAGGATTATTATACATCCTAGCGGGTACTACATTATTATATTCTATTGTATCGTACTCTCTTTTGACTTGGCAGGAACAACATCCCATTATAGGATAAGCTCCTTGGCCATTGAAAGTAGGCCTCAACATACATCCTAGTGAGTAATCACCTCGTACCAGTCAATAAGGAAGTAACCATCCATAGTGGATCATACTCTCTTACATTTGTTTGCAAGTGCTACACCCATAATGGGTCTAAATTTTGTTACGGTCTATAACATTTGACTACACTGGTTCCTTGCAACCTACGCTAGTTCTATGACTTAGACCGCTTATTTTTCTCCTATTCTAATGGTTTACCTTTGTATCTTTCTTTTTCTTCTTATTATTCTTTTCTCTCCCCTTATTCTTTCTTTCTCCTTCTTCTATTCACCCATGCATTTCATTCTAGTTGCATTAAGTTCATATTGTACCCAGTGATCTTTTCTTTGTTGCTTTCTTGCTTTATTCTTCACGTTCCTATGTTTTTCTCTTTATTTACTTTTCTATTTTCTTGTGTTTTGCTCTTTATCTGCTTTGTTCTTCGTGTTTTTACATTTTGCTTCTTCTTTTTTTTTGCCTTTTTTTCAAGTTTCTTAAGGAAGTATTTTTTCTTTAGAAACTCGAGGGGGCACCCTAGCCATAGAGGCATTAGTGGTACTAATGTCTCGCCCTGTGTGCAAGATTCTAGAGTGTCCTTCATGATACCCCTTTTTGCACCACCCCTTTGTCCAAACCGAGCCACCCCCTCTCTATGTTTGTTATTTTCTTGCCCATATGAGTCTACATATTTCTTTGATGTATTTACTTAGCCTTAAATACATGAAATATAGGGCAAAATGTAGACACAGAAAATTGAACCACAAAGGTGAATAATTTTCCTTAGATTTCTTGTTGTCTCCTTAAAAACTTAGGGTCATACTTGAGTCAATTTTACCCTACTAAATCTTCTCCATTTCTTATATATCCTACACCGTTGGATCGGTCTAAAAAATTTATTTCTAACAATATATGATATGAGCTATTTTGAATTTTTTTTAACCCTTTTAAATGCATTAAAATTGCATGGGGGTCCAATAGGTGTGACGTCCTATCCTACTTTTATGGGGCATGTTTTTGTTGTTTCTAATTTATTTTATTTTATTTATTTATTTTATTATTTTTTGGTCCACTTGTACCACCTGTTAAACTTGCCCCAGGGTTTATTAGCGTTGGTTGTGAGTGTATTTGACCTATTGTTTTTCCTATAAAAGGAAGATCAAAGTCAATATTTAAACACTACAACATGAACACTGCTATAAGCACGAAATCATGAACTCACGAACTACATGCTCTTGCTTATGATCTGATTGTTCTCTGCTACTTTCTTGCTACTTCTTCTTCATTTTGTGTTTCACTACTAACCCCTGAAGTGCAACTTCTAGATTTGATCTACATTGCATGATTTATTTTCAACTTTGTGGGTCCGTTGGTGTGAGCTTGGTGAAAAGACGAAGTGCCTTTTATGAAGGCTCTCATCTTCTTCTCGTTGTTCCCTTAAAATCCATTAAGCAATGTATTATTTTTTGTATATTTTTATTTTCATCTTTGCATCATCATTAAAAGCATTTAGTAATTAAGATCTCTTTGATATCTCTTTGCATTGCATCTGTAGATTACTATAAAATGTCACTCATCATATTATCTGCATGTTATTTTGCATCATGGGTTTCACCTGGGGGTAATTTTTCTGATCTGTCAATTTTGTTACTTCCATTTACATATTTTTAACATAGCAACATATTCTATTTTTGTTTTTACTATTTATGTACATTTATTTTATGTTTAAAATCCAAAGGTCAATTTTTTATTTTATTTGCAAAGTTCGTCTAGTTGGACCTAGGGGGCTTGACTGCTGCGCCTCCAAGGACTCTCTTACAACAGCCTAAGTAGGCCCCCTAATTCTAATCAAAAAAATTTCTAGTCCATTATTTTTCTTTACAGGAATAGGTTTATTTTGATTTCACTAGGGCAAGGAGAATTAAATCTTGGATTAGCCGTCAGTTTTAGTTATGTGATTTTGTTCTTATTACTGGTTTTTCTGATCTACATTCTTAGGCATATGAATATTAAAAAGCATATAGTTTATATTTAGGTTAATTCCTGCATATTTATCTTTAATTAATTCTATTTTAATTAATTAGTTAATTTTGTTTTAATTAATTAAATAATTCTATTTCAATTAGTTAATTATATTTTAATTAATTAAATAATTTTATTTTAATTAGTTAATTATGTTTTAATTAATCAGTTAATTTTGTTTTAATTAATTAGTTAATTCTATTTTAATTAATCAGTTAATTTTGTTTTAATTAATTAGTTAATTTTGTTTTAATTAATCAATTAATTTTGTTTTAATTAATTTGTTAATTCTATTTTAAAAACTGCTTGAAACAAAACCCTAGGTTAGCCTCATTCAAAGAAAATAATCATATTAGGTTAACTCTTATATTTTGTATTTATTGTATTCTGTATTTGTCTATATTTGCATTCCATTTTATTTTGTATTGTTAGTTAACTTCCACTTTGTTTATATTTCCATTTAATTTCTATTAATACTATTATTTGTCTTCTTAGTTTAAAATTAGTGAGGCCAAACCTAATTGTTTGTTTAAAGTGAACACATTAAAACTTTTCTTGTATATCCTAAGGAGTCTCCTTCTCTTGTATCTCGAAAAGGACTTGGAGTGAGTCCTAAAATCATTCCTGGTGAACCCCCCTTAATACCTATTTAACTAACCAAGTGTAGAGTACAACATGCCCCCATGGTTCACCCCTACAAAAGGACTCCTTTCCAGCGGATCCAGGTCTCCTCTTTGTTCAGGGAATCGTATGTGGTAGGGCAGTTTCCCCCCTCTACATAAATATAGGTACATAATGAATGGTAATACCTTATTACTTGAGGTATATTAGGTCTAACATTGCAATTTTTATCTAAAGCTACATATAATCCTCCATCATCCATGTTTTTCCCATTGGTAGGTAGATATATAAATGTGATTTCTTTGGCATATGATGCAAGAGTGATCTTGTAAAATTCAGGGAGTGGGAATGTGATGAGCAATAGGATAAATTTCTTAGAGATAAAATTGAATTGGTCATGTGAGATGTCCAAGCTAGTGGAAGCTCATATGAATAATAGAGATGAACATCTAATGGAGGTAGCCACTATGAGAGATAACCTTGGTTATGTATAAGAAGTGTCACAACATGGCACTTGATTGACTCAATAGATAACAAATATTGATAGGTTGAGTACATATTAGGATATAATATGGAGTCTTTTTAAAACTACAAAGAGGATTACATCTCTATCTCTCTCTCTATCTCTCTCTACTTCTATATATATATGGACCTTTGGTTACTGTATATCTTGTATTATTTTGATCTCTATATATGGATTTGTATTTTTGATCATGTACTATATCTTTACAACTCATTGGTTATGATGCTTTTTAGTTATATAAAACCATGAGTGGCATATTATTTATGAAAAAATACAATATCCAAGTATCATATCATGTAATCAATGAGTCAAATACATGTAATATATAGAATGCATGCATATTAAGAATTAAAATAATTTAATATAAGGACTTACAAAGATTCAAAAATTGCTACATAACAAATGCTAATTAAGGATATAAGATTAAATTAGTATGGATGCAATAAAAATGCCTAAAATGATAATTATACTTGGTATGGAAATAATAAGTTTAGTCTTGTTAAATGTGATGTTTTTTGGTATACATAGTAGTACAATTTCTCATATTTTCCATAATGTAAGCAAGTAATGAATTAAATAAAGAATAAATATTTATGTAATGCATAAATATCAATCCATTGGGATGCTCAACATATATTAATACATGATCTCATGTATTATTATTTTAAATATCTAAGATTGTATGATCTTATCATAGGTGTGATTTTCATGATGAACTAGCATATAGGAAACAAATCTCATAGATGAAAAAATACGATAATGAATTTCATAATCCATTAATGGCATAAGAATGTTAAGACAATTATGTTATTTTTTTTGTAATTATGTCAAATATGGTAATAAATATTGTATGCCTAATAGTTTTCTCCCTCTTTTATATTTCTATGTATTTTCTTTTGATTTTATTCTTTTTATTTTGCATGTGTTTTATGTTTTCACATATACTTTGATGCATCTATTTATTGATTTATTAGTGCATTTTATTTTACATGGAAATCTCAATTATTTATTTTGTAGGCTCTAAGTTCCTAGTAGAGCTACACTATGATAGTAAAGACTAGTTCAATAACAACAATGGAGGTGGTATAGTCACATTGATAAGTGCTTAGCCTAATCATAGTGGGAAATGTTGCATATTATTTTGTGGGAAAGAGTAAACTTATGGAAAGAATAATAATATTATATAAATACTTTAAAAGCAAGTGTTGGATTTAGCATGGAAAATTACAAGTAGCACTTTGTAAGATTTTTCTAGAGTTTTGACCAATTTTTGCTAGATTTTTAACAAGGTTTTGCTAAGATATTTTGATAGATTTTTGAGATGATGACTTTTTAAAGTAAACTAAGATTTCAAAATATATCATAATTGATAAATATTTTGAAAAATTCTAAGAATACAAATACATTTGTATAGGCAGATAAATTACAAAATAAAGAACAAATATGGATGGTATAATGATGAGAACATGTCACTTGATGATCATTCATGATCTAAATATTTCTTGCACTTGTTTGTGATAAATATTAATATAATAATGAATATTATGAAAACTAATAATATTAATACCAACCCCCATAGGGAGGAGGACAAGAAAATTATCCACAAGGAGGTTTTTGCATAATATGGTAAAGTAAGATATTTAGGAGAATGAGTGATCAAAGTAGTGTTATCAAGAATGTATGTAATATAATTATTTAATTAATATTCCTTATTAAGGTAGATTAAATTTGTAAGAATGATTATATTTGTTACCACAAGTAAGATTTCTTATCATATTATCATCTATTTTTGAATAAGATCCATTTATTATATTGAAGATATATTTTTTACCTTTGTGATATGGATAAGGTTGGCGAATTGGTCTAGGAAATCTTGGTAAAATATTACATATGATATATAGGTTAATACACATGATATAGTGTATGTTCAATAGATCTATTATGATTGAGGCTAAGGATTTGTATTGTGGGACATCTTCAAGTGGGATGTGTATAAATGAGTCATAAGAAGAGTATATCTAAGTAGTATATATGGACTAATTAACATGTTTAATTTTTATATGTATAAGCATGTGGAATATCAATGGAATATCATAAGACAATGGGTAAATCATGGACATTGGAATATAATGAATAAAATAGAGCTGTAGACACCAAAACAACACCAATCTGATTATGTGACTATCAACACTGATCGCATTGACATACAGCCTTCAGGGCAGCCCTCAGAGGTCAAACAGTGGTCCTAGCCACTTACACAGTAGTTTTGGAAGGTGCCAATCCGGTTACATATCCTCCGAGTCCGGCTCAGGTTTTGCACTTAGGAAAATGCTGCTCTGAAACACTGCTTTGAAACACTTAGGCAAACAATGTTGAAACACTTAGGCAAACAATGCTGAAAACTTAGGCAAATGTTGCCTGTCACGATATCACGATGGTAGCGATATCGTGACTGTCACGACGTCGTGTAGTCGCGATATCATGACGGTCGCGACGTCGCGCTGTCACAATATCACAAAAGTCATGATATCGCAACGGTCACGATGTCACGCTATCGCGATATCGTGACAGTCACGATATCGCGACGGTCACGACATCACGCTGTCACGATATCACGACAGTCACGATATCGTGACTGTCACGATATCGTGCTATCATGACAGTCACAATATCATGACTGTCATGATATCGTGCTATCACGACAGTCATGATATCGTGACTGTTGCGATAGCGTGATATCATGATAGTCGCGATATCACGACTATCATGATATCACGCTATCGTGATAGTCATGATATCACGACCGTCGTGACATCGCGCTGTCGCGATATCGTGATAGTCACAATATCGTGACAGTCATGACATCGCACTATCACGATATCATGACTATCGTGATATCACGATAGCTCCCACCCCGCGCCTTGTTTCCTTCTTAGTGTCATGATATTGTGATGTCACGATATCGCAACGTCGTGATATCGTGATAGACTCTACCTCCGTGTCTAGCCTGACATAAAGCGATTTAAGGCGGACGTTAACAAATAAAAGCGAGCATTAAACATTTTTAAAATGCACATTAAACAAACAATTAAAAGTGTGTTTTAAACATATAAAAGCAGACGTTAACCAATCAAAAGCAAACATTTAAAACATTAAAAGCAGACATTTAAACTATTAAAAGCAAAACATTAAAGCCATCAGAGCGGACATTAAATGGGTGGCAGCCGAAGACAGTCAATTATTGCCGCCTGTTGTGCATGCGCGCATAGGTGGGTAGATTGGCAGTTAGCAGGCTGTCATAAGGGCAATCATGTAAGCCCAAGTCATGGAGGACTTTCCTCCCTCATGGGAAGGCATGGCTGCCACGTGGCATCCCTGCGTGCCCTTCCAAAAAGACCCCATGGGTCTATAAAACGGTGGACTTTCCCACCCAAAGAAAAAGGTTAAACAAGCATTTTCTTAACGCAACGAAGTGCTGCAAAACCAGACCCGATTGCATTCCTTTCGAATTCATTCTTCTACATCTGTAATCTCTTTCGCAAGGGAGGTTATTGGTGGCTGTTGGAAGGTGAATCTGAACCTTTAGACCTGATATTGGACACAGTAAACCACCAATTTGCCGACACCATAGTATCTTAGATTTTGAGCCCATCCCTAGTGGATTGGCGTAGAAATTAAGTTTTAACGAGGGGGGCCCGCTTGGGCACCCTATGCACGTTCTTATTCTTAATCTAATTTATGTTGTTTTTGAATATATCCTGCAGTTAACAGTGTTTAAATAGAATATGCTTTCTGTTCACATTATCATGCTATCGCGACTTTAGACGTTCATCAAGTATTATCGTGCTTCTATCATTTTTTGCTCCCCCACTAACCTGCAGGTAACAACATTGATTCGACAGTGGATTGGCCGACTGTTTTAGTGGCAGTGGCCACCTGGTGACGTTTTCTGATTTCTGTTCGAATTGCAGGTTGCATAGAGTTGTTTTGGTTGCACGCATTTAGTCAATCTTTCGCACGTATTTCTTATCGATTTCTAAAGTTAAACGCTCTACATTTTAACACAGGTGCTACTAAACAGTTTATTGTTTCTTTGAATGTAGGAAGAACAGCAAGGAGCAAGGATTCATCAGACACAAGCAGCGGCAACACTTTGGCCCACCTGTTTCAAATGTGGGCATGCGGAAAAGAAGATCACTATTCATTTGTTGCAATGGAAACATGCTAACTCTCCCAGCCCTTGAAAAGGGAGGAGACGTATTGTAACCGAGTTGGAACCACATGAATAAAAAGGGTTGTGCTCCTACTTTTGATGTATCAAGCTAGTTATTTTACATTGCATCTTAGTGTTTCTTTTATTTCTGGAATCTCATGCTTTCAAGAGAATAAACATCTTTGCACATAGACAAGTTAGAATATACAATAATATTAAGGGTTATCATTAGACTTGTCTAAAATTTTGAAAAGAAGGAAATCATGAAATCCTAGAAGGCATATTATTATTCCATGATGAAATTAAGTATTTGAATGATTAATTTTTCCTCTTTTTTTTTTAGACTCATAGTGATATTTTTAGAATTAAATAGTTCCATGTAAGTATCACCATAAGCATGCTTAGAGTAATTGTAAGACCTTTTTAAAATACCTTAGGAGACTCTTTTGGGATAAACCTAGGAGGATGTTGACTAAAGATAAAAACATAATGAATATATTTTAATGGATAACTAATATCCACAAAACCAATTATGGACCTAGTGTTTTCATGAAAGTATTCACCATAATTATTTTTTTTAGGGATCAAATAATATTTTCTTAACTGGTCAGATTCCTTAACTTTCAAGAAGGAGACCAAGGCTCAAATATTTCTAATCGATATATGCATAATCACCAAGCTTGTCATAATACCATCATGCGGTCATAATTCAATATGGATGGGCATATTTCAGTACCAATATAACCAATTCATAAATTAAATTCTATTTATGGGCTTATTGGACATAAGAGTAGTCTAATATTAGAATTGTATAAATTTAAAGATACTGATTTATTGGATGTTGTAGATTGTCACTTCTATAAAATTTTTAAAAAGAAAAGCATTATATTTAGCTTCTTTTAATTTTAAATATTGCCAAAATTATAATTCTTACCAAATATGATTAAGTATAATATATATTTTTTTAAATGATGACACTCCTGAAATTATTTTTATGAATATCATAGAAAAGCAAAATGCTATTAATAAGTTACAAGGTGGTTTTAGCTTTTCAATCATTTATTTAAGTGGTTCATATATTCACTTATTTTTATGTGGTCCATTATTATGGATAACACCCCATTAAAATTAAAACTACTTTATGGTATTCGATGCCTTTACTTTTCTTGAGATTTTTTTATGAATTATCTACTATTGTATTTTTAATTTGTCCATGATTGTTAATAGTAGTGATATTATGCATAGGATTGATATTAGTAACCATCTCCAATAACACTTATATTATTACTTTTAGTTTTGTTTTCTTAGATAACCCTCTTCTTCTTCTATCCTTTCTCATAAGCTAGCACATGCCATAGAACCATATACTATTTCAAGGTTTTATTACCTATCAAGGTAATTTATATTTATCTTTAGTGATTTTTTATTTTTAATAATAATATCATAATTATTATGTTTGCTTGATAGCTAAGATGTTTTTTTATCTTGAAATTAAACTCTACATTTTAATTTGATTTTTTTTGGGTTGTAAGAGTCTGGCAAAATACATCATTTGATGTTGTTCTAAATCCAAATTAGCTAAAATTACTACTTACTTTAACCTAGGAGAAGAGAATTTAACTTCTTTATCCTCAATTAAAACCCCTCTATTGGATAGCCTATCTACATATTTATGTCCTTCAATTAGTGTATATGTAAATCTAACTTCTTCAAACTATATAACAAGGCCTTGAATTTTCATAATTATTTCTTGTATGCTCCATGGAGCCCTTGAATTTTTTAAACTTATAATTACTACTATGAGTGAATCACCTTCCATCCACAGTTTGTTCCATTTCATTAATTGTATATTTTTAACCCTTCCAAAGTCACCCGAGCTTCAACTTTGTTATTTGTCTTAAATCCACTATTGAAAACACAATGATACAAAATCTCTCCTCTATTATTTCTAATTATTCCTCCTCATCCTATTGGTCCTATAATTCATTTAAATGCTCCATAAAAATTTAATTTAATCAAATCCACATCTAGTGGTTTCCACTTTAGATTATTTTCCTTCTATTTTTTTCCCTAACATCATAATTCTATTTTATGATTGATATCTAATTATAGATTAGGGATTATATAAGTTGATAGGGTTGGATTATACTGCTCTATGGATAAGAAAATATTCATTGTCATTATCCATTACCTCTAAACTACTTATGTTTCCTTTAAATATTATTCTATTCCTTTATAGCCAAAAGTATTGTATCTTTTGATATATCCTAGATTGTTTGTAAAGCATAACTTTTAAAATTTCTCTATCATTGTTGTAACCATTCCTCAATTCTACCAGTCATCACCATGCATTTAATAAACATATCAAGAATTCATTGCCATTGTTGTTATCTTTCTACTCAACTACCTCCTATAATCAATACCTTGTATACTTGTAAAAAAATTGTCTTTTCATTTGTTTCTTCCTTTTTGATTCTTATACAAAATATTCGAATCACTATCACCATATTTATCTTGAATTAATCTCATCCATGGTTTCAAAATTGGATCTAGATTGAGTGGTTTTTTAATCACACCAAGTATCCATCCAAATAGATTTTTTCTCTAGTTCCCACCACCCATCTTAAAACCTATGCGTTGGTCATATGGGTTTCTCACAATAACTTAAAATTTTAGGTTATCAATAGTGATATCATCATGAGGATTAGGGTTTTTATGGGATGAAGAGATGTAAAAAATAAATGAAATGGTAGCAAGGGTGAACAAAGGTAATGAAATCAGTAAGAACTTTGATGATGACATGGGTGGTGTCACAGGTAGCAATGGGTTGGAAGGATATGGTCCAAATCAAGAGATTGAGGATATCTTTGTCCATCTAAAAAGTGGTGTCCCACAAGAAAAAAGATGATTTGTGGCAAACTACTCTTCTCAATAGTAGATCTCTCTATCGTGGGGTGGTAACAGAGAAAAATAATTCAAGATTTTCTAGCTATGCCATATTGATAGAAATTTACACATTAACAGATCATGAATCCCTATTGGACCAGGAAAGAAAGGTATCATCACCAAATGGATTTGCTTCAACAACAACTATGACGGGTTGATCAAGAGAGGTGAATCCCAAGTCCTTTGCTAATATGGTCAAATTTAAATCAAATCCTAGTCTGATCGTAACAAAAAGGGTTGACCTTTATTCTTATGATGGTAATATTGAGATCCCTTGTGAACTCATGTCATCCATGATCACCTGTAACTCCAACTCTTTTGTGGGTAAGTTCCTTGGTTCATGACCAAATATGGAATCTATTTGCAAATGGGCCCACTCCTCTTGGAAACCCCTTGGATACATTGATTTAATAGCGCTCCCTAAGTGCTTCTTTTTATCCGATTAAAAAATCCTATTGATTCTCAATGAAGGCCCACTCCTCTTGGTGGCCCCTTGGTTCCAAGGACCTAATAGCCCTCCCTAGGTGCTTCTTTTTTATTTTATTGAAAAACCCTACTAATTATCAATGAATACTCACAAAAGGACTGTTGTTACTCGATCAAATAGGGTTGTTCCTATGAAAATGGTGTGTGGATTTTGACCCATCCACTCAAAACATCAACTTCACCCTAGTTTGGGTTCACCTCCCAAGACTACTGGTTTAGTTTTGTAATGAATATATCCACTAATTTATTGCAAGGAATATTGGAGAGCTCATCACTTTCAATCCCCCCATTCAATTAGGGTCCCACATGATCCAATCCCATATGTGCATCAACAAAAATGTAGATTCTATCCTCCCATATTCGATAAATATTATCTCAAAGGTTTGTGCCTTCTCCCAAGTTATTGAATATCAAAATAAACCTACTTTTCATGATTTATGTTCCAAGAAAGACCATATTCATTCCTAATGCCCTAATTTCCCTAATCCACCTTCTATTTAAGTTTAGCGTCTTCCTAAATTTATTCCTCTCCACTCCTCTATCTTTGTTGTGTCACTCCCTCTCTCTAATCTCTAGTTGGAGACTCATTGCTCCTCTGTTCCTATTACATCATTTTTTCCTTCTCATACCTCGATCAAGACCCCTCCTCCCTATGGAGCTATTACTTAGGTGGAGGATAACACTGTACCTTATTTGTCTACTCATATTTTCTCTCCTCCTTGTAGTCCACCCATTCCTATTTCCAACCATTTTACCCCCTTTCTGTCATTGATGTCACCACTGACATCATTAATCCCACCTTTATCCATATCCAGAGCCCTCCTCATTACCCTAAGAATCTCCCAGGATCCCCCAGTGGCATCCATATCTCCCCCAGTCCTTTCTCCCCTAGCCTTCCCCCTATATGAACTCAAATAAAATTGTTTACATTGATGTGGTCGGGTCCCTAGACCCTAAAACCAAAAGTCATAAATATCCCTCAAAGACCTTCTTGGAGAAGGGATTTATTTGTCCTAATCCAAGTATTAAAAAGGGATTTGTAGATGTTGGGGTAGATCATTGGGGGACCATCAATTCAAGCTTTAAGAAAAATATATATAAAGTCAGAGATTGCCAATGGCTCTCATTCTTTATTTAATATGGGTGTTGGAAATCCTTTGCCCTTTGCTAGGGGTAAGAGATCGACTTCTATTAATATAGTTTGTTTCCTATATATTTAAACAATAATTGAATTTTTTTCAATTTATGGAGCCTTGGTTACCTCAATAACTATTTTGGTTGTTATGGATCTAAGTGCTTTTCATTTTTTCTTTATGTTTTCTAGCTTCCCCTGTGTGGGCCTCTTTAGTGTGATTTATGGGTTCCCTCTTTGTACCTCTACATGGGCTTTCAAGTCCCTTTTTGTTTCTCTATTGACCATAGAGGGGTGATACTTCTGGATTCCTTTTCCTTTGGAGGGCTTATCTGGATAGTCTCCATTTTGTAAAAGTTTACAACACCCTTTCAAAACCCCTATTACCAAGCCAAAAAAAAATAATTTAAATAATATGAAAAATATAAAAAAATTAACAAAGCCATGTCACATTCTATCTACTATATTTTTAGTGCTTTTAACAAAAAAATAACAAGAAAATAAATAATGGATTGAATTGTACACTTTAAAAAAATTTACAAAATGTAATGGAACAAAATAATATTTTAAACAAAATTATTTTATCTTTATGCACACATAGAATTTAAATAATATGAAAATACAAAATAATTCACAAATTCATGATACATTCTATCTACTATTGAATTGTACACTTAACAAAGAATTTACAAAATGTAATAAAAAACAAAGCCTTGTAAGAAAATGAAATATCCAAAATATTTCTTTATAATGCCTTATTGTTAAGACTTGTAATCTTCATATCCTTTTAAATTCATTCCAATTTCATCCACTGTTATGATAGAAAAACGATAAAAATATAGCCATTAGCATTAAAATTAACATTTAAAAATCTATTATTTTTAAACACAAAATAATTTAGTTATTGTGCTTTTAAACACTATATATTCATGTTTTCTTTGAAGATCAATTGTGTTAATTTCATATCACTAAAGCTGGGTTGTATAAGATTTTTTCATTATATAACTATAATGCAAGTCTAATTTAAACACTAAAACTAATAATCATAAAAAAAAAATCATAATTTTAATGAATATTTTACTATTGGTTAATAGAAGTGTAAGACACTTCTATTTATGGATTATTAATATTTTTTTAAGAATTAATGAAAAAATAATGAATATTTTACTATTGGTTAATAGAAGTGTAAGACACTTCTATTTATGGATTATTAATATTTTTTTAAGAAAATGAAAAAATTATTAATTGTACAGTTTATATATAAATAAATTTATTCATTTATTCATTTGAGTTTCAAACTTAATAATTTTTTACAGCAAAATAATTATAATATGACATTTTTTTATTGATCATTGGGCTTTGAAAGGACCCCAAAACTTATTCAAGTGGGTGATGGAGAGGGTCTCCATAAAATATCCAAGAGATAGTCTCAAAAGAAAAAAACCTAACTAAAGGGATCCCGGGTCAAGCAGAAAATACTTTAGAAACTGATCTTGTGGAAGCTTGGGACAACAAAATAAGATAAAACCTGTTTCGGATGGGAAAGTAGACAACAGGTAAAGCAATTGAAAATTTAAAATAACATCCCACCTAAAAATACCCAGGATAAGGATGTCAGTTGGCATATTTTGAAAATGCCATCTCACTCAAAGAAAACAACTCAAGATGAAACCAGATCCTAGAAAATAGCTTGGGAAAAATTAGAACCAGTAGCAAAAGAATAATCTCATCCAGGAAGACGTAGTAACAACCAGTAAAAGGAGAACCCACCCAGGAAGGCATAGGGAAACCAAAAGTGGTACACACCTAGAAGAAATAACATGTCAAAAAAGGAACGAGACAACCAGGGAAAAAACCCATCCAAGAAGGCACAAGAATAGCCTAAAAAAAGGGCAAGCAAAAAAGAGAAATCTCTTCAAGCACAAAGGTCTCATTACACAAGAGACACGGATTGTAGTAGTAGGTAAAAAAACCCTAAACATCAAACCACCATGGCACTCCAAAGCAACCCCATCAACTATCCATCCACAGGAAATCTATGGACCTCAACACCCGCAGCAGCATGAGAAACATAGGGCCCCACCCGAAAGGCTAGAAAGATGCAGTAGGGAGAGGAACCACAAAAAAACCCAAGATATCATTCCTCTTTAGGGATGACATATTTTGATACCCTGTATAGATGAAAGTGTAGAACACCACTTTCATGGGAAAACTTGAAGGATAGAGCAATTATTGGATAAAAATGGTTACGAAAATGGAAGAGCAAATCAAGGTAATCAGGCAAAGGCTCAAGGAGGTTGCTGATAGGTAGAAGAGCTATGTCGATTTAAAGAGGACTCCTAGAGAATACTTAGTGGGAGATAAAGTATTTCTAAGGGTCAAACCAATAAAAAGTGTGAACAATTCCATAAAACTGGATCCACAATTTTTAGGGCTCTTTGATATCATTAAAACAATTAGCCCAGTTGCATACCAAGTCACCTTACCTCCTATTTTTTCAAAAATCTATGACACCTTCCACATATATTTTCTTAGAAAACATATTTCTAACCCTAGACATGTGTGGGATGTCTCTAACTTGTAGATGGAAAATTCAAAGGCAATCAAAGTAATGCCAGTAAGGATCCTCGAATTGCATTCTAATACTATACAGAATTTGATCCTTGAGTAGTGTAAGGTCCAGTGGAACCATTTTTTAGAAATAAATGCCATGTGGGAGAAAGTGGTGGATATGCAAAAATGGTTTCCTTTCTTATTTGATAAACTTTAAGATATCGTAATGAATTATTTGATTTTATATGTTATTTGGAACTAAGAAACACCGATGACGATGTTAGTCCTAGTGGGAGAGGATGTCATGACCCTCCCATATGGACATTTTAACATAGAAAAATAATGTATTAACAAATATGGCTAATACATTATTTTGTGCAATTAAGTAGCCTCACAATAATGAGTAGATAATGAAGGATATGATACTTCTAGTGAATTGCCAATGTGCAGGATTGGGTGCACTCATGAGTGGAGGGAATTGAGTCATCCATCGAAGATGAGAGTACTTGAGGAAGGGTAAATTATGACAAGGCAACTTGAAGGTAACATGGATAGATAACTTCATATAGGTATGCATTCGTTTAAGGGATAATCATCAATATCTAACCACATTGAGCCCCATATTGATGGCCTAGTAGCCATCATAAGTTATAGAGGCTAAGACAGGTGATTAGATTGATGGAAAGACTCCCTCTTTATTTGTTGAAATTGCATGATTGTATTTTACTTCAACATTATTAACCTTGATAACCGATGAGAATGGAGTAGATGGTTTACCTTAAAAATTTCATATGTGCATTGTTTAAATAAATGGTTGATTTATTTAAAAAGGCAAAAAGGTATTATTTTAATAAATGTTTGATTTATTTAAAAAGGCAAAAAGATATTGTTGAAAAAAATGGCTGATTTATTTAAAAAGGTAAAAAGATATTGTTTAGATAAATGGTTGTTTTATTTAAAAAGGCAAAAATATATTGTTTAAATAAATGGTTGATTTATTTAAAAAGGCAAAAGATATTGTTTAAATAAACGGTTGATTTATTTAAAAAGAAAAAATGCAAAAAGATAATGTTTAAATAAATGGTTGATTTATTTAAAAAGCAAAAATATCTCATTGAAAATGAGTGGTTGTTTATTTGAATGATGCTAGTAGATGTTACTTAAAATAAAAGAAAGATTTTTTTACAACATTACAATTTAAAGAAGCATGAGATGATTGATTTATCAAATTATTATTCCATACAAACAATGATAACTTTTCCTGAAATGCAATAGGAAATATAAACACAATTATTTAAACTCCAAGGTAAGGTATTTACCATGGAGTGTTAGGGAAGCCATCACTTACCCGAATATTGACCCATATGGCATAAATGCGAGAAGATAACGTTAGGTAGAATGTTCTAGGTTACCCCTTGGAGGCCCAAATGGTTCGAATGTACATAATTCCTCTGGTGTGGGAGGAAATCCCTTTATGGTCATCACCTTGGGAAAATAGAGGAGGTGTGTCTGCCTTATCGCCAGTCGAATATGGTCAAAGAGTAATGGTGACTAGGTGGGGACAAAGACCAAGGATGAAAGATAAGATAGGGAGGAAGAAAAATGAGGAGAAGGTATGGCATAAGAATGGGAGTAAAAAAAGAGCACAAGAAGCGAAGAAGCACATAGAGTGAAGTTGCATGAGGTGGTGAGAAGAAAACCATGAGCAAAGGAGTAGTGGATGATGGATTTCCACTTGAGTTGTGTAAGAAATCTAGCTATTTTAGGTGATCCAGGTTGGTTTACGTCTTAAAATCGTTTGGTTTATGCCTATCTCTCTACTTGAATATGTGATGGCATCATTGTATGGCCTATGTCATTTGCTTTATGGCATGTGTTTGAAAGTTGAGAATGTTTTGTTGCAATTGATGTCAAGAGATTTGTTGACGAAATTAATATCAAAAGGTTTTTATGTCCTATAATTAATGTTCTATGAAAGCAAGACAATGTTATATTCGAAGAACTTAGGACCATAGGTTCTAAGGTAATAAATAAGAGGTTTGAAGGAGACTTGAAGACTGAAGTTTAAGGCTATGTGCAAGAAGACAAGTGAAAAAGGATAATATTATAATATTTTTATATTATAATATATTGGCCATCAGGGCCTCTCAAAGAAGATTGAATAATGCATTGGCAAAAAGGTTTACCAAAGTATTAAGTATATTATTTAATTAATTAATATTTAACCTAAAGTTAATATTAATAAAATAATATTAATTTCGGAGTGCCAAAGGTTAAATGCATATGCGTCAATGTCAAAAATAAAGGAAAAAATATATATAAGGCTAAATTTTAGCCTAATTTTTGAGTGATTAAAAAGTTCAAAGAGCCTCCGAATAATCAAAGAGCTTGTGCGATGTAGAAAGCAGAAGACAACACGTGGTGCTTTGTGCATGAAATTCAATGGTCAAAGTAAAGAGGGGAAGAGTGCCCACTCATCTATCATGACAGCCAAGCTGGAAATCATAGCTTGCACAATGTGTGGCAAGGGAAAGGTCCTACGTTCAATTCACGTGGAGGAGGTTTTTGGAAGCAACATGTGATTTTTGTTTTATCACCGATGGTATACCTTAAGGAGAAGGATGTGTGCATTCAAAATCATGTGACTTGGCTAGCCCATGTGGTAGCCTTGCTAATTCTAAGGCGCGGGGCTAGTAGACACCACGGGTTCAAATACCACTGACAGGTGGAAGGCGACAAGAGAATTAATTTTTGTTTGAAAACTAATTTTGTCTTAAGGTTCTATGTTGGCTAAGGTATGTGCTAGGTATTTATAATATGGTTTAAATTAATTTAATTTGTACATTAAGAGGAGGTATAAGGTGATTTATTTTTGAGATAGAAACTAAGGTTGATTATTTTGTTAATGCATTATGAAAAAAATTAAAGTGGAGTTGCATTATTACAAAGTTAGGAGATATAAGGTGTATGTGATTTATTTTTCTTATGTAATTGGTCAATTTTGTTGATGGAATTTATCTTGAAAACTTAGGAGAAATAAGGTGATTTGATATTCTATTATTTTATATGGTAAAATATTTTTTTGAGAAGAGAGTTCATTGAGAAAGCATTTTGATAACTAACCTTGAAAAGTGGCACATAGAAATGTGGTTTGTTATTAGTCAGGTTTTGAAGATATATCTCCATAAAATCAAAAAGGTATGGGCACATCATCCTTTGTTTGAAGTGTTTTTTGGAATTAGTGTGTGAAACATAAGCTGGGGTGAAAATTTTTGTTTGATAAGCATTGTTTGAAATGTATGAGCAAGTTTGGAGTACCTTATTGGATGAATGATTGAGTGAAATTCTTGAGCATTAGTATTGAGTGATATTGAGAGTGAATGTGCAAACATTAGATATCAGATTTGTGATATTGAGTAGAACATATTGAGTTTTTGATAGAGTATTGTTGGTGTTTTTGTAATATGCCACATTGAATTTTTTTGATGAATTTTTGATTGTAATACGACAAAATATATCAATATTAACATACAATATTTTGATCGATATAATAGGTTGCAGTTATATTCGATTTTTTCTTTTTTTCCTGCATCATTTTGACTTGAAAATAATGGGTGTTTTAATGAAAATGGTTGAGGGAATGGATTAGAGACTTTGGTTTGAATCACCTATAAAATAGTTGTAAAATGATGCATAACAGACTAAGTGCATAAAATGAGATCTTCAATGAAAATGAAAATCTTGTTCACCTCAAGAAATGGGTGAAAGGCTTGTTCACCTCACTTCAAGGCGAACGTAAAAGAATTCAGAGATGACCAACTTTAGTGAGTATGATTTGCCACAATTTAAGGGAAAAATCTCTATGTACCCTTTTTTGAGGTGAAGGAAGAAAATAAATTAAGAAAGAATCAAGTTTTAAAAAAATGACTAAGTGTCAAAGTCATCCGAAGTCAAGACACAAAAATAATCACGTTCACCACAGAGGTGGAGTGAAAGCTTTGTTCGCCCCACTTTGCGGTGAACATCCTTGAAAATTAAAAAATCACACCCACCCGTCATATTGATTGGTTGGAAATATATTCGGTGAAAGTCTTGAGTTGTGATAGACTTAGCAAGGAAATCAAAAAGTCTTAAACATGGGTGTGTTTGTCCCAAATATGGGGCATAAGTTCATTCACCCCAAGTTGGAATGAACATCATTAAAATATGAAGTGTTGAAAAGTCAACGTTGTGTTCACCCCAGTTGAGGGAAAAAACTTCCATTCACCTCTCCCAAGGGTGAATGCACTATGGATGGTCAATTTTGAGTGAAAATTTATGAAGATCGAAGCGACATTGAATATTCAAATTTTTGTTCACCCCAAAAGTAAGGCGATGAATCCTTTCACATTTTTTGGGTGTGAACGTAGATTTCATAGGGAAAAAACAATTGTTGAAGGCTATTTCATCAGGGAACAAAATGATAATTGTTGCTATGACCATGAAAGGAATAAAATCCATTAGATTCATAAAGGAACCCTTTCGACCAAGGAACACAATGGAAAGAGTGAATGTGAATTTTCTTATTGTTCAATTTGGGTGAATTGTGCGGTCAATAACATTGTAGGTTTTAAAAAAAAATACCCAAAATAGGTGAATGGAAAACATTAAATGTTTGTAGTGAAGAGTAACTCAGATTGTGGATCTCGAGTTAAAGGAGTAGCAGCTTTAAAAACACCAGGCAATTTTCATGATTTCAAAGCAAAAGTACATTTTTGAGATAGAGAATGTGTCCAATCAATGACCAAGCCTTGCAATTTTCCATGCATCAACACCCAGAGATGCTGATTTCTTGAAGGTGTTTCCTTAAAATCTAGATCATTGTGTTGAAAGGATGAGTTTTTAATATTTCCAAGAAGGAATTTTCTCACTATGGTTCCTGATCTATGAATATTTTGTCTCCATGTGCATTTAATGAAATAGGTGAAATCCTCTATAAATACTACTCAATTTTCATTGTAAAGGAGGTTAGACATTCAACAAAAACACTATTCAAGTTATCTGCATCAATAGAATATTCTTGTATTCTAAATTTGTAAGTGATGTTATGTGTGATTTCCTTCTATTTTATGCATTTCTATTTCATGATCATATTTATTGTCTGTTGTTAAGTTTAAATTATGCATCTAAATTTGAACATTGTTGGTGAGGGAGTGAGTTTTGGAATGTGATCCTAGAGGTTGTCTCTATAAGGCTATAATTAAATTATGTTATATTTATTTTATTACACGATGCTTCATTTCTTGGGTGGAATTCCTACTGTTAGTCTACCCTAGTCCTACACCTTCAATCGGTGGCTATATTTTCCATCTCTTTTTGTCATTTCTAATTTCTTTCCTACCACTCTAGTATTAACCAATGTAGGATTTAGTAAGGGAGAAAAACCTCTTTGGAGATTGGCATGGAGGACATTCATTTCCTATGACCTTTCAATGTTGGCCATGTCTAGGGTGCACAAATGCATGTTTGTATAATTAGGCAGATATTTGACCAATAGTTTTTGGCATGCCCGATGGGACATCGAAAGTTCCACTTTTAAAAATATTGAGATTTAATGTTTGTCTTCATGATGTAAAGTTAGAACATCTAGTGACTCAATTATACCCATAAGCCTCTGAACGTGAAATTAGCATAATTTGTACTTCATTATTACAAGATAAAATGCCAAAATTTTTGAAAATCCTATTGAGTTTTATGAACTTGATCCCAAAATATTAGGTTAACATCCTAGGTTAGTTCCTTCACCATATACATCCTCTGCAAAATCCTTATAGATAGTATTTATATCGATCAAAAGGAGTAGTAGTTTTAAAAGCACCAAGCAATTTTCATGATTTCCAAGCATAAGCACATTTTCAAGATATCGAATGTGTCTAGTCAATGACCAAGCCTTACCATTTTCCCATGCACCGACACCTAGAGATAATTATTTCCTAGAGGAGTTTACTTAAAATTTGGATCATTGTGTTCAAAGGATGAGTTTTTAATATTTCCAAGAAGGAATTTTCTCACTATGGTTCTTGATCTATGAACATTTTGTCTCCATGTGCATTAAATGAAAGAGGTGAAATCCTCTATAAATACTACTCAATTTTCATTATAAAGGAGGTTAGACATTTTGTACAAAAACTATTCAAGTTCTCTACATGAATAGAGTATTATCAGCTTCTAAATTTATAAGTTATCTTGTGTGTGATTTCCTTCTATTTTATGTATTTGTATTTCATGCTCATATTCATTGTCTGCTATTAACTTTAAATTCAACATCTAAATTTGAACATTGATGGTGAGGGAATGATTTTTGAAAGTTGATCCTAGAGGTTGTCTCTACAAGGCTATAAGTAAATTTTTCTATATTAATTTTATTACATTATGCTTCAATTCTTGGGTGGAATTCCTACTATTAGTCTACCCCAGTCCTACACCTTCGATCGGTGGCTACATTTCCAATATCTTTTTATCATTTCTAATTTATTTCCTACAACTCTAGTATTAACCAATGTAGAATTTAGTAAGGGATCCAACCCTCTATGGATATTGGCATGGAGGACATTCCTTTCCTATGACCTTTCTATGTTGGCCATGTCTAGGGTGCACAAATGCATGTTTGTATAATTAGGTAGATATTTGACAAATAGTTTCTAGCACGCCCGGTGGGACCTCAATGGTTCCACTTTCAATAGTATTGAGGTTTTATGTTCGCATTCATGATGTAAAGTTAGAACATCTAGTGACTCAATTATATCCAGAAGCCTCCAAACATGAAAGTAGCATAAGTTATGCTTCATGATTAAAATATCGAAGGCCAAAAATTCTTAAAATTCTATTGAGTTTTATGAACTTTATACCAAAATATTATAACACCCCAGGTTAGTTCCTTCACCATATATGTCCTCCACAAAATCCTCATAAATAGTAGGTGCATTTTTTGTACCATCAGGTCGAGCTAGTACTGCTACTAGTATCCCACCCCCACAACCTCATACACTAGTTCAAATGGCTCAAAACCCACCACCATAGCAACCACAACCATGAAATTAGTTCTCAGCATGGAGTATATCAAGAGACTTTATTATACATGCACAAAATCTAGTTCTCCAAGTAGCTTTGAAGGATTTTCTAACCTATTATGGTACTAATAAAACTAGTTATGATCATATTCATGATGTGGCTTCTTTGGAAACTATCCATGACATTGTAGATGAAGACATTATGGTAAGGTTTCTAGTGTTTTCACTGAGAGGAAAATTGTTATACTGGTATCGATCATTGCCACCCTCTACTATTGCCACATGGGATCAGTTGGTAGAATTTCTAATTAATTATTTCCATGATTAAGCTAACCCATTCTCCTTACTACATAAATTTACAATGATCCAAAGACATCCGCAAGAAGATATAGTAGAATTCAACGTCAGGTTCGTCCAAATTTGGCAAAGAGTTCTTGATGGTCTTCGGCCTACTCATGAACAAGCTACATTTTACTACCTTAGAGCATTTAACTTTGACATTGGCATGGTTTTACAGTAGGACAATGTGAATGCATTCCCAAAATTGTGCACACATGTGCAGAAGGCTGAATTAGACTTAATAGCCATAGGAAAGCTTCCTCCAAAAGTCACTATACCTATTCTTCCTGATATTCCACAAAATTTGTATTCAAGTGCATTTTTGTAGCCCATGCCTTCTATGTACCCAATTCCCTCATGGAGCTTGGGCTCACCTCAAGTTGCTCCAATTCGTATCCCATAACTTCTTGTTCTAAGCTTTCTGCAGTTACCCACACCAGCAACACCACATTTTCCAACACCCATTCCTTTTCTAGTGTTACCAGCACCACCAGTTCCACTGCTATTGCCTACCCCACTAGTGCCTCTATCTTTAACAACACCTCCTTCACCCTCAAATCCTGATCCCTACATGAAATTGTTACAAGAGGTGAAATATGCTAATTCAACCATAAGAACAATATCAAACGAGCTTATAATAGTAAGGAAGAAGTAAGCTAAAGCTGATTTTTGATCAAGGAGATTTCAAACATCACTGATTACATAGGATCAAGCAACCGCTATAAAGGACTATAAAAGCAACACAACTATGTTAACAAATGAACAAACAAAAATGTCTGAGAGAGCATACTAGTGCTCCACCTGTAACGATCCTCATGGATAAGATACGTGTATATTGCATTTGAACTATGTACAAATGTTAGCTAAAATTTTTTTTGGTGGACTAGTTAATATGATAATGGAAGTTGATCATAATTTAATTATCCCATATTTGGAGTAAGTTTTAGTTCTTACGAGGACCGAATAGAAGCTAGTGACTGTATATCTAGTGAAATTAGAACCCCTTAAGGTCCCCACTAAGCAAAAGATACAAAATGAAAAGTGCAATTGCTAGTGAAAGCATCTAGTTTGACAACCAAGAAACATGATTTTGTCTTATTTAAATATTTACCACCTAAAAAAGGATAGGAGAAGATGAATGCATCAACTTCACAATCTGTATTAGCTCAAGAACAAAATGAAGTGAAAGATTAAGCCAAAGAGTGCTTCAAGTATCCATCATTGACAAACAGATAAAGGGTGGAGTCTACTCATCAATACCAAAATAAGTATGAGTAGGTTGTATAAGAAAAGGTTCCTAGTACCTCCAAAATATTATGGAGGAGATGAAAAAGATACCGATAAAAGTGAGCTTATATGATGCACTACAGTTACCTGGTAAGGTTGACCTACTATAGGAATCTCTCAAAACTATAAACGACCATAAGAGGAGTCATTCCCAAATAGTGTTAGCACATATGCTGCCAAATTTTACCACTGGAAATAATATACCACCCCCATTCTATTTTTCACTCAAAATGGAGGGGTGGGTAGTGCATAATTCTATGATCAACTTCAGTGCTGGAACTACTATCATGCTAAAGGCAGTATGTGAAGTCATGGTGATGGAATACACAAGAAGTAGTCTAGGAGTATTGTAATTGAATGGGACCCCAATCAAAATAGTGGGAGTAATCAAAGATATTTTTATTGTTTTACATAGTATATTGTAGATCATGGTCATTCAATAAGTAGTGGTGGTTGACTTGGAACCATACTTCAACATGTGTCTCTCGAGGAAATTCATAGTGAAACTAGAAGGGTACCTTTCTTGTGATTATTCACATTTGGAGATTCCATTCAAAGGAAGAAGAATCTGCATTTATAATGAGAAGCCCTCAATTTTTCATATAGAGAAACTAGAAGAAGAGGAAGAAAAATCCATAGGCACAAGCAACATGGACTGAAGAATTACAAGAAGATAATTTTATGGAAGAAGCACTTAGTGAGCTTTACCTTGAAGATGAATTTTAACTTATGGATTTTAATGCAATGGTCAAAACTAACATTTGTTGTTACACTATAACCAAACACGAGCATATTGAAGAAAAAGTTCCTGATTCCCTAGAACCTATCATAGATCAGTTATGGAATTTTAATTTTGATAGTGTAGGGGATGGTATTGTTCTTGTTTCTCCTATTGGGTTGCAAAACATCTATTCATATAAATTAACTTGGAGATGCACAAATAATGCTACCGAAAATGAAGCATTGTGTCTTGGTTTGAAAAAAGCTAAAAAATTGGGCCTAAGATAGTTGTAAATCTTTAGAGACTCTGACCTCATTGTCAACCAGATGATAAATAGATGCATATCAAAGCAACACTACTTGAAGGCTTATCGCAATGAGATATAGGATTTTTTTGAGTCCTTTACAACCTTGAGTGTTCAAGTGATTTTGTGAGAATAAAATAAACATGCATATATCCTAGCATCACTTGGTGCCAATTTCTTACTTGTAGAGCAAGTGGTTAGAAAGCCCAAGACTATCAGGGTAATTTATAGACCCTCAGTCCCTAATAAGAACCCTTATTGATAAGTGTTCAAAAATAATGAGAAAATAGTCAATTTCTTGATTAAGGAAGCTGCTACTATAGATGGTAGAGTACTTGTCGAAGAGGAAATGGAAGGAATTATCCAATTGAAGAATAATCACATTCCTAGGGGACTGATTTTGCTAGAAAGTTTTTTGACCAAAATGATAGGGTCGAGAAGCATAAAATCAAGGTAGATGTGAAGGAATATAAGCAGTTGAAGTTAGATCTTGAGAAGATCATAAAAATTGAAATTGACTATACTTCAATAGAATTAGAAGATATCAAAAGCCTATTTTACAAAAAAAAAATTATCGTTGCATGGAGCTATCATGATTTTAAGGGATATGACAAGAATGTAATTCAACATACCATTGAACTGAAGGAGGGATTAAAACCTTTTTAGTAGAAACAAAGGCCTCCCAATCCTAAAATTGAAGTGCTCATGAAGGCAAAAATATTAAAGGTATTGGAAGCAAAGATAATATATCCAATTAAATACTCAACATGGATGGAAAACCTAGTGCCCATTCATAATAAGAATGGAGATACGACTCTGTGTAGATCTTTAGAATATGAATCAGGCATAATTAGAATATCACTATCCGTTGTTGTAGAATGATCAAATCCTCCATGTACTTGCCTGAGCACAAAGATTTTATTTATTGGATGCTTTATCTGGTTATAATCAAATTTTGTTAAAATATGAGGACCAGTATAAAATGACATTCGATACCAAGTGGGGTACGTTCACCTATCAAAGGATGTCATTCGGTCTTTCAAATGCTGGTGCTATATTTCAAAAATCCATGGACGTTCCTTTCAGTGAGGTATTATGATTTACCTTGATGATATGATTATGTTTTCACATCACAAAGAAGAGCACGTTTCCAATTTGAGTTAGGTGTTTGATAAATATCAAGAGTTCAGGATTTCCATAAACTCAAAAAATTCCATATTCACTATTAAAGAAGGAAAACTATTATGTCATTTGATCTCACAAGAAGGACTGGTGATTGATCCTACGAGGGCCAAAGCACTTTTGATACTACCACTACTAGTTAACAAGAAGGACCTATAGTCATTTTTTGGCTAGATAAATTTCATTCAAAATTTCATTGTTGATTTTTCTAAGGTAGTGAAACCCATGATCAACCTCTTGAAAAAGAATGCAGAGTTCAAATGGATGAAGGAGAGGAGATAGGCTTTTCAAAATATCAATAAAAGAATCACTCAAGCACCAATATTGATTAAACCTCATTAAAAATACTTCATTCTCTACGTAGTAGGTGAACATGAGAGTTATACTATTGTTATCACACAGAAACAAGAATACAGAGATGAAAATTTGATTACCTTTTTGATCCAAGTTATCACGCTGCACTAGGAGAAGTATAATTTTATTGAAAAACATGTGTATGTAGTGATGAAATACCTAAATATATTTTGGCATTTTGTCTCAAAGAGCAAAATAATAATTTATGTTATACACCTAGATGTCAGAAACTTCATTCTTCAAGGGAAGTTAAGCGATAAAAGAGCGGGTTGGGTCTTAAAAATTCAAGAGTATGATGTGGATATTCGACCAACAAAGCTTATCCATGGACGAGCTCTTTGTCAAGAACTAGCCAAAAGTGCAGCATCCGAATCATTGGATCCAATACATAATGAGGACATAAATGAAAGCATTTGTACAAATCATGCTATGAGTGATCGTGATTGGATAGAGGACCTTGTCCAATTCTTTACCTCAGGAAAATGTCCATCACATATTGATTCTTCATAGCATTGGTGATTCAAGATGCGAGCGCTTAAATATATTTTATTTCCAAGTGGATTGTTCCACAAGAATATAGATAGAGTGCTCCTTAGGTGTGTGAAGGAGTCAAAAAAGGAGAAAATATTGGAAGAGTTTCATTTTTGTATTTTTTGTGGAGATTATGGAGGAAGGCCTATGGCATTAAAGATCATTGGAGATGGTTACTTCTAGTCCACTTTTTTCATAGATACACATAAGGTGAGCTAAAATTGTGATAGTTGTCAGTGATATGTTGGCAAGACAAGAAAATGATCATTGCCTCTGCACCTGATTCAAGTGGAAGTGTTATTTCAACAATGGGGTTTGGACTTCATTGGAGTTATAGACACTCACTCTTCAACTAAGCATAAATACATCCTAACTATGATAGATTATTTCATTAGGTGGGCATAGGCCATCCCTACCAAGAAGGTAGATCAAGCTACGATCATTTATTTTATCGAAGGATTAATTACCCGTTTTAGTGTTCTAGATGCTATTATAACAGATAACAAGACTATATTTATTATGGCTAATATCACTGAGTTTACAAGAAAGTACGAGGTTTATGTCAAGACATCATCCAATTACTACCCACAAGGAAATGGCTTGGTCGAATCCACCAGTAAAAATTTGTTGCGAACCTTAAAAAGGACACTAGTAAGCAATAAAAGGAGTTGGCACTTATTGTTGAACCAGGATCTATGGGTAGACCACATATCCATGAAAAATTCTATTAAAGCCTCTCCTTATTCTTTGGTATATGGGAAAGAAGTAGTTCATCCCACCCATATTGAGCTACCTGTCCTTCAGGCCTTATAGTTGTTCAAAGATGAAGATGATGACTTTGATCTGATGAGCATAAGGTTGGGTCAATTGTTGTAGTTGGATGAAGAGAGAGAAAATATATATTAGGATTTTATCGAATACTCTAAAGTGATGTATAAATGGTTTGGAAAAAATACAACAGAGCGCAAGTTCCAGGTGGGAGATTTAGTCCTCAAATGGAACGAGAACAAAGCTAAGTCAAGGAAGCACCACAAGTTTGATGTGATCTAGGAAAGTCCATTTTAGGTCTCGATAATAAATTTGAAAAATGCATATCATCTTTGTGATATGGATGGTTGGGATCTTTTGATTCCAATGAATGGTATTCATTTGAATGCCTATGTTCAATGATAAACTGAGGAGGTACCAGTTTGTCAATATGTACATAATATTATTTTCAAGCAATTTCTATCTTTCAATGCTTAATATATATATATAAAAGAGATAAAAAGGAATATATATATATATATATATATATATATATATGATCCATCTCTATTGTAGAATTAGGTTAGCCTTGAAATGATTCACTAAAGACATGAAATTATACTAGAGGCTCCGAAATTATAAAAAATCCAAAAGCTCCAAAATTTTTAAATAGATTGCTTTATAAATTTGTAATTCCATATGTTTTAAATAAGCAAGACGCCAATGTGAGAAGCAGCAAAAAAATTAGAAAATCAAACATGGGGCTCAACTTTAGAATATTGTTAAAATAGTTAATTAAGAGCACTTTTGCCTCGAACAAAGGGGCAAAAACCCCCCCATTCACCTTCCACTAAAGTGAATGCATTTCACAGTGAGGAAAATAAAAAAAGGGATAAAGTCAGGAGAATGAAACATCAAAAATGGAAGTCAAAGAAAGTTTCACCCCAAATGAGGGGTGAAACTCTCGTTTGCCCTTCATTAGGGGGAAAATCCATCTTTAGTTTAAAATGCGTGCACTGAGGTATTAAAAAGAGATTTAAAAGAGCTTTCACCACCATAGATGGGCAAACGGGGCAAAGATGTAGATGATATTTTTAACTTGCTCCAAAAGCACTTTCACTTTATTTTTAATGGGAAAGGTGCATACACTGGAAATTGTGGATGAACCATTGAAATTTTAATGCAAGGTTCTAGTGAAAATAAAAAGAGAAAAGAGAAGGGAAAAATGCAAAAGCAGAAGTTATACAAGGCATTTGACATGTAAGTGAATTCTGAATTCAGAATGAATATAAAAACAGAGAAAATGTCATAAAATAAAGTTTTTTTAGAAAAAGCAAAAATCATTCCATATTTTTTTTAATTTTGGGCTAAATGAGAGGAAAGATATGGCTTTAAAAGAAAATTCATTCACCACGAATTTCATCAATCAGGTCAAGAGCACTTTCAAGATGAAAGAGAAGAAAATCAAAGTGTGCTTCAGTGATGTTTCACCTCTATTATTCTTCAGAGTGCAATAATTGTTCAGGAGAAAAAAATATATGAAGAGCGCCCTCAAGGTGATTTCACCTAAAATATGGTAAAGTTCAAAAAAAGAGTGGGTGCATTAAATGATGCATTCCCAGGGAAGTTAATATAAAATGTGCATCCAGGCTACATTGGGAGGTACTTTTGCTTTCTTAAGATCCATAATCCCACATCATCGAAAGAAGCACTTATTGGTTCATAGGTGGTGAGGTTATTATTCCAAGGAAGATTTAATAGCTAGGGCACATTTTTTGATGAAACCACACGGTAAGAAGGGCACACTTTCCAAGGATGATCTTGTGGTGAATAACAGTTGATACCATTAGAACATCAAGAATAGTGCTGAGCGGGTGAAACAAAGCACACATTCTTCTAAAATCACTTGAGGAAAATTTAGAATTTACTATGGTGGTTGGAAGGGCATTATATATAAATAAATAGGTAAAATATTCACAGTTTAATTTTTAAATTTTTACTACTGTTGTGTTTTCAAAAGCTATTATTGTAGATGTTATAGTGAAAATTCAGGATAATGCAACAAAGAGATACAATGGGAAAAAAAAATTAAAGAGGCACAGGAGGCTATAGAGCCCAAGAAGTCTAGAAAGAAAGAAGGTGGGTCAAAATCCAAGAAGGCCCTAAGGAATGAGAATCTAGATTTAAACACGTACGGTGACACTATGGCATAGACTAGAGACTATGTAATTACTAACAAGGGTGTCAAGAAACTATGACAAGATGTAGAGTTCACTTTAAGGCAAGGATTAAAAACAAAAAATCCTTTAACTGTGTTATTCCATGCACAATTATTGTGGTATTTGTGTACACCCGTACACCCTTACCCGAAGCTGGTGAAGATAATTGCTCGATTTTATAATCTAATTACTAGGATGGTACAGAACGTAAATAGAGAAGCGCTATTTTCTATTTCCATTGATGAATTATGAAAACCATTTTCCTGTGGGTTTAAACCTCTCTCATATGTGATTAGTAAGAAGCTACATACCAATGAGTATGAGGATATATATGTATCTACTATGATGATGCATTAGTTCATGGAGAAATAACTGAATAATGCCACAACTAGGGTAACTTCGAAACTTGCCAAAGTTGCTTACAAAGTTCAAAATCCTAGATATTTACTCAATGTTAGCCTGGGTTGCTAGTTTACCAATAGATTCCATAGTTCATAAGTGGCAAGTGAATTTAGCACAGTGCATATGCTAGTTAGAATTTTACACTCCATCAGTCATGACGTAGGGTACCAATATGATTTTCTTCAATTGGAATTATTTTATATCTCAAAACTTGCATTTTTAGATGGAGAGGTTACACACTAGAGAAGAAACGTCATTCAAGCATACGTATTTTTTGGTCTGGTATTTATTTTTCCATCTACATCAACATTTTTCTTTTATTGTTGTAAGACAAATGGATGACAAGGATGAGATTTTACCTGTATATATGTGGGCTTCCACTCTATCAAGTAGGGAGTCATTTTATAGTTTCAACCATTTGTTTTTGGGGCATGCAAAAGAGTTGCCTTATGGCACTTGCAACAGGGTATGAGATAAGTAGTTACTTTGACTGAAATGAGAAACTTATTTTTGTTGACTCAAGGTATGGTCGTAAGAATTTATGGCTTCATGGGTAAGCCATTTCTGCTTTCATACTTTGCCATCGAACATATTTTTTCCATGGATGTGGTGCATCAAATAGACTATACTAATTATGTATATGGAGTAAGGCATGACAAAAGGACAACTTGCAATATGCCTTTTAAGTTTGGTAGTATAGAAGTAGTCCATGTCGATCAGAACAAGCTACTAACGATGACACTTCAAGACTTGGGTTTGATAGAACTATCGTAATAATGGAGGTATGATCCATTGTGAAAATTTATAGAAATAATCAAGGCCAAGAAATTTCATTGTTATCCATGGCCTAACATATAGAAGAGGTGTAATAATTTTGATAGACCTGACTTGGAGTGGCATGTTGAAAATATGATGTCGTTGTCACCCTGGCATGACTGCTATGAATAGGAGGCTGAGTATTATTCGACAAGGTACAAAAATAAAATCACTCCACCTAGAATATTTAGTCATATAAAATAAATCTAGACCATATATACTGAGGGAAAAATTATGAACTGGTGGATAATGCGGGTTCATAGAGGGAAAATTATGTCACATTTCAGGTTGAAGATGGATGAGGTGTTTTCAGACACCTATGATGAGTTTTTTGGTGCCTATCAACCCATAACTTTCACCCAGATATTTATCCAAATTTTTAAATATTTTGATAGTGATTAAAGTGGGGCAAACAAAGAGCACCCAATATTTGAATAGGAGACCCGTGAGGAGGGGGAACAACAATATGTATTTCAATGGAGGTCACAGTGGACAAAGCATAAATTTGATGAGGTACCATTGGTGGAGAAGCAAACAGTTCAAGATGCGCCTCCATTTTTGAAATCTACAAAGAATCCAAGGACTGACTCTACTACCTCCTCTACTATTGTAGTTTTTGTTGTTATAGTTCCAATAGTTATAGTTGGTTGGACAACTATTATTTCCTTTCTACTGGTGATAGATGCTTTGATTACGGTTGCACAAATATTTATAATAATTCATGAACAAGAGGGGTATCAGTAGATGGATATCCTTTATGTGGAGGTCATTAACATTGAGGATGAAGGGAAGGAGTAGCAAGAAGAAATTATTTCACAGCTTCTTCCATAATTGAAACATACAACAATTGTGCCTAAAGGTACATCTTCCTTTCTCCTTCCTTCTTTGGAGCATGTATTGACTATTAGTTTATTTTTATCTGTTCCTACATTAGTATATCCCTATTTAGTATACCCTCCCTATCAATTTCACTCCCTTCTTCTTCCATTTTCAAAGTCACTACTGCTCCTTCTTCTATTACCCTTTCTTCAGCCTTACTTTCTTTCAGTTCATTCATGTCAAGGCCAAATCCATTTTTATCCCCTTCCCATTCCATTGCCTCTACCACTTTCACCAAGGTTTTAAGTATGTAATATCCTCTGAGATTAATCATAACTGCATTCAAACCTGGTTTCTCTACCCACTCCACCATTTCGGTCCCTCCCCTCTTAGCCTTCTCTTCCAATTCCTTTGAGCCCAAACGCTCATAAGTTTTGATACCTTTCACACCATTTTTTGAGTTGTAAGTAATACCCAAAGTTTTTGTGGCATCTAAATAGATAGAAATAGATAAAATAAATTGGGTATATATTAGTTTGTCATAGTGTTTGAAGAGCCACAAATGTAAAGAAGCATTGGCTCACACAACAGAAATCACTCCCCTGGTCCAGAAGCCATAAGAAGAAATTATGTTGAGTGATTACATGGAAGCTCACACAATATAAATCACTCCCCTAGTCCACAAGCCACAAGAATAAATTATGCTGAGTGATTATGTTTGTGATACCATAACAGATGACTTGACTAGGATTGATCCCACAGAGAAAATAGGTAACATACAAGTGTATAAGAGTTTGATATATTTTTATGTTGAGTATTTTAAGCAGAGATATTTTGATAATTAGAAAAATCAAAAGTACCTTGGCCAAAAGTAGAGTTCAAGAGGAGAATACAACCATGAAAAATGAATACTTATGCCAATAGGTAGCAGTGCACTTGAAGGAAAGGGATGCAACAAGAATAGATATGCAAGCACTCAGAACGTAGCTGGAGGCCATACCAAATCAATTGGCAGAGAAATCCATATAGGCTATAGCCTTTTCTTTAAAAATAATTAAGGAGGCACACCTTCACTCAACTCAAAATTGTGAGAAGTTGGCAGCTCATGATGTTCAAGTGTTGCATTATTTATGGGTGACCTAAATTTAGATTCAGTTGGGTTAGTAGTTGATCGATGACACTGAATAAATTCTAGAGACCTACATGGAAATGGTGGTAAAAAATTAGGCCTTGGCAAATTCCAACATGCATAGTCATCCCCTAAGTGAAATGGATCACGCTTGGTATACTAAAAAAGTTACATTGCATAGCTACTTTTAGATAATAGACCTCATGAGAGAAGTCCAAAAGATTCTTAATGCAATTAAACGAGAGCATATTGTTTCAATGAATCATTTTGATGCTCTTTCCAACATGGGATTTATATATCTTATAGATGAATGGGGTGAACCTCTACCAAAGCAACAATTAGAAGTGGCCTAGAAGAAATTCATGAAAGACACCTCGAATATTGATACATGGAAGGAGCCCATTATAGAGGAACAGGTGTTCTGCCAAAGCAACAATTAGAAGTGGCCTAGAAGAAATTAATGGAAGACACCTCGAATATTGATACATGGAAGGAGCTCATTATATAGGAATAGGTGTTGCCGCTTATGCATAATCTTACACGTGTGGAGCTATCATTGTTTGAGCTAGCCTAGTGAGTTAAGAACTTCAGCCTAGAAGATGTCCAAAATGTACATTTTATTTATGATTTATTGAGTGTTCCTTATTTATTTTATACACATGCTTGGGAGGAGGTAGTTGCAGCCTATGAAGTTACCTCCAAAAGCCTTAAGAAGTAGGAGGAATGATTTGTAGTACATTGAGTAGTAGCTGCAAAAGTTATAGAAGAAGCAGAAAGGGTGAAAGTACTCCCACTAGCAGTTGAAGCTGAAGCCGCTGAGAAGGCAAAAGAGGAGGTGCAAATAAAAGTGTCTACTTCAAACGTTCTATCCAAAGCATCTAGAAAAAATACTCCATAGAATCCCAATGGATAAATTTCTAGGAGTGCTTACATTCATACGAGCTGGATACCCCATGATCCACTACAAATATTGGCAGTTTTGTAATATGCCACATTGAAATTTTTTTGATGATTTTTTTATTGTAATAAGGTAAAATATATCAATATTAACATATAGTATTTTGATCGATATAATAGTTTTTAGTTATATTTTGTTTTTCTTATTTTTTCTGCATCCTTTTGGCTTGAAAATAATAGGTGTTTTAAGGAAAATGGTTGGGGAAATGGATTAGATACGTTGGTTTGAATTACTTGTAAAATAGTTGTAAAATGGTGTATAAAATACTAAGTGCATAAAATGAGAGCTTTTTTGAAAAGGAAAATCACGTTCACCTCAAGCAATGGGTGAAAGGATTGCTCATCTCAATTCGAGGAAAATGTAAAATAAAGCATACATGACCAACTTTGGTGAGTACGATACACCATAATTAAAGGGTGAAAGCCCTATGAACCCTTCATTGAGGCGAAGGAAGAAAAGAAATTAAGAAAGAATCAAGTTTCAAAAAAATGGCTAAGTGTCGAAGTCATCCGAAGTCAAGATGCAAAAAGAATCGCATTCATCCCAAATGAGGGGCAAAATATTTTTCACCCCACTTTGGGGTGAATGTCCTAAAATTTTGAAGAAACACACTTACCATCACATTTATTGGTTGGAAATATATTCGGTGAAATTCCTGAGTTGTGATAGAATTAACAAGGAAATAAACAAGTTTTAAACATGGGTGTGTTCACCCCAAAGATGGGGCAAAAGTTTTATTCACCCCAAGTTGGGATGAACGTCATTAAAATATGAAGTGTTGAAAATTCAAAGGTGTGTTTACCCTGATTGAGGGGAAAAATATCCATTTGCCTCTCCCAAGGATGAATGCACTATTTATGGCTGAGTTTGGAAAAAAATGTATGAAGATCAAAGCGACATTGAATAGTCAACTTCGTGTTCACCCAAAAAGTAAGTCAATGACTCCTTTCACCTCTTTTGGGGGTGAACATAGATTTCAAAGGGAAAAAAATAATTGTTGAAGGTACTTTCATCAGGGAAGAAAAGGATTATTTCAACTATGACTAGGAAAGGAATAAAATCCATTAGATTCATAAAGACACCCTTTCCACCAATGAACACAATAGAAAGAGTGAATGTGCATTCACTTATTGTCTAGTTTAGGTGAATTGTGTAGTTAATAATGTCGTAGGTTTTAAAGAAGTGCCCAAAATAGGAGAATAGAAAACATTAAATGTTTATGGTGAAGAGTAACTCATATTGTGTATCTTGAGAAAAAGAGTAGTAGTTTTAAAATCACCAAGTGATTTTCATGATTTACAAGCAGAAGTGCATTTTCGAGATAGCGAATGTGTCTAGTCAATGACCAAGCCTTACATTTTTCCATGCACTGACACCCAGAGATGCTAATTTCTTGGATGAGTTTCCTTAAAAGCTAGATCGTTGTATCCAAAGGATGAGTTTTTAATATTTCCAAGAATGAATTTTCTCACTATGGTTACTGATCTTTGAAAATTCTATCTCCATGTGCATTTAATGAAAGAGGTAAAATCCTCTATAAATACTACTCAATTTTCAATGTAATGGAGGTTAGACATTATTTAAAAAAACTATTCAAGTTCTCTACATCAATAGAATATTATCGACTTCTAAATTTGTAAGTGATATTGTCTGTGATTTCCTTCTATTTTATGCATTTATATTTCACGATCATATTCATTTTTTGTTGCTAAGTTTAAATTTTGCATCTGAATTTGAACATTGCTAGTGAGGGAGTGAGCTGTGGAATGTGACCTTGGAGGTTGTCTCTACAAGGTTGTAATTAACTTCTGCTGCATTTCTTTTATTACATGTTGCTTCAATGCTTGGGTGGAATTCCTGCTGCTAGTCTGTCCCCAGTCCTACACCTTTGACCGATGGCATATTTTCCATCTCTTTTTATCATTTCCAATTTATTTTCTACAAATATAGTCTTAACCGATGTAGGATTTAGTAAGGGATCTAGCCCTCTCTGGATATTTGCATGGAGGACATTCCTTTCCTTCGATATTTCAACGTTGGCCATGTCTAGGGTGCACAAATGCATGTTTGTATAATTAGGTAGATATTTTACCAACAAGTACATCATTATATATATGTTCCAAAGGTTAGTGTAGATTTGTAAGTAGATTTATGCTAGACCTAAGACATAGTTGGAGTAGATTTGTGCTAGATAGAGGATAGATTTAGTACAAATTTGAGATAAATATTGAGCAGATTTGAGAGCAATATTTGGAGGTAACAGAGTAGAGGACAACAGTCTCCAATGGATAGATATCCATAGATAGGGTAGTGAGGACAAAGGTCTTCTATGGATATAGATCCACAAGCCAGTGTAGTGGGGGTAAAAGTCTTCTAGAAGATAACCATCCAGAGTAGAGGGGAAAGGGTTCTCCTATGGATAGATATCCTTGAACCATAGCAACAGGAAATAGTTCTCCTATGGAGTTCAATCCATAAACCGACTAGGAAGATAGAGTTATTCTATGGATAAAGATCCATAAACTAGTTAAGGAAAAAGAGTTCTCATGGATCAAGTTCCACGAACTAGAGAAAAGGAGAAAGAGTTCTTCTATGTAGAGTGATCCATAAATCAAAGCATTAGGGGATTGGTGTCGCCTTTGTATAGAGGTCCATAAACATTGTAATATGGAAGTGATTCCCAAGATATTATTGAGAAAATTTAGTGGAAATATTATCTTCATGGAGAACATTGGGTGAACCACGTTAAATTAGTCTCTATTGTGTGTGATTATTTGTGCATTACTTTTATTACTATTTTTGATACTGCCATTGATAATATTGGATAATATTATTTGAAAATAAAAGTAAAATTTGGTCTTATACTGTTCACCCTCCCTCTCAGTATAAACCTATGTTCTTCAATTGGTATCAGAGTGGGTTTCTTTGGAATTTTTTAATATCCTGAAGGAAGAGTGTACAAGAACACACATGATATCTCGTAGTGGATCATCAACAAATAAGGCATCATTGTTCGATGGGAAAAATATACCTTCTAGAGTGTAATAATGAAGACATACCTGATGGTACAAGTATATGAGATATGGCAAGCAGTTGAGGATGGATACACATCTCTAGCTAGTCCTCCCATAGATAAATATGGTAAGCTCCTACATCTGTATAATGTAAAAGTAATGAATGCAATATTGGATGGATTACGTGAAGTACATTTTGTGAAAGTTATGCATTGCACATAAACAAAAGAGATATGGGAAAAGTTGAAGAAAGCATATGAGGGAGATAAAAGATCAAGATGGTAAAGTTATAAAATCATAAGAAAACATTTGAAGAATTGAAGATGAAGTATGAGGAAAACATTTCTACATACGTACTTCATGTGGATTAGGTTGTTAAATCCATGCAATGACTTGGTTTAAAGTTGAATAATATGATGTTTATCAAAAGGTTCTAAGGTCACTTCCTATGAGGTATGATGGAAAGGTTTCAACCATAGAAGAAACAAGAGATATTGAAAATCTGACTTTGGATGAGTTACATGGAACACTCACAGCTTATGAGTTGATACTAGTAAAGGATCCTATCCCAAATAAAGAGACATCTTTCAAAGTAACAAAGAAAGCAAAGGATAAGAAACCTGATTCAAGTGATGAGTCAACCAGTGATGAGGAAACTAACTACGATAGAAGTAATAAGGAGTCATGAAAGTACAAAGGTTTGAAAACAATAAAGTATTTCAATTGTGGTAAATATGGTCATTATGCATATAACTATACAGAAGCAGAAAATAGTAGCAGTGAACAAAAACAAGATCATAAGAGCAAGAAAATCCAGGTATGAGAATAAAAATAGGGATAGACAAATCAATCATAGCAAGATGTTTTTCCAAAGGCATACGAAGGGTTTCTATGTAGATAAGACAAACAATGGTTCAAGTGAGAGTGATGGAAGATCCTAATATAATGAAGAAGAAAAAAATCTCTTATTGGCAATAGAGGAAGAAGGAAGTGCTCATATTTAAGATAAATATAAAATGTATGAAGATGCTCTTGAAGATAGAACAAAGGAAAGAATCATAAAATGAAGAGGAAGGAGTATTAGATCTAGAAGTTGAGCTTATTTTTTCTCTTAAGGAATTAAAAGAGTTTACATAATATAATTTGAGACTCAAGGTTCAATTTGAATAATGTGATGAAGAAAAAGGAAATATTATACAAGATCTGACAAACTCAATGGCCAATACAAGAAGATTCAAATAAAATTTAGAGGTAAAAATCTCAGAATGTGAAATACTCGAGCATGAGGTTGGTTCACTAATAAATGGAAGTGAAAGAGTCTAAAGACAAGCTACACACGTTTGTAAAAAGCTCAAAGACTTTGGATAAGATTATCAATGCACAAAAGCCTTCATCAAACAGAATATGACTTGGTTTTGAAGAAGGACAAAGAAATCAAGAAGAGGAGTCAATATCAAGATCCAAATAAGAAGAAGCTTTAGAAGAAGAAAGTTAGAGAGAAATGGAAAATTTGAAAAATAGAAGAAACAATGCACAAATAAGGAACAGGAAAAATCACAGGGAAGAAAATATTAAGAGACCAATGGGTCCAAGGCAATATTTCTTAAAAGGACATTGCTTCTCATGTAACAGGTTTGGCCATAAGTCCATGTAGTGCAGCACACATGAAAAGAAGGAATATAGTTTCACTAAGAGAAATTTTAGAAATGGGTACCTCTTTCAAGGGTAATGTTACTCCTGTAATCATTTTGGTCATAAAGCAATTTATTGAAGGGTTCATGACAAGAATGGGTATGGCTTCACCAGGAGGAACTTCAAGATATTTGCACCCTCTAGGAACCACAACATTAAGTGTTATAAGTGCAATAATATTGGTCATATGGCCAAGTGGTGTAGAAAAAAATTTCCAAGGACAAACAAGAATATGGATATTCAAAAGAATCATAAGGATCAATTGAGAAAGAAGGTGGACAAAGAAAAAGAGAATTGTATGTTGGGAGTAGTTTTAATACCACCCCAAAATTAATCACCTCAAGGAGATGAGGTGGGGAGGGGCTGAGCTAAGAGTATTATATTTAACCCCAAAGGAATCACTTTGCTATTGATGACAAAGGGGGAGAGATTTGAGTTAGGGGGAGAGCATTCAGTTAGGGGGAGTAGTTTCTCAATTGGAGCATATTTAAAAAAAGGAAAAAATATTGGTTAAAAAAAGGGGTGTTGCCATAAATTACAAAGAGGGGATTGTTGGAATGTTGAGCATGTTTTGTTGTCATTGATATCAAGAGGTTTGTTGATGAAATTAATGTCAAAAAAATTTTATGTCCTATAATTAATGTGCTATGAAAGCAAGGCAAGGTTATCTCCAAAGCACTTATGACAATGGTTTCTAAGGTAATAAATAAGAGGTTTGAAGGAGACTTGAAGATTCAATTTTAAGTCTATGTGCAAGAAGGCAAGTAAAAAAGGATAATATTATAAAAAATTTAAATTATAATATATTGACCATTAGGGCCTCTCAAATAAGATTGAATAATGCATTGGAAAAAAGGTTTACCAAAGTATTAAGTATATTATTTAATTAATTAAATTTAACCATAATATTAAATAATTAATTAATTAATATTTAATCTAAAGTTAATATTTGAGACTTTGGAGCTCTGCTAGGGTTTGATGAAGAAAAATTGCTCTGCGGGGATGACAGCAACTTCTAGAGGAGGTCTAAAAATTTTGAGGAATTTCATGATGGCATCGGGTCTGGCATAGAGAGTGCATGCTCATGATATTTTTCATATAAAAATTACTGGAAGGAACAGGATTTTCTAGTGCATGTCGAGAACCGCTTGTTAAATAACAATGGATGTTTGGAACGATGTGAAGCTAGGCCAGTTCTAGTGGTTCAACCTGATTCAATGGCAAAATATGTGGAGTATCTAAAAAAACATGCCCTTATTGGTAAATTTTTGGGCATCCAAATTTCTCTCCCCTTTGTGGAGGCTTGGGTCAAGAAGACTTGGAATCCTGAAGGTGATGTGGAGGTGATGCTGAGTGCAAAAAATTATTTTATGGTGGTTTTATCTTGTATTGCAAATCGTAAAAAGCATTTGAAGGGGGTCCTTATTTCTATAACCAAGTGGGACTCTTTCTTAAAACATGGCATGTGGGTTTCAACCCATTAGAGGAGCGACAGTCATGGGTTCAAGTATGGGTGCGGCTTCCATGGCTCCCGTTGGAATTCTCGAGAACTGATATCTTGCATAAGATTGCCCTTCTACTTGGGAAGACGGTTGGACCATCACAACATACAATGGATAAAAAGGTAATCTCTATTTATCGTATTTGTGTTGAAATTGACTTAAATAATCCTATTCCAAATTCTATTGAAATATAATTTGGATCAACTACATGGGTTCAAAAACTTGACTATGAAGCTCTTCCATTTCGTTGTCGAATTTACCATGAATATGGCCACCTGCAAAGAAAATGCCCTAAGTTTGTCTCACCTGTGGCTTCAAATCTTGGGCCCTCTCAGTCTGGACAAAGTTTGGATAAAGGAAAAGCCCCAATAAAGGAAGGGGAATGGGATAAGGAAGGTTTTGTTTTGGTAAAATCCTGAAACAGAGGACGAAGGGCAAACAAAGATCTTAATGATAGCCAGCTAGATGCTTTACTCAACCATTTTGAAATATTAGATGATCTTAATCAGTGCATGGAGATACTTGAAATGTCACTACCTGATGCAAATATAACAAGTCCAAATCAGATGTCTCTTCTTGAGGGAGAACTTAAGGAATCAAATCTAGGGGGTTTAAATGAAGAACAAAGGGATTTGGATATGAGTATAGGGGACATGGTTGGGTCTAGCCCTATAAGTGAAACTATTTTGGAAAGTGGTTCAGATTTAGTTATGACCTCTCCTACTCAGGCACTGATGTAGTCATCCTTAGACTGTAAAACACCTACAATGTTGGGATTGCAGCAGAAAATAATTAAAAATATTTTTTAGATAAGAATATGAAGGTGGGTCGAAAGAAGTACCAGGATAAAATTAAGTTAATGGGGGAGACCTTGGTGGAGTCAGTCTTGGTGAGAACATTGGACTCCCATTTTTATAACCCCCAAAAATGATTATCCTCTCATGGAATGTAAGGGGATTGAATAGCATATCTAGACAAAAATTTGTTCGTGATTTGGTTCGTGTGCATTCTCTAGATGTGGTGCTTATTCAGGAGACTAAATTGGCTATTTATAGTATGTTCAATATTGCTCGCAAGTTGTGGATAAAGGGGAAATGCCAGTGTATTGGTGCATGTGGATATGCTGGTGGCGTCGCTTGTTTATGGGATCCTATTAAGATATCCCTTCTTACTTGGATTTCTAGCACATGGTCTATTTCAATGGTTAGGCATGATAACGAATCTGGTGAAATCATCCTACTTACAAATATGTATGCTCCTATTGATTACAATGGTAAAGTGAATTTGTGGAAGCACATTTACTTTGTGAGAATTTTGGTTCCCCTGTACCCATGGATTTTAGTTGGAGACTTAAACTCTATCACTTGTCTAGAGGAGAAACATGGTGGGGTGGACTGTCTCGAGCCTTTTTATTACATCTTCAGTGCTCATATCTAGGCCCTAAACTTGGTTGACATCAATCTAGATAATGGGATATTTACTTGGCACAATAGAAGGTGTAGGGAAGCTTCCATCTCAGAGATACAGGATAGGTTTTTGATATCCAGTTATTGGATGGGTAATAACAAAGGTGCTAGTTCTGTGATTCTGGAGTGTAGGGGATCTGATCATTGGCCTATCAAAATCTTTGCTTTGGAGTTAGGGCTAAAAAATAATCTCTCCTTTAAGTTTAAACTTATGTGGCTTCGTGATCCTAAGCTTCATGATTTCATGTGAGGCTAGTGAACCACTGGCAAACCTCCTCGTGACACCGCTATGTATTCCTTTATGAAGCGATTAAAATTTGTAAAACATAAATTGAAGATATGTAATAGACTGAATTTTGGAAACCTTTCTTTGGCTAAGTTGGTAGATCTTAGGAGGATAGAAGAATCTTCAAGGAATATTAGAGATCATGGATTCACGAAGGAGCTTCTTATTGAGGAATCTGAGGCTATGAAAGACCTTGATGAATGGGAAATGAGGGTAGAAATTTTTAGAAACAAAAATCTCAAGTAGATTTGCTTTAGGAAGGGGATAGGAACACAACCTTCTTTTATAACTCAGTTAAGGTTCACCGTAATGGTAACCTGATTACCTCTCTTGATAATTCTCATGGTGCCCTTCTCTAGTCTTTTAGGGATATTTTAGAAGAAACTAAGAGGTATTTTTCCTCTCTCTTCAAGGAGGACTCCCTATCATATGATGAGAATGAAAAGCTTATTCTAAACTATATTCCAGTGATTGTTTCTAGAGAGATGAATGAGCACTTGATGGGTCCAATTTCCCTTGAGGAGTTGGAAAATGTTGTATTCAAGATGAAAAAGGAAAATCCCCAGGCCCATATGGATTCCCAATTAAGTTTTATCAAGAGTTTTGTGATTTAATCAAATTTGATATTTAGTAGGTGGTCCATGAGTCCAAAAAGAACAAACAAATTCTAAGGGCCATAAATGCTACCTTTGTGGTTCTTATACCCAAAAAAGAGGGAGCAAATTCCTTGGATATGTTTAGGCCTATTGCTCTCTGCAATTTTGTGTATAAGATCATCACAAAAATTATTGTTGAGAGGCTGAAGATATGGTTGAGCAAAACCATATCTAAGGAGCAAGCAGGGTTTGTTGTTGCCCAACAAATCTTGGATGGGGTTGTTATTGCTACAGAAGCTATTCACTCGATGGAAATTTCTAAGGAGAAAACTATGTTCATTAAGTTGGACATGGCCAAAGCCTATGATTGGGTCAGATGGTCCTTTCTTTAGAAATTTCTTGTTGCTTTTGGATTTGAGGAGGAATGGATTATATGGGTGATGAGTTGTGTTTCTTCTTCCTAATTATATGTTCTTGTTAATAATGAACCATCAGAGTTGTTTGAGGCCTCAAGGGGATTTAGACAAGGAGATCCTTTATCTCATTATTTGTTTATCATTATGGTAGAAGGATTGGGAAGATTGCTCAAGTCTCAAGTCATGCAGGGTCTCATTCATGGGTGGAATTGAGATAGTAGTTTGACACCTCTTTCCCACCTTCAATTTTTTGATGATATTGCTTTGTTGGGAGTTGCCACTATCAAGGAAGCTGGCAATATTATATAGTCTCTTGACATATATCTTGGTGCTATGGATAGTTTATTAATGAGGATAAGTCTTCTATTTTCTTCTTCAATACCCCTCCTCTTATTCAAGCCAAGATTTCTCACATTATAAGATTCTAGGTTGGGACTCCCCCATTCATTTATCTTGGTATTCCAATTTCATCTCACCCTCTACCTAGATCTTCTTGATAGTCTATGCTTGATAAGTTTAGAAGGAAAGTGAATCATTGGGCTTTTAGATGGCTATCCACTATAGGTAGAGTGTTTCTTTTAAAATCTATTGTTCAAGCTCTACCTATTTATAGATGTTTTATACAAATAGATACCTCTCACTTCATCAAGGATATGGATGCTTTGTCAAGATAGTTTTAATGGTTTGGAAAACTTGATCAATATAAATGGAGTTTTGTTAGGTAAGATTCTATATGTAGGCCAATGCAAGAGGGAGGCCTTGGATTGTGATAGACAACTCTTTTTGGTCAGACATTGGTTGCAAAACTTTATTGGAGATGGTGTACCCATCAAGATTAGATTTGGGCTAAAATATTATCTTGTAAATACTTGAGAGGTATTTCTGAGGCTAAAATCCCTAGATTCAGCTTGGTTGGGAAATTTTTAGTTATCTGGGACACTTTGAAAAGAGGAGCTAATTTAATCAAGCAAGGTTTGTTCTGGATTTGCATTCAGGGATAAAATACTCATTTTTGGGAGGATTCTTGGGATGGCCACCCTCCTTTCTTGAATAAATATCCTAGGTTACATTCCATAAGCATTTTTTTCTTGGAAGCAGGTTGGTCTCGTGTGGAGGACTTTAAAAAAATCTAGTCTTTTGGAAATATGGAGATGTACAGGTGGAAAGATCTGTAAGAATGGCCCCAGGGGGACTGGCCAAGGACAGAGAGGTGCTTGCTCTTATTCTTATAGGGAGGCCTTGTTCTTCATTAATGGGTAAATATATTATGGCTTGGAACCCTGATCCTAATGGAACATACTCGGTAGCCTATGGTTATCAGGTTCTTAATAAACAAAAGTATGGGAGTCTTCTTGTCACTTGGTGGAAAAAGGTGTGGAATAAATTTTCCTAGCCAAAATGTAACTTCTTTCTCTGGTTGGTAGCTCATAATAAATGCCTCACTTGGGATAATATGAGGAAGAGGGGATTTTAGGGTCCCTCTTTTTGTGTCCTTTGCAGTAAGAATGAGGATGAATCTTATCATTTATTTTTCCAATGATCCTTTGCCAGAGACATTTTTCACCGTTGATGGAGCACCTAGAGTCATCCATGTTTTCATGTGCTATCATTGGTGGAGTTTTGGAGTAGTCTGGGAAGACCTCCGGCCAAGGCACCCTTCCTTTGGGTGGCTTTGAATTTGGGCCATTCTTGCATCATCTGGTAAATTTGGCTCGAATGGAACCGACACATATTTTAGGAAAGTTATTTGGTTGTTCAATAGATCTGGCAAAGGATCCTATATATTATTCAGGAAACCATCCATAAAAAATGTGATGTGGACCCTATTTTAGATTCTATGGAGGATAAGGTACAACAATCCCTTGGTCTCTTTGGAGATGGTGTGAAATCTTCTAGCCCTAGTAGGGTTCCTCAACTTAGCAAGAAGGTTATGAGAGATGGTAGGTGGATGCCACCCCCTAGAGGAGTTTTAAAAATTAATACTAATGGATCGTCCATGGGTAATCCTAGACATGCTGGCATTGGTAGTGTTGGGAGAGATTCTACTGGTGGTGTCAATTTTTCTTTTCCATTTATAAAGGTGTTAACTCCAATAATTTTATGGAATCTCTTGGAATTCTTGAGGCCTTGCAGAGGGGGTTTTCTCTTGGCTGGCATAAGATTATCTACAAGTTTGAATCTAAAATTGTGGTTAATATTTTAAATAGTAAAATGGTGGAGGAAGTTAATTGGCAGTTGGCCTCTGTAGCCATTCAGATTCTTAGAATGAGTGAAGAGTTTGAATTTATATCCTTTGTGCACATTCCAAGGGGATGGAATGTGGTTGCTGATTACTTGGCCAAAAATGCTTATGAGTTGTTGGATCCTTAGAGTATCTATAATTGGGAGAGTCTCACATTTGGGGACTCTCAATGCCTGTGGGAGATGATCCACAAGGGTGTATAGACTTAATGTGGTTTATTCTTGTTGTATTTTTTGGGTTTCATTCTAGTCTAGTGGTTTTAGCTTGTTTGGCTATTTATTTGAGTCCTGGTTGGAAGCTCAGTTGTATTCTGCAATATAGACTTTTATCAATATATTTTTATCCCTTTGTTTAAAAAAAAGTTAATATTAAAAAAATAATATTAATTTTGGAGTGCCAAAGGTTAAATACATATGTGCTGACGTCGAAAATCAAGGAAGGAAAATATACATATAAGACTAAAATTTAGCCCAAGTTTTACATGATTAAAAAAATTTGAAGAGCCTCTGAATAATCGAATAGCTCATGCGATGCAGAAGGGAGAGGACAACATGTGGTGCTTTGCACATGGAAATTGGTGGTCAAATGGAATAGAGGAAGAGTCCCCACTCATCCATCATGGCAGCCAAGCTTACAAGTGAAGCTTGTGCAACACGTGGCAAATAAAAGGTCTTGCGTTCGTGTCATGACCCATTACTCTCATACATTATTCATAGAATATCAATTGATCTCAGGGGATCAATTAATGCTTAATTGAAGGGGCATTACCCAAAATAATCCTACAAAAATTCTAATAACATAATTTATAAGGGACAAGAAATATTAATTACTTAAGGGCTATTTATGAGGTCTAGTAAAAGATAAATTTGAAGAATTATATTTTACAAAATTATATCCATAGAATAAATAATGGGTAGATTTAGTGGACCCTATGTGGATGGACCTCAAAAGGACTAATGAATTTTTAAATAATTTAGGAGTCATCCTATGTTTTGGGAAGTACTCATGTGGCTACCCTATATTGGTGGGAATCTCCTAACTTATCAAGAATAGTTCTAACCATGTAACTATTCCTATACCTCAATAGTATGAGTTTTGTCACTCACCTCATCCTTAGAGACCCCTTGAAGGACATGATGAAGTCATAATGGTCCTAAGCATATTTTTAATATTATTATAATGTGGCCACTATTTGACCCATGAGTAGGGAATTTTCCTATAAATAGAAGGTATTTTGGAAAGAAATGGCTATCTAGGTTCTAGGAGTCTTAATGGTCTAGGAAGTATGCTCTTCATCCATGGGGTGAATCAGAAACTAGAAGACTTGAAATATTTCTTAGTTAGAGTGAGGATTATCTAGAAATCCTTAATGGTCTAGGGAGTATGCTCTCCACCCTTGGGGTGGATCAGAAACTAGAAGACCTGAAAATTTCCTAATTATTAAAAGGGCACTTTTGGAAGACTAGAGGAAAGGAGTGTGATGAGGAATACTTGAATATTCAACACACTATAGTCAAGGTTGGATCTATCCATCCTATTATTTCATGATTAATATATTTGGAAGATGCTTTAGTTGTTTTGAAAATATTGTTAATAAAATCTTAGGCTTTCGAAATTGTCTTCTTTCATACTATGAAAGCTCCTTTCGTTAACAATTTACATTATTTTAGATTATATCAAAATTGACTCTTTTAATGTTTGGTCGTATGCGAATTAAAGGATCCATAAAATTGACAGTGGTGTTATGTTAGGAAATCAATTTAAAATTACTCGATCATGTCTTATCAAGACTAAAGCCTAAATGGTGGTATACAAGATATACCACACGACATAGCACTCATTCCTGACACCTGTGAGAGTGCCCTCTATATGGGATCACCATTCACAGAGATGACCCTGTTTCTGAGTAACGTTTTGATGATAATGTTCCCTTCGGTATTTTGTTGTACTGTCAGTCGATAGAAAACCTCGAATCATCCCTAGTTTAGATTACAGGTGTACCAAAAAGGCCATTGTTGTGAATACGTTGAGGGTTCTTAGACCTTGAGTGCTATGATAAAAATGTGGAGATGTGATCTATACTAAAGGTCATATTAATTAAACGCTTCACACTCATATCAATAAAGGACTATCATCCTCATACTTATGGATTACAAAGTGTAGCATGATTGTCAGTAATCATTCGTCTTACTCATGCATTGCCTATTGGGGGATTGTTTCTAGGTTGGAACAATCCTCATTTTGGTAACCCTAACAAATGAGTCAAAGCATTCATACCTTATAGGTTTTACTAGGAAGTGATAGTTACTACTTTACACTATTAATGTCTATGTATTTTTCACTAAAATCCCAATACTGGATGACTCGATAAACAAGAACAAGGTATGCTTAACCTACCCTTGATAGTATTCATGAAAGTGTAGTTGAATATCCTCGCAAACCATCGATTAAAAGGGGACATGTCCGAGCAGCGGATGGATCTATTGTAAACGAGTAGACTGAACTGATTATACACCTTTAAGTCATGAGTCACCTAAAAATAGAGCTTAGATGTAAATCTGGAGTAGAACCAATCGTTTGAAGAGGATTGTGTCATACTAGTGGGAGCAATCACCGTCTAATGTCTAGTAGGTTGAATATGAAACCTATTTTAGGTTTGGTATCATAATTAACAAGCATAATACTAATCCTAGTCATCAAAGGTAAAATTATTCCTTAAGAAAATCTGACTCAAAGGTTGGTTTGTAATTCCCTCGAATTAAGGTCGTATGTTATAAGGAAATGACCAATCATTTTTTGAGGTATCCATCGTTCAGTGAGTATGACTAGATAAGGGACACAACTTGGAGTCAGAAATCTCTTTTTGCATTTACATCAAATTTTCTGTCATGTGAGTTGCATAAGAACTACGCTAATACCAATCCTACATCTAAGAGTAACATTAATATTTAGGAAAAAGGTTCCAGCATTTCAATGATCTATTCAAAAGTTGAGTGTATCGTATGACACTCATACCCATGACTCTCCTATAGATTTTGTCCTATCCAGAGGGCAGTCCCATAGGAACATTATGTTAGATCAATTGTTCTATAAATTAAGATTAAGAATGGTAGTATACACATAGGTATACTAGGTAAGTGAGAAGTGATTTCACTTGAGTAAATTACCTTTTGGAATAATAGAAGTCATATAGGGTTGCTTTGTATTAATGGCTTAACACTCTCTCTTATAGACTCCACTCTAAGAGTACCTTATGGGAAGTCCTTAAGAGGACTAAGTAGATAAGGATAAGTGTGTAGAAGATTGTAACTCAATGATATGAAGTGTGGGCTTGGTCCCATGATATATCTGAGTTACATAAGGATAAATTTAAGCTTAAGTTGCTCCATAACACTAAATGTATATATATGGAATATATATATATATATATATAAGTATACTAGATTACATTAAAAAGGAAGATGGTTTAATGGTTAGATGATCTTTAATTAAAGTGTCCATAGCATATTGAAATAAACATAGATCTAATAGGTAGAGCAGGTATGGAAGAGGCGGGTGGGAACCTCGATCATGGATCAAGTGAGGATCCAGAGGAAGGTGGTCAGGCTGCAACAAATTTGGAGGTGGGCATCACGCGGGGGCCCGACCCTCCTCTAAAAAACCCCAACAAAAAATATATGAAGGACAATGTGTGGCCCAAGAAGTGGCCTTCTTTTGCTAAGACTCTTAGAGGAAAAAGAAATGAGGTTATCTCTCTTTCACCCCTAGTTCCAGTAAATAATAAAATGATCTCGACAAGTTCCATGAGCCCTTTTCTTTCAAAGGAATAATTATCCTTGGTAGGCAAGTTTTTGGGAGGTAGGTTGAACATGGAGACTATCAGGGCTTGGGCGATGGGTAAATGGTGACAGGTAGGTAGCTTGGAGCTAGTAGATCTAAATCAAGGGTTCTTCATTATATATTTTAACAATATGGAGGATGCTAACCACATTTTAACAAGAGGTCCTTGGTTTCTTGGAAAAAGGAGCCTTTTTATCAGATGATGGGGTGAAAATTTCAACCCTAAAAAGCAAAATATTAACATTACCCCTATTTGGGTTCATCTCCCGAGTCTACCTGCCCAGTTCTTCAATGAATATTGGTTTCAAGGCATAGCTAGAACTATAGGGGACCTGATATCCATTGACCATGCGACCTTGGATAGGATAAGGATGACTCATTCATGAATATGCATAAATGCTAATTTGGATAATGAATTTCCAAGGTTTGTGGAGCTAGATTATGGATAATACTATCAAAAATAGTTGGTAGAATACGAGAAAATACTATAATTCTATGCATAATGCAAAAATAAAGGACATCTATGCAATCAGTGCCCTAACCTAGCAATGAATAGAGAAAAGTATAAATAGGGAATGCTAGACAAAGGAAATTTGAGGAGTTTTCCTAGAAGAGGCGATTTCAATCATGCAAACTATGTGTACCAAAAAAATAAAAGAGAGGGTGTAGGATCCCAACAAGACAAAGGAAAACAAGAGGTTTTTGGAAACCAAAATACTCAGGTAAGTTCCAATCCTCTAGTTTCAAATAAATTTTCAATTCTATCCAATATGGGAGTAGGAGGATTACTGGAAGACATGGAAGCCTAAAACCTTCAGGCTAACCTTTCTGACTCTCTAGAATCCCCATCCAAGTCATAATTCTCAAAACCTAATGCTAAAATTACTGTAAGCCTCGTGGGCATCACAAAGCCAAACCCTAATGCCCGATCTCTATAATCCCCATCCAAGTTGGGATCCTTAAACTCCAATGATGAAAATACTTCAAGCCTAGTGGACATCCCAGAGCCAAACCCTAATTTTGAAGAACTTAGGAACACATTTAAGGAACTAGGAGCTAGGTGAATCCTACTTAGGGCCCGTCCTGACTAGGGGAATCTAGGAAAAAAGGAGAATATTTGCATGTGGGGGTGGAGATATGTGAAACTCTTCAAACTAAGAAATATGGTAGTCTGGTTCTGCAACAAATTGCCTCCCCCCAATTTAGTCCTAAACAAACCAGGAGCACTATATATTTTGGCAGTGAAAAAAGAAGAGGGAGAATATCAAATGTTGAGAATAAAAAAATTATAACTGATAATGACATTGCCAATGGAAAACATAGAACCATGTTTCAATAGGTTATTCCAGGTTTTGAAGACAAAAAATTAGGAAAACCCCTCAAGGAAGGGGGAGAGAAATAAATCCCAAACAATCTAAATGAACTTCCTCTCATGGAATGTGAGAGGCCTCAATGGCCTGTCCAAACATAGGGAATTCAGTGCAATAAGAAATCAAGTGAATCCAACTATTATCATGTTGCAAGAAATAAAAACTGATGAGATTCAGTCAAAAAAAGTAGCAAAAAAAATCTAGAATCAAGGGGAGATGGTTTGCAAATCATCCAAAGGAGCATTTGGAGGCCTTATGACTTTGTGGGATCCTTGGATAGTAGAAGGCACCATTATTCAGAAATATGACAAGATTCTTAGTGTTTTATTTAAGGAAATAAACAGCAACAACTCGTGGATCCTTTAAAATATTTATGCCCCGAATTCAATTCAAGGGAGAGCTCTACTATGGGAGTACTTAGACAATCTGAGTGAAATCTTTCATAATGTCCCCTAGATTTTGGTTAGGTATTTTAACACTCCTCTTTACCCTTCAAACAAAATGGGTGGAAATGGAACACCTATAAGGAGCATGGATGAGTTAAATTAATTTGTGAACTCCAACATGTTGATGGATGTAAAACTTAGAGGAATGAATTATACTTGGAGCAATCGACATATAGGGTGTCATCTCATTCAAGAAAGGCTTGACAGGTTTTTTCTATCAAAGGAGGCTACAACTCTGTTTGGTGATTCTACCCTGCAAGCCCTTCCTAAAATTACCTCTAATCATAATACCATTTTTTTGGAGATCCCTAACTCTCTATCCTTCAAGAAACCTTTCATATTTTAATCTATATGGATCAAAAATTCCATTTTTAGAGATAACTTAATTCAGTGGCAGTAGCAACCTGTCAGGGGTAGTGCAACTTTTAAAATTGCTGGAAAATTAAAGTTTGATAAGGAAAGGATTCAAAATTGTAACAAAGAGGTCTTTGGGAACCTCTTTGAAAATAAAAAATAGGTTGTTGAAAGTTTGAATATAATTGATCAGAGGATTCAACATGGTGATGTTGATGAAACTACTAGGCAGGAGGAACAGACAAAACTAGCAGAGTTTCATAACATTTTGGCCTGTGAGGAAATCTATTGGAGGTAAAAATCAAGGTCTCTTTGGTTGAAATATGGATATTAAAATTCCAAGTTTTTTCACGTCACCACACTTAGAAACAGAAGCAATAACAAGATAAAAGTTTTAAAAAAAGTAGACGGTTCTATTACTCAAGACTTAACAGAAATCAGAAAGGAGGTAGTAACTTATTTCAATTCTATCCTTGATTAGGAATTGCAGTGCAATGAGGAGGCCAAAGATATTCTCTTGTAATCCATTCCTAGCATAATAAATGAGGATATAAACCTAAAGCTTCTAGCTCCCTTTTTTGATGAGCAAATTAAGGAAGCTTTTTTTAGCATGGAGTTAGACAAAGCCCCAGGACCCGACGACTTTCTCCCTCATTTTTATAAATATTTTTGGGACATCACAAGTGAGGATGTAATTTTTGCTTTCAAATAATTCCAAGAAAGCAATCATATCCTAAAAGGTCTCAACTCTACTTTTATTTCTCTAATTCCTAGAAAGCAAACCCCTGAATCTATGGCTGACTTCAGGCCAATCAGTCTATGTAGTGTTTCTTACAAGATCCTAACTAAAGCCATTGCAAATAGAATGAGAGATTTTCTAACCCACATCATAGATCCTTGTCAAGGAAGCTTTGTCTAGGGTAGGTCAATCATGGATGGAGTTATCACAGTTCATGAAGCTCTACACTCCGCTCATAAGACTAACATGTTTGTTTTTGCCCTCAAGCTTGATATGAAAGGAATTTCTAATTGTTGTCCTTCTTAAGCTTGGTTTTCACCACCAATGGGTTAATTTGATAAAATTTTGCATTCTAAAGCATAGTTCTCGATTCTAGTTAATGGAACAATTATTGGTTACTTTCAATGTTGTAGAGGAATTCGGCAGGGGGACCCTATAAACCCTATGTTATTCATAATTGTGGCAAAATATTTAGGTAGAACCATAAAAAATGGTTGCATTTCAAGGATAATATCGGGAATCAAGGGAACACATCTTACTAGGGTTGTTTCTTACCAAAAATTCATCGATGATACCCTTATTTTGACTAAGGCATCGGTGGTTGAGGCCAAAATAGTTAAATACATCCTGAAACTCTATGAGGATGTTGTTGGTCAAAAAATTAATTTTAGTAAAATCAAGTTATATATCTTGAACACCCCCATTCAAAGGACAGGAAGGATTGCAAAAATTTTAGGGTGTGATATAGCAAACCTCCCCACTTCGTATCTTGGTCACCGTATTTTCATTGGTTCTTTGAGAGAGTTAATGTGGGATAAGGTTATTGACAGAATTTAAAAAAAATTGCTAGATGGAAAGGTCATATTATATCTCAAGTAGGAAAGTTGACCCTCACTAAGGCATCTCTTCAGAGCATTCCAGTCTATTTCCTCCCCGTTTTCGAAGCCCCTGTGAAGGTTTTCTAGAAAATTGAGAAACTCCAAAAAGAATTTTTATGGACTATATTAGAGGAGAAAAAAAGGATACACCTTGTAGGATGGACCAAAGTGTGCAGACCTAGGGAAAATTGGGGCTTAGGTCTAAGGAGAATTGCTCATATGAATTTAGCTTTACTAGCTAAGCAGGTGTGACGCCTCACTTCTGGTGAAGAAAATGAATGGACAACTATCATAAAATGAAAGTATCTTCAAAATATGAACTTTCTAAGTAACTCAGTTCCAATCAGAGGTTCTGCTTTTTGGAAAGAAATTCTCAATTGTGAGGAAATCATAAAAAAAGCTTTAAGATGGGTTTTAGGCAATCGTGAGAGGATAAATTACTGGAATGACAGGTGGGCTAAGGATGAACCACTGATGTAATATCCTAACTTAGCCTAATTTAGAGATATCATGGAAGAACTCATTGGCAGAAAAGTCTCTGATTAGATGGTCAAGGATAGATGCAGAATGAAGTGGAAACAAACAAGGATTCAAGAATTTCAAGAGAAATTAAATGATATTTGTAATATTCTCGAGAAACAATTTATCCCCATGAGATCCAAGGAATATCAAGTGACCTGGGCTCCTACGAAAAATAGGCAGTTCATTATTAAATCAGTTTACAAGATTCTGCTTGATGATGAGTATTTTGTCCTCCAAAAGGACATAATTTGGATAAAAAAATTAATTCCAAAAATTATAGTCTTTTCATGGCTAGTTATCCAAGGAAGAATTCTAACCATTGATAATATGATGTGTAAAGGTATTTGTATCACTAATAATTGTTATCTATGCAGGGCTAATTGGGAGACCATTTATCACATTTTCCTTGAGTGTCCTTTTTCCTTGACTATCCTAAGTGGGGTTTTTCAAGCCTTCAATATATCTAGGGTTAAACCAACCACTGTACTTGATTTTTTTGTCCAGTGGCCTTGCCCCTTTTCAAGACAAAAACTTAGATACATGTGGAAAATTTGTCTCAATCACTATATTTGGGAGGTGTGGCTAGAAAATAACCATAGAGTCTTTAGTGAGTCTATCCATGATCATAAAAATATCATTGCTAGGATCCTATCCTTTGCCAACAAGAATGTGAATCTTATCCCTTTTGATAGTTGTAAACCTCATCTACAGGAGACCATGATTGCTCAATATTTAAGCTTAACCTTGTTAGATGAGTCTGTGCCTAGGGTAGTCAACCCCAGAGCCAATTTTAAGTGGTACCCACCTCCTACAGGTTGGTTTAAGCTTAATTTTTATGGAAAGGATAAGGAAAATCCTGGTAGAGAAGGCTCTAGTAGAATTGTGTGAGATCATAATGGGAATATGATGCTTGCATTTTCTGAACATTTGGGAATAAGGACAAACAATGAAGCTGAAGATAAAGCTATGTGGAGAGGCCTTCAAATGACTCAAGACTTAGAAGGCAATTTTATCATAAAAGGAGAATCTATGCATGTTATAAATATCCTCAATAATTTTAAAACACCTCCTTGGAGAATTAAAACAATTGTTGAAGAGGCTAGGATCCTTTTCCAGGGATGATAGGATAGAAAATCCCAACATGTCTTTCGGGAAGCTAACAAAATTGTTGATAAGCTGGCCAATTTGGGTGTCGATGGTGATGAAATTTTCAAATGGGAACATGAAGGAGCTTATTAAATAAGAATTCCAAGAATTATAGTCGAATTTACCAACAGGGAAGGCACTGTAATTTCAAAGGCTAGGAGTATTCCCGCCTCTTTTTTGAAATGGACTCACAATAAAAATTATCCGAGCTGTCAATCTTCATGGATGCTACTTGGAAATACCACAAAGACTAATGGGGATAGTCACATTTCAGATAACATGGCTTCTAGTCATCTTAGTAATTTTAGGTTGGTTGATAATCACATGGTAGGAAATAAATGACAATATAAGACTTTTAACCAGAGCCACGTGGACCACCTGATAGCCACTGCCGTAAATCTAGCCAGCAGGTTCACTTCTTCAAGGCTGATTGGCCAAGACGGGATGTGGTCCCAAAGCATGTCATATACGAAAGAAAGTAATTACCAAATAATTATTAAGATTAATTGTAAATATAGATATCATGGGAGTTTTTTTTAGTACTCTGTTATGTATGTCTGTAGCTTTTTGTTTCTCCACTGTTTCAAGGAAGGGATCCATGTATGTTTCTTTTTTTGTAATTATGATGCATCTGTGTTTTCTCGGGGTATACCCAAAATGTTGTATGGGAAGTTTCTTTTTGATAATAGACTATGTTCCTTACCAGATGTAATGGCTTTGGCGGCATGTAGATTTTACATATATAGTATCCTTAGTAAGGACATGTTCATCAACAACCCAAGGATGATTTTTGTGAAAGATTTTGGGTCAACCTATAAAACCTGATATTAATGCTGTAGTATCTTATCTACAAAAAAAAAAAAAAACATAGATCTTATGTAGTATTGTAAATGTTAATGGATAATCTTAATTATTAATAAGGGATTCAAATCTTCATTAAGGTATAAGGAGTATTATGGTGATAATTTGTTTGCCTTATCATTATAATAAGCGATAATGGACAAGATGTATAAAGTAATTAATAAAATGATGATTACTCCATAAATTAAAGGTATGGGACTTTAATTTATGAAGGGAGAGTGGATTGTTTATCTACTCAAAGAATGAATTTGAATTTCATTCTTGGAAGAAATTATGAAGTCAAAGATGCATCTCCAGAATATGGACCCTATGATTATCATAAGCTTGCACAAGATGTTATAAAATTTCTAAGACTACTTATAGAAAGGAACTAGGGGAGGGTTCCTTAAATACATCCTAATATAAGGAAATAGTTTATTCCCACATTGGTATGGGAATAACATTAATAGTGTCATGTTTTCTTAGAGAAATGAACCAGATAAGTCCTTAATTGCATCATGAAGTCATATAGGAATCATTTGTATTCAGTGGATTGTGTATTGAGAAAGAGGGATACGTTGAGACCCTTATATATGTGTAATAATTAACATCTTGAACTTATGAATTTGAGGAAAATCATATTTTTGGAGGCTAGATTTTTCCCGAAATATTTTCCAGGATAAAGTTTTGTCACTTTATTTTATGGTTTGCTAAATTATGTCTCCTGAATGTTAGCTTTATATTTGAAAATGAAATATGTTAGATGTAATTCTTAATTTCATGCACTTAAATGTATAAATTTTAGTAGGTAAAATATACATGGATTCTAGAAAAGTGTGCTCAATTTACATTATGATGTCATTATAATACAATTCAATTGTATCATTTATGTTTGGATCAAGATGGATAATAATGAATGATTGTAATAGTATCATGTTGTGGAATGAAAATCTCAAAAGGGCACTTTGACCTTGATTTACAAACCAAGATAGATCCTCCTCTCTACACTAAAGAATTAAATTCACATGGGACTAGTATTGTCCATTTAAAAGGAATTCAATAGAGGTATTGCCTACTCTAGGGTGTAATAATGTTTAAAGAGGATTAAGGATAGATGTTCCTTGGATTCTTATCACAATAGTGATATAGTAGTCTTAGAACTCCTTTATAAATAGATTGGATCAGATCTAAGATTTATGGATAACCATAGGTGTGGTTATTCCATCTATGATGGTTTACCATTGGTGTGGTTCACCATCTTTAAGGCATTCACCTGGTTTGGGTGGACCATTTGGTGATTTCCTCCTCTTAAGAGGATGAAACTAGTATGCTAGGCCAACGTACTCATACCAAGTGGGGTATGAAGGTTTCATAGAAGTTGATAACTTCTAATTAAAGAGACCACGAAGGGTATGGGGTATGATGGTTTATTTTCATTTTGATCAATGTTACAATACACTTTGGGATTTTTCCAATTAAAGGCTATGACATAGGAAATGGTAGAAGAAGTCGCCTGAGAATAACACTAGAACCTGAAAATATGATATGATGAAAGAGAGAAAGGAGGGTGAAACTTTACATAAGCCCCTTCAATTATGAGAATTAGAAAACTCCATCAAGTAAGCCCTAGAATACCAAGTGTCACCGCAACATGCAGTTTCACCAGATTATTTCACAAATATGCACTCGACCACTCGGGTGGTGGTTGAAAGTAATATGGGGTGATAAGTTATTTAAATCAAGAATTATCCGCTATGTCATACATGTGGTACTAAACTTGTAAGAATTTTAGAGAGTAGTTCTTCTATGGTGGTTTAAGGCACAAAAAAAATTGCATACATGAAACCGGTGGTAAACCGAACATCAAAGTTATAAGTAAATTAAACCGAGTTGGTTGTAACCTTACCTTGTGGCCATAAATTTCATAAAGGTACACTTTACAATGATGGTATCATGCGATAGACACATTTTACCAATAGAGAAACAAGGTAGAAAATCATCCATTGGAGACTTTGAAGGGTCAATGCAAACTAAGGACAAGTGGGTTATGATGATGTGAAAGAAGGTTACTCCCTTGAGAATTGGAGGAGAACCCAATAATTCAATTTGATGGATCTACAAATCTATGAAAATAAATGGACCTCAAAGTACTATCCAATGAATAAAACTGGAGTAAAACCCTAACATCACAGAATGGAGTAAATAGTGTAGAATTTATCTCAATTTTAGAAAACAGACATACCCTAAGTACTATTCATAGTAGTGAGTATCATATTGCTCATATTAGGGTTTACCTTATTAATACTAGTGATCTCAAGGACAAACATCATAGTGTATCTCATAATAATCTTACTCCTGCTAGCCGATCTATTGGTACATACTCTTTTAGCTATGGCTTCTAAAAATGTTAGAACCAAAAGTGCCAATCCTACCGAAGCATCAAAAATTTGACCATTAAAGATCATTAGCACAAGATATCCTATGAAGATGATCTTTCAGAATGCCAAATATAGAATGGATGCAAGTGACTGGAAATGGTTGAAATAAGTAGGATTTGAGGGAGTGGATCTATTAGAGCCAATACTCATAGACAAATGTTATATATCTGCCCTAGTAGAAATATGGGATCCTGATAGAGGTATATTTCAATTACCCATAGGAGAAATGGTTGTCACATTGGGGGATGTAAATAGAATATACCAGATAATTATAGAATGACGTGCAATAACCACTAATAATAAAGCAAAAATGGGGTATATTATGGAAAGAGTGCTTGGAGAATACTAGAGGAATGTAAGTATCAATAGGGGGCGTATAGAGCATGAAATTCACTATGTGTAGGGTAGACTGTCACATAAGCATGCGATGATAATGGAACTTGTATTGGGTATCATTCTACCCAAATCAAGAAGTGCATGTTTTCCTTGGAATTTATTGGGAATCATGTAGGATGTAGTGGAAGGGTCAATAATATATGCATGGGCACCAACATTATTGGACCAAACCTATAGAGAGTTGTTCGATTTAAGAACAATAATGAAAACCGTATTGAACTGCAACACTTTGCTACAAGTTTGGGCATGGGAGAACATAGCGGTAGCCAAACCCCAAGGGATAACTTATGATGCACACCAATTTATAGGGCCAGAGATACCCTATGCATTAATATGGTAACAAAAAAAGGAATGGTCTAACCGCAGACCAATTGAGGAAAATAAAGAGCAATTTCGCTCTATTTGGGAGAATCTGCAATATTATGATATTATTTGGAGACCTTGATATTGGTATTAGTTTGGGAAGATGATGGTGTTAAACTCACTTGGGTGAGATGAGAAATATGGTTGATCGAATGTACCAATATGCAATACGAGTATTTTCAATATACTCAGGTATTGTGATAATTTGGTATTACACAACAAATATCAAACCCATCCATGGTTTACACAAGGAAGGGATGAACAATCATGATACCTCCACCAAAAGAACCACTAGCTTTAGAACCTGATGAAGTTATACAGACACCTAAGGAGGATGACATGGGCATGATCCCTAACTATGAAATTTGGTTGACTGCTCAACAGAAACGCCAAGAGGAATATTCTAGTGAGGAAAGCAGCTGTAGATAAATAGCGAAAGCTGTAGATGTAGGACACTCATATAGGAAGAGAAATTAGAAAGAACCTTCCAAAATATGTGTGCACCAAAGGTTAGATGTAGGAGCTAGACCATCTAGCCTAAGAGAAAAGGAATATGTAAGGAAAACACAATAAGAGGTGGATACGCTAAAGAAACAAGTTTGACTGTTAGAAACTCAATAGTTGAAGTTAGTGGAAAAATGGGCGCAATAAAGGTTTAAGTTGGAGATCAAAAGGGAATCCGCTATCTTAGATCGAGAAAGTCTTCAACTGTAGTTAAACCAAATACGCTACTGGAGAGATATAGTTGGGACAGCCTTGCAAGAAGAGAATGCACAATTACATGACAAAAGAGATATATACCAAGCTACATTCTTGAATTCTTATATGGATGCACTTATAATCCATGGTTTACTTCTTCTAGTACAACCAGTGACTATCGGGCAACATGAACAGGAGAATACAGCTCAAGCAACTGGTCAAGATACTCCTCGAGTAGTTTCTCCAAAAGACTCTCAAACTAGAAATATAGTTAGGAAACTGATAGGTGAAAGATCCGAGGGTGAACAACCTTGATATCCCAATAAAACTAACCTAGAAAACTATATGTAGTAGTATGCCAATAATTTTTGCCAATTGTAAGCAAAAAAAATAAATCATTTGAAATATATATATTTCTAGTATAAATATGAAATAACGTGTCTTCTATCATGAAAGGCTTATGTATGTAAAGTAAACTTAGTAAATAGAAGAACACTAAAAGGATTTAAATAATGTATTGGTGTCCATTCTTGGAGAAGGTATGGTACTTATCCATGATGATATAAACTAGGAGATATCTGGGTGGATGCTCTGGCATTAAAATACATATTAGAATTGGGATTCTGAAATTATGTTGTATCTTTGTTAACATTTGATTTTATTAGGTTAATTGGTACCAAAGGTTAACCAAATTATACTTGATACTCCTTAGTGGGAGCTTTAATAAAACTAACAAGACTTTATGTCTAGTAAGCAAATGCATAATTTCATGATATCCTTGTAACATCATTTTACAAAATTCTACAGTTCTCTAGATCAATTGTTGGTGCAATTTGAAATGATTTAAAACTGTAGTTATGTATTAATATTGTGTATTGATGATGCTTTCAATACTCATTGATATGCAAGATGGATGTTATATTAGTTACAAGAACATGGTACTACTACTATTTTACATTTTTGTAGGACTAGGTACTCACTTGGATGGAATATGGAGCTTTCCATCGAGATAGAAGTGTTGGATGATAGAAGAATTTGAATGCAAAACAACAAAATGAATGCTAGCTTTTGCTATACAAATGTGTTTTGTAAGGTATATGTTCAAACATAGAGGATTGTGTTTAATCTAAGGGGGGGGTGTATGTCATGACCCATTACCCTCCTACCTTATTCATGGAATTTAATTGATCTTGGGGGATAAATTAATGCCTAATAGAAGGGGCATGACCCTAAAGGATCCTACAAAAATTATAATAAAATAATTTTATACGGGACAAGAAATATTAATTACTTAAGGGCTAATTATGAGGTCTAGTAAAAGATAAACTTTAAGAATTATATTTCACAAAATTATATCCATAGAATAAATAATGGGTATATTTAGTGGACCCTATGTGGATGGACCTAAAAAGAACTAATGAATTTTTAAATAATTTAGGAGTCATCCTATATTTTGGGAAGTACTCATGTGGCTACCCTATATTGGTGGGAATCTCCTAACTTATCAATAATAGTTCTAACCATATAACTATCCTATACCTCAATAGTATACGTTTTTTCACTCACCTCATCCCTAGATACTCCTTAAAGGACATAATGAATTCATAATGGTCCTAAGAATGTTTTTAATATTATTATAATGTGGCCACTATTTCACCCATGAGTAGGTAATTTACCTATAAATAAAAGGCATTTTGGGAAGAAATGGCTATCTAGGTTCTAGTAATCTTAATGGTCTGGGGAGTATGCTCTTCACCCATGGGGTGAATCAGAAACCAGAAGACTTGAAAGATTTCTTAGTTAGAGTGAGGATTATATAGAAATCCTTAATGGTCTAGGGAGTATGCTCTCCACCCTTGGGGTGGATCAGAAACTAGAAGACCTAAAAATTTCCTAATTATTAAAAGGGCACTTTTGGAAGACTAGAGGAAAGGAGTGTGATGAGGAAGACTTGAAGATTCAACACACTATAGTCAAGGTTGGATCTATCCGTCCTATGCTTTCATGATTAATATATTTGGAAGATGTTTTAGTTGTTTTGAAAATATTGTTAATAAAATCTTAGGCTTCCAAAATTGTCTTCTTTTATACTATGAAAGCTCCTTTCATTAACAATTTCCATTATTTTGTATTATATCAAAATTGACCCTTTTTTCACCCAGGTGTTGTAGGTGAGTAGGAGAGGAGAGGGCAATCCTCCAAGGGAGGTCCCTGGTTCAAATCTCCATCCTACCAAAAAGCTGAATTGGGTATCCAAAATCCAATTGATAATGTTGGTGTGAGAAGGGTCGGGTGCGACCCCCAGGTGACTTTGATGATGTAGAACCCCTTGTTCATGGTCTCTCAGGACAAGGCGGCTCCACAAGGGGTTTTTCGCTTAAAAAAAAAATGACTCTTTTAATGTTTGTTCGTATGGGAATCAAAGGGATGGTAAATATCTTATAGAAACTAGATCATCCATAAAATTGACAGTGGTGTTATGTTAGGAAATCAATTTAAAATTACTCGATCATGTCTTATCAATACTAAAGCCTAAATGGTGGTATACAAGATATACCACACGACATAGCACTCATTCCCGACACCTGTGAGAGTGCCCTCTATATGGGATCACCATTCACAGAGATGACCCTGTTTCTAAGTAACATTTTGATGATAATGTTCCCTTCGATATTTTGTTGTACTGTTGGTCGATAGAAAACCTCGAATCATCTCTAGTTTAGATTACAGGTTTACCAAAAAGGTCGTTGTTGTGAATACGTCAAGGGTCCCTAGACCTTGAGTGTTACGATAATACTTTTGAGATGTGTTCTATACTAGAGGTCATATTAATTAAATGCTTCACCCTCATATTGATAAATGACTATCATCCTCATACTTATGGGTTACAATGGAAGCAGAGTATGACTGTCAAAAATCATTCATCTTACCCATGCATTGCTTGTTGGGGGATTTTTTTGGGTTGGAACAATCCTCATTTTGGTAACCATAAAAAATGAGTCGAAGCATTCATACCTTATAGGCTTGAGTAGGGAGTGATGGTTACTACTTTACACAATCAATTTCTCTATATTTTTCACTGAAATCCCAATACTGGAGGACTCGATAAACAAGAACAAGGTATGCTTAACCTACCCTTGATAGTCTCCATGAAAGTGTAGTTGAATATCCCTGCAAACCATTGATTAAAAGGGGACATGTCCAAGCAGCAGATGGATCTATTGTAAACCAGTAGACTGAACCAATTATACACCTTTAAGTCATGCATCACCTAAAATCTAGAGCTTAGATGTAAATCTAGAGTAGAACCAATAATTTGAACATGATTGCATCATACTAGTGGGAGTGATTGTCATCTATTTTCTAGTAGGTTGAATATGAAATTTGTTTTTTATTTGGTATCATAAGTAATGAGCATAATACTAATCCCAATCATCGAAGGTAAAATCATTCCTTAAGAAAATATGACTCGAAGGTTGGTTTGTAATTCCCTCGAATTAAGGTCATATGTTACAAGGAAATGACCAATCGTTTTTCGAGGTATCTATCGTTCAGTGAGTATGACTAGATAAGGGACACAACTTGGAGTCAGAAATCCCTTTTCGCATTTACATCAAATTTTGTGTCATGTGAGTTGCACCGTCAATAAGCACTACGCTAATACCGAGCCTACATCTAAGGGTATCACCAATATTTAGGAAAAATGTTCTAGCATTTCGATGATCTGTTTGAAAGTTGAGTGTATCGTATGACACTCATACCCGTGACTCTCCTATAGATTTTGTTCTATCCAGAGGGCAGTCCCATAGGAACATTATGTTAGATAATGTTTTCTATAAATTAAGATTAAGAATGGTACTATATACATAGGTATACTAGGTAAGTCAAAAGTGATTTCACTTGAGTAAATTACCTTTTGAAATAATATAAGTCATATAGTATTGCTTTGTATTAAAATTTTAACACTCTCTTATAGACTCCACTCTAAGAGTACCTTATGGGAAGTCCTTAAGAGGACTAAGTATATAATTATAAGTGTGTAGAAGATCATAACTCAATGATATGAAGTGTGGGCTTGGTCCCATGATATATTTGAGTTACATAAGAATAAATTTAAGCTTAAGCTGCTCCATAACACTAAATGTATATATATGGAATATATATAAGTATACTAGATTACATTAAAAAGGAATATGGTTTAATGGTTAGATGATCTTTAATTAAAGTGTCCATAGCATATTGAAAGAAACATAGATCTTATGTAGTATTGTAAGTGTTAATGGAGAATCTTAATTATTAATAAGGGATTCAAATCTTCATTAAGGTATAAGGAGTATTATGGTGATAATTTTTTTGCCTTATCATTATAATAAGTGATAATGGACAAGATGTATAAAGTGATTAATAAAATGATGATTACTCCATAAATTAAAGGTATGGTACTTTAATTTATGAAGGGAGAGTGGTTTTATTATCTACTCAAAGAATGAATTGGATATCATTCTTGGAAGAAATTATGAATTCAAAGACGCATCTCCAGAATATGGATCCTATGATTATCATAATCTTTCATAGGATGTTATAAAATTCTAAGACTACTTATAGCAAGGAACTAGGGGAGGGTTCCTTGAATACATCCTAATATAAGGGAATAGTTTATTCCCACCTTGGTAGGGGAAGAACATCAATAGTGTCATGGTGTCTTAGAGAAAGGAACCAGATAAGTCCTTAATTGCATCATGAAGGAATATATGAATCAGTTGTATTCCTTGGATTGTGTATTGAGAAAGAGGGATCCATTGAGACCCTTATATACGTGTAATAATTAACATCTTGAACTTATGAATATGAGGAAAATCATATTTTTGGAGGCTGGATTTTACCTGAAAGGGTTTCCTAAGATAATTTTTTGTCACTTTATTTTGTGGTTTGCTAAATTATTTTGTGATTCCCAAGATATTTGTTGAAAAAATTTTAGTGGAAATATTATCACTATGGAGTAGCCCACATTGGGTGAACCTTGTTAAATTGTGTTTCTATTGTGTGTGATGATTTGTGCATTGCTTTGATTATTGTTGTTGATATTGCCATTGATAATATTGGATAATATTATTTGGGAAGAAAAGTAAAATTTGGTATTATATTGTTCACCTCCCCTCTCAGTATAAGCATGTGTTCTTTAGCTTGTGCTTGTCTCTCTGCTTGAATATGGGATGGTGTTGTTGTATAGCCTCTATCATTGGTAGTATAGCCTGTGCCTGTATCTTTTCTTGAAGATGCAATAGCATTGTTGTATATAATCTACCATTGGTAGTATGGTCTGTGTCTTTCTCTCTGCTTGAAAACACGATGGCATCCTTGTATGTCCTGTACCATTGGTAGTATGGCCTATGCATGTCTTTCTACTTGAAGATGTGATGGTGTTGTTGTTTTTCTTCTACCATTGGTAGTCTTGCACCTTTATCTTTGCTCAAATATGTGATGGCATCGTGGTTCCCCACTTCCATTGGTATTTTAGTTTATGTTCTTCTCTATTTTTGATGATGTAGATGTCATCGTTATCTTACCATTTCTATTTTCTATTGGTTTAGGAATATAGGTGGAAGCCAATTGAGTAGCATCATGGGTAGCCCTTCCTTTTCAAATATAAGTCAATTTTAGAAGTCCCCTCAGGTTTTTTTGGCACCGAGGATGATATTCACATGTCATAGAAATTGTTGGCACCATGGGTATGCGAGCCCCATCTCCTCTTGAGCTACCGGAGGTGGAAGCAATTCAATCAAACCTTGGTCCACCCTTTGTATTACCTCGTAATATATGTTAATGGTCTATCTGTTGGATGCTATTCCATTCCATAGTTTGTTGTGGTTGAGAAAATATTTAATTAAGGTTTATTATCTAAAATGGTAGATTTTAGGATAATGAGAGTGTAGAAGCTTTAATTAATGTTCATCATATGAAATTGTAAATTTTAGGATAATGAATGTGTAGAAGCTTTAATTAATGTTCATTATCTAAAATGGTATATTTTAGGATAATGAAAGTGTAGAAGATTTAATTAATGTTCATTATCTAAAATGGTATATTTTAGGATAATGAAAGTGTAGAAGCTTTAATTAATGTTCATTATCTAAAATGGTAGATTTTAGGATAATGAAAGTGTAGAAGTTTTAATTAATGTTAATTATCTAAAATGGTAGATTATAGGATAATGAAAGTGTATAAGCTTTAATAAATGTTCATTATCTAAAATGGTAGATTTTGATGAAATGAAAAATGATGATGGTTTGTTTTATAATTTAAGGGTATGAAACCTTATGTTACGAAATGAAAAATGATGATGGCTTGTTTTATAATTTAATGGTATGGGACCTTATGTTATGAAATGAAGTATGATGGTGTTTTTTTTTTTAATAATTTAAGGGTATGGGACCTTATATTGTGAAATGAAGAAAAAGCTTTATTGGAAATTAAAATGGTTTCTTTAAGTAGCGTAATGTGTGAACCCAATTTGCTTAGAAATTAAGGGTATGTGTATTTAATTGCTATGTAGGGTTAGTTCATTTATTGCAAATAGAGCATATGAGCGAATGCATGGTAGATTGACTCTCACGAGTGGATGAGAGGGAATATGGAAAGAGTAGTTATCTATGATAGTACTATGCATTAGTAAGTTGAATTGCTTGGGTTATTTGTATAGTTGCAATTTTGCAATGAAATAAGTAAGTGCATTAAGAAGCATATCTATCCAGATCCATGAGTGTCCTGATCCCCTACTATCCTCACTTGATCGATGGAAGAGCGGGAAGGTCAAAGTCATGAGGTGGACCAGTTCATAAGTTTTCTATCTACCTTACACATTGTTATTTATGCAATAGATTAGATTGTGGGAAGATTTCCCTAATGGAATGGATGTAAAGTATTGTAGAAGGTATGGGGTGTACCATATTTGCTTATGTATTTAAATTAATATTGTAATTTTTGCATTTAGTACCTATTTATGTGGTGTATTGTATTTAGATATTTTAATGAATTCTTATTTGGTGATTGTTGCTTTATGCTTGATTTATCCTTAATTGTTAAAAATTCATATTTATTATATTTAGTATCTTGATCTTTTATGTTCATGTGATGTTAAAAATAAAGAAACATTAGTAAGTTCTAGGTGAACATAGTGGTTAACCTAAGGGCTTGAGACCCCTTAGGGATATTGGTGAATAGGTTTAGAATATTGTACCAGAGCTAAGATATATTTTTAGTGGACAAGATTGATATCTTATATCATAGTACACATAGCATAACCACACATAATTTCTTGTGTGGAACATGGAGATGTATGTACAAGACTGGTGAGAGGGATGGACTTATATGCATAACATAAGATAGGCTTACGTAGAGGGGCTTACATGAAGGGAATCTTGTATGGTATAGTTCTTGACAAACATAGGGGATGTAAAACATTAAGTTGGTCTAAGTTTGGTTAGAGATTTATGAATCCTTCACCTTAGTCAAAAAAATATAAACCTTTTATTTTTGTTTGTGTGTTTTCTTATTTCATGATTTTTGGGGTGTTACATATCAGTTGGAATGGCATATTTTGAAGCTTTGTATGGAAGAAGGTGTTGAATCCCATTGTCTTGGGATAATCTGAAGGATTAGGTAGTGATCGGTTTGAAAATGGTAAAATTAATGAAATAAAATTGAAAAGAATTCAACAGAAGTTGAAAGAGGTTGTAGACAAATAAAAAAGTTATGTGGACCTAAAAAGGTCATCGAGGGAATATTTTGTGGGAGACAAGGTATTCTTAAGGGTGAAACCAACCAAAATTTCTATAAAATCTTCTAAATTGGATTCTAGATTTGTAGGTCCATTTGAAATTGTGGCTAATATAAGCCATATTGCCTATAGAATTGCATTACCACCAAGCCTATCCAAGATTAACAATGTCTTCCATGTGTCCCTCTTTATAAAATATGTCTTTGATCCCACTCATGTCTTGGATGTGTCTAAATTGTATATGATCGACCCCCTCAAAATTTAATTTTTTCCTGTTCGCAGGTTTGGTTTTAGAACCACGAACCTAACAAAGAGGAGCATAGATCAATTTCGATTCTAGTAGGACCACTTTTCTAAAAGAAACACTATGTGGGAAAACATGGAAGATATGAAACAATAGTTTCCATACTTGTTTGATTAGATTTAAAGTCTCACAAATTTTTATGAGATTCAACGATATGTGTATATTTACATTGAATATGAAAATTGAATACTGAGTAGAGTAGATTTTAATGGCATGTGTTACAAAGTAGTGTAACTTGTTTTTGGTTTGTGTTAATTATGCAAAAAAAATTGTACATATGTTGGTAAATATATATTCTAGATGAATACGATATGGTATTATGTATGATTGATCTATATGTCATGGTTTTATGATGAACTGGATAGTATATTTATATTTGAAAAGGAAATCATGATTTTGTTTGAATTGCTTTAGCATTTATTAAATTCTTATGTAAAATTTTACTTTACTTAAGAAAGAAAGAAACACAAGGAATGTGTTTGTCCTAAGTGGGGGAGGATGTAATGACCCTCCTCACATGGATAATTTCAAATGAGAAAATTAGTAATAACCTTACCTTTTCTTGTTAATTGTGGTACTACTGATTACTATTGTGTATGCAGGATCAGGTTCGAAGTCAATGAGATAAGAGTAGTTGGCCGATAGGAAAAAGGTAAAGGGAAGTGATGATTCAGCTTGCTATTACATGGATGATCGTATGCTTGCATATCATGTGGATTTTATGTTTGTTTGTTTATTGCATTTGGTTGAGTGGCGATGATGATGGGAGCCATTTGTTATTTTATTCATTGCAAATAGTTTTAAACTAAAGAAAAAATAAAATAGATATTAAGAAAGGATATGCATAAATGCATGGTTAAAGAGGTCCAAGAGTAAAATTATTCATGTGGATGTAATATTATTTGAAATTAAAGGTGAATGATTTGCTTCAAATATTTCAATATGAAGTAAATTTAACTATGGAGTTTGGTAGCGTATATTTAATTTGGAAAATCTTGTTTTCATCATGATGTGATGGTATTCATTGAAGATTAAGTGGCCAAGCTAATTGTAGTGGAGTGAGGTATTAGTTGTAGTAATAAAGATGCAAAACCCTATCTCAATGATGAACCACAAATGGAGTAAAGGAAGTTAAGAAATATTAAAAACAAGGAAATTGGTAGTGAGAGGAGCAAGGAGACGGACATGGGAGAGTGGTGTAGTGGAAAATTTGAAAAATACTGGGAACATTGAGAAGAAGCTTGGAAGAAAAAGAAAATATAAGGTGCTACGTGTGGGACTCCCGGTAGATTTGTTTCAAAATGTTTTACTATTGCTTGATCATGTTTACATGAACTAAAATTATGGAGACTTCATTAAATGATCCTTTGTATTTTGTTTTCTACATGATTAAGCAATGCAAATTTTGGATGGCTAAGTTCTTGATATTGTTGTTCTTTGTGTGAAATAAATGATTAACAATATCATAGAGTATCCCTTTTGTTTTCTCAAATGTTCACTTATTGTTGTTTCTCGTGTAAAAGAGATGGAAAAAAAAATTGTAGAGCATTCCCTATGATTACTTACTACATCTGCAATTAATATTATTTGTGTGAAAGAAATGGGGAATATTATTGAAGATAAATTTCTTGTGATTGATCAATGATTACTTTTATTTGGACATGAACAGGTTATCCTATGAATGTTGCCATTATCCAAAAGGGAAATGGTGTAAATAGATTATGCATGTGTTGGAAAAGTTGAATTCATTGTGAATTTTTTTGAATACCTATGCATTGTGTGTTGCTTGAATTATTACGAATGTATACATATGTTTGAGCCATAATATGATCCCACCAAAACTCAAGATTTAATAAAATACAGTCATAGTAGAGATTCAACTATAGCATTAAGTGGTTGGCTAGAGCATATGTAGTTAAAGAGGAATTTCGTTATCCACCATGATGCAAAAAGAAAAAATGATAGTGTTAATCTGTTTGTGTATTACACCAGTGAAAAGTGTTGGGAAATTCTTCTTCATATTGGGCATAACTTTCCAAGTGGAATTGTGCTATGTGTGTCATCTAGTTTGAGGTTAAAAGTTTGTCATGAAAATGATAAAAATTTGGGAGTCAAAATTATTACCTCAAAATGATGTGTATGTTGTTGGCATCAGATAGTTTTGAAATACATAAATCTAGTTCCTATATGTAATGCTAATCCTAATTACAAAGGAGAGAATTGATTAGATTTGAAACATGTTTGTTATTTTAAAATTTTACTAAATGTAATCTATGTTGCTTTTCCAAAAAATAAACTCTTTGTAATTATGTATTTAGTTACCAGGCTTTAAGATGCAAGTTTTAAGGATCTTACATTCATGCAATTATTTTTATCTAATCTTAGTATAGATTATGTTGTTTCCTTGTTGAAAACAACCAAAATTTGGATAGTCATTCTCTGATGTGGTATTGAAAGGTTGAACTCCATATTAGAGGTGCAGAGAAGTAACGTATAACTGGTAGTATTTGTAAACCTATGAGTTTTTTAATTAAAAAAATAGGAAGTTCAATGGATGTGAATATTGCATGGAAGAAATATTTATTCATGTTTGCATGTGTGGATAGAACTTATCTAATTCTATTTAAAAGAGTGCCAAGATATTATGTGTGAAGATTCTATTTGTCGGTTTCTTATTTGAGGTTGAAAAGTTCAATTTTTCTACCAACGCATTCTTAGTCAAGTCGGGCTAGCGCATATCATCTATGGAAAAGTTATGTTTTCTATATTTAGTTTAAAAAAAAATTTGCATTGAAAAATGTATGTTTTGAGTTAAAATAACTTTGAAAATTGCATAAATATTTTAATAAGTTTTGGTTGTAATATCATGTTGGTTGCTAAGCTAGGAATATAAATAAAATGGTATGATTTTTCAGCAAATCATAAAAGAGTCCTTACTTTGATCTTTGAAAGAAATACATAATCTGAATACTTTTAATTGGTAATAAAAGAATTAGGTTTCTGGTTGGAAATGAGTTACTTTATATATTGTGATTATGTTGATTTCCTTTGTAAGCAAGTTTGCTACTTCTCATTAAGCCTTAGAGTCAAAATTTGGATGCCATTGTGTTGTTAATGATCCTTTGTTAGACCTAAACTTGTAAGGATAAATTGGAAATATTAGTAAAATCTTAAGATTTTGAATGTAATAAAGTTCTTAGGGGTGTGAGACCCTAAGTAAAAATTGGGGCATTGGGAGAATGCTCAAAAATCACCTAAAAACTATTGGGCTATGAGTAGACAAACAACAACACCTAGAGCAACTACAAGCTGATGAGTATGGTTTATTTGAAAAGACTAGGTCAAAACTGATACAAGAGGTGGTATGGGACAATTTCTCCAGGTTGCATCTAGAATAGTACTATAATAGATTCCATGTATCTTTGACTAAGCCAGTAAGACCTCATTGTGTGGTATTGGACATACTAACGAGAGTTTAAAAGAGCATGGGGAATTAATTCCAAGGTGAGTGTATTGGCATGGCTCTATCTAAACCCATGCAAAGGGCAAATGATTAGACATTGGGTATAAGTATGCTATTTTCCTTACATTTGAGATAGGAACAAGTTTGAAAATTAGTCAAAAGGTTTAAATTGATAAGGAATAAGGAAGCAAGCATCACCCCTCTAGGTGTATGGACCCTATAGGATAAACCTTGTCGTCACTTGAACCTCATGCAAAAAAATGAGGATGTAAATGAGATAAGTAAATTCCACCGAAGGCATATTTACGAGACATGACCAATATCATCCACTTGGGTGAATTTGCTGCAACAATCTCGAACCCAAAAGTGGTGTGTTATGCTTGTGCTAAAATAAATTTATGATAAATAAAAATTGGGTAAAAATACAATTGCTATGAAAATGAAGGTAAAAATATATGTTGTGTGATGTTTTTAAAACAATTGATGTTAGGTTGATGTTAAATGGAACAACAAAGTGAGTAGAATTAGATTGTTACATATGGTATCAGAGCAAAAGTAGATTTGAGTTGTGTAATCTGATTATGAATTTAAATTAAACTAATAATTATCTCTTTCACCTTCAGGTCATATGGAAATAATTCTATGAGGTATATCTTCAAGAAATCCTATAGGAATTAGGGAGGAAGAAGTCATCGAGAGACCATCTAAAGGATCAAGGTCAGGATTGAGATGAGAACACCCTCAATATGAAAGAAAGATAAAACAATTGAATGAACCTCCACCTAATTAACATATCAGTGAAGGGGATAACCTTGCAAAAGTGATTCAAATTTTGCAAACCCATATGGAGAAAAAAGGGAAGAAATAGCCCAATAGAAAACTCAAATGATCCATCAACAAGAATCTATTATCCAACAACAAATGGTGATAGAGGATTTAGCTAGAGAAAAAGACATTGGTTTAAGAAAGACTAAAAAAATATCTAGAGAACTTGATGGAACCAGTGTTAGAAGATCCAGAGTAAGGAATTTGATAGGAACTTGAGAAAGGATGTTATATCCAAGTTCACTAGAAAGGGTGATGGATATTTAGTAGAGAATTGGTTAAATGAACTGAAGTCATATTTCTCTTTAGTAGTTTTATCCTTTGAATCTAAGATTACTTTGGTATTAATGAATATGACTGAGGTAGCCCTTAATTAGTTGAAATCATATAAGAGAGGGCATAAAATTGAATATTCAAATCTCAAGTGGGAAAATTTTATCAAGGAATTCAAAGTTAGATTTTTAACTAACTACTTTTATAAAGAAAATATTCCTGAGTACAATAAGATCATAAACCAATTAATAAAAAATAGCTTAAAAGGATGTGTCTCTTAGCAAGAATAGAAAATATGGCAAGAAAATTAGAGCAAGGTAGGCAGGGTGGTAAAAACAAATCTAACTACCATAGTGATAGGTTTAAGCGGTATGGTAAATAATTTACCAAGAGGTAGGATCAAAAACCAACAAGTCAAGATAGGACCAAAGAAACAATTTTTTTTGACAAAAATGATAACAGTAACATATTGAATAGAATTCCTTCAATTGGATGCTATATGTGCAAAAGGGATCACTATGATAGTAAATGTCCCCATAGAGCTGATTTATGTTAGAATTATCCAAATGAAGTCGTTCAAAGGATATTTGCGGCCATAGGTACCTCTAAAATTTATGGACACATTACCCCTTTCTTGTTAAATGGAAAAATGTTTGTTATAAATGTATAAATTTTGATAGATGGTGGTTCAACTAATAGTTTTGTACCTACTAAAATAGTGAGGGACATTCTTGTTAGACCTAAAATTTTAGCCAAGGGTTGGAAGGTAGAGTACGGGTCTGGGTAGACATACCAAGTTAACCAATGTTTGTTTGACTCTCACATTTCCTTATCATAAGGTACAACTAATTGACATATGTATGTGGCACCTCTACATGCGTTTGATATCATTCTAGGGATTGATTGGTTGAAGGCACATAAGGCCATTTTGAATTTTGAAGATAGATGGGTAGAATTTATGGATGAATCAAATCAAAGGATTAGAATTTTCTATGGATGAAACGAAGTTAAACCACATTTACGGTTTGCAATGTAGATAAGGAAAGTTATTAAGAATAAGGGGATGGTATTTATAGTTAAAATGAATAGGAAAGAAGAGTCAAAAATGGAAATTGACCTTCTCTACAAACATCTAGTATTAAGAGAATTTAGGATGTATTTCCTAAGGATTTACCAGGTTTACCTCCTTAAAGGTAATTTGATTTTTCCATAGAATTACTACCAGGGGTAGTGCCTATTGCAAGGGCACCATATAGGATGACTCCTATTGAGCTACAATAACTCAAAATGCAACTCCAATATCTATTGGAAAAAGGGTTATCAAACCTAGTATATCACCATGGGGGACTCCTATTTTATTTATTAAGAAAAAATATTGCACCTTTAGAATGTGCATTGATTACCGAATGCTAAGTAAGGTAATTGTTAAAAATATGTATTTTTTACCTAGAATTGATGATTTGTTTGACAAGTTAAAGGGAGTAACCATATTTTCAAAAATAGACTTGAGACCTGGCTATCATCAATTACGGATACGAGAAGAAGACACTTCTAAAACAGAATTTAGAACAAGGTATTGATATTTTGAGTTTATTATTTTACCTTTTGGGTTGACCAGTGCCCAAATCATGTTCATGAACCTTATGAATAGTGTCTTTAGATAGAAATTGGACTAGTTTGTGTTTTTATTTTTGGATGATATTCTGATCTATTCCAAGAGCAAGGTGGAACATGATCAGCATATGAGAATTGTACTTGGGATTTTGAGAGAGAATCAACTTTATGGAAAGTTATCAAATATGAGTTTTATACCACACAAGTGTAGTATTTGGGACACATTATCTCTATTTAAGGAATTGCAATAGATCCTAAGAAGATTGAAGCTATAATTGAGATGCCAACACCTACTAGTGAGACAAAGGTCTAAATTTTTATGGGTATTGTAGGGTATTATAAGTGATTTTTGAAAGGTTTTTCAAGACTAACCCAACCAATTACTAATCTCCAAAAAAAAAGGTAAAGTATTCAAGTGAATAGACCAATGTAAAAAATCTTTTCAAGCTTTGAAAAAAAGCTTGATATATGCACCATTCTTGCAATTATCAAATCCTAATAAGCAATATACAATGTGTATGAATGCATCGATTGAAGGGTTAGGGGGAGTATTGAACCAAGGTTATGCAATCATTGCCTATGAGTGTAGAAAATTTAAAAGGCATGAGATTAATTATGCTACAAATGATTTGGATTTGGAAGCAGTGGTCCATGCCTTAAAAATTTGGAGACATTATTTGTTGGTAAAACCATTTGAATTGAAAACATATCATTAGAGTATTAGATACATATTCACCCAACCCTTACTGAATGTTAGGCAAAGACAGTGGATGGAATTTTTAGTGGATTATGAATTTGGTATTGAGTATTTAAAGGGTAAGGAAAATAAGGTAATACATGCTCTGAGTAGAAGAGGGCACATTTCTTCTATGGAAAAATCACAATACGATCTTATAGACCAAATTAAATATTTGCAAGCAGAGGATGCATTTTATCAATCATGTAGGGCATACGGTGGACAAGATTCTCGAAGAGTTAAAAATTTTGTGGTCAAATATGTCCTACTACTCTATAAATAATAGATTGGTATTTCCAAGTTCATAAGGGTTAAAATAAACAATTGTGAAAGAAGAGCATAATATGCCTTATTCGATGCATTCGATGGGAATAAAAATGTGCAAAATTTTGAAGAAAATATATTTTTGGCCAGGTATTAAAAATATATTACCAACAATGTAGCTAGATTTCTAGAGTGAAAAAAGGTGAAGGCAGAACATTTACATCTAGACATAGGGTTATGCATAAGGGTTTGGCCCTAAAATGTACTTATAAAAATTTTGTGAATCACTTTCAAAATCCAGGTGAATAGTGTCCAAATGCATGTAGAAGGTTAACTATTATTAGGGGTAATGTTGGAAATTTAAACTTAAAATGGTTAAATTATTATAAAATTGGGGCGAATCAACCCCCCAAAAAATTTGCACCCAAAAATATTTGGCTGATGGGCCCTTGTCAAGGGTCCCAAATATAAGCCATTTCTAAAATTTAAAAATCATAATTTTATTCAATTTGGCAATAAATAGCTGCTATGCATAACCCTATCTATATGGAAATCTATACCCACATGAAATACCTAAGCACAAATGGCAAGTGGTGTCAATGGATTTTATTGTGGGATTGCCTAAAATAAGGTTTAGACGTGACATAATCATGGTAGTAGTAGATAAGTTAACCAAGGTAGCACATTTTATACCAGGAAATATTCAAGATGATGCTCCAACAATAGCGAGTAAGTTTTCCAGAGAAGTGGTAAGATTGCACAATTTTTGAGAAGTCATAATCTTCGATAGAGATTCATGTTTTACCGTCCTAAGACTAATGGACAGACTGAAAGGATAAACGAAGTGTTATAAGATATGTTAAGAATGTATTGCATGGATCATCATGCAAAATGGGAAGACTATTTATATCTACTGGAATTTACCTATAATAACAATTTTCATGCATCACTAAGAATGGTACCTTTTGAAGCTTTGTATGGAAGAAGGTGTTGAATCTCCTTGTCTTGGAATAATCTAGAGGATTGGGTACTGATAGGTCCAAAAATGGTAAAAGTAATGGAATAAAAATTGAAAGGAATTCAATAGAAGTTGAAAGATGCTGCAGACTGATAGAAAAGTTATGCAGACCTAAAAATGTCACCAAGGAAATATTCTATGGGAGATAGGGTATTCTTAAGGGTGAAACCAAGCAAAAGTTTTATAAAATCTTCTAAATTAGATTCTAGATTTGTAGGTCCATTTGAAATTATGGATAAGATAAGTCATGTTGGCTATTGACTTGCTTTCCCACCAAGCCTGTCCAAGATTCACAATGTCTTCCATGTGTCCCTCTAGAAGATATGTCTCTGATCCCACTAATGTCTTGGATTTTTTTAAATTGCAAATGATTGACCGCCTCAAAATTGAAGTTTTACCTATTTGAATACTTGGTTTTAGAACCAAGAACCTAAGAAAGAGGAGCATTGATCAGTGTTGAGTCTAGTGGAACCACTTTTTTGATATAAATACCACGTAGAAAGATGTGGTAGATATGAAATAGTTTCCATAGTTGTTTGATTAGATTTAAAGTTTCAAAAGATTTTATGAGATTTGATGATATGTGTGTATTTGCATCAAATATGAAAATTGAATACTGAATAGAGTAGATTTTGCTGGCATATGTTACAAAGTAGTATAACTTGTTTTTGGTTTGTGTTAATTACGAAAAGAAATTTTGTACTTATGTTGGTATATATATATATATATATATATATATATATATATATATTCTAGATGAATACAATTTGACATTACGATTGATATGTGTGTCATGGTAAAATAATCATGATTTTGTGATGAATTGGATAGTATATCTATATTTGAAAATATGATCATGATTTTGTTTGAATTGCTTTGGCATTTATTAAATCGTTATGTAAAATTTTACTTTACTTAAGAAAGCATGAAACACAGGGACTGCATTTTTCCTAAGTGGGAGAGGATATAACGACCCTCCTCACACGGATAATTGCAAATGATAAAATTAGTAATAAAATTACCTTTTCTTATGAATCGTCGTACTACTGATTACTATTGTGTATGCAAGATCTGGTTTGAAGTCAATGAGAGAAGATTAGTTGGTCAACAAGAAAAAGGTATAGAGAAATGATTATTCAGCTCACGAGTACATGGATTCTTGCATGCTTACATATCATGTAGATTTTTTGTATCTTTATTTGTTGCATTGGTTGAGTGGCAATGATGATGGGAGCCATTGATTAATTTATTCATTACAAATAGTTTTAAACTAAAGAAAAAATAAAATAGATATTAAGAAAGGATATGCATAAATGCATGTTTTAAGAGGTCCAAGAGTAAAAGTATTCGTGTGGATGTAATATTGTCTAAAAGTAAAAGTGACTCCTTTGCTTAAACTATTGCAATATGAAGTAAATTTAACTATGGATTTTGGTAGTGAATATTTAATTTTGAAAAGTTTATTTGCATCATGATGGGATGTTATTCATGGAATATTAATTATCCAACCCAACTGTAGTGGAGTGAGGTGTTAGTTGTAGTAATAATGATGTAAAAACCTCTATCAATGATGAATCACAAATGGAGGAAAGGAAGTTAAGAAAAATTAAAAACAAGGAAATTGTTAGTGAGAGGAGCAAGGAGATGAATGTGGGAGAGTTGTGTAGTAGAAAATATGGAAAATATTGGGAATACCGAGAAGAAGATTGGAAAGAAAATAATATAAAATGTGATATGCATGGGAATCCAAGTAGATTTATTTCAAAAAAAAATCCTATTGCTTGATCGTGTTTACTTGAACGAAAAGTATGGAGACTTCGTTGAGTGATGCTTTGTATTTTTTTTGCATGATTAAGAAATGCAAAGTTTGGTTGGCTAAATGTTTGATATTGTTGTTCTTTGTGTGAAATAAATGGTTAACAATATCATATAGTATCTCTTGTGTTTGCTCAGATGTTCGCTTATTGTTGTTTCTTGTGTAAAAGAGATGGAAAACAAAATTGTAGAGTGTTCCTTGTGATTGCTTAGTGTGTTTGTAATTATTGTTCTTTATGTGAAAGAAATGGGAAATATTATTGAAGAGAATTTCCTTGTGACTACTCTATGATTGCTTTTATTTGGACATGAATATGTTACCCTATGAATGTTGCCATTATATGAAAGGGAGATGGTGTAAATAGATTATGCATACATTGAAAAAGTTGAATGTAGTGTAAATTTTTGTAAACACCTATGCAATGTGTGTTGCCTTAATTATTAGGAATGCATACATATGTTTGAGCCATAATCTAATCCTATCAAAATTCAAAAAAAACATAGCCATAGTAGAGCTTCAACTACAACATGGAGCAGTCAGCCATGGCAGATGCAGTTGAAGAGGAATTTTAGTATCCACAACAACATCAGAAGGAAAAATTATAGTGTTAATCCGTTCACGGATTCCATCGCTGAAAAGTTTTGGGAAATTATTTTTCATCTTAGGCATAACTTGCCAAGTGGAATGGTGCTATGTGTGTCACCCAGTTCGAGGTTAATATTTTTTCGTGTAAATGATTAAAATTTGGGATTCAAAATTATTACCTGGGAATGATGTGTATTATGATGACATCAGATAATTTGGAAAGATATCAACCCAGTTCCTATGTGTAATGCTAATCCTACTTACATTGGAAATATTTGATTAGATTTGAAACACATTTGTGCTTTTAAAAGTTTACTAAATGTAATTTGTGTTGCTTATTCAGAAATAAACTCTTGGTAATTATGTATTTAGTTCCCAAGATTTAAGATGTAAGTTTTAAGGAGCTTACATTTGTGCAATTATTTTCTATTGAATCTTAGAGTATATTATGTTGTTTCCTTGTTGAAAACAACCAAACTTTGGATAGTCATTCTCTATTGTGCTTTTAAAAGGTTGAACACCACATTAGAGGTGTGGTGAAGTAGCGTATATCTAGAAGTCTTTGTAAACCTCTTAGTTTGTTTGTTAAAAAAATAGGAAGTTCAATGTATGTGAAGATTGCATGGAAGAAATATTTATTCATGTTTACATGTATGGATAGAACTTGTCTAATTTCATTTAAAATAGTGCCAAGATATTATATGTGAAGATTCTATTTGTGGGTTTCTTCTTTGAGCTTGAAAAGTTTAGTTTTTCTACCATTGCATTCTTAGTCAAGTTGGGATAGCGCACCTCATCTATGGAAAAGATATGTATTCTGTATTTGGTTTAAAAATTATGTTTGCATTGGAAAATGTATGCTTTGAGTTAGAATAACTACCAAAATTGCATAACTCTCTTAATAATTTTTGTTTTAAATATAACGTTGGTTGCTAAGCTAGGAATATAAAGAAAATGGTATTCTTTTTCAGCGAATCATAAAATATTCCTTGCTTTGACCTTTGATATAGATGCATAATCTGAATAATTTAAATTGGAAATAAAAGAATTAGTATTATGGCTGGAAATGAGTTAAATTACAAATTTTCCTTGCAAGCAATTTTACTACTTCTCATCAAGCCTTAGAGTCACAATTTGATTGCATTGTGTTGTTAATGATCCTTTGTTAAACCTAAACATGTAATTATAAATTTGAAACCTTAGTAAAAGCTTAGGAGTATGAATGCAAAACAATTCTTAGGTGTGTGAGACCCTATGTAAAAATTGATGCATTGATAGAATGCTCGAAATAACCCAAAAACTATTGGTATGTGAGTAGAGACACAATAAAACCTAGAGCAACTGCAAGCTGATGAGTATGGTTGATTTGAGAAGACTAGGTAAGAACTAGTACAAGAGGCAGTATGAGATGTTTTCCCCTAGTTGCATCTAGGATAGTATTGTGATAGATTCCATGTATCTTTGACTAAGCCAATAAGGCCTTGTTTTATGGTATGGGATATACTAACGAGAGTTTAAAATAGCATTAGGAATTAAGTCCAAGGTTAGTGTATTGGTATGGCTCTAGCTGACCCCGTGTAGGGGAAAATTAGTTAGACACTAGGCATAAGTATGCTAGTTTCCTTACATTCATGATGGAAAATATCAGTCAAAAGGTTCAGAATGATAAGGAATAGGGAAGCCAGTGTCCTCCCTCTAGGTGTATAGGCCTTAGAGGATAACCTTTGTTATGGTTTGACCCTCATGCAAGAAAACAAGGACATAAATGAGATAAGTCAATTCTACCAAAGGCACCTGTATAGGATATGACCAATCTCGTCCACTTGAATGACTATGCTGAAGCAGTCTTGAACACAAAAGTGGTGTATTATGTTTGATCTAAAATAAATTTGTAACAAAGAAAAATTGGATGAAAACACAATTACTATGAAAATAAAAGCAAAAAAATATGTTGTATGATGTTAAAAAAAAAAACGATGATATATTAATGTTAAATAGCACAACCATTTGATTAGACTTAAGTTGTTACAATCGGAAAGAACTTTCAAACCTAAATGAAGCAAAGGAAAGATCATAGCAAAAGTTTTACTTGTTGTAGATTTAGTATTCATGGAAGGATGACCTGAACAATCTTGAAGACTAGCTTTAGGTAAGATTTTAAACACTTGAGGACCATAAAAGTCAGACCGGTCATTGTTCCATCTTATATGTGAACTTTAAAAAAAATTGACTAAGTCTGCTTTCTTTTCAATACCCTACTAACGTATGCATAGTTATTAGTGTTTACGCACGTTATCCATTGGTGAGTATGGAGAATTCAATACGAATTAATTATCAAAATATGCAATTGAATCCAACTATTATAACTTTGCATTAGCATCATTCAACTATATAACGATCTTGAAGGGAAAATTGACACTAACAAGTTGGTGCATTTTGTCATACCAGCATTTGAAAGGGTGGTAGTGCTTTCATGCAAATGTATAAATGTTAATATTTATTTATTTTTGACTTATTAGATAACCTGAAATTCTTAGTGATGCAACAGGGAGAGTTCAACATTTTACATATGTAAATAGTAAGTTACTTGTGGTTTACAAACTGAAGAAAATTAAACTATATTTTACAAATTTCAAATTCTTGACAATCCTAACAAGCTGTGTGACAGTAAATAGGTTGTAATGTGAAAGGTTTTTGTTAAGTGTTTGTAGGATTAAAGGTTGAAAGTTTCAATCTTAATTTTATTTGGATTTTTTTATTTAAAATAAAAATTTATGGATATAAAATAAAAATATAATAATAATTTTTCAAATTCAAATCATACCAAATTAAGAATAAAATATCATTCTCTTATATTGATTTTAAAAAAAATATATCTCAAGTAGACCACCCTAATATAAATGAACCATATGGTATGATTTCGCCGTTTCAAAAACCTTATTATCTCACAAATATAAAATCAAGTGGTGACAATTCATTCAAGAGAATCATTTAAATTGATGCCGAAATTGGCAAATGAATGTTGCTATTTGCTATCACTATGTCAAATGCAAAAAATTGAAAGAGAGCTTATATGTCTAATAAAAAGGATAGAAGAAAGTGAAAGAGAGCTTATAGGTTTAATAAAAAATAAGTTAGTTGCTAATATTTATTTGTAATTATTTTAGTTCGATTTTTTTAAAAATGAGATTCAATTAAAAAAAAATTACTATAAAAGCATATAAAGACTTGTGTATAAGTAAAACATATTTATAGAGCTTATGTATGTGATATGCTGTATGGTATAAATAAATAAATGTTCTTGTGAACAAACTTGCATGACCATGACAAGATATTTCAAAACAAATAAATCGAGATAAAAGAACGGAAAATAAGAAAAATCTCAACAAATCAAAGAGGAAATAAATCAAGACATGAATGAAATGAGACTAACATTTATTTAGAAACTTTTGGTTACTATATATCTATACATCTGGATTTTTTTTTAAACAATATTTTTTTCAAATTTATTTTTATTAATAGTCTATAACTGTTTTTTAAATTCTCATTTCAATTCAAGTTATCTTTTCACTTTCATAATCAACAAATGATCCCAAAGTTATTACTTACTTTTTTTACCATTTTTTATTATTAAATATTATCCACTCTAGCACATCCATAATTTTGAAAAACATTTATCGCACTTTTTATTATTTAAAATATATGTACCGTAGCAATAGTTTATCCTTAACGATCGCATATCTTCCATCTTCATCTCCAAGGAGATGTGGATATGTGTATTAATGAAAGGAAGCCCTTTCAACCTATTTTCCAAAGAATTAAATACTTTTAATTTTAAAATTTTGTGAGGGTGTATTTTATAAAAAATAATAAGCATATAATTACAAATATGAGGCGGTATTTAAATAGAACATAATTTTTTTTATATGTAAATATCTTATATTTAAAAGTTTAAATATTTTTTTTTCCTTTAAATTTTTTTTGAAGTTATAGTTAATTGAATCTTTTAATATAATTAATAATTTTTTAAAAATATATATATTTTTTTAAATAAAGGTTTTTTTTTAATTGAGTAAATATTTGGTATACATACACATATCCGTCGTGGGGATTGAACCCGGGTCACAGGATTGAACCTGGGTCACATTACCCATAATGCAAGTGGCATCCTTGTCATAGACCACATCACGAAGATATTTTGTGTGGACAATCTAACTCCTTGGGGTTTGGTTCTTTTTTAGTAGGTCCAAAGTTCAAAGTATGGTATTTGGCTGTCTTAATTCTCTATTAAGAAATGTAGCTCTTGGATTTACGAGGGGTCATGGCTAGGAGAAAACTGCTCAACCCTATGCTGGTCATAAGGGTTTATCATACTACCCATTTAATTTAGAAATAAGTCTCATTGGGGTTGGATAGTATAATGGTTTAGGGTTTGAATCTTCTTAGATAGGTCTAAGGTTCAAATTGTGTATGTTAATTTCCTATTGATAAGTGTAGCTCTCGACTTTTCAATGGGTCATGGTTGGGAGGAGAGGGCTCAACCCTATGCATGGTTCATACAGTTTATCATACCACCCATTTATTTTGAAGAGTCCTTGCAAGGATAGTGCAACAGTTCTAGTTTTGGATCTTATTTTGGAGGTCCAAGGTTCAAAATATGGCACCTAGATGTTGTAGGTGATTTGGAGAGAAGACGGCAATCCAGGGAGTTCCCAAGTTCAAATATCCATCCTACCAAAAAGTTAAATTGGGTACCCAAAATCTAATTTATAATGTTGGTGTTGGCAAAATTGGGTGCGACTCTCGAGTGGCTTTGATGGTGTAGAACCTCCTAGTCATGGTCTCTCAGACCAAGGTGAACCTGTAAGGGGTTTTTCTCTTAAAAAAAGGTTCAAACTACGGTGTGGGCGAGTGTGTGGAAGGTGGGTGTGTGTTTTACCCCTATTAATGGGTAGGGATAGGGATACCACATCTTGAGAGTCCATCATAAGGGCTTCTCACAGTAACCAAAATTAAAAATATATTTTATTAAATACTTATTTATAAAGAGAGACCTAGTTATTGAATCTTGGTAGAAGAAAAAATAAATCTTATATATTATAATAATATTATGTGATCACAATATAATATAATTAAAATACATTTCAATTATATATATATAAATAATATGTATATTATATTATTATTATTTGAGTAGTGTGATAAACTCGTACAATGATGTATAAGGCTAAGCATTTTCCTCCCAATCATGACCCTTGTAATGTCTAGAGATATGCTTATCAATGGAGAATTTAACACAACCATCATACACCCACCCCTCATAAACTCACCCACTCCATGGTTTGGACCTTAAACTCCTAAAGAAAATCCAAAGTAGGTTCGATTGTACTATCACCCTAGGACTATTTTATACTAGACTCTAGTGATATGATTACACCTTATTTCATCAATCCTTCTATTATACTTGGTTTTTTTTAGGTTGCCCTTAAAAGACATAGGATTTTAAGAGTGAAACTTATGTATGGATTAAATAATTTATAACAATATAAACCCACATTATATGATGGTTGTTATACTATTGTATTTCAATAAATCAATTATTTGTATTTAACAATTATGCATATATTGCCTTGGAAGGCCTCCACATGAAAAGTTAACATTTTTAGACACTTGAGATTGTGTCATTTAATAACATATAATTCTAATAATACTTTTAATATGAATACCACTTTATCTTTATTTTAATAATAATTTATTGATTATGTTGTAAGTATAGATTTTCTTTCCTTTAATATAATTATGATACTAAATCACACATTGATTGTTCTTAAAAATTGGTTCATTTCATGTTGACCATATTTAAAAAAAACATATTACTTTCTAATGTTTTCAATATTGAATGTAAACAATCAAATTTTAAAATTCTATTTATTGTAATATTGGTTTACAATTGTGCGTTTAATATTTGTGTCTTTGATTTGGGAGTAAGTGCAGTAGCAAGTGTGGGTGTGATCCAAAAGTAAGTACAATAATAAGTACAAGTGTGAGTTGAAAGTAAGTGCAAAAGTGAGCCCTATTATGATTTTAGAGTAAGTGTAGCAACAAGTATGAGTAACTACAGTTGAAAGTGAGTGTGAGTGAGTATAGCCAAAATTTAGTGTAAGCACATGTTAGGAGTAAGTGCAACAATGAGTGGAATCATGAGATGAGAGTGATTGTGCAAGCTTGGGGTGAATGATATCACAAAGGGAGTGTGAACCAAGAGGTAGTGTAAGCCAACATTCAATCATGGTAGAAAAGTAGTAGGTTCATCCAAAGTGCATCAATGCTTCAAACCCTTTTCATGAATATATGGAACATTATTTCCACACAATTGTTGAAGCCAAAGAAAACCAATAAAAATAAGAGACAAGGGTAATAAAAATAAGAGACAAGGGCAATTATGAGTCAAGAAGGAGTATAAGATAAGAGTGAGTACAGTCTAGAAGAGAGTGTGAACCAAAAGGGAGTGTAAACTAAGATGGAGTGCAATATGGGATTCAATCATGGAAAAATAGTGGTAAGTTCATCCATAGTGCATCAATGCTTCAAACCCTTTACACAAAAGTGTGGAAAATTATTTCTAAAAACATTATTGAAGCAAAGGAACACCAAGAAAAATAAGATACATGAGAAATTATGTTTCAAGAGGGAGTGCAATCTAGGAGTAAGTGTGAGGCAAGATAGAGCACAATATGGGAGTAATATCGAGTGCGAGCAGAGAGGGAGTGTGAACCAAGAGGGAGTGCAATCCAAGAGCAAACACCATTAGATATTATGGAAGTAAATTCATTTGTGAAATATCTAATGAGAATTTAGAATGCTCTAGCTAGAAATAAAAATTCTCTAGTGGGAAGTATGAAGGCCCAAGCTAGATATAAGCAAAAGAGCAAATACATGACATGTTTGATCTAGACAACATATTGTACACTAGAAGTAAGTATGAAGAATGATATGAGTGAGGATAATATAATTATTCTTAAAATTAGAGGGTTAATATGTAGTTTCCATAGATCATGGCCAAGGTTTTTGGAGATTCAAAATTGGATAAGTGGAAGTGGGGATTGAATTCAAATTATTCTATGACTTTCCTTTCTAAAGGTTTTTTCCTCATCATCTTTTCTAGTTTAGAAATAAATGATAAAATAATAGTTGGTGGCCCATGGTTTAGGGGAAGAGATGCACTTTATTTGAGACCATAGAATAATTTTTTTTCAATTGAGTCAAAAACTATTAAGAACGTTCCAATGTGAGTTAGGCTTTTTGGACTTCCATATCAGCTTATAAATAAGGATTTTTTGAAAAATATTAGAAATATCTTAGGGTAATTCAACAATGGAGATTCAAAAACTAAGGAGTGAAAGCATGTTATATATAGTTGAATATCTATTGCTATGGATATTTCAAAACCTTTACCACAATTCATTAATACTAAATATGAATCAAGAGAATGGTATCAATAATTAGATTATAAAAATATTACATTTTATTGCGATAATTAGTTTGAGATTGGACACATACAAAAGTTTACAAAGTCAAAACTATGAAGAAAGAGAAAAAAATTCTAGCCATGAGATAAAATTCAATAGAAAGAAAGGAAAATATTTTATAATAGAAGCTAGATTATATGAAGGATATTCCACTCCAAAAGAAGAGGCAAATAAATTCTATCAACAATATCAATTGGAAAGCTTAGAAGGAATTAAAGGTGCAAAAGAAGATGTGGAGATAAAACCTAAAACAAAGACAACATAAATGATCAAGTTTATTCTAGGTAAATAATATTCATTTTACTCAAGTAGTATAGAATCCTCTTCACATAATAAAAGTGAGAATGGTGAAGATGTTATCCCTTGCACTTTAAGGTTTCAAGAGCAGAATAATATAGAAATGAGGTTGGAGGAAACCCATAACAATTTAGGGTTTTTAGGGTAAAATAAGAAGGTAATTTCTACATAAGAGCATCCTTGCACTTTACGGTCTCTACGAAAATATAAATAAGATTGTGCTTTTGAGGTTATTCCTTGCACTTCAAATCCTTAAAAACAGGTAAACCTAAAAGTATGACTATGAGCATTGTGAGAAGATTGAAGATATTAATAAAGATGAAAGTATTATTGAGAATGAAAAAGACAGGAAGACCCAAGAAACAAAAACTAAGAGTAAAGGAACACAAATGAATATTGAGATGTGAAATCAAAAGCAAATATTACAATTTTTAACAAGAAGGGCTTAACCCACAAATAAAATTACAAAAACATAACAATGGAAATAATATCTTGGAATATTAGGGGAATGAATAAAAACCCTAAAAAAAAGTATTAATAAATTGCGAGAAGTTTGAAGATATTAATAAAGATGAAAGTATTATTGAGAATGAAAAAGAGAGGAAGACCCAAGAAACAAAAACAAAGAGTAAAGGAACACAAATGAATATTGATATGCGAAAAAAAAAGAAAATATTACAATTTTTAACAAGAAGGGCTAAACCCAAAAAAAATAACAATGGAAATAATATCTTGGAATACTAGGGGAATGAATAAGAACCCTAAAAAAGGTATTAAGAAATTGTGAGGTTGTTATAGACAATATATTTTTTGATATAGATGTTGGATTATATATATATATATATATATATATATATATATATATATATATATATATATATATATATATATATACCTTGATGTCATTTTATTCTACATTTAGTCAGTTTTATTATTATTTCTTGTTATCTTGCATCTTGGAGTTCACCCATGTAGTTTAATTGCATAATCAAATCATGATTAGCTATTAAAGTGTTGCAATTCACTTGCATTTCTATTCAGGATTATCTTATTAACTCCTTATCATTATTTTACATCGTTTTCCTTCATTAGAATAGTTGAATTTTTGGTATTTTGTATCTATTTCTTTGTTTGCAGGTCTCTGATGAATTCGTCTGATGAATTCGTCAGATCTCAAATGATCCTGCAAATAGGAGACGATCCTGTCAAATTCCAGATGATTCTGGACTACTTTAAAAATCAGAACCTCCATCAAACATCCGGATCAGGTATGGTTTTCCTCATTTAGCATATTCTTTATGTTTTTTGTTAATTCTATTTTCTGTATTTAAAATTGCATTTCATATAGAACAACTTAGATTCATTTGGACAAACCTAGGATTTGAATGTTTAAAGATAAAATTGAACACATAAAACACATTCCCAACCTAGGCGTGAAAACTGCCACTAAACGTTTCCTAGTGAACCCACCATCCGTCAAAAAATCACCATAATACACCTCCCCCAAGAGGCGGGACCTTCGCAAGGCCTCTCAGTCCGAGGTATTGTCCCATCCTTTTCACATCCCCCTTCCGGGTGTGGATCCTATAGCCTGAAGGTAAGGGTGTGAAAAATTTGGAGCGATACATTTTGGTTTCTCACACTAACCAAATCTAAAATTAAAAATAAAAATAAAATTATATATATATATAATTTTATTTTTATTTTTAATTTTATATTTGGTTAGTGTGAGAAACCCCTACAACCAACGCATAGGGCTTAGTAAATATTTTAGCCATTTGCACTATTGAATTTCATCATGATAAAATTTAAATTTTTTGAAGACATTTGATATAAAAGGAAATGATTGTGGAAACTTAGCCATTTGAGGAAGATGAATAATATATTTTATAGAAGGGTAAATAAATAATATCTCTAATAGAAAGATAAATTTGTATATGATTTAATTAACTTATAAGTGTAATGAGAGCAATGTAATATTTTGTTTTGGTAATGAGAGTGGTCTCAATGAAATCCATGCATAGCTTATTTAAAAAAACATTGGTTTACAATTGAAGCATCTTCAATATATTAAGATACCATAACAAATAAGATTGCATGATATAACTAATAAGAATTCAAAAGTTAATTGTTTACAATATTGTTAGGTTATATATTTTATTTCCTTATTATTGGTAAATACATTTTTAACATAATTTAAGAAATACAAAATTTTTATATGAAATACTAATCCCAATTTAAAGCAATATAAGTGAGAAAATAAATTTTAGCCCCATTTCCATATTTTTCCACTATATATCCACTTTTTTTATATATCCATTTTTTTGGAATTTAGATATCTAGGTTTAGTCATATTTCAAGGGATCATCCATGAATTCTATGAAAAGTCTATGATATAACAATTATAGAACAAATGATAGAGATATGATTTAAAATTTTTACTAATAGAATAAGAAATCAATTGGATCCACGTGTTGTGGTTTACCGGTATCTATGATGTGATCCAGGTTCAACCCCATTACAAATATGTATATAGAAGAAGTATTTACTCAATAAAAAAATCAATTGAATTATGTAACTTAACTATTAAAATATGTAAAATATAAGTATTATTTATGTTGCCTTGTTTCCCAATCTTCATGGAATTTTATTCTCTTTATAAAAAGTATATGTATTTAAAAGTAAAAGTACTTAATTTATAGATTTAAAAATTAGAAGTAGACAGTGATTCATGTGTATTACATCATGTTATAATAATACAATCTAAAACCTTGGTTACTTCCAATGTTTCGGTGCATTATACACTATAAAAAATAATTCCTATGAAGAAGCATGCATGTACATTATGTTTTTTAGATTAGATTTTTTTCATATCAAATGATTCATACTAAATGAAAATATTCATCTATATAATATCATATTATTTAATGTGGATTGTATGGTTTGTCTAGGTTTAATATATGATTGACATGAAATAAAAATAATAACATAAATAAAATTCAATCAATATTCTTATTTAGTAAAATAAAAATTTATTTTTTATAGTAAAATTTGTTATGATGGAACTATAAAACAATACAAATAATTTAATTACAACAATGTTATAGGGTAAAATGATATTACACATATGTAAATTAGTAATCAATATTTTAAGTTTATTATTATAAAAGTGATGCCCCAAGATAGACTAATAACCATATCATTAAGAGATGAAACTTTACTTTCCCAAACAAACTTGTACCATTGAAAAAATGTCTATGAAAACATTAGAAGAAACAATTTCTTTAATAGGGACATGATCGACCTAAAAAAAAATGTAATCTCAATTACAAGTGTCATATATTAATTTAAATTCAATAGTTCCTAGTGAAGTGCTATGAAAATGGTTGGGGATCCATTTATAACCCCTTTTCTCAAATAAAAAATAATAATATTAATAATATTTTTTAATCTAGTAGTTGCATAAAAATTATTTGTTTATAGTATAAATGATAAATATGCTAAAAAATCTAACCTAAATATATAAATATTATTAAATGTACAGGAATACATTTTATTAATAAATCTTTTAAATATTGTAACAATGTAGTAAACAACTTTGTCATAAGACAAAGTAATACCCTTATCAAGAGAAGATGCAACTTTTTCTTACCCCCAAAAAATTTACCAATTACAATAGATATTTTGTTTAGTAAGGAAATAGTCTATCTCTAGAAATGTAATTTCAATTATAAGTGTCATATATTAATGATGTGTTCTAAGTAAACAGTTGCATGAACTTTATATGTCTATAGTGCATGTGATAAATATGTTAACAAATTCTTATTTTTCTTAGTAATAACAATTCTTTATTGAGTGAGCTTATCAAACTTATGATCTTATTTTATAGAAGATTGATATTTTAATAATGTTCTATGAATATATGAATATAAATATCAGCATTTTTACATATTTATTGCATTGGTTAGTCTTATAAAAAGGAGCACTATATGTCAAAGAAATAACAGAAATCATACAATTATACCTCTTCATTATATAGTACTTTTATTTTACATATATACACTTTGTATTCCATGGATTTTAATGAGAGTAAAAATACACCTTTAAAAATCACCATGAGGAAAAATAATATATGCTAAAAAAATCATAACTCTATACAAGAAAAAATATTATCCTTGTTTCAAGATATAATTACATGCATGTTGAAGATTGGGATTACACCATTTTATATCTCATATCATGTTTACAAACATAAGTTTTTATCTTAATCACTCAATATTTTAAGCAAATCCACACAAAATAGTGAGATTCAATTATTTAGTTAATTTATTGACTAATATATTATAACTATAGTGGAAATTATCTACTTGATAATTTATACCTTGGAAACCTTTACAAGTTGAGTGCATCGATTTTTACTGCTGTAAATATCAAACATAATAAACTTCATCAAATTTATATTTTACATTTAGGTTCATGTGTCTTATTTTTCTTATCTATTGAGTATTAGCTTATTTCTAGTGAATAGGTTATATTATACCGACTCTCCTAAATTATGTGACCTAGTTTTTTGTAGATCAAATATGTGTAATCCTTTATTTTTTTCCCATTTTTCCTTTGTATTTTCACTTTTTTTGTTGGTTGTTGGGGGTTTTCCATCTTTCTTTGAAATATGGGATTCTTGTATTTTTGATGTGTGAACAAAGCATGCTCATATTTAGCATTTATCTCTCAAATCAATTTCTATTATTGATAAAAATTCACAAGATTCTAAAAAATAGAACTTTGACTTGTCATGGGGTTGTTACTACAATATTAAATGTTGGTGGTACTATAAGAAGAGGTATTAAAGTGGAATGAAATTCCAACATAAGAATATGCCACCGAAAATAAATAGCACATAGCACTATTGTAACAAGCAAATAATCACTAATGATTTTATCAAATGCTTGTTGTGAGAGTCATAACCCAAAAATTTATCATATAAATACTTGTAGCTTCTATCTAATCCTCATATTTAAGAAATACAATGGGCTCTATTGGTGTAGAAAATAATTCTATTTATTGAACTCAAATACTGTATTGAGTTTAACTCAAGCATATTTCATGGTTACAAAATCATGAATCTATGGCTAAATATCATTACATACAACAAACATGATGATCAATTTTTTAGCTTTTGAGTAGATCACAATGAGAGATGACAATCACACGATTCTGAAATATGAAAGAAAGTAAACTCATGAGATTTTTGAAATATGCTAAAAATAAAAATGACGAAAATGAATACAATATTTCTATGGAGGAAATTGATACTTCATGCAAGATGCTATAGAACCATAATGTTCTAAATCACTAATGGAGTTACCCACTACTCTTACTACTACCTAATTAATTGCTTTTCAAACTCTTACAATGAGGGTCTCTTATAGTGGAAGATAGATTTCTTGCCCAACACTCTAACTAGTTGTACAAGGGACAACTTGTACTTTTACAACTTACACATTGACACTTGTGCATTTATAACATTGCATGAAGTAACTAGATAACTTCCCATTAAAGTAATATAATGTCCTAAGTATGTACCTAGGAAGGTACATTTACATGATATAAATGATGTAATAGACTCTAATTCTAACATCCCATTATATTACATTATTAGGGTACTAAAGACTTTTGATCTTCAATAAAGATCTTAATATTCATATTGCACTTTGTACCTTTTCTATGGATTACTTGTAACTTATTCAAGCAAAAATATTACATTTACTGATAGAGCTTTCTCCTCATATTTTTTTGAGTGTTCATACAGTTATTTAATTTATTTTTGGTCTCTAAAATTATTGCTGATGAGGATTCCTTTGATTTTGTCTTGATTTAAATTGATTCCCATTGTTTGTCTTATTTTCTTAATTCTAGTTTCTAAAATTATACCTACAATAATCGGTGTTATGACCTTTATTTATACATATCTTATTGTACCATTTTCTTCATCATTTTGCTGATGAAATAATATTTCCCTATGGATTACCTTTTGATGTCAATGCAGTGTTAGTCATCTCATCTTTCACAATGTGCTCAACTTTATATTCCTAAAGAATATTGACTAAGTCATCAAAAGAAGTATCTTTACTTAATATTTGTAGAGATGTGATCAAATACTTAATGTTGTCTGGAAGTGCTCTCATGGTTACTTGAGTAAGTATTTCATCTTTAGGATCTTGTGCAAGAGTTAAAAATTTCCCTTTAATATCCACTACTTTCCTTAGAAAAAGTTCTATGCTATTCCCACTGCTCATTTTTAAGTAATGTAGTTGAGTTTTTAGATGAAGAATTGTGGCTTTATTATTTGCTTCAAATAATTTTTCTAATCTTTTCCAAGCTTCAGAATATGTTTTTGTTGAACTGATATAGGGATGTATTTTTTCAATGATAGCAAATATTATAATCATTTGAGCTTTTGAATCATTTTCTTCATTTTTTTTAATATTTGTATCTCCTATGGTAGGTTTTGTTGTTTTCCCTTGAACAATATCCCAAAGATTTTTCATATGTCAAAATTACTTTTAGTTTATTCTTCCATGAGAAATAATTTGACCCTTTGAGTAGTTGAGATTCAACTAGGAAGAATTTTCTGGAAGTCATTGTATTCTCTTTATCAACTTTTTATATTTTTTGGACTTCCTTATGTCTCCCTAATAATGAGAGTTTACAAGCCTAATAAGTTTTTATTTTTTGTATCAAGCTTACATCTACCAATAAATTCTATACTTGATAATTTTTTTTTTATGGTAATATTACCAAGTTTTTGTAGAATGCCTTATGACCCCCTAGGATATTTTGGATAGGATATACTATCAATATAGTGCTTTTTAAAATTTTAATTCAAGTCTAAGTTGATTCTGTAAAATTTTGTAAGTACAAAAAACAACTTTTTATCTCCTTGTTACTCCTATTGAACTAAGCACTATTTTTAATTATTTGAAGAGGCTTTGAAGTTGGTATTTATTTTCCTTTCTTTAAGTGTTTTAAGACAATACCATAAAAAACCAGCTTTTGAATACTTTTAATAAACCTCTTTTAAATACACTTCTTTGATTTATTTAATGTTTTCTAATTTCCAATTCCTAAGTTGATGTTGTATTCCTTATAATTCCCAAGTTTAGAAAAATTAGAAAATAATGTTTGCAAGTTATTTATACAATTATAGTATTCCTTACTCCTCCTTGATAAATTTTGCAAATAATAAATCTAAAGTATGCTTGTTAAATAAGAATATATTTCCTTATAACTCCATAAAATTTATGTTAAGATAGGCATATATATTTTACCTCAATCACTCCTCACTATTTTACGTTATAAAATTTGTTGCTACATGTTGAGTAGCGCTTGTGGGTAATTTTGGACCCTGTTTGATGAGTGTAAGTTTTCCTTCGAATGGTGATTGAACACCTATGCAATATGATAGATTCAAATACCCTTCATTGGTGTTCTTAAAATGATGGCTTTATGAAAATATCTTTACTATCTTCCTTACACTATATAGATATTTCCTCTTGGAGGATTAACTTGATTTTGACTACTCCTTGATTTGATTGATTGTGTTCTACTATTGTATCATTCGCTCTCCCATATATATATTAAGAAAGGTGGGATTCATGAAAAGTTTCACACAAAGTGTTACGAGCCAACTCTATTTAGCAATAATGAGCACTCTTTAACAATGAGCATTTCTTCAACAATGGGTATTTCTATGGAGGTGATAGATATTCCTTTGGCAATGATAAGGTTGGTGGTAAGCTCCAAAAAATCTCAAATCCCTCCAACTGAGTGTAACTCCATTTAAGTGAGTGCTTGAATGTTGGTAGATGTACAGAGTTCGTGACAAGTTGCTTTTGAATGCAAGCTTTCTTTCTAACACTCTAAGTAACCCTAATTTCTCCTTTATCTTGGCACCCTACGTGAGCTTACTTTTCCTTAGTACATAATCTTTATTTTACTAGCTAGATTGGAGAGGGTGACGGATGGTTATAACTGGATAGCTTCTCGATACACCTTTAATCTCTTATCTTGGTGGATGCTTCTTAAATGGAAACCTTAGGTATTGCTTCCTCTCTCTTTACACTTGATTGCAGATTACTAATGTTGTTTTCTTCCTTCCATTATAGCTAGTTAGACCACCCAATTCTTTGGATTTTACATAGATATTCCTTCACTGAATATTATTCTCCTTTTTACGTATGCATGAGTGTTAATATATTATTCTAATGGCTCCAATATTGCAAGTGATGTGCTACATTATTGGGTTTATTCTAATGGAATGAATGGTTTTTTTAAATACCTTATCTCCTAGATGTGTGAGCTCTTCAGTAGCTCCTTATTTGGTTGCAACTCTACTATCTGTATGGGCTCCTTCACCTGGTTGTAACTCTATTGAACAAGAACACGTGATATCTCTGATAGCTCTTCCTTTTGGGCATAGATGTACTACTTGTGTGAGATTTAGATAGATGCTTCACTTGGCCACAAACCTGTTAGATGGTAGATGTACTTTTCCCACTTGTAAATGGTAAAGCATTTGTTATTTCATGGAATAAAGGAGGTTTCTTTTGTAACATATAATTTTACACTTAAATTGAAGAATATTTATAATCCTTCTTGATTCTTTTGTGATTATAGTCAATCTATGTTATTGATAGTGAGGATTCACGCACTTTGTGCTTGAAGAAAGAAACCTTTTATTATCCTTGAATATTGAAACTACTAATGTATCGATTTGAGGCTTCCTTAAAGGATTTAAATGGTGGTTTTTCTACTCCACATTACTTCTTGTAATTGTAGATTCTTTTAGCCACTAAAGTGTTGTATATTTTTTTATGCTTCTTAATCAACACAAACAAATATAGAGCAACTAGTTAAAAGTTTAACTATAATAGTTCTTAATAGATGCACTATAAATGGTAACAATAAATTCACTTTATTGCTCCACAAATTTCTCAAATATGCTCTTAATAATTCCACTACAAATTTTCAAATATAATCTGCAAATTTCTCTACAATCACAGCTGTAGGATCTAGTCTTCTTTTCCAAGATATAAGATAGGTAGTTGATAGATTAATGTAATTTTAAAATCTAATCAACTCCAAATTAATGGTAAAATGAGTATTAAAATAAAATTTTATTTTTGCACTTCTATGAAGACTTATAATGCAATATTTCTCTTTGCAATTTCTAATATAAGATAAGGTTCTTTGTCAAATATGTTGAGTAATATGAATAATTTATTCACTTGCACCAATAGTTGCTTACCTTTTTGATAGATTTTGTAAGTAACACCTCCTTCACCAAAAATAGATATCAAACTTCCTTTCATGACCCTGGGATTTGGTGACTTGGTCTTCTTCTTTCTACTATGGATTCACATGATCTTTTGGCAATCCTATAGTCTCTCACCTTTGAAAAAATATTTTTTTCTTTGAGTATCCTTTTCGAATTCTAACTTCAAGCAGGATCTTCTTCTTCTTCTCAAGACTCTGAATATCTTGAGTTCTTCTATATCTTATTTGGAACTCCTTACCAATTTATTTTCTCCTGATTGGGCTTGTTGTCGAATGACGACAATTGTTCCAAATATTCACTTGTGAGAAAGTTTTTTCTTGATGGAGAATTTCTCCAATTATTTTTTTAAGAACTCTTTGATGATCTTGCTTCAGCACCAAGGCTTCTCCAAGACTTTTTCCTTGAGACCTCTTCTAGATCTTCAATTTTGTAGTAGCTTTGGTCTTCCTTGATATCTTCTAGAATTGAGATATCCTTCCTGGATCTCTTGATTCTGCTACTTTTGGATCTAAATAGGTTCCTCCTAGTCCTTCTCATCCTTCTAAGTATAAAATCTTCTTCATTGATATCTTCACCTTATCTCCTCACCTTCAAGTTCAATTTTGGTGCGGGATGATTCTAAAGCAAATACTCTTCCTAAATTTAATTTAGGAAGTTTCTCAACTTCACTAGAACTCTTCTTTCCAACAATAAATGATTAGTATTGAAATATAAATCTACTACTAAATTAGGTACTCCCTTATGGAGTCCTTTTTAGGATTAAGGCTTCTATGGACATTTTTGGATTAAGACTTTTGTGGCCTTTTTCAGATCAAGGCTTCTATAGCCTTTCTAGATTAAGGCTTCTATGGCCTTTTTAGGTTAAGTATTCTATGGCATTTTTTATATCATGGTTTGTATGGCCTTTTTAGATTAAGTCTTCTATGGCATTTCTAGATTGAGGCTTCTATGGCCTTTTTCATATCAAGGCTTTGGTGGTCTTTTTCTCTTGTGAAGTTGACTTTATCGATAGATATATTCAATCTCTAGTCTTCACTATGATTCTTTCTCATAGAGTCTCTTATATAGAATTCTTATTTTACAATAACTAATCTTTGCACTAAGAAGTCACTTTAACATTTGAGAAACAAACTTGAAAACTCTTAGTTTTCTATTGGAGGAGGTGTCTCAATAATCTGAGAGTTAGTTCCCTATAGTAAGAAGAACCTTCAAGTAATAGTTGCCAAGTTCCAAATATTTTGGATGATCTGCACTAGATGATCTATAAATCAAGTGAGTTGAATATTAAGTCCTAGTCTTCATGAACTTTCCTATAACTTTGTGGAGAGACTTTAGTCAAATACAATCTCAATAATTTTTAAAATTGATATTTATTTTAGTCCTCACTTCTAAATCTCCATAATTCTACCACCTAGACTCTTATGAGATTTTTTGATAGTGACTGGTCTAATGGCGCATTAGGTTGTTAAAAAACTTAGACTCAATAAAAATGGTGGTATTCCTATTGACCTACTCTGACCAGATCTACCATGGATCTGATACCATTGTTATATTTTGAGGTAGATCACAATGAGATATGACAATCACAAGATGTTGAAATATAGAATAAAGCAATCTCACAAGATTTTTTAAATATACTATAAATAGAAATCATGAAAATAAATATAATATTTCTATGGAGTAAATGGACACTCCATGCAAGATGCTAAAAAATCATAATGTGCTCCATCACTAATTGAGTCATCCACTACTCCTACTATTATATACTGACTTTCTTTTCAAACTCTTACAATGAAGGTCTCTTATAGTGGAAGATAGATTCCTTGCCCAACACACTAACTAGTTGTACAAGGGACACCTTGCACTTTTACAACTTGCACATTGATACTTGTGCATTTAATACATTGCATGAAGTAACTAGATAAATTCCCCCTAAAGTAATCTCCTAAGTATGTACCTATGAAGGTACATTTACATGATCCAAATCTTGTAATACACTCAAACTCTAACACAATCTATATTTTTTATTATCCTTGTCAAACTTTCTTTGTTCATATAGGTTAGTTGCATGTCTTTGCACAATGTCATATGCCACTTCCCATAAGTGTTTGAAATCTAGGTGAATCATCAATACTATCTTACATGTAGAATAATTATGAATTTTTAGCAACTACAAATAAAAATTAACATTTTTGGGGTATTAAAAACCACATCAAAGTTTCACAATAATATAAAAAAATTGTTTCAATAAAACATGCTCAAAATATATTTCCAACAAGTATATATAAACCTACACTTGTGTAGTGATCAATACCTTTAATTGCAGGAAAATACCATGCTCTCACTAGGTAAAAATATGTGTAGGGGTTTAACTTTTTTCATTCAACTTGAATATTCAAGGAATATTCTTAAATATCCTATCAATAATTCATGGTATAAAAATTTCAAATCATCATCTTGTCATCGATATTCAATAAAAATGAAAATAACAATATTTTTAAAGGCTTCAAATAGCTTTCCCATGGAGCATGTATGATTTTATTAATTAATTAAATATATTGGTTTCTCATTTCCATTTTTGAACTATCTATTCTTTACATGTTTTAGATATACACATTCCTCCTAGTAAACTATAGGTGATAGATGTTTTTTTTACTAAAAATTCATTTTCAATCCTTCAACTAGAAACACTTAATTTCAAACACACATGCATTGGTGTAACAACTTTATAATATATGGCCTATTTTATAGATACTAGAGTCCAAAATTATTTTTAAATGACCTAGTAAACTAGAGTCCAAATTTACTTTAGAAAACACACTTCTTTTTTATGACAACTCTAGATGATAGCTTCAAAAAATAGGTCTAGATTATAACAAATTTGGATTGAAGCAACTCTAGATGAAAACTCTAAATGGTAGTATTTATATATCATATCTTTAAATAATAGCAGCCCCAAAAGATAGTAGATCCAAATAATAACTTTAGACAGTAGTAGCTCTAGAAAATAAATTTATGTAGTTGTAACTCCAGATAATTTCTTTGGATAATAGCTCTAAATAGAAGTAACTTTCATTGTAAATTACACTAAATAATATTTCTATAGCACCTATTTTCTATATGGTATCTTTTTTTTGGATAAAAACTCTAGCCAATTCTTCTACATGACAATAGTTTTCAAACAAAATGACCAAACAACTTTTCAAGGTGGCAAATTCAGATGAAATAATGATTGACAACATGTTGAAACTCTAGTGCAATACTCCAAATGGATTATTATTTTCTTCAAATAACATGTTTCAATCACTAGATGATAATAGTATTTTATTGTTTCTTAGACAACAATAACTAAATTCTTGATGACAACTCTTTTGGCATGAATTAATTTTTTCTTATATCACTTTGCAACTCTTCTATGATAAAATAAATATTTAAAATATTTAAAAACATAAACAATAATGAAAGAAAAAATTTTCTTCTCCCAATTCTAAGGTGTCTAGTTGTATCTCACTTTCAAAAAATTGGAGAGGTGTCTCCTACTCCTTCATAACAAGATCACTTTCACAAGTCAAATATTTTTTTAATGTCAACCTACTTTGATACCAAATGTTAGAAACACATAATACATTTATGTATTATGATTAACATTTTTATTCATATGACAGAAGTATATATGCTTATGAAATCTAGAGGGTATGACATTGGAAATTATGAGTACTTTCTGATATCCCATAACCTTTGTAACGATAATGTGAATAGATAATATTAACATATAAGAGTATTGTTTTTTTTGGCTAAGTTTACCCTATTTTTTATCTCTAATACTACTTTCCCTTTTATGAAAAAAAAATGAAATATATATATATATATATATATATATATATATATATATATATATATATATATATATATGATAAAATCATAAAAATATATATATATTTTTTTTAATTTTTAGTGAAAACCTTTAAAAAACACTCAAGCATCCTTATCTTCTTTTATTTTCTAATTTTTGTTTTTTTTTTCAAAACTTGTCTAAGAAAGTGAAAATGAATGATTTTGTTGAAAAGGAGCAAATCAATGCTTTCAAAAAATAAGCAATCCTCTCAAACAAAGCAAATCATTTTCTTTCTACTGAACACTAAACAATTTATTTGGAGTACTAAAGGCAAGTAGAAAAAATTAAATTATTCCTTTGCATGGATAGAATTGCTCCTATTACATTATAAACATATGGGTAAAGTTGGTTGGCCATGGAGAGGGAGGGTTTTCAACTCCATTTGGTTTCATTTTCACTATGTTTGTATAATAAAACTAATAGAACCCCAAGTATGAAGGCAAATAGAGAATGAAATCACTCTCACGTATGATTTATTGTATGGTATATGGTGCATACTGTAGATTTTGACCTTTTAAAGAAGTCTTATTTATTTATGTGGAGCTAAACCTAATCTATAACTTGGAAAGTAAGAGAGCATGGTGTTTGTCACGTTGCTTCTTGTGGTTTTACCACTAACACGTAAGTACCTATTGAGGAATGTATTGTAATAAATATATTTCCTTCTCAACATATATTAACACTCAAACATTCCAATTCTTATTTTTTTATCTCCCCTTTCTCGTTTTTGTTTTTTTTCCAAATTTTTTTTATTTTCTTGAAAAGAGCAAATCAATGCTTTCTAAAAATAAGCAATCCACTCCAAACAAAGCAAATCACTTCCTTTCTATTGAGTAGTAAAAATTTTATTTTGGAGTACTAAAGGCAAGTAGGAAAAAATAAATTATTCCTTTGCATGGAGAAAATTACTCCTATTATGAAATTTGGTTGGTCATGGACGGGGAGGGTTTTCAACTCCATTTGGTCTCATCTTCACTATATTTGTTAATAAAACTAATAGAATCCCCAGGTATGAAGGCAAATAAAGAATGAAATGACTTTCCCCTATGATTTATTGTATGGTATATGGTTTATACTCAATATTTTGACCTTTTAATAAGGGATAAAGTCTTATTTATTTATGTGGAGCTAAACCTAATCTATAACTTGGAAAGTAAGAGAAGCTTGGTGTTCGCCATGGTACTTTTTATGGTTTTACTACTAACACGTAAGTACCTATTGAGGAATGCATTGTAATAAATATTTTTCCTTCTTCTCAAGATATATTAGCACAGGTACACCATCAAAAATATAAAACCTTAATGCATATTTGTTAAGATCTTATGGTTCTGGAGTTTGTGTATTCCTTTACATTGTGCTATCGGATAATTGTATTATTTGTCTAAAGACATAAATATCTTACCTCTCTAATAGGATTTACTTCAGACTTTATATATGAAACCAAAGCTTGATAAGGAAATTTAAGTCCGTTTTTCAATAGGAAATTGGATAGCTGAAATGTATCTCAACCCATTTTTTTAAATTTGCATAGTGTGAGAAATCTCTACTTCTTAAGCATAAGGTTGAATAAGGTTGAATAGTCTTCTTTTAAGGTGAGTAATCTCCTCCCAATCATATCCTTTATAAAACTGAAAGCTACACTTATTAATAGGGAATTTAACACACAACCACTACACACCTACCTTCTCACACACTTGCCCATGTTGTAGTTTCAACCTTGAACCTATTGAACAAGAACCAAAACCCAAACCATTAACTTGTTTCATAATACTTAAAATCAAGTTTTGTAAGACTAACGTGTTTAGGTTTAAAAGTGGGAAAAATATTTTAGATGAAACATGTTAAAAGAATTGTTGAGTTTTGTGTAAATTGAATACAGATTCAAAAATAAAAGAGAGTTGTTGTCAAAACAAAATCAACTTTAAATTTTTTATAAGAAAATAAATATTTTTTATTTTAAAATAAATGTTGGTTATGTATTAGTTATTTTACTTCCTTAGAGTTGTTGTTGATATGGTTTTTAATTTTTAATTTTTTATTGTTTTGTTTAGTAGTAATATTTTAAAAATATTTTTTATATGGATTACAATATTAGATTTTAATAGTATTTTAATTTGTAAATAAAGTTTAATAATTATATATTTTGTTTATTGTTATATTAATTTTAATTTTATAAAAAGTTATTTTATTTATTAACATTGTTGTGGAAATTTGAAAATTTAAGGTTAAATCATGACATTAATTAATTGTTTTATTTATTGACATTATTTTTAATTTTATAAAAACATATTTCGTTTGTTAACATAGTTGTGGAGATTGTTTTGATTTTAACTTTGAATTGCGGAAAGGATTAAAAAGATATGCAAATGAAAGCAAAGCTCAGAGGACTAAGACCACTACGAAATACCTTTAAAACTATAAAATCTTAGATAATTTTTTACTTGGTTGAAAATGTTCTGGAAAAGTAAAATTAGTTTCATTATCAGTAGTAAAGAAATAAATCGATTGTAAGCTTAGAGATTCAGACTTGAGAGAAAATAACGTTCGAACCATGTTTCCCAGGTTCTTAAATAAAAGAGGATCCCTTGTGTGTGTATACGCCGAATAAAATGAAAACGATCGGGATAATATCGATATCACCTACCACATCTCCAAGGAGATTAATTGTCACTTTTGTTTAAAATAGTCGTAAATTACTGGTAAACAAACGAGCTCGTGTACTCTAAGTTCTTGGAAACTCAGTTTCGCTCTATGTTGCAAGAAACTCAACGGCCTGCAACCTACCCGGCCATGCGGACGGCCTTAGGTCGTCTTTTTTCGATTCTTCGCCACCGAGACGTTGTAACAGCTGTAACTGAAAGAAAGAATGGCGGGCGGACAAACTGGAGCGCACTGGAAGTTCAGGTTCAGGCGGGCGGAATAAAACTTAGTCACGGCGGGAGTTTTTGGGCGGAAGGCGGAACAACACATGGCGGAGTTTTGAAGTTTCCGAGTGGGCGGGGTTTTATCTAAAGTCTGTCCGACTTTACTTTGGAAAGTCCCGCCCAAAGGTTTGGCGGTATTTTATAATACGTCCGCCAAACTCAACTTGTAAAAAGTCCGCCAAAAGGTTGGGCGGTATTTTATAATAAGTCCGCCGAAACTCAACTTGTAAAAGGCTCGCCCTCTCCGAAAACTAACTGGTCGAGGATTTAGTTAAATCTGCCAATCAACTAAAGTACCGCTCGGTACGAAAACATCTGCCCAACTTGGATTTGGCCCACCAAAGGTTTTCAAACCGCGGATTTGCACAAAGATAAATAAACATGCGAAATTTCAAATATGCACAAATAAATTATTAGTTTTTCTTTGTTTAGAAGCTTTACAAATATTTGCAAGCATTCAACTAGGGGAGTTTGAAAGTTGTAGCTTTAGCTCCTCTTTCTTGGAAGTCTGCCTTCGGGTTTCTCTACTCTTTCGTTCCTTCTTCTTCCACACGCTCAACGTTCAAATTAATATTGGGAACTCATATATATAGAGTCGGGGTCGGAGGGAAAGGTGGAAAAGTCTCACCAATAATCTGACACACATTAAATACATACATGATACCGGAAACTTCTCGAACAACTACAGTCAAATCGTGAGCTACCGATAATAAATGCAAGTACATCAAAATCCGATGATTGATGCAGAAGATAAAATCTGTCAGAGGTGTCAAATCTAGTTTAAATTCCAACATCCTCCTATAAACCAGATTTCATAAAAACATTGAGAGTGAGCATTTCCCGCAGCCTGTTAAATTCCCCCTCCTTCAAAGATTTTGTGAAAATGTCTGCAACATGCTCTTTGGACATGCAAAACAGTAACTCAGTTTCATCATATTTCACCATTTATCTGATCAAATGGTAACGGATGTCGATGTGCTTGGTCCTACCATGAAACACTAGATTCTTTGATAGTGCTATGGCGGAATTCTTGTCACAAAATATAGTTATTGCCCCTTCTAGTCAATGATTCAGCTCACCTAAAATTCTTCTCATCCAGACTGTCTAACATGCGGCTGAAGTGGTGGTAACATATTCTGCCTTAGTAGTGGATAATGGAACAATTGGTTGTTTCTTTGATGACAATGAAACTACTCTTGATCCAAGATAGAAAGCATAACTGGAAGTGCTCTTCCTACCATCTATATTGTCAGCCTAGTCGTTATCTGTGTAGCGAACAAGCTGAAGTTGGTTGTTTCTTCCATAGTAAATTTCATGGCTCTTGGTCCCATTGACATACCACATTATTCTTTTCCCTACCTATAAGTGAGTGTTCTTCAGTGCTTCCATAAACTGACTAATCAAACTCACTGCAAACATTAAATTTGGTCTGGTTGCAGTCAAATACATTAGGCTTCCAACTAACCTTTTGTAGAAAGTTGGATCAACATTGTTATCACAATCATTCTTACTCAGTTTTAGGCCTATTGCAACTGGTGTGATGGCAGGTTTGCTATCCTCCATATTAAACCTCTTCAAGACATCTCTTGCATACTTGCCTTGAGATATGAAGATACCATCCACAAAATAGGTAACTTCAATGCCAAGAAAATACTTCATCAGACCTAAGTCTGTCATCTCGAACTCCTTCATGGTATTTCTAAACTGTTCAAATAGCATACTGATATTGCCAATATAAATCATATCGTCTACATACAAGTAAACTATTATCATCTCCCCTTATGCATTTTTCTTCATGTAGAGAGTATGCTCATATGGGCATTTCATGAACCCATTCCCCTAAAAATATACATCAATGCAGCTGTACCAAGCCCTGTGTGCTTTATTCAACCCATACAAGGCTTTATTTAACTTCAAGACCATACCTTCTTGCCATTCCAACTCATAGTCGGGTGGTTGGTCTATGTAGACCTCTTCTTCCAATACTTTGTTGAGGAAGGCTGACTTGACATCCATCTGGTAAACATTCCAACCTTTTTGGACTACTAATGCCAAGATCATTCTAACTGTATCAAGTCTCGCTATAGGTGCATATACCTCATGATAGTCAATCCATGATTTCTATTTGTAGCCTTTTACCACCAATCTGGCATTATGCTAATCAACATCACCTTGGGCATTAAACTTGGTTTTATATACCCATTTTACTCCAATGGTCTTCTAACCTATTGAAAGATCCATTAATTCCTAGTTATTTTTTTTCTCTATTGTTTCTATCTCATCATCCATAGCTTTCACCCATTTTCTATTCTAAATTGCTTCTTCAAATGAAATTGGATTACACTAAAAAAATAAAGCAAAATTAGAAATTATGGAATTCATTGGAGATGTATTCACCTCCTCCATATGTTTTGAGAGTCTTCATGTAATAGCCACTCTATTTTTCAACCATAGACTTAAACTACTTGACTTTACCTAAAGATTATGACTTTTGTCTAATGGGATATACCCATGTCCTTCGATTGTAGTCATATATAAAAGTAAAAAATAACTTGTTTCTAGAAAATGTGTTGGTTTCCATAGGTTCACAAATATCTAAATGCATCATCTCTAGTGGTTGTGGAGCTCTCCATGACTATTTAGTAGGGAGTGCATCCATGTGCTACTTACTGAGTAAAAAACATTCACATGCTTGATTCGATTATTCTATTAGGGGTAATCCCTTGACCATTGTTTCTTGTACAGTAGGTTCAGACCACTAAAACTTAGGTTACCGAATTTGAGATACCACAACCATATAGCATATTTTACAACCGCACTAAATGACAACAACATTTTATTTTGAATCTATAGGGGAAACATCTTGTTCTTTGTTATTGACATATTTGGTACGAGCTTGTTCTCCTTGTCTCTGATGATACATGTTCCATTCTTAAATTGTATAGTGTACCCCTTCTACACAAGTTGTCCAATTCTTAGTAAATTTTGTTTCAACCCAGACACATAATACACATCAGTGATTTACTTCATTTCACCTTTCCTGGTACAGATTATTACTTTTCCTTTCTCCATGATAGGTACCTTGTTTTTTTTCCTCATTTTCACCTCAGAATTGATTGTTTCATCAAGCTATGAACATTTAAATATTTCCATAAATGTGGTTACCGCACCCATTGTCAATATACAAGGTATTCTTCTGGCTCTCCTCCTTAGTACTGCAAGTTAACAACAGATTCCCACATACATATTTGCACTTTGCATTTTCATTTTCATTTGTTTAGTGGGCTTACTGCTTATTTTCCTTGCTTAACTTCTTTCTACACTCATAACTAAAATGGCCAAATTTATTTTTGTAATAACATTGGATCTAATATTTTACATACCTCTAGTTTGATCGAATTTGCTGATTTCTTATGCTACCTCTTCCTCCTACTTGATGGAAATTGCAGTTGGTCTCTCCATCATTGGAGTTTGACCTTCCTCCTTACTTCTAACCTCTTCCAAGCTTACCTCTATTTCTATGTCCTCTTCCTCCTTGAGAACATGATGCGGATTGGTGGGAATATTCTTTGGTGCTTTTGTGTTAGAATGAGACCTACATCTTGAACGTTTATTCCAATGAGGACTGAGATGACTAGCTCAGTATCTACTCATGTTTTTTGCATAGAACCAATGAGATCATCTACAAAGAGGGTTGTTAAATGCTTCAATTCTTCAATCATTATCACAACTGATTCGAACCTTGCTGGTAGACTCCTCAGTATTTTCTCCACTATCCTCTAGTTCTCAATTCTCTTGCCATTCAACCTCATATGGTTGATGATACTCATTGTCTGGGTAAAGAAGTCACTTGTGGACTCTGATTCACTCATCTGTAGATTCTCAAACTCCCTTCTCAACATTTACAACCTCATAAATTTACTTTGTTGGTGCCCTAAAAGGAGTTGACTAAAATTTCCCAAGCCTTATTTGATTTGGTTGCTACTACAATTCTCAAGAAGACGGTCTCCTAAACTACTTGTATTACATAAAATAATGTCTTTTTGTCTTTCTTTAAATTTTCCTTCAACATGTCCTTCTTCTCTTGGGAGAGAGTGTTCAATGTTGTTGCATCTATTGGTTCTAGGTAACCATTCTCTAGCAGGTCTCATAACTCTTGAGACCCAAACATAATATTCATTTGAATGCTCCAATAATCATAGTTTTTTCTATTGAACTGTGGGATCTGTAACTACAAGGAAATATTGTCAGAAGTCATTGCTTATTTTATTCAACAGGTAGGCATTAGATTTGATACCAATTTTAAATAAAGGATGACAGGCAGACAAACTGGAGTGCACTGAAAACTTACGTTCAGGCGAGTGGAAGAAAACTTAGTCACGATGAGAGATTTTGGGCAGAAAGCGAAACATCGGGTAAAGTTTTCAAGTTCCCAAGCAAGAATGGTTGTATCGAAGATCCACCCAAATTTTCTTTGGAAAGACCCGCCCAAAGGTTGGGCGGTATTTTGTAATATGTCTACCCAAAATAAACTTGTAAAAAGACTACCTGAGGAGAGGGTGAAAATAACTGAGTAGGGATTTAATTAAATCTGCATGACGGGAATAAAATAATTTTTTGCTCCAAAAAATAAAACATCTACCCAACATGGATTTGTGCCCACCAAGGGTTTTCAAACTGTGGATTTGCACAAAGATAAATAAACATGCAAAATCTCAAATATGCGCAAATAAATTATATTAACTAAAATAGATAATGATTGCGGCTACATTTTTACAATGCTTAATACAAAGCTTATTACCAGATGCTTCTTTGTCCATAAGCTTTACAAACATCTACAAGCACTATTGCAGGTTAAACTCTACTAGGGGAGTCTAAAAGTTGCAGCTTTAGCTCCTCGCTCTTCAATGTCTCCTCTTCTGCCCCTTCTTCTTCCACATGCTCAAAATAATATCGACAACTCATATATATAGAGTCAAGGTTGGAAGGAAATACGGGAAAGTCTCACCAATAATATGACATGCATTAAATGCACACATGATGCTAGAAACTTCCCAAACAACTGTAATCCAATTACGATCTACCAGTAAAAATGCAAGTACAACAAAATTCGATGATTGATGCAGAAGATAACATCTGTCAAAATATGTCAAATCTGGTTAAATTTCTAATAGTACCTACCATGGATTGGTTTGAAGTTCAGATTTTTTGGAAGATATCCCAAAGTTTTAACCATTTTTATTTCTTAACATGAATTTATGTAAGTGCAACAGTAGGATTATTCTTAAAGGAGAAAGGAAAAGTGATTATAATTGTTAAATTATGGTTATGCATGGTAGAAGTAAGGAGAAGAAAGATGAAATTTTGATGCAAAAAATAACATAGTGAATCTTGTAATCAATGATCTATTTTATTAGACTTACAATGATTGGTTATCCATGCACTAGGATGAGAAGGTATTTATAAAGATATGTGTGGTTGAGTCATGAAATTGAACCCATGTTAAAGATACTACTAAGTATTCAAAAAATTTGTGAATGAGGACATTTCTAGTTGAGTTATAGAGTTCAATCAATGTTGAAGGAGAAAATAATATTAATAATAATTATTAAAAAATATGTGAATGTAAAGAGTCATGGAATTGAACCTATATTGAAAAGGGAAATAAAGTTACTAGTATGTATTCAAAACTATGTGAATGAGCACATTTCTATTTGAGTTATGGAGTGGAACCCATGTTAAAGAAGAAAATAAAGTTACTAGTAAGTATTAAAAAAATTAAATGTAGAGTAGTTACCTGCAATAGCAAATAGCAAGTTGAAGAGAGAGTTTTTAAAAAGGTTTTATCTTTCATTTATTTTATTGAAAATTATAATATTAAGAGACTAATGTTAGAAAAAGTAATATTTAACATGCACATGCAAAAAGGTTTGAAAATATAAGAAAAGAAACTCTAAGGATAAAAATATAATTGCAAAATATAAATAAACATGTTAAAGTAAAAATATATTTTGAAACTAAAAAGGGATAACTTGAAGAAATTATTATTAGCATTATAATAATTCGATATATTGATGTATCCTTGATCCATTGATCTATTCATCATCTATTTTTTCCTATGATATATCATTAACCTATGAATCCTCTTGTGTGGATAAAATGAAATGACCATTTAACAAGCCCTAGAGAAAACTTCCAAAGGAAATGGTGGTATGTCATAGGCCATTATTTTAAACCACTAGATCAACAAAAGCCAATCCTAGTCACTAGGATGTCCCAAAGGAGGGGCTAAGGGAAGAATGGACTAAGGATAAAATAAAAATTGGATGTAAGGAAGTGGCCAAGGAGGAAGGAACCTCATTAACTAGCTTGGGGGCATAGCCAACTAGGAATTTACATGGTCAAAGAAGGTTACAGAAAGAATGTGACTCAAGATAACTTGAGGAGACATTGATTTATTGGATCCAACTGGTTTGTAATGTGTCACCAAGGAGGAAACAATGGGTCACACCATTTTTGTGCGTCCATATATCCAAATAGTATGGAGTTGATGGTATAACATTTTTGCCAGTCAAAAATATTCATTCCCACTAAGAACAATTTTTGGGACTATTGAAATACCAATAGATTTAAATCAAAGATCTTGAATACAATTTGGGATTTGGGTTTGGGTTTTATCTATTGGTGTTAGGATTCTCCATCCTATCACAATTCTATTATTTAATTAACTATTTATTTATTTATTATAATTCATATATGAAAGGTTACGTATAATATAAATGTTAAGATAAATAATTTTAAGAGATCATCAAAGAAAAAAATAAAATACTAATTATTAATTAAGAGGAAGCCCCTTTAAGTGGGAGGAACGAGCCCCCAAGCAATTCAATAATAAAGATGATTATGTAATTTATATTTATTTTAATAAAACCTAAGAATAATTTTTATGGATATCCACCAACTATTTGCATTCCAAACCATAGCTATATTTGTGGAGCATATCTTCTAGCTGGGCATCCACAAGGAGAAGTGGAGCAATTCAGAATTAAGATTCAACCAATAGAGGATTTCTACATTAAACTTTCACAGTACACCTCCGCTGGGCATCCCGCATCATACAGCAAAGCGCAGGTAGCCTTTTATTCGTAGGCGGTGGACAACATTAAAAAAAAATCAATCAAATATTAATTTTTTTCTAAAGTGAAACAAAGCAAATTTTCTCTTTCGCAGAAGAGCTTCACAGGTGACAGGTTTGTTTGCGCATAGAGGAACAAAGTTATACCGGTGTGATTATTGATAAAGAAGTCTGTCCAATCATCTCTTTTGACCAGCAAGAGGATTAAAGCACCGTTAATCCCTTTAATCCGGCGTCCTATCATTAAATAATGGAATAATTTAAATTACCACAAGAAATCACACAATTGATCTCCGGCGATCGGTTGTGTTACGTAAAAGAAATTCGTTGATCCATACTTTTTTGGTTGCATTGTTGATAACATTTTTTAGTCCGGTGATTGGGTCTGGCGATTCGAACAAGATAGTATATGTTGAGATAACAACCATAAGACATTCCACGTCTTTCAAAGCGCACAAAGGTTGTTTGCAGGCAGTATATATATATAAACCAATAGATATTTTCTTAAATCCTAAAGTCTTACGCTTGGAAGTATGCAATTCGGTGGGTTTAGGAAAAATTGGTTCACCATTGCAAATCATCGCTTATCGGACATCTATATCAAACCAACGTTCTACAACGTATCCCATTTTTAACTCATCGTCCAGCGCTGTGACTACATAATCCATCTAGACCTGTGCATCGAAAAAGCAAATCCAAAGTAAACCTAATTTTTTTAAAATTTTTACGTCGTTGACCGGAATTTTTTGCTTGTCTCTACATCGGTGGATAAATCGCGCAGTGAAGGAAAGTTTCCTTGTTGTTTAATAAAAGTAGAAATTTAATCCCACATTGATGGGAATATAATCTAAGAGGGGTTTATAAGGGCCACCGCCCATAAATTACGTCCTTCCCGCCCTTGTGAGCCGATTGGTTGTAACAACTTGTGCTTCATGTTGTTGTGCCTTTGTTCCGTGCGTCAGTTCTTGCATCTGTCCCACGCTAAACTGTGTCCGCTCCTCTATCCACCCAGTCCACTCGCTGCCACCACCACTTGTCAGACTCATGCTCGCTACCACCACCTAGTCCACCCAATCAATGGTCCCACGCTAAACTGTGTCCGCCATCATGCTACTTCATATCTGCCAGCTTGGTGACCGCTAACATTAAACTTTAACAAAAAGTGCCATCATGCTACCTCATATCTGCCAGCTTGGTGACCGCTAACATTAAACTTTAACAAAAAGTGCAAAACATCAAAAGCTAACACTAAATTTTAACAAAAAGTTCAAAACATAAAAAATTAACGACGAGAATTTTGGACAAAGAAATTGGTGACAAAGTTTTAAACAATAAATTTGTGATGATAATATGTGCAAAATTTAACGACAACAAATTCTTGACAATTTTTACTGCAAAAAATTGATAAATTTTCGACTATTTTTATTGGAAAATTTGCGAGAAGCTTTTTGACAACTTTTTGCGCAAATTTTGTTGATGACTTGTTGCTGCAAAATTTTGACGATGACTTTTTAGCAACTTTTATCGACAACTTTTTTTGATGGTTTTTGTGATGATTTTCAACACTTTTTGCCATATATTTTCACTAAATGACTACACAAATGGCTGATGAAAGAATATCTCAAGACCCCAATCTACTTTTATTGCTTAATCTCACCAACCTACGTCAAATCACATCATTGCGTGCATATAAAACACAGTTCAAGAATATCGCCAATCGCATCTTAGGATTGGATGAATCCTTTCTCATAAATTGCTTTATCGGTGGATTGAAAGAAGCAGTTAGAGTGGAGGTCATGATGTTCACTCCCTGCACTATAACAAAGGCTAGTGGTTTAGCCTTATTAGTCGAAGATCAATTCAATGCTCAACATCATCACCAGAAGCCACCTATTGAACAATCGCCTATCATGCACGTTTCCCCAGAACCTAACCAACCCTTATTGGTTAAGTACCTTCACCTGAAAGAAATGGAGGAATGACAGGTGAAAGGCCTCTACTATAATTATGATGAGCAATTAGGGCCCAATCATCATTGCACTACACAAACATTATATTTATTAAATTTATATGATCCTTGTCACTCCGTAAAGGGAGAAGATGAGGTTGATGTGCACAATATGACCAATGACCTAGTATAATATAAGGTCGATGTGTAAGAAGTGATCGACACATCGGAATAATATGAGGTCGATGTGCACAATGTGACCAATGCCCTAGGAGAAGATGAGGTCGATGTGTAAGAAGTGATCGATGCATCATAAGAAGATGAAGTTGATGTGAAAGAAGTGATCGATGCACCATAAAAATATGAGGTAGACATATAAGAAGTGACCATTGAAGGCCAAATAGGCACTCTACAAGAACTACACACAATTTCCTTACCAATAGTGAGTTATTACTATATGGGTAAACTAATTCAGAAAGGAGATAAAAGAGTGAGTACACATTTATTTTCCCTTCATTCTACATAGGAAGAATTGACTAAACTGGAAGCCCACCATCATCACGATCCTTCTAATTTTCCTGGAGACCCACCACTAAAGCTTCAACCTTCAAGATATCCTTACCTTCGAAAAAGTGACATTAAAATTGTGCAAGAACTTGTACAAATGCTTCTTGAAAAGCACTTCATCAATTTCAACAACAATGTCCTTAGTCCCAGCTTTGAGGACAAAGCTTCTTTCCAAGATGGATGGCATGTTAGGATTCTCCATCCTAACATAATTCTATTATTTAATTAATTAATTATTTATTTATTATAATTCACATATGAAAGGTTACATCCTTCCACAATAGCCTTAGAATAGATATAAAGGTTAGGGTAGATAGTTTTAGGAGATCATCGAAGAAAAGAATAAAATATTAATTATTAATTTAAGGAGGAAGCCCCCTTTAAGTGGTAGGAGGGAGCCCCCTATAGTGGCAAGTGATTCAATAATAAAAAGTGATTCAGTAATTTATATTTATTTTAATAAAATATTATAAGAACCTTCTAGGGTTCTTGCAATTGGTAATTTTGGTTGGAATATAACAATAGAATTAACATAAAAGAATTTAGACTAGAGGAAATGGAGTTGGTGGTATAACATCTTTTGCTAGTCAAAAATATTCATTCCCATTGAGATAAACTTTTGGGACTATTGGAAGGCCAATAGATTCAAATCAAAGATGTTGAAGACAACTTGGGATTTGGGTTTGGATTTTATCTGTTGGTAACTTTGGTTGGAATATAAAAACAAATTTTTCAAAGAAGAATTTAGACCAGAGGAAAAAACTTGGAGAACTCTAATTATGAAACTTTTAAAGATTGTGCAAGATAGAACTTAGAAAGAGTCTTAGATGATAAACTATGAAGCAAATATATGAGCACAAATCTAGAAGCAACTACAATAAGGAAACTAAGAAAAGGAGGATAAGAATAAAAAGAAGGGTTTATAGATTCAAGATGAAGGCTAGGGATTTAGAAGGAAAGGGTTAATGAAACACCTTAATAGGGATGAAAATAGGGATTAAGAAATAAAGGGTGAATGGAACACCTTAAGAGATCATTTAGCAAGAATGAAAACATCCACAAGTTGGATAGTCAAAGAGAAAAAGCTAAACCCTATTTTGAACCTTGCAAAAAAAAATCAAATTATCAAAAGTAAATGTATAATTTAAATTTTTATCTTTTACTTAAATAAAAATAAAATATAGTTAAAAATATTATATTATAATACAATTTTTGTGTATTGCCATAGCTTGCACCTTTTTCTTTATGTTAGAATTTGTTTGTTCTAAATTTGTTTCTTCATACATACCAACATATTTTAACTTTAATAAGTACAATTGGTCTTTTCATCTCCATTTGTTGACCCTCTTGCTTCTAACCAATTCATGTGATGCTATTCCCATACAAGTTGTTTATTTATAGTGGTATATTCCTATGTTGGAATTTCATTTCACTTTAATACCTCTTCTACTTAGTTAGTGTAGTGTGTGCGTGTGTTAATAATCCCACATTGACTTGGTTGTGGGACCAGAGTGGTTTATGAGCCCCAACACTTGCCAAACTCTTCATCCATAGGATAGCAAGCATAAAGGTGGAAGCCCTTGGTCCCACTTATGTGGGACTTCTCACGCATATTAATATTGAGTAGCGGCATGTGTGTGGGGGATAGTTGACCATCTTGCTTTCTAACCAACTCATGTGATACTATTCCCATACAAGTTGTTTATTTACAGTGGCATATTCCTATTTTGGAATTTCATTCCACTTTAATACCTCTTCTACTTAGTTAGTGTAGTGTGTGTATTTGTTAATAATCCCACATTGGCTTGGTTGTGGGACCTAAGTGGTTTACGAGCCCCAACACTTCCCAAACTCTTTGTCAATGGGGTAACAGGCTTAAAGGTGAAAATACTTGGTCCTACTTATGTGGTACTCCACACCCCTATTAACATTGATTACCGACATGTGTGTGGGGGATAGTTGGCCCTCTTGCTTTCTAACAAGTTCATGTGATCCAATTTCCATACAAGTTGTTTATTTCTAATGGCATATTCCTATGTTGGAATTTCATTCTACTTTAATACCTCTTCTACTTAATTAGTGTAGTGTGTACGTGTGTTTATAATCCCACATTGACCCGGTTGTGGGACATGAGCATTTTATGAGTCACAATACTTACCAAACTCTTTACCAATGGGTTAGCAGGCTTAAAGGTGGAATCCCTTGGTCACACTTACGTGGAACTCCTCACCCCAATTAACATCGACTAGTGGAATGTGTGTGGGGGATAGTTGGCCCTCTTGTTTTCTAACCAGTTCATGTGATGCTATTCCCATACAAGCTATTTATTTCTAGTGGCATATTCCTATATGGAAATTTTGTTCCACTTTAATAGCTCTTATACTTAGTGTAGTGTGTGTGTGTTAATAATCTCATATTGACCCGGTTGTGGGACCTGAGTGGTTTATGAGCCCCAAAAATTTCCAAACTATTTTCCAATGGGATAACAAGCTTAAAGGTGGAAGCCCTTGGTCCCGCTTATGTGGGACTCCTCACCCCTATTAACATTGAGTAGCGATATGTGTGTGGGGGATAATTGGACCTCTTGCTTTCTAACCAATTCATGTGATGTTATTCCCATACAAGCTATTTATTTCCAGTGGCATATTTCTATGTTGGAATTTTGTTCCACTTTAATACCTCTTCTACTTAGTTAGTGTAGTGTGTACGTGTGTTAATAATCCCACATTGACCCTATTGTGGGATCTAAGTGGTTTATGAGCCCCAACACTTGCCAAAATCTTTTCCAATGGGGTAGCAGGCTTACAGGTGCAAGCCCTTGGTCCCACTTATGTGGGACTCCTCACCCCTATTAACATCAAGTAGTGGCATATATGTGGGGAATAGTTGGCCCTCTTGCTTTCTAGCCAATTCATGTGATGCTATTCCCATACAAACTATTTATTTCTAGTGGCATAATACTATGTTGGAAATTTTTTCCACTTTAATACCTCTTCTACTTAGTTAGTGTAGTGTGTCTATGTGTTAATAACCCCACATTGACCTAGTTATGGAACCTGAGTGGTTTGTGAGCCCCAACACTTGCCAAATTATTTACCAATGGGGTAGTAGGCTTAAAGGTGGAAGCCCTTAGTCCCTCTTATGTGGGGCTTCTCACCCCTATTAACATCGAGTAGCAGGATGTTTGGGGGATAGTTGGCCCTCTTGCTTTCTAACCATTTCATGTGATGATATTCCCATACAAGTTGTTTATTTCTAGTGGCATATTCCTATGTTGGAATTTCGTTCCACTTTAATATCTTTTCTACTTAGTTAGTGTAGTGTGTGTGTGTTAATAATCCCACATTGACCCAGTTGTGGGACCTAAGTGGTTTATGAGCTCCAACACTTGCCAAACTCTTTGCTAATGGGGTAGAAGGCTTAAAGGTGGCAGCCCTTGGTCTCGCTTATGTGGGACTCCTCACCCCTATTAACATTGAGTAGCGACATGTGTGGGGATAGTTGGTCCTCTTGCTTTCTAACCAATTCATGTGATGGTATTTCTATACAAAATGTTTATTTCATATGTTAAAATTTCCTCCACTTGTGAACCTTAGTAAAATCTTCCATTGTACCTGAGCACTAGAGAAAGCTTGAATATGGCTGAGAAAGTTCTTAATTTGTAATGGATTGAAAGTGACACGGCTTTAACAATATTCTTACGTTTATCTAGCAAATAAAACTGTAAAAAGAGACAGCCTTAAAAATTAAAACTCACCTCTAAGTAATCTAGAGCCCAATGGATATGGTAGAGACTCAAGGGACGGTCTTACCAAACTTTTACTAACCTTGTAACTATATAATTCATTGGCAGTTTAGACGGTGAAATGTTCAAGAAACATGTAAAAGCGTGGACTTACAATATAAGAATAAGCATTTCAAAAAGTTTATTTTATTTTTTTAATTCTCTTCTTCAATGAAATATCTCTAACTAATAATTATCAATAATTTAAAAACAATTTTTAGGTTTTTGAATGGGATGTAAGTTTTTTAAAACAGATTAAAAGTTCAATCTTAGTTTTTTCAAGACTCACTAATACCTCTATTAGTTCCAGGTCAGGTTCTTTTATATATCTACACTTTTAACATTAAAAATAATAATAATAAGAATAAGTTTTACCATGTACTAGGTCGAAGAGGTTTCCAGGTTTCCATTAGGGATGAACTTATAGCTCCTCAGCTTCTCCTCCTCAGCCGAATAATAGGAAACCAGGGGAACCAGATTCTCATGCCTCAGCTTCCCAATCATCATCATGTGCTTTTCAAATTCTTCTATAGCAAAATTATTAAGCTCCCTCAGCCGTTTCACCACCAACGCTGCACCGTTCCTCAGCACCGCCTTGTAAGCGCACCGGCTGATGTTTTTATAGCAATGAAGGCTCGTCCACTTCTTCTGCAGCACCGTGTTCTTGTGGCTGGGATCGAGAAACTCTTTGAGTTTCATGAGAGAGTCTCTCGCCGCCACTAAAATCTGCAAGACCAAATCTGGAGGAAAGCAAAAGCACCAAAGCAAAAATAACCCATAACCTAACTATCAATATTTTACCAATCGCATGGTCCATGCGCTCGACAACTGCCATTCTCAACGCTGCTGTGTTTTACAGAAATAGAAGCCGAAGGACCCAATCCATGATAGAGCAATTCATTCCGTTTCAACGTGGGTTGAAACGAAATTCTTGGAACTGTCCTTCGAATAAACTTTAAACTGTGCCAGCTGCTTTCACTGTTCTCCATAAGTTCATACTGGACAGATCGATAATGGTCTACAGGATTTCATTTATTTAATTTAATAGAGAAACATGTTACCGTTACCAAGCTGTCAATGGCTCATCGCTATCGGTATCGATGACATGAAGGCGGGATAACGCCAACGCAGTTTCTTTGTACTAAATGCAACATTGGATTACATATATAACAGATATTCTCCAACGAAGTTGAGGTGTTTTCTCTCGTTTTTTTAAGTCTTCCTAGGAATGTTTTAACGTCCATTTCAGTTGATGTATTTGTAACAGTAGATCCGGCTTGAATAATCATTGCAGAATGGGACAATAATTTTGTTGGCTGTATCCGTTCTCGAGCTAGAAGAGGTGGTCGTTTATTTATATTTACTGTTTCAGTTGCTATTTCGCTATTATTAAAGACATTGTCCCCTAACATATACAGCTAATGTTGGAAGCATGGCCTCTCAGTATAACTTGCATAGGAATAAATTATTTCTTTAGAGTTGGTTCATACCGTGGACAGTTCTGCGTGAGGATTTTTTTATAGATGTTTTTAAACTCATTTATTTTTGAATTAATATTAAACAATAAATCTTAAAGCAAAACAAATATTAAAATAGTTGGGGTTATAGATATTCAGCCTTCATATTCACAGAGTTCAAGGTTTTGGCAGGTAACACTTAAAGCATTAGTTTTAGAGATGTTTCAAGGAACAACTAATATGACCAAACGAATAACAGCTCTATGTTAATATTTGTTTTATTTTAGTTTCCAATTAAAAAATAAACAATACACTCAATATTTTGGCTTTTTATGTTTTAATTACAAAGAAAGTGACCGTGTTCTATCCCACTATATTCCACATCTTACCTTAAAAAACATTGAATTTTTAAAATATCTAATTTTCAAAAGTTAAAATAATAACAAAATTGTAAGAATACATTATTAATTCATAAGGTTCTAATGACATGCCTAAGTAAAACGAAAATTTTGGGACAAAAGTGAATGCAATATCTAAATATATCTCTGTGTAAGAACAACTCATTTACGGGTTCTCAAAAGAGGTAATTTTAATTTAGGATGATAATAAATAAGTGGTAAAAGATTTCAAATTTCATGAGGTATTTTTTTTATAATTAAAGGTTAAGGTTTTGAGAGTTTACCACAATTTGAAACAGAAACTCCCATAGGAGACTATAAATATAGAGGTTCATTTGGGCTACAACAAAAGCAAAACAAGACTTGGGAGGTGTAAAGCAAACCCATGAACAACCCCCACAACTATCCTACAAGAGTAGGCTCCCAAAAATGGAAATTAAGGATTGGTTATATCAAGGGCATTCATGCACGAGGAAACCACTTCTAATAACCCAATCATTTATTTGTTTACATCCTCGAAAAAATTGATATCCATCCCAAACATTATCTGATCTAGTCCCGAAGTCCCATTGAGAACCACAAGATCTAGAGTGTAGCACCATCTCGAAGCGAGCAATAGGAAGCATGCTCTAAACATTAAGTGTTTTTTCCACTGAGCACTGAACCAACCAGACCATAAGGCAAGCTACCAATTGGATGAAACAACTTAGAAATTTATCCATGGGAAGCCAATCAACCCGACCAAGGCCCTCCTCTCCTAGGTCACAAGCGATCATCATTCACCATAATTCTCATATCATGCGGGAAATTGTCTCTCCATTCCTCTCTCCCCAGATGTTCTACCCCCCAATTCACCAAGAAGTTAGCCACCTTATTCCCTTCATGTTAGATGTGAACAAATTGAACTCCTACCATCAGGCTTGCAATTCTTTTAATTTCCATCACTTCATTGAAAACCCACCAATTAGGGTCCTTGTTTGATTTTAGCAAGTTTATGAGACTCAAAGAGTCTCCTTCTACAATAACTTTATTGAACCCTAAAATGTGAGCCAAGGAAACTCCAAGGAAGGCTACCTTAGTTTCCACATAAAAGGATGATTGTATGGATAGGTGTTCTGCAAATGTGGTGATAGCTCTACCACTCTAGTCTTTGATGACTCCACCTGCCCTAGCTAACCCAGGGTTCCCTCTTCATACTCCATCAAAGTTGAGTTTCACGCAATCCCTAGATGATTGTTTCCACTTACAAAATATTCTTGGGTTTAGGGCTAGGTCCACATGTCTATCACAGGTAAATCCAAGCTCCTGTTCAAGAGAGCTCCTCTAACGGGGGTATCTAATACCTATCCCCTTTGTCAGTGTTCAGGATACTAACATTCACCTTCACATTCCACAATGCTCTAACTGCAACCTGATAGACTGATTTTTTGAGGTTTTTGAATGCTCGAGTGTTACACTCCTTCCAAAGGCTCCATAGGATATGGGACATAGGGAAAAATTCAACAAAAATTTTAACCTAGGGGAATGAAAAATAGAAGTCCATTGGGTGAGAATCTCCAACATAGGCTTCGGTAAAACCCAATTAACTAATAATAGATTCAAAATATCCTAACAAGAAAGCTTAAAGAAGGGTCAGCTACTAAAGATGTGATTAAAATATTATCCGTCTGCTTCACATAGATAGCACCTATTGACAATGTACATGTTGCCCTTTTTGAGTTTTTCAACAGATAAGATTTTATCTTGTGCTACCAACCAAATGAAAATATTCACCTTAGGAAGAAGATTTTGGATCCAAATCTGGTTGTTCGGTGTCCACCAACAAAACTCTGGTTTGGCCATCAAGTATGTATATCAGACTATGCACTTTAGTAATATTATATATCACTAATATAATAAAAGTAAAAGTGATATTTATTTACAGAAAACTATTTTTTAACATATTATTTTTTTATTGGGGTAAAATAAAGGTTTTTAAAAGGGTCCATACCCTTTTACAAATCTTCTTATATCTTCTTATAACAATATACCACATATATTATTCTTTTTATTTCAGATACATCAAAACTCTCAAAACTTAAGTATGTTTATTGTATTAGGTCTCCAGTTTATTCTCGACACATAAACATGTACCATACTCCAATATCATTATATTCATAAGCTACTGAAGATGGAATCGTCAATAGACAAGTCCAAAAATATTTAGAAAATGAATCCCTCCACACATCCATAAATCCTTACAAAATGGAGCCCTTCTCTCTTAAGGCCTCATTATGCCCAACTATTCACTTATAGATCTAATCACCATTTTTTGCCTATCCCTTAGCATCACTCCTCCTCTAGATTTTCTTAGATTTACTTTAGAATCCTCATCAAAATTTAGTTTTATTCATCCTTGTATCGGTGGTTCCCACTTGGTCAAGCTCCTCTAGCTTCCTCAAGGATTCACATTCCCTTTAACTAGATTTAGGTTCCAATTTATGCTTACTTTAGCTTCTTTTAGTAACTTTATACTCTCATGCACTTTCACTATTTTAGTTTTTTCCATTATGACCACTATTATGTGTTCTTTATTCATGGTTTTAGATCTTCTCTCCCATTTAAAAATCCTTCTATTTCTCTTTAACCAAACTCCCCATGCATAATTAAATTCAGCCTTGGGGTTTTAAAAGGATTCTCTTATTATTCTATCCATCGTTCTATATAATTGCACATCACCCACACCACCCCCATCTTATCTATTATATCATATAATATTTTGGAGTAATTACATTATAATAATATATGATTCACCGATTTCTTATGATCTTCACATAGGTTACATATGTTAGAGAATTGGAATCCCCTTTTATGAGGGTTATATATTGTTAATATCTTGTTTTGAGATGTTAGCCAAAGAAAAATTTCTAACTTTGTAATAGATTTCCTTTTCCATAATTATTTCCATTGAAATCCCCCCTCAAGATCTGTATGTGATAAACCATAGGCTGATTTAACAATGAAAAACCTTTCTTATATAGCTCCCCATACTATTGTATCCTCAACCAAATTACGACCTATATAATTGTAGGCCCAAAAATACCACATCCTTATAAAACTTTAAAAAAATATTCTAAGGCATAATCTCCCATCCACTGAGGATATAGAGTATGTTGGAGTGGATCCATGCAAGGGTGCTCTAATCCACTCAACACTTAGTGATTTTTACAAAAACAAGCTAAGTTCTTCATTCTACTCAATATTTAGTGTATTTGGAAGAGAATTTGTACAAGGTTCCTAATCTACAATTTTTTTTAGCCTTGATGATGTCAGCATGTTTCAAAGTATGGATTGGTGTTCTTTCTTTATTTCATGCACTCCAATGACTAAGTGTTGAGATTTACATTTCGCTGAGTTTCAAGACTAATTCTGAGTGGAATGGTGACAGGTTCCACACCGTTAATAAGTAAAAGTAGCAAAATCATTTTACATTGCTTTTGGAGTAGATTGGCATTTCTATAGTCAAATCAATTTAGAGTTGATTTCAACATTAATTTTGAGTGGATTGTAACTTTTGGCTTATATCATGGACATAAGAAAGGAGTTAGATTTTTTGAAGGTTTAGTTGAGCAGATTAATGACAAGCTATATTTCGCTCAACACTTAGTGCATTTCTCACTGAAACTTGATTCCACTAGCCAAAGCTATCCAAGCTGACATCAGCATTAATTTTGAGAGGATTGGCAATTTGTTTTTCCCCCTCTGGTTTGTAGAGCATTACTAATATTTAATCGTAGCCATTCACTGATAGCATCAACAAATGAGATTTTGCTTATATTTTGTGAAGCATACAAAGGTAAATTCTTGGCAGATTGAATAATAGTCAGTTTGAGGTGGGAAGGTGAAGCGTCTGAGGGTTTTCAAGAACCAAGAACTAGAGTGATTGTATATTTGTTGTGGAGTGGAGTTCTAAAGAACAATGAATGATACATATTTGGTTTATAATGGCTTGAGGCTCAATTGCCATCATCAAATCAACAAGTTGTAGAGATGAGCTACCATGACATATGACTCCCAACGAATTTCCCAGACTCAATGAGTGAATGAGATAATGCCAGTGTAGCTCTCTGGTGATCTATCAAATTTTAAATTCTTGTAATGTCTCCTTGAATTATTTTCATTGTAAACTATAAATAGAGGTTGAAACCTTGATTTTCAAGGTCAGCTCTAGCGCGTTTGCTTGCCCTACTATGTATAATTTTTTTGTAAACTAATGGAAGGAGCATTACTCAGATTTTTGACTTGAGACCTGTTATCTTTGATATATTTCGTTTAAGAGGTTCGAAGCTGTGGATTGCATTTCTGTCAATGTTGTAATGGTAAGTTATTTCCATTTGCATTGGATTACTAGTTATTAAGATTGTTGAAATTTGTTTGTAGTTAGATCTGTGTTGGTAGGAAGTTTATTTATGCAAAGTCTAATTATTGATTTATTCTACTAAATTGGATTATCAATATATTGGATATTAGAATTTCTTCTTGGGACATATCTCTATTTATGATTTATTATATGAAGATTTCATGGTTTTAGGCGCTACTAATCCTGTGTGTGAGACACTGAAAATAGTTTGTTATAGGTTTTGCATATGGATTCCTATGCTTTTAGCCCTATATGACCATTGTTAATGCATATTTCCTTAACCCTAAACCTTTTTCTAACCCTATTCCTCAAACCCTTATTGAGATTAATTGAGTCAACATATTACTAAGTTGACAAGGAACCAACCTAATCTAGATGTTGGGCTGAAGCAGTCTTTGGTCCATCCAATATTGAGTGTTGAGCTATGACTATCGGGTGCAAGCCTAGACAGAAAATTGGAAGATAGACGGTTGCAATGTCAAGTAAAACTTTATTATAATTCAGTGACCAACAATAATATTCTCATAATTTAGTTGTTAGTTTATGGATCTTGTCCTCATACTAGTTATGGATTTTTAACTCCTTTCATATTACCTCACATCCTATTGCCAAATAATCACTCACCTTTTTTCCAAAAATAATTCTATCTTTGTTGTGATACTTGCTAATACCTCATCCTTCACTAATAGGTATTTCTCTAGCCACGCATCATCCCATAAGTGGATATACCTATCATTCTCTACCTTCCATTGGGTACCTTTCCATAGCAAATATCTACTCTTCACTATGTGGTTCTATCAAGAATATCCTTGGCAGGTATCTAGTATGGTCAAAATATTGCTTTCCTCTTGGTTTTCAAGGTATTTGTCTCTTAGAATTATTACATATAAGGTATGTTCCTCCTTCACTAACATGCATCCCATATTTATTTCCAAGGCCTTGCTCCTAACCCTTTTTCTTCTACACCAAAGTACTCCACTTGATTTATCCTTGCATACTTTCTCCCAAGATATAGGTGGAATTCTACTCCTCTCCTCTATTCTTGACCATAGACTTTTTTTCTAAATTAATTTCTATTGTATTCCTTGTTTTTAATGAGATATGAAACATTGATAACATATATACAAAGAGTGTTTTGAGGGTACTCTTGAGAAGTCATAGCTTAATTTTTTGACTCAACAAATTCCCTTTCCATCTAAATAATTTTCTTTGGATCTTGTCAATCAACATATTACACATCTGATCCTTTCATGACCCAATGAACATTAGCATGCCCAAGTGAATAGAATGGAGATTTGAAACACTACACCCAAGATGCATTGTTATTTTTTTTTGATGATGCTCATGTGTTTATAAGAAAACCTTACTCTTGTCCATGTTTATCATTTGTTGGGATGATTTTTCATAGATATTTAGTATCCTCCCTTTGCCTTAGCTATAGAGGGTTTTACCAACACAAATTTTTGGTGATTAATACCTTCTATGGATATAGATGGTTTCAACCCCCTTAAGGCTTCTACCTACTTGAATTATCCTATGCATCTTCCCAATGCTTTTGACATAATTATGAAGAGATACAATGATAGAGTATCTCCTTGCCTTAAGACTCTACTACTTCCAAAGAATCCATCTAAAGAATTATTCATTATAACTAATAATTGAGGTCCTTCATAACAGTTATTCACTCATCTTATCTAGTTTCTATTGAAGATAAACTTCTCTATTACTCTATCTATGAAACACCATGAGACCCGATCATAGGGTTTATTTATGTTAATTTTTAACATAATTCCCACCATATTACTAAGTTTAACTAAATGCATGATCCCATGAAGTGTGATTAATCCACCCAAAATTTAATTATCTTTCACAAAGTCCTCTTGTTGCTCTGTAATGATATCTAGGAGAATGGAATTTAATATTAGTACAACCACTTTTTAAATTATTTTATAAATGACATTACAAAGACTAATTATCATGTCTCTAAATCCTTTAATCCCATGCTTCTTTAGAATGAGCACTAGGAAAATATTATTGTTGTTGGACATTTTGAGTCCCTAAGCTAAAATATTGTCATTGATGTCAAAAGGTTATTTGATGTCGAAAGGATCTATGATGGCATGCACTATGTTTTTTAAAAGTGCAAGGAAGGGTTTTTGTGAAAACCAATGTAGACAAAATAAAAGATTTTATTTAAAACCATGGATAGCATATTTGAAAAGGGTTTTTCTTAAAACCCAAGTTGGCTTTTTTTTTCATCGAAAAAGGAGTCTCGATGACAAAGTTATTCAACTTTGAAGTTTAAGTTTTAAATTTTTATATTTTAAAATTTAAATTTAAATTTCCAAAGTGAAAATTCTCTCCGACGTCATCAAATTCGATTAAGGGTTGACATATGAAAATATAAGGCAATATGTATAAATACCATTGCCAAAAATTCATTTGGCAATAATTCGAATGTGTGTGAGTTTCGTTCGAACAAAGAGAAAATATATTTTAGCAAAATCAAAACCTGAGAAGAAAGGGAGAAATAGAAGGAAGGGAGGACCCTTCCCATACACCGTAGGTGCTTGTGGCCTAGCGGCAAGAAGGAGGTAGTCAAGTTTTTGAGCGCCAGGAGATCCGAAGTTTGAATCCCACCGACGTTGGTTTTTGCAAAGTGGAAAGGAAGTACACATTTTGGCGCACGTGTCTTCTAGGGCACGTTTGGAGGAAGGAAAGCATAGTGGTTGTGCTCACCATTTCATGTGAGCTATTGGCTCATGTGGTTAGTGGCACCATGGTTAGAGTGGTTCTTGGATAGCGACTGGGGATTGAATCCCGTTGAGAAGTTGTGTAAGAAGATATTTCAGGTTTTGTCAAGGAGTTTCCAAAAGTAAGTTTGATCCATTCTATTGAGGGTTTATTTCTTGCATAAAAGAACTTTGGTGGATGTTAAAATAAAGTAGGAGTAATAAGGTGTTACTTGGATATTTTTGTTGTGTTATTACTCTAACCCTTGTTGAGAGTTGAAAAAGAAAGTGTGTTGAGTGAGACAAATTTTGTGGACAACAAATAAGGCATCAAAAAGGTATGAGCAATATTCTCCATTGATTTTATTTGGGTGGTTGATTTCTGAAATATCATTGGAGTGAAAAGTATTGATTGTGGTTTCCTTTTCAAAAGTGGTTGAGTTAATGCTTCAAGGTTTTATGGCTTGAGTGTTGTGATTAAACCTTGTTTTATAAGCATTGTTGTTGAAGCCATTGGTTGTGCAAAGAACTTGAACTTGAGTTAGAAAAGAACATGAGTATCATTGTTATGTGAGATTTGTTGTTGAGCATTGTTGGGAACATTTTGAGTTGATTGATACATGCTTGGACTAGGGTTTGTAAGAAAGAGTTGTTCCTTGAGGTGAATGGTTGAGTTGAGTTGATTGAGCCTAGTCAATTGGATGCAAGTGGTTGTTCAAGTTCCAAGAAACAAACTATTCTTTATTCTGATTTGAGTTGAGATTGAGATTTGAGAATAGAACATATTGAGTCTCTAACAATTCTCTTTATGCTTCTATGAGATTGATTTGAGTTGATATTGGGATTTTAGTATAGAACATATTGAGTCTCTTACAATTCTCTTTATGAGTTGAGATTGGGATTTGAGTATAGAACATATTGAGTCTCTAAAAATTCTCTTTATGCTTCTATGAGATTGATTTGAGTTGAGATTGGGATTTGAGTATAGAACATATTGAGTCTCTAACAATTATCTTTATGCTTCTATGAGATTGAGTTGAGATATTGATTGAGCATTAAGTATAGAACATATTGAGTCTCTAACAATTCTCTTTATGATTCTATGAGATTGGACAAGTTCTATGTGGACTTGTTAAGAAGATTTGAGGTAAGTCTTTGAGAAGACTTATGGACTAATTTTGAGTAAGCTTTTGTGAAAGCTTGCTATGCAGATTTGAGCAAGTCCTAGAGAGGACTTATTGAGCAGATTTGGGCAAGTCCTAGAGAGGACTTATTGAGTAGAATTGGATAGGTTCTGTGTGGAACTATTAAGCATATTTGGACAAGTTCTGAGTGAGCTTGTTGAGCAGATTTAAATAGGTTCTAAGTGAACCTATTGAGAAGATTTGAGCAGGTTATGAGTGAGCCTATTGAGCATATTTGAGCAGGTTTTGAGTGAGCCTATTGAGAAGATTTGAGTAGGTTCTAAGTGAACCTATTGATAAAATTTGAGCAGGTTATAAGTGAGCATATTGAGCATATTTGAACAGGTTCTGAGTGAACCTATTGAGCAGATTTGAAGAGGTTCTGAGTGAGCCTATTGATAGAGCTTTGGAGGTGATAGAGTATAGAGGATATAGTCTCAATGGATAGAGATCCAGTAGCTAGGACAATTGAAGATAGATCTGAGTGAGGAGTCTTCAAGTGGAGAGAGATCCACAAGTTAGTTTAGCAGAGAGACAAAGTCTTCTAGAAGATCACTAGCGAGAGCAGAAGGGGAAAGAGTTCTCCTATGGAAGAGATCCATGAACTTGAGATTAGGGGATCAACATATCCTTTGGATAGAGGTCCATAAATATTGTAATTGGGAAGGATTTCCAAGAGATTGATTGAGAAAGTTTTAGTAAAATATTTTCTCTGTGGAGTAGCCCGCATTGGGTGAACCACGTAAATTGTGGTGTCTCTATTGTGTGTGATGATTGGTGCATTGCTTTGGTTATTGCTATTGATATTGCCATTGATTATATTTATTAATACTATTTGGGAAAGAAAAGTAAAAAGTGGTCTTATACTGTTCACCCCCTCTCAGTATAAGCTTGTGTTCTTCAATTGGTATCAGAGTCGGTTCCTTCGAAAGAAGTTTAACAGCTTGAAGGAAGATCCTACAAGAACACAAATGGCAAAGAAAGGCAAGAGTAGAAGCATGAGACACAAGAAGAAAAGAACACCTATGGTCATGAAAGAAAATGAAGATGAGTTTAATATTGTTGTGTTGGGAGGACAAATGGAAATAGATTCAAGAGATGAATCAAGTAATGGAGAAATATCCAGAATGATAAATTTTTGTACCAGATGTGGGAACACAAGTCACCATGCAGCTTATTATCCACAAGAATATTTTTTTTGTGGTCAACTCGGTCATGATGCAAGTTATTGCAATGGGTTTGATAGTAGTGAAGATGAAGATGATTCTCTCAAATTTGAAGTTCTAAATAATGAGTCATAAAAAGGTAACAGGAATAGTTGAAGCAGGTATCAAGAAGAAACTCCACTTTGGACAATAGAAGAAATTGAAGAAGAGGAAGATTTAGAAAAAATAAAATGAGGAAGCCACTCTTAAGGAACTTGGTGAATTGAAAAATAGAGAATTTAGAATTGAAGGCTCAAATACAAGAAGATGAGAAATGTAAGACAAAGCTTCTATAGGATATCTCTGACTTGAGAGATAAGGTTGAAAAAGCAAGAAGAGTTGAAGAAGGTATGATTGAACAGTCAAAGGTAAAAGAGATAGAATGTGAAAGGCTTATGATTACTCTTGAAGAATTAAAAAGGGAGAACTCAGGATTAAGGGTTCAAGCTCAAGAAGATGAGAAAGCAAAGGAAAAGTTTCTACAAGAACTCACCCACTTCAAAATCAAGGTTGAAGAAGCAAGAAAAATTGAAGAAGGTATGACCAAAAAATTAAAGATAAAAGATCTAGAGTGTGAAAAATTAGAGCATGAGATAGTTTCACTAAGGATGGAAGTAAAATGCTCTAAGGACAAGTTGCACAAGTTTGAGGAGAATCCAAAGACTTTGGATAGAATTATCAATGCACAAAAGTCATCAGTCATCAAAATAGGACTTAGTTCTAAAGAAGGACAAAGGAAACAGGAGGCAAAAAAAGGAGAATCAAGCTCAAACACTAGAAAAGAAGAAGTGTCAAAAGAAGTAAGTAAAAGAGAGAGTGAGACTAAGTTGGACAATAGAAAGTTCAACAAGGAAAGGAACAATGCACAAGTAAGGAACATATGGAACAGGAAACAGGTAGAAGATACTAAGAGACCAATGGGGTCTAGGCAAGGTTTCTTCAATGGAAAATGCTTCTCTTGTCACAGGTTTGGACACATGGCTTCACAGTGCAGAACATAGGGAAGATAGGAATATGGAAATGGATAACATTTTCATGGGTATTGCTACTCATGCAATGGTTTTGATCACAAGGCAATGAATTGCAGGGTTCATGATAGAAGAGGATATGGCTTTACTAGGAGAAGTCCTAAGATAGTTGCACTTCCAAGGAATAATAACATTAAGTGTTATAAGTGCAATAATGATGGTCACATAGCAAGATGGTGTAGAGCAAATATTCTAGAAATAGGTATGAATAGGAATATGAACATGAACAGGAACATGAACAAGAACAAGAATATGAATAGGAATAGAGACTCAAAAAATAATAGGAACAAAAACATGGATGAGAACAAGAACAGGAACAATAGAAGTGATGACAGGAACAGAGATGATATCTTGGAAAGAAACAGTGAGAGGATTCAGAAGACTCACAAAAGAAGAGAGAAATACAAAGGCACATATATGTGCTTTCGGGGAGTAGAAATACTCCCACCCCAGAATTAACCACCTCATGTGGAGGTGGGGGAGGGGCTAAGCTAAGAGGCTCATTCTTAGCCCCGAGCCCCAAAGGTGACCCTTTGCCATTGATGTCAAAGGGGGAGAGATTTGTGTATATTGGGGAGAGTTTTTGATATGGGGAGAGATTTGATATTTGAGAGAGCATTGAGCCAGGGGGAGCAAAAAAGAAGGTCAAATTTTAGTAAAAGGATATGGGTTGCCATCAATGACAAAGGGGGATATTGTTGGACATTTTGAGTCCCTAAGCTAAAATGTTGTCATTGATGTCAAAAGGTTATTTGATGTCAAAAGGATCTATGATGGCATGCACTATGTTTTATGAAAGTGCAAGGAAGGGTTTTTGTGAAAACCAAGGTAGGAAAAATAAAAGGTTTTATTTAAAACCATGGATGGCAGATTTGAAATGGGTTTTTCTTAAAACCCAGGTTGGCTTTTTGTTTCATCGAAAAAGGAGTCCCGGTGACAAAGTTATTCAACTTTGAAGTTTAAGTTTTAAATTTTAATATTTTAAAATTTAAATTTAAATTTCCAAAGTGGAAATTCCCTCCGACGTCATCAAATTAGATTAAGGGCCGACGTATGAAAATTCAAGGCAATATGTATAAATACCATTGCCAAAAATTCATTTGGCAATAATTCGAATGTGTGTGAGTTTCGTTCGAACAAAGAGAAAAGATATTTTAGCGCAATCGAAACCTGCGAAGAAAGGGAGAAATAGAAGGAAGGGAGGACCCTTCCCATACACCGTAGGTGCTTGTGGCCTAGCAGAAAGAAGGAGGTAGTCAAGTTGTTGAGTGCTAGGAGATCCGAAGTTCGAATCCCTCCGATGCTAGTTTTTGTGAAGTGGAAAGGAAGTACACCTTTTGGCGCACGTGTCTTCTAGGGCACATTTGGAGGAAGGAAAGCATAGTGGCTGTGCTCACCATTTCATGTGAGCGGTTGGATCACATGGTTAGTGGCACCATGGTTAGAGTGGTGCTTGGACAGTGATAGGGGATCGAATCCTGCTGAGAAGAAAAAGGTAAGTTAAATTTTTATTTTAATATTTGTAAGAAAAGCTTTGAGGAGAAATAAGGCTTATGAGTTGTTTTAGAAAATTCTGAAATTACTATTCCTTTTAATTTTGGAAGGGTAGCATATTATATATCATTGGAAAGCATTTTTCAAGAGCTATTTAATTAACTTGCTTAGAAGGAGAAATAAGGGTTGTGTAAGAAGATATTTCAGGTTTTTTCAAGGAGTTTCCAAAAGTAAGTTTGATCCATTCTATTGAGGGTTTATTTCTTGAATAAAAGAACTTTGGTGGATGTTAAAATAAAGTAGGAGTAATAAGGTGTTACTTGGATATTTTTTGTTGTGTTATTACTCTAACCCTTGTTGAGAGTTGAAAAAGAAAGTGTGTTGAGTGAGACAGATTTTGTGGACAACAAATAAGGCATCAAAAAGGTATGAGCAATATTCTCCATTGATTTTATTTGGGTGGTTGATTTCTGAAATATCATTGGAGTGAAAAGGATTGATTGTGGTTTCCTTTTCGAAAGTGGTTGAGTTAATGCTTCAAGGTTTTCTGGCTTGAGTGTTGTGATTAAACCTTGTTTTATAAGCATTGTTGTTGAAGCCATTGGTTGTGCAAAGAACTTGAACTTGAGTTAGAAAAGAACATGAGTATCATTGTTATGTGAGATTTGTTGTTGAGCATTGTTGGGAACATTTTGAGTTGATTGATACATGCTTGGACTAGGGTTTGTAAGAAAGAGTTGTTCCTTGTGGTGAATGGTTGAGTTGAGTTGATTGAGCCTAGTCAAGTGGATGGAAGTGGTTGTTCAAGTTCCAAGAAACAAACTATTCTTTATTCTGATTTGAGTTGAGATTGAGATTTGAGAATAGAACATATTGAGTCTCTAACAATTCTCTTTATGCTTCTATGAGATTGATTTGAGTATAGAACATATTGATTCTCTAACAATTCTCTTTATGCTTCTATGAGATTGATTTGAGTTGAGATTGGGATTTGAGTATAGAACATATTGAGTCTCTAACAATTCTCTTTATGCTTCTATGAGATTGATTTGAGATTATTTGATTAAAGTGATTGAGCATTGAGTATAGAACATATTGAGTCTCTAACAATTCTCTTTATGATTCTATGATATTGGACAAGTTCTGTGTGGACTTGTTAAGCAGATTTGAGGCAAGTCTTTGAGAAGGCTTGTGGACTGATTTTGAGTAAGCTTTTGTGAAATCTTGCTATGCAGATTTGAGCAAGTCCTAGAGAGGACTTATTGAGCAGATTTGGACAAGTTTTGAGTGAGCTTGTTGAGCATATTTGAGCAGGTTCTAAGTGAACCTATTGAGCAGATTTGAGCAGGTTCTGAGTGAGCCTATTGAGAAGATTTGAGCAGGTTATGAGTGAGCCTATTGAGAAGATTTGAGAAGGTTTTGAGTGAGCCTATTGAGAAGATTTTAAGTTCTGAGTGAGCCTATTGAGAAGATTTGAAGAGGTTCTAAGTGAACCTATTGATAGAGATTTGGAGGTGATAGAGTATAGAGGATAGAGTCTCAGTGGATAGAGATCCAGAAGCCAGGACAATTGAAGATAGATCTGAGTGAGGAGTCTTCAAGTGGAGAGAGATCCACAAGTCAGTGCAGTAGAGAGACAGAGTCTTCTAGAAGATCACTAGCCAGAGCAGAAGGGGAAAGAGTTCTCCTATGGAAGAGATCCACAAACTTGAGATTAGGGGATCAACATCTCCTTTGGACAGAGGTCCATAAACATTGTAATTGGGAAGGATTCCCAAGAGATTGATTGAGAAAGTTTTAGTAAAATATTTTCTCTGTGGAGTAGCTCGCATTGGGTGAACCACGTAAATTGTGGTGTCTCTATTGTGTGTGATGATTGGTGCATTACTTTAGTTATTGCTATTGATATTGCCATTGATTATATTGATTAATACTATTTGGGAAAGAAAAGTAAAAAGTGGTCTTATACTATTCACCCCCCCCTCTCAATATAAGCTTGTGTTCTTCAATTGGTATCAAAGCTGATTCCTTCGAAAGAAGTTTAACAACTTGAAGGAAGATCCTACAAGAACACAAATGGCAAAGAAAGGCAAGAGTAGAAGCATGAGACACAAGAAGAAAAGAACACCTATGGTCATGAAAGAAAAGGAAGATGAGTTTAATATTGTTGTGTTGGGAGGACAAATGGAAATAGATTCAAGAGATGAATCAAGTAATGGAGAAATATCCAGATTGATAAAGTTTTGTACCAGATGTGGGAACACAGGTCACCATGCAGCTTATTGTCCACAAGAATGTTTTGTTTGTGGTCAACTCGGTCATGATGCAAGTTATTGCAATGGGTTTGATAGTAGTGAAGATGAAGATGATTCTCTCAGATTTGAAGTTCTAAAGAATGAGTCAGAAAAAGGTAATAGGAATAGTCAAAGCAGGTATCAAGAAGAAACTCCACTTTGGACAATAGAAGAAATTGAAGAAGAGGAAGATTCAAAAAAGAAAAGGAGGAAGCCACTCTTAAGGAACTTGGTGAATTGAAAAAGGAGAATTTAGAATTGAAGGCTCAAATACAAGAAGATGAGAAATGTAAGACAAAGCTTCTACAGGATATCTCTGACTTGAGAGATAAGGTTGAAAAAGCAAGAAGAGTTGAAGAAGGTATGATTGAATAGTCAAAGGTAAAAGAGATAGAATGTGAAAGGCTTATGATTACTCTTGAAGAATTAAAAAGGGAGAACTCAGGATTAAGGGTTCAAGCTCAAGAAGATGAGAAAGCAAAGGAAAAGTTTCTACAAGAACTCACCCACTTCAAAATCAAGGTTGAAGAAGCAAGAAAAATTGAAGAAGGTATGACCAAAAAATTAAAGACAAAAGATCTAGAGTGTGAAAAATTAGAGCATGAGATAGTTTCACTAAGGATGGAAGTAAAAGGCTCTAAGGACAAGTTGCACAAGTTTGAGGAGAATCCAAAGACTTTGGACAGAATTATCAATGCACAAAAGTCATCAGTCATCAAAATAGGACTTAGTTCTAAAGAAGGACAAAGGAAACAGGAGGCAGAAAAAGGAGAATCAAGCTCAAACACTAGAAAAGAAGAAGTGTCAAAAGAAGTAAGTAAAAGAGAGAGTGAGACTAAGTTGGACAATAGAAAGTTCAACAAGGAAAGGAACAATGCACAAGTAAGGAACAGATGGAACAAGAAACAGGTAGAAGATACTAAGAGACCAATGGGGTCTAGGCAAGGTTTCTTCAATGGAAAATGCTTCTCTTGTCATAGGTTTGGACACATGGCTTCACAGTGCAGAACATAGGGAAGACAGGAATATGGAAATGGACAACATTTTCATGGGTATTGCTACTCATGCAATGGTTTTGGTCACAAGGCAATGAATTGTAGGGTTCATGATAGAAGAGGATATGGCTTTACTAGGAGAAGTCCTAAGATAGTTGCACTTCCAAGGAATAATAACATTAAGTGTTATAAGTGCAATAATGATGGTCACATAGCAAGATGGTGTAGAGAAAATATTCTAGAAATAGGTATGAAAAGGAATATGAACATGAACAGGAATATGAACAGGAATAGGAATATGAACATGAATAGAGACTCAGAAAAGAATAGGAACAAAAACATGGATGAGAACAAGAACAAGAACAGGAACTGAAGTGATGACAGGAACATAGATGATATCTTGGAAAGAAACAGTGAGAGGATTCAGAAGACTCACAGAAGAAGAGAGAAATACAAAGGCACAGATATGTGCTTTTGGGGAGTAGAAATACTCCCACCCTAGAATTAACCACCTCATGTGGAGGTGGGGGAGGGGCTAAGCTAAGAGGCTCATTCTTAGCCCCGAGCCCCAAAGGTGACCCTTTGCCATTGATGTCAAAGGGGGAGAGATTTGTGTATATTGGGGAGAGTTTTTGATATGGGGAGAGATTTGATATTTGAGAGAGCATTGAGCCAGGGGGAGCAAAGTCCCAGGGGGAGCAAAAAAGAAGGTCAGATTTCAGTAAAAGGATATGGGTTGCCATCAATGACAAAGGGGGAGATTGTTGGACATTTTGAGTCCCTAAGCTAAAATGTTGTCATTGATGTCAAAAGGTTATTTGATGTCAAAAGGATCTATGTATGGCATGCACTATGTTTTATGAAAGTGCAAGGAAGGGTTTTTGTGTAAAACAAGGTAGGTAAAATAAAAAGTTTTATTTAAAACCATGGATGGCATATTTGAAATGGGTTTTTCTTAAAACCCAAGTTGGCTTTTTGTTTCATCGAAAAAGGAGTCCCGGTGACAAAGTTATTCAACTTTGAAGTTTAAGTTTTAAATTTTAATATTTTAAAATTTAAATTTAAATTTCCAAAGTGGAAATTCCCTCCGACGTCATCAAATTCGATTAAGGGCCGACATATGAAAATTCAAGGCAATATGTATAAATACCATTGCCAAAAATTCATTTGGCAATAATTCGAATGTGTGTGAGTTTCGTTCGAACAAAGAGAAAAGATATTTTAGTGCAATTGAAACCTGCGAAGAAAGGGAGAAATAGAAGGAAGGGAGGACCCTTCCCATACACCATAGGTGCTTGTGGCCTAGAAGAAAGAAGGAGGTAGTCAAGTTGTTGAGCGCCAGGAGATCCGAAGTTTGAATCCCATCGATGCTAGTTTTTGTGAAGTGGAAAGGAAGTACACCTTTTGGCGCACGTGTCTTCTAGGGCACGTTTGGAGGAAGGAAAGCATAGTGGTTGCGCTCACCATTTCATGTGAGCGGTTGGATCACATGGTTAGTGGCACCATGGTTAGAGTGGTGCTTGGACAATGATAGGGGATCGAATCCTACTGAGAAGAAAAGGTAAGTTAAATTTTTATTTTAATATTTGTAAGAAAAGCTTTGAGGAGAAATAAGGCTTATGAGTTGTTTTAGAAAATTCTGAAATTACTATTCCTTTTAATTTTGGAAGGGTAGCATATTATATATCATTGGAAAGAATTTTTCAAGAGCTATTTAATTAACTTTCTTAGAAGGAGAAATAAGGGTTGTGTAAGAAGATATTTTAGGTTTTGTCAAGGAGTTTCCAAAAGTAAGTTTGATCCATTCTATTGAGGGTTTATTTCTTGCATAAAAGAACTTTGGTGGATGTTAAAATAAAGTAGGAGTAATAAGGTGTTACTTGGATATTTTTGTTGTGTTATTACTCTAACCCTTGTTGAGAGTTGAAAAATAAAGTGTGTTGAGTGAGACAGATTTTGTGGACAACAAATAAGGCATCAAAAAGGTATGAGCAATATTCTCCATTGATTTTATTTGGGTGGTTGATTTCTGAAATATCATTGGAGTGAAAAGGATTGATTGTGGTTTCCTTTTCAAAAGTGGTTGAGTTAATGCTTCAAGGTTTTCTGGCTTGAGTGTTGTGATTAAACCTTGTTTTATAAGCATTGTTGTTGAAGCCATTGGTTGTGCAAAGAACTTGAACTTGAGTTAGAAAAGAACATGAGTATCATTGTTATGTGAGATTTGTTGTTGAGCATTGTTGGGAACATTTTGAGTTGATTGATACATGCTTGGACTAGGGTTTGTAAGAAAGAGTTGTTCCTTGTGGTGAATGGTTGAGTTGAGTTGATTGAGCCTAGTCAAGTGGATGCAAGTGGTTGTTCAAGTTCCAAGAAACAAACTATTCTTTATTCTGATTTGAGTTGAGATTGAGATTTGAGAATAGAACATATTGAGTCTCTAACAATTCTCTTTATGCTTCTATGAGATTGATTTGAGTTGAGATTGGGATTTGAGTATAGAACATATTGAGTCTCTAACAATTCTCTTTATGCTTCTATGAGATTGATTTGAGTTGAGATTGGGATATGAGTATAAACATATTATCTAAAATCTCTATAAGAAAAAACTATTTATGCTTCTATGAGATTGAGTTGAGAAAGTGATTGAGCATTGAGTATAGAACATATTGAGTCTCTAACAATTCTCTTTATGATTATATGAGATTGGACAAGTTATGTGTGGACTTGTTAAGAATATTTGAAGCAAGTCTTTGAGAAGGCTTGTGGACTAATTTTGAGTAAGATTTTGTGAAATCTTGCTATGCAGATTTGAGCAAGTCCTAGAGAGGACTTATTGAGCAGATTTGGACAAGTTCTAAGTGAGCTTGTTGAGAATATTTGAGCAGGTTATGAGTGAACCTATTGAGCATATTTGAGAAGGTTCTAAGTGAGCCTATTGAGCAGATTTGAGCAGGTTCTAAGTGAGCCTATTGAGCAGATTTGAGCAGGTTCTAAGTGAGCCTATTGAGAAGATTTGAAGAGGTTTTGAGTGAACCTATTGATAGATCTTTGGAGGTGATAGAGTATAGAGGACAAAGTCTCAGTGGATAGAGATCCAGTAGCCAGGACAATTGAAGACAGATCTGAGTGAGGAGTCTTCAAGTGGAGAGAGATCCACAAGTTAGTGCAGTAGAGAGACAGAGTCTTCTAGAAGATCACTAGCCAGAGCAGAAGGGGAAAGAGTTCTCCTATGGAAGAGATCCATGAACTTGAGATTAGGGGATCAACATCTCCTTTGGACAGAGGTCCATAAACATTGTAATTGGGAAGGATTCCCAAGAGATTGATTGAGAAAGTTTTAGTAAAATATTTTCTCTATGGAGTAGCCCGCATTGGGTGAACCACGTAAATTGTGGTGTCTCTATTATGTGTGATGATTGGTGCATTGCTTTGGTTATTGCTATTGATATTGCCATTGATTATATTGATTAATACTATTTGGGAAAGAAAAGTAAAAAGTGGTCTTATACTGTTCACCCCCTCTCAGTATAAGCTTGTGTTCTTCAATTGGTATCAGAGTCGGTTCCTTCGGAAGAAGTTTAAAAACTTGAAGGAAGATCCTACAAGAACACAAATGGCAAAGAAAGGCAAGAGTAGAAGCATGAGACACAAGAAGAAAATAACACCTATGGTCATGAAATAAAAGGAAGATGAGTTTAATATTGTTGTGTTGGGAGGACAAATGGAAATAGATTCAAGAGATGAATCAAGTAATGGAGAAATATCCAGACTGATAAAGTTTTGTACCAGATGTGGGAACACAGGTCACCATGCAACTTATTGTCCACAAGAATGTTTTGTTTGTGGTCAACTCGGTCATGATGCAAGTTATTGCAATGGGTTTGATAGTAGTGAAGATGAAGATGATTCTCTCATATTTGAAGTTCTAAATAATGAGTCAGAAAAAGGTAACAGGAATAGTCGAAGTAGGTATCAAGAAGAAACTCCACTTTGGACAATAGAAGAAATTGAAGAAGAGGAAGATTCAAAAAAAGAAAAGGAGGAAGCCACTCTTAAGGAACTTGGTGAATTGAAAAAGGAGAATTTAGAATTGAAGGCTCAAATACAAGAAGATGAGAAATGTAAGACAAAGCTTCTACAGGATATCTCTGACTTGAGAGATAAGGTTGAAAAAGCAAGAAGAGTTGAAGAAGGTATGATTGAAAAGTCAAAGGTAAAAGAGATAGAATGTGAAAGGCTTATGATTACTCTTGAAGAATTAAAAAGGGAGAACTCAAGATTAAGGGTTCAAGCTCAAGAAGATGAGAAAGCAAAGGAAAATTTTCTACAAGAACTCACCCACTTCAAAATCAAGGTTGAAGAAGCAAGAAAAATTGAAGAAGGTATGACCAAAAAATTAAAGACAAAAGATCTAGAGTGTGAAAAATTAGAGCATGAGATAGTTTCAATAAGGATGGAAGTAAAAGGCTCTAAGGACAAGTTGCACAAGTTTGAGGAGAATCCAAAGACTTTGGACAAAATTATCAATGCACAAAAGTCATCAATCATCAAAACAGGACTTAGTTCTAAAGAAGGACAAAGGAAATAGGAGGCAAAAAAAGGAGAATCAAGCTCAAACACTAGAAAAGAAGAAGTGTCAAAAGAAGTAAGTAAAAGAGAGAGTGAGACTAAGTTGGACAATAGAAAGTTCAACAAGGAAAGGAACAATGCACAAGTAAGGAACAGATGGAATAAGAAACAAGTAGAAGATACTAAGAGACCAATGGGGTCTAGGCAAGGTTTCTTCAATGGAAAATGCTTCTCTTGTCATAGGTTTGGACACATGGCTTCACAGTGCAGAACATAGGGAAGACAAGAATATGGAAATGGACAACATTTTCATGGGTATTGCTACTCATGCAATGGTTTTGGTCACAAGGCAATGAATTGCAGGGTTCATGATAGAAGAGGATATGGCTTTACTAGGAGAAGTCCTAAGACAGTTGCACTTCCAAGGAATAATAACATTAAGTGTTATAAGTGCAATAATGATGGTCACATAGCAAGATGGTGTAGAGCAAATATTCCAGAAATAGGTATGAACATGAACATGAACAAGAATAGGAATATGAATAGGAATAGAGACTCAGAAAAGAATAGGAATAAAAACATGGATGAGAACAAGAACAGGAATAGGAATAGAAGTGATGACAGGAACAGAGATGATATCTTGGAAAGAAATAGTGAGAGGATTCAGAAGACTCATAGAAGAAGAGAGAAAGACAAAGGCACAGATATGTGCTTTTGAGGAGTAGAAATACTCCCACCCTAGAATTAACCACCTCATGTGGAGGTGGGGGAGGGGCTAAGCTAAGAGGCTCATTCTTAGCCCCGAGCCCCAAAGGTGACCCTTTGCCATTGATGTCAAAGGGGGAGAGATTTGTGTATATTGGGGAGAGTTTTTGATATGGGGAGAGATTTGATATTTGAGAGAGCATTGAGCCAGGGGGAGCAAAGTCCCATGGGGAGCAGAAAAGAAGGTCAGATTTCAGTAAAAGGATATGGGTTGCCATCAATGACAAAGGGGGAGATTGTTGGACATTTTGAGTCCCTAAGCTAAAAAGTTGTCATTGATGTCAAAAGGATCTATGTAAGCAAGCACTATGTTTGTGTGAAAGTGCAAGGAAGGGTTTTATGTAAACCAAGGTAGGCATTAATTTTAAAGGTTTTATTTAAAACCATGGATGGAATATTTGAAATGGGTTTTTCTTAAAACCCAGGTTGGCTTTTTGTTTCATCGAAAAAGGAGTCTCGGTGACAAAGTTATTCAACTTTGAAGTTTAAGTTTTAAATTTTAATATTTTAAAATTTAAATTTAAATTTCCAAAGTGGAAATTCCTGCCAATGTCATCAAATTTGATTAAGGGCCGACGTATGAAAATTCAAGGCAATATGTATAAATACCATTGCCAAAAATTCATTTGGAAATAATTTGAATGTGTGTGAGTTTCGTTCGAACAAAGAGAAAAGATATTTTAGCGCAATCGAAACCTACGAAGAAAGGGAGAAATAGAAGGAAGGGAGGACCCTTCCCATACACCATAGGTGCTTGTGGCCTAGCAGAAAGAAGGAGGTAGTCAAGTTGTTGAGCGCTAGGAGATCCAAATTTTGAATCCCACTGATGCTAGTTTTTGTGAAGTGGAAAGGAAGTACACCTTTTGGTGCACGTGTCTTCTGGGGCACGTTTGGAGGAAGGAAAGCATAGTGGTTGCGCTCACCATTTCATGTGAGTGGTTGGCTCACATGGTTAGTGGTGCCATGGTTAGAGTGGTGCTTGGACAACGATAAGGGATCGAATCTCATTGAGAAGAAAAAGGTAAGTTAAATTTTTATTTTAATATTTGTAAGAAAAGCTTTGAGGAGAAATAAGGCTTATGAGTTGTTTTAGAAAATTATGAAATTACTATTCCTTTTAATTTTGGAAGGGTAGCATATTATATATCTTTGGAAAGCATTTTTCAAGAGATATTTAATTAACTTTCTTAGAAGGAGAAATAAGGGTTGTGTAAGAAGATATTTCAGGTTTTGTCAAGGAGTTTCCAAAAGTAAGTTTGATCCATTCTATTGAGGGTTTATTTCTTGCATAAAAGAACTTTGGTGGATGTTAAAATAAAGTAGGAGTAATAAGGTGTTACTTGGATATTTTTGTTGTGTTATTACTCTAACCCTTGTTGAGAGTTGAAAAAGAAAGTGTGTTGAGTGAGACAGATTTTGTGGACAACAAATAAGGCATCAAAAAGGTATGAGCAATATTCTCCATTGATTTTATTTGGGTGGTTGATTTCTGAAATATCATTGGAGTGAAAAGGATTGATTGTGGTTTCCTTTTCAAAAGTGGTTGAGT